>JARQOD010000001.1:431547161-431642161 GCA_033576555.1 Oophaga sylvatica | reverse complement strand
CTTGATGTATATAAAGGGAAAAGCTCTAAGTGCTGCAGTGAATTCCCATGTACAGGCACATAGTAGCACGTCACCTATACATTTATTTTCAGTACTTTTTATTTATTTTACTAGTTATATGGCACCATTAATTCCCCGCACTTTACAGACATTACTGGCACTGTCCCCGATGGGGCTCACAATCTAAGTTCCCTATCAGTATGTCTTTGGAATGTGGGAGGAAACCAGAGGAAACATGGGGAGAACATACACACTACTGATACAGTAAAGATGTATATCTTCGTACCGTGTTAGCCAGTAGATAGAAAAATATTTAGAGTTGAGAGTCCTCAGTGGTTGATACCTTTTAATGGCTAACTGAAAGATGGTAACAAATTGCAAGTTTCGAGACATATTCAGGTTAGTCATCAGGCTGAACTAATACAAACTGAAGAATCACATATTTTCAAGCATTTTTTCTGTGTTTTTGTGTATAAATATGTGATTCTTCAGATTTTGTATTAGTTCAGCCTGATGAAGAGACCTGAGTAGTCTCGAAAGCTTGCAATTTGTTACCATCTTTTCAGTTAGCCATTAAAAGGTATCAACCACTGAGGACTCTCAACTCTAAATATTTTTGCAGCTTTATAACCTTCGCTGATCTATCTGCAGCATATCCCTCTGCTTGTAAGTCAGCACATGCTGTACAGGATTACACTAAGTGTGATTCACCATGAACCGGTTACAGCAAGAATACGACGCTTATCCAATTGAAGAACCTAGTGATGAAGAACGTGTATCAGCAGGTGAAGATTATGCTTATCATAAATCAGTACATACTATTCATATATATCCGTATATATAATATTACATGCTGTACTAGGTATTACTTGAGGACACAATATAATAGATTAATCTTCTGCAGGCCTTAAGGTGTAGTCACGACATAGGGAAAAAAAGGAACAAATAAGTATTCACTTTTCATGAACCATTCTCTCCGGCACTGCAGTAATGATCATTCAGACATCTGGGACACCAAAAATCAAAGAGGAGTCGGGCCCTGTTTCCCCTTCAGTTTTTTTTGCATAGCTGCACTCCCATCTGTGCAGGAAGCTGTGGCCGGACATGCACTCGAACGGACCCAAGTTGCAGAGATGGTCAGTGGGGTTGCCAAAAGTTGGGCTAATAGTAATAAATATTATTACTGAGTGGAGGTAAATCGTAGCGGTATGCCACCACTAATTGAAGTGGAAGTCCATGGTTGCAACTTTTTTTTTTATTTTTACTATATGTCTCTTTCTAGCCCTTGCCTAATATAAACTATGCGAGAAAGACTATAAGGATCATTAGTGATCTGTTTTATTAGAGAAAGCAACACACGCTTCCTTTAACTTGAGTAGGATTTTTTTTATGACTGTTTTTTCTCTTTGAAGTTCTGAAGATGAGTTGGATATTTCTTTTACATGGAATCCAGAACAGAAAACGCAAGTTGATTCGTGAATGTCTTACCGGCGAAAGTGAATCTTCTAGTGAGATGACTTTGAGAAGGAAATGGAAAATGAGCTGAGTTTAACATGAAAAAAATGGAAGGGAGATGGCAAAGCAATGGCCCAGGTGTGTGAATTTATTTAATCTCATTATCGTCTAGCCTTATAACCTATTATGTGCAAATATATATTACTGTATGTATGTATATATTATATATATATATGTGATATATATATATATATATATATATATATAATATATATATATACTGGTGTATATATATATATATATATATATATATACATATATAATATATATATGTGTGTGGTTATTATATTTATATATATATATATATATATATATGATACTGTGTGTTATATATATATATATATATATATATATATACTGTGTGTGTATATATATATAATATATATATATTATATACTGTGTGGTGTGTGTGTGTATATATATTATATATATATATATATATTATATATTCACCACTTGTGGATACATGGTAAAAGTCTATTCTGGGGGACAAGAACGTTTAGACTTTTAATTTATTAATTTGGTGAATGTAATAATTTGGGTGTTTTGTATTGTAGATGCCTCTCAAGCGGTGCCACAACATCAGGAGAAGGGAGACAAGCCGCAGTTTTATGATGAGATATACTTTGACTCTGACTCTGAGGAGGAAGGTACATAAAGATGCATTCAGCATGGTTGTGAATAGTTGGATGTCTTTAATCACGTTTCTAACAAGTTCTAACATTTGTACATTATTAATTATTTAATTCATGGTGCATACAGCTGAAAAGAATTTAGTACATGCAATATATATTTACCACAGGTACAGGTACCAGAGGGGGAAGGGACCCTCACCTCACGGGCTAACAATCTACAGGCTAATAAGGAAGGAGACAGTCTGTCAGGGGGTTGGATCAGCTCCTGTGGTGTATGGTGGCAGCTGGGTTATTGGAGGTTGTAGACCTTTCTAAAGAGACGAGTTTTCGGGTTATGTCTCAGGTTTAAATTATTATAGACAATCGGACGTATTGAGGCACGGATTCTATAGGATGCCCGAGAAAGATCTTGAAGACTGTTGGGGGATGAACATACAAAGGCGGAGGAGAGAAGGAGGTGTTATGAGGACGGAGATTGCAGTGTGGGAAGGTATCGGGATGCTATTTTGGAGATGTTAGGTGGAAACAGAATATCGACGACCTTGTATGTAATATGTTAGTAGTTTAGATTGGATTTTTCTGTTGAAGCACAGGATGAAGACATCCTCTACTCAACAAGTACGAGAGAGAAAGAGCTATAAGAAACCAAACCGGGATGTACTACAATTAGATAAACATTTTTCTGGCTTTTATTTCAATTCCAATGTTCTGCTCATTTTGCAATCTCTGACAAATCTTCGTTGATATTAATCAGTTGTTACTATTTCTTCTTAGGGGGACTGGAAAAGGAAAGGTACAATAGGGAAAAAAAGCACAAAGTTTCTGTCTAATGATGACTTGCTGTACGATCCTCACGAGGATGACCGGCGACCAGGAAAAGGGTAGATGCCAAAAGAAGAAGGTAAGGGTATAACACATCGCTTGTTTTAAATTTAAAATCAAATTTGGTGCTAATTTTTTTTCCGTTTGTAATGGAAAGAAAACCCCAATCTCAAGATCACAAAAACAGAGGAGGCGAAGTATATACTCTGTATTGTTATGGTGTTGCGGATTATAATGGGTCCCCTGATAAAAGGTTGCAAAGTGAGCTGTATGGACGTCATATCAACCATATTTCTATAGATGCAAAAATTTTAGGGGAGAATACCATCTACTAAGGGAGAGGCGAATGTAGCCCTAATTTGGCATAGGATGGCAATGTGCTTTTTTTTCTCCCGGGTTAATTTTCACGAGATAATAGATTCCAAAATAAATGTTACTTGGGATTTTTTTTTAAATGGGTCTCTTAAAAAAATTTGTTACAGAAACATCAGAAAACAAAGGCCCAAACGCAGACCCATCGACCAAACAGGATGCTCTTCCCAGCAGCGATGCCATCTTGAACGTCCGGCATGTATTGACTACACTTTGCCCGGATTGCCAAAGGGATTGCTCCTAATTGCAATAGTTGGTATTCCAGTTTAGGATTAAGTTTTTTTTCAAACTCTTTTTTTAGTTTAAACATTACATATCAAACTAATACAGTCATAGAATCCATGTCAAGTTTTCTTTTCATTTTATTCAATATGAGTTATTGTCAAAAAAATAAAAGTTAACCAATCTCATTATTTTGTAATTTTCCCTTCCCTTAATCCCCCCCCCCCCTCTCTAGGATATAAATTTTATTCATTTTTCCAATTTGTTGTCTTTCCCCCCTTTCCTCTTTTTTTTCAAAAAATTTTAATTATCTATACGGCAAACTATTATTTTAATTTTTTTGCGACAAAATCCTAAGGACACATACCGAGCCTTTTTTTTTCATAAAATTTCATTGTCAACAAGGAGGGGTTCAAAATTTTCCTAACAGCCCATAAAGAACAGACGCGGGGGGGGAAAAAAAAGGAAGGTGCGACAGCGAGTCAGAAGGGGAAACGCAAAGTAAAGGGGGTGGACTGTACCCCCCGAAAAACCCCAGTAGTGTTCCACAAGGGGGTTTTTTACGAAAAAGGGGGAAAGTTACCATTTCTTTAATGTCTTAGCCAGCACTGCGGGGACAGGGGAATTGTTTTTTTCTAAAAGGTTTTTTTTTTTTTTTCTTTTAATATTGTTTTTTTTGCTTTAAAATTTTTTTGGTTTTTTCTTTTTTTAAAATTTCCTTATAAAAAGGAAATCTAATCAAATTAATGTATTTCATCCCCCAAGTCACCCAAGTGACTTCACGGAGACTTTTGGGCATAACAGAAAATTTTTTAAATTGTTTTTGAGCCCCCAAAAATTTAGAGCCTTTGTGCACATTATCTTTTTAAATTAATTACTGGGGAATTCAAACTGGTTTTTGTATTTTGAAAGAAGCAGCCAAATGTAAAAACTGTTTTTACAATTAAATTTTGATTTTTCTCGCATTCCAAAAGGTTTTAGTTTTTTTTGTTTTTTTTAAAATTTTGATTTTTTTAAATTTATAGTCGGGAAAAGTTTTGGAAAAAACCTTTTTTTTTTAAAGTGCAAAAAAAGCCAAAAAGGGCTTTTTACATGTTGCGGGGGAGCCTTTGCTGAAAGGTAAAGTTTTGGGTTTCCATTTGGGCTGTGTTGTTCCCTATTCTGCACGGCTGTGTAGACAAAACCTCTCCCTTATCCCCCAAATTTTTAATGCCCCCCCTTTGGCCTTTAAAAAAAAATTAAAAACCCCCCTTTGTGTTTTCTAGTGGAAAACTACCTCTGAATTTTAATGCCCTGTGCAAGTCCCAGAAAAAGTGTCCCTTTTTGCCTCTAAAAGTAGAATGCTCCGTGTTTCCCATTGAGCCCAAAAAACCCAGATCCCCTTAAATAAGTGCCATTAACTGAGTTTCCCTGTCAGCCCCTGTCATTGGTGGCCTACAGCCCCCCCATAACTTTTTTGTTTCCCCGATTCCCTTTCAAGTATAAGTCCCCCCGCTCCCCTCTTACAATATAGGGCCCCGGTTTTTTCAAATAAATGCCCACACTGCCCCCTCTAACGTAAGTTTTCCCACACTCCCTTTACCAAAAAGAGCCCCTCACTCCCCTCTATATAATGTAGGGGCCCCCGCAGGGGCATCCAGTATAATCCCAAAACTGTTTTTCCCGTACACCGAAAAATGCTTTCCCCGCTCCCCTTTCCAGCTAGAGTCCCATCCTCCCTCTATACAGATGTGGGCCCCGCTTGTTATACACGTAGGTCTCCCACTCCCCTAACCAGAAGATGTCTCCCCACCCCCTAAACCTTTAAAATGTCCCCAGTCCATGATACAGTATAGGGCCCCCTTATTTTTGCACAGAACGCTTTGGGAAAAACCCGGGGCTGTGTTTTTATAAAAGTCTTTTTGACGTTTTGCAGCAGATTTTCTTTTACCCTTTTAAAAATTTATAAAATCCTTTTAAAAGTTTCCGTTTTGTAGCATTTCTCCTTCTTCTTGGGGGGGCCGGACTGGGGTGTAGCTTCTGCCGCTGGAGGTGACATAAGAACAAAAAAAGTTGCTCCTCCTCCGCCGTTTTACCCTCAGCACTGGCCCAGGCAAACCCGTTTTTGCTTGTGTTGATGGAGGCACACGTCGGTTTTTTTCCCGACCATTTTTTTTTTTTTTTTTTTTCTTCCCCAAAAAATGGATAGGGGGAGGACCATTGAAAAGGGGCCCACCCCCCAAACCATCCGGGCGAGCAGGGGTAAAACCTCCGGGTATCCCTCCCGCAAAGTGGGCCAATGCCGGCTTGCCCGCCACCCCGGTTTGAAACCCTAGGTTGCCAGGGCAGGGTTTGTCCGTGCGCCCCATGCGCCCCTGCTAGATGCGGTGCTGAAGGAGGCGGCCCTTTCCCCCCCCTATCCCCTGTGGGGGTGAGGGAAATTTGGGTTCCCGCACCCCCCCACCTTTTTTTACTACAAAACCCCCCCTCAAATGCATCGGGGGAATGGTCACCTTTTTTAGGGGAAAAATATGGAAAGCCGCACGATGGGCACCCAGGGGGTTTAAGCGTCTGGATTCAGCCCCGGTACACTCCGGCCGTGTTCCCCCCGGGGGGGGTGGGCCCGGCTTGGGGGTTTTTTGGGGCCTCGGGAAGGCCGGGGGGGGGCCCGGGTGGGGCGCCCGGCGCCGGCGGGGGGGGGGCCCGGTCGGGGGGATCCCCCCCCGGCATTTTCCCTTCCGGCGGGCCCCTTGTTTTGGGGGGCCTCCCCGGAAACAGGCCCGGCTTGGGCGGGGTGGCCGGCTGAAAATTTTGTCCCGGCTTTGCCGGGACTGGGCCGGGCCAAGATGTACGCCGGGTCGGCCGGAGGGCGGGCCGCGGTCGGGGGGATCCGCCCCGGCATTGTCCCCCTTCCGGGCGGGCCCGCCCTTGGTTTTGGGCCGCCCCCGCCGGAAATTGGCCGCGGTTGGCTGGGCGGGCCGCGGCTGTAAATTAGCCCCCCGGGTTTTGGGAGACTGGCCGGGTGGAGGGGGCCCTACGCTGGGCCCGGCCTTGACCCCCCCCTTTAAAGGCTCGGCTAATGAGCTCGCCTTTTCCAAAAGGGGGGGTTTTTTTAAAAAATTTTGGGCCAGACGCCAGCTACGGGGTTTTAAAGGACGGGGGGGGTACGGATGGGGAAGTGTTTCCCCCTCCGCCTTTGTTCCGCTTCCTAAGTACTTCTGCATCCTTCCCCTGCCGTGAATCATTCTGCGGCTCTGTGATGATCAGTATGCCCAGAAAATAAAGTTACGGTGCTGTTTTCCGCTTGCATTCCCTGTAGGCCCCCTTTTCCGCGCCCAGTTATGGTTTTTGCAAAGCCTTGACCCAAGGGCCAGGAACCCGCCCCTATTAAAAAACCCGTGCGTCAGGTCCCCTGAATGGGCCTGCCCCTGCTCAATCTTGGTTTGCTGAGCAATAGTCCCTTAAGCCCCCGATAGGGGGGACGTGGTTCCCCCGCTTGGAAAAGTCTCAAAAAACCCCCGGCCGCGGGGGCCGCGCTCTCACTGCGCGGGGAAGCGAACCCCATGGTCCCTTTGCCGGGGCCTCGGCATTTTTCTTCCGTCCCCGCTCCCCCTCACCTTGACAAGTGTGTATTGGATTCTGATTCAGAAGGGTCCTTAATTTGGAGGCACAAATTGTGGAAATTTGACATTTATTGAAGCGTCAATAAAAATTGGGGGGATAGAGGGGCCCTTTTTGACCCCGGTTTTAGGTTCCTTCAAAGAGCCGGAAGCTCAAAGGGTTTTTGGATCTCATCCGGTTTTTTGGGAATTGCAGCGCCCCGGGAAAACCGGAAAGCGTTCGCAGGAAAAAAAGGCCTCAAACTAGTATTTTTTTCCCCCCGAGCTTCTTAAGAAAGGGCGGAATCCCTGGGGTTTTTTCCCCTGTTCGCGTTTGGCGTCTAAAACGCCCCTTCCTTCCCTAACGGTTCCTCGATAAGGAAAAGGGAGTCTGAAAAAAAGGTTTGGCCCGTCGGTGTTTGAAGCATGGGTTTCGCTCTTCCCTTTTCTTTTGCGCGATTGGGGTTGCAAGGCCATGTATCCTGGTGGGAGCCAAATGAGCGCTTCTGGTTTTGAGGCCCCATCAAAAGTAACGAGTTTCTAATCGTAGCACTTGGGGGACTTTTAATTAAAAGGCCTGGATGGGGAAATTCGCACCCCGGTGCTAATGCAATTGCCTCAAAAAATTTTTGTGGTTGAACCTGGGGGCAGATTAAAACTAAAGAAATCGTTAATCCTTCCATTCAAATGGTCGGTTATTTGGGGAAAGGTTGGTCAGCTCAATTTCGACGGGGGGGAAAAGCGTTTCCTTCCTCAGCAAAAGATTTTCAGCCTTTTGCCGCCTTCAGCATCGTTTAGGGGCCCTTTGTAAAACCAGGTTGGGCCCGCCAGTTCCTCCGCGGTTTTGGTCGGGCCGTCAGGCCGGATTCCCCCCGGGCTCCTAAGGACCAACCCCCGGGGAAAGGACATTCAAAACAAATCTAGAGGGCCCAAAAAAACCCGGATATTCGGACAAATGCTGGAGGAGAACCGGAATTTTTTCCCGGGGCGGCCCCCTTTCTCTGGTTTGCCCCTTTTTTGGGTACGATTACTCACGCGGTGGGTCCCGGGGTTTTTTTCTCCTCGGGGTACAAAATAAATTTTTTTCCTTCCCCCCCAAAAAACGTTTTTTTTTTTTCCCCCCCCCTTCCCAAGGAGGAATTGGTTCCCCCCTTTTTTAGGGCGGTGAGTCTCTTCGGCAAGGGGGGTTTTCGTGCCTTTCGGAGATCGAAAAAGGGGCAGGGGTTTTTTTTTCCAACTGTTTTGTACCCAAAAGGACGGTCCGTAAGGCCCATTCTGGATCTAAAACGACGAACCGGGTTTTCGAATTCAATTTCCGAAGGGCTTCCTTGGTCAATTTCAGCCAAAAGGAAAAAGGGGAATTTCTAGCATAATAGACTTAGGTGCTATTTCACTCCCCATATTTCCCCTCATAGGATTTCTTTGGGTTTTTCCCTCGGAAAAATTCTTTCATTGCAGCCTTGCCATTCGGGTAGCCACGCCCCCGGGTGTCAAAAGGTCATGGCTGCTTTGTGTCCTTCTGCACTCCGGGGGGGAGTCATCCTGCCTTCTTAGACGTCTCCTCATCAAGGGTCCCCCTTTTCAAAAATTTCGGGGAAAATGTCAGCATTACGTTTGACACCCTTGCTCGTGGGGGGGTGGTGAAAATGAAGAAATCCCCTGATCTCGGGAAAATCACCTTTTTTGGGTGAATTTGACCGTCGGGGTTTAATTTTTTTCCCCAGGACAAGGCTTTTTGGGTTTTCCCAAAGGTCGGATCCTGCCAACCTTTTCCCCACACCTCCGTTTGCATGAGGGTTGGGAAGGTGGTGGAGCAAAGGGCTATTCCATTTCCCAATTTCATTTTCCCCCCCTTAATTTCATCGGGTTGGGCGGGAGCCCTTATCCCCAATCTTCGGTTCCGTCGCCCTGAGGTACGACTCTAAAGGGGGGGACGAAGAGCCCCTCTTGACAGGGTCGGGGTTGTTTCCCCAAATTTTGGGTTGGGTTGTCACAACGGACCCAGCCGCTCGGGTGGGGAGCGTGTTTTTTACCTACAGCCCAGGGACTTGGTTAGCAGGAACGACCCTCCCATCAAAAAATTTTTGAGATCCAGCTATTGGCTAGCTTGAGAATTTTTTCCCGCACTGGGGCACCAGTCAGAATACTCGGACAAAGCCAGGCAGTGGGATCATAAACCCTCAGGGAGTACCCCGCAGGGCGGCAGCACGGGTAAAAAGATTCTGATTTGGGCAGGGTAAAAACTCTGTGATTTCAGCGGCCACTTTCCCGGGGAGGAAAATGGGCTGGGATTTTCTCAGCCGTCCGGTTGGTCGGGGAAGGTCGCTTCACCCCGGGTTTTTTTCAGGAAATCCACGCTGGGGAACCCAGTGTGGACCTGTGGCTTCCAAATTAATCCGGGTCCCCAACTTCGTTCCGGTACCGGGTCCCGGCTTTGGTAGCGTTTGGTCCTACCAGGAATCTTTTCATCTTCCATACTTGTTTCCACCTAGCCCTTCCCCAAGGGTGTCGGATCAGGTAGGGGGGTTCCCCCAGCGAATAATCCCCCCGGATTGGCCGGTCGAGGGTAACGGGTGGTACAATTCTCCCCGACACCCCGGGCGACTGCCGGCGCGGGGCCCTTCTCTCCCGGGGCCCAATTTACCACCAAACTCAGCGGTCCTGTTTTTGGGCCGGGCCTTAAAATCTTGGATTTTGCCGGGGGCTGGATTCTCTAAAAGGCGCCGCAACATGGAAAACCCCCGAAACCCTTTTGGCTGCATCTACACGGTATTGGGGGTTTTTTTTATGGGCGGGGAACGGGTTGTTCCCCGCCCTTTTTTAAAATTCCAACATTTATTTTTTTCCCGGGGGCCTATTTTCGGGTCAGCCCTGTCCCTCTTAGACAAAAAATTAAACTTTGTGGTTTTTTTTCAGGAAATTTTGCGTCAAATTTTTTTGGTTGGGCCTTTATTGGGGGTTGTCCATATGTTCCTCCCACAAGACTCCCTTAGAGGTTTGGGCCTCAATCTAGCCCTGGGAGTCCTACAGGACTCCTTTTTAAAACCTTTGCAGGAAGTTTCTTTCATTCTTTTTGGGAAAGGGGTGTTTTTGGTACCCCTTTCATCCATAGGGGGTTTCGGAGTGGGCACTGTTTTCGGTCCGTATTTTCTTTTTCCTTTGGATAAGGTGGTGTCAGACCAAAAACCCCCTTTTTGCCTAAGGTTGTGCCCCCTTTTAATTTAAAGGGAATGTTTTGCCCTCTTTTTTTCCCAGCTCCCACGCCCGAGGGGAGAAAGGGTTCCTGCTGGATTGGTGAGAGCACTCAGGAGTTTATCCGGCGGCGCCCCTTTCAAAAAGGGGACGCTGTTTTCCTTCCTGAAGGTCGCAGGAAGGGATTTTCCTCAAAAAACCCCCTTGGCTAGGTGGTTTGGGTTGCCATTAGGAGGGTTACTATCAGGGGGCGGGGGGTTCCCGAGGGACAAGGGTCCCTCCCCCAAGAGCGGTGGGTGCCTCCGGGCCTTCGATCAGGTTCGGGGGGAAAGGTTTGAAAACGCAAAATGGTCCAGTCTGATACTTTTTTAAGCATTATAATGCCTACCCGACTTTGCGGGCCATCGGGTGAGGATTCTTAGGGGGGTTGGGCCCCCATAACAATGCTGGGATTTTTAAAAACACGTGGATCGTTTTTTCCCCCAAGGGAGTTTGGGGTCCCACAGTCCGTGTCCCCCCCAAGAGCGAAGGGGGAAAAAAGGGTTTTTGGTTTCTCACCCTTTTAAAAACCTTTTTTCCCAAAATCATTGGGGGGGAAAAAAACACCCTCCTAAGAGCCGGCTGGTTTATATTGATTTAAATTTTCCCTTAAATTGGTTTTTCAGCAGTTTTTTTTTTTAAATACTGTATCTTTTTAACTCTTGATTTTTTTTTTGCCTCCTAGTTTTTGCAAAAACGGGGTTTTTCCTGCGGCTCTGAGGGGTTTTAAAGGGGGGGAGGAGCTAACCTTTTTTTTTTATTTTGGTCGCCTCCTGGGGGCGAAACAAAACCCACATTGTTCCCCCAATGAGTGTCTGGGGGAAAAGGATTTTACGGTGAGAACAAAAAATCTTTTTTTTCACAGTGCGCATTTCCCCCCCATTTCGGGAAAAAAAATGAGAAAAACCGCTTTGTGGAAACGCTTTTTTTTTTCATTTTTTCTGCGTTTTTTTTCTTCCCCGTTAAAAAAAAAAAAAAAAAAAAAATGCTTTTTAAAGTATTTGTGATCTTTCCCCCCCACACCCTATTTTTTTTTTCCTTCCTTTGTAGCTTTGTGCCTTTTTTGAGGATTTTTTAAGGTTAAGACATAAATCTTTTGAAAACCTTTTAAAAAAAAAAAAAAAGCTTTTGTGTAATGGATTAAAAATTTATTATTGATTTCTGGGAAAACGTGCTTGCAAAAAGTCAGGAAAAAAGTTTTTCTCCTTCGCCCATTGGGGGCAAGGACCTGGGGGGTTTTTATGCTGTCGTAGGGGCTGAAAGTGATACAAAAAAGTTAGTTACCTCTGCGTATACACCCACACCTATTAGCCAACCAGTTTTTTAGTTCTTAATCCATGGGTCTGCTTTCTGTGTTTTTTTTTTTGTTTTATTTTTTTTTTTTACCAATTTTTCGCAAGGATCATAGGGGCGAGGATCCCTTCAGGGCTCGATCTCCCCCAACAAAACAAGGCGGGAACGTGGAGTGTCCCCCTTCCCCTACCCCCTCCTGCACTCTCTATAGCCATGCCTAAGCTCTATTTAGGGAAGACGGGTCTCTTAAGGAACCGCTCTCCTGCACCATCAACAGACGGGAACATGGAGTGTCGCCTCCATTTTACCCCCCTTTGATGCCGGGCTTACACCGGAAACTGTCCCATCCTAGGGGAGTGAACCCCTAGGACAGTGATGGCGAACCCTTTCTGAGACCGAGGGGCCCAAACTGTAAAAAACCCAATTTTTTATGACGGAAAGTGCCAACATTGTACAAATGCCCCAATGATCCCCTTCCCATGCCCTTTGAAATTTTCCCCATCATGATCCCCTTCATTTTGAAATGCCCCATCATAGCTTCCTTTCAAGCAGAAATATGCCCCATGATCCCCTTCATGACAATGCCCCATCATGATCCCCTTCTTGAGTATTATCCCTTCATATGATCCCCTTTTGTAGTAATATCCCCCAAATCTTGACCCTTATGCAGAAATTTGCCCCATCTGATCCCCTTCTTTGCAAAAATATGCCCCACCATAAACCCCTTCATGCAGAAATTATGCCCATCATGACCCCCTTCATGCAGAAATATGCCCCATCATGATCCCCTTCATGCAGAAATATGCCCCATCATGATCCCCTTCATGCAAAAAAATATGCCCCATCATGATCCCCTTAATCAGAAATATGCCCCATCTGACCCCCTTCATGAGAAATATGCCCAATGATCCCCCTTCATGTAGAAATATGCCCCATCAGGGATCCCCTTCTTTGCAGAAAAATCCCCCCCCATCATGATCCCCTTCATGCAGAAAAATGCCTATCATGATCCCTTTCATGCAGAAAAATGCCCCATCTGACCCCCTTTTCATGCAGAAATATGCCCCATTTTGATCCCCTTCATGCAGAAATTGCCCATCATGAACCCCTTCATGCAGGAAATATGCCCCATGATCCCTTCATGTAAAAATTTCCCTCCATCATTTCCTCCTCCCCTTCCTCCCATAAATTGGCCCTCTCCCCATCACTCCCAGGATTGGCCCTCTTACCATCACTGGCCCTCTCCCATCACTCCATGATTGGCCCTCTTACCATCATTGGCGCTCCCCCCATCACTCCCATCTTTGGCCCTCCCCCCATCTTTGGCGCTTCCCAATTCACTGGCTCTTCCCCATCACTCCCATCTTTGGCGCTCTCTCCATCATTGGCGCTCTCCCCATCACTCCCATCATTGGCGCTCTCCCCATCACTGGTTCTCTCCCCATAAACTCCCATCATTGGCTTTATCCCCATCACCGCCATCATCTCTCAACAGTGGCCACACCTCAGCATACACACACAGACACACACAGCGTCCCCACACACACACACACACATACACCAGGTCTCACACACTCATACATACACACAGCGTCTCACACACACACACAGCAGCTTCACACACACACACACGGGCGTCTCTCTCCACACACAGCAGCTTCTCAGGCCAGCGGCCAGACATCACCTCTCCGCGTGCCATAGGTTCGCCATCACTGCCCTAGGATGTACAGAGGCATCTATGGCGTCCGAGCTGCCCCCACTGCATCACCACTGATAAATAGCGGTGCCAGTGATGGAAGGAGGCGGATGGTCCCTCTTCACATCCCTAACAAGGGGATTGTGGATGGAGGGTCCCTGCACCGTCCAATCTGCAGCATGACCCGTAGGGAGAGCAAATTTTGGGTTTTGCGTTACTCATGACCTTGGATCTTGTTTGGTAAGTGTCGGGGTCAGAAGGGGGGTCCTGACGGGCCTGCGTTCCTCAGGTGGGTACGTTTGGCCGGCACAAAGGGAAATTTTTCTCCCGGCTTTGGCTTTATTAGGCGGCAAGCCGGAATCTCCCCTCTCGCCCCCATGTGCTCAGCCAGCTCCGCCCACTCTCTTTGCGCTTCTTCCCAGCGCAGACTTTTCTTCCTGCTCCCGGCAGCCATTACTGTGTTCCGAATGCCCCACTGCCTGCAAGACTCCTCCAGCGATCCTTAGTCCCCCTTGCGAGCTTAAATGCTGTGCTGCAACACTGCTGGCTTTCCCGCGAAAAGAGGACGCTTTTTGGGCACACTGGGACCGTGGGTAAGAGCTGGGCTGCGACACTGGCTTCTCTGCAGTAAATCTCTTTACTCACTGGCATTAGCAGAGCCAGGACATACTGGGGTACAAAAATGTCATTTTCAAAGGACATCCAAGAAGGTACCAAAGCCCATCCCAGTTTCTTCACCCATATACCTCCTGTCATATTTGCTCCCCGGGGGGACAGGTAATCTTGCAAAGCTTGGATCTTTAATGCGCTCAGGAGCCCCCCCCGCTACCGGATCCATTGTACCTAGTCCGCCTGGTGGGCTTCGTCACAGTCGCAGTCCATGGCCTCACTGGCTAAAGCGATTGAGTCACTCCAGGAACCCTCCAGGGTTGTGGCATTCGTCTTCTTGTTTCAGAAGATTCCTCTTCTACACGAGAACCGTGGGCCCTGCAAGGGCCTTATTCAGGCACAAAATTTACGGAAAGTTAGAAAACGGACCCATAGTCTGTCTCCCGGGCCCTCTTGCGCGTCGGCATCCGTAAGCTCAGTCTCTCGTCCCCATCCCCCAGGGGTTTGCAGCCGACCAGAAGTCTGACGGTCTCTCGACCTGGACTCGCCTGAGTATCAGGTGACAGTGGATAATCTCATTGAGGCCCGTCAACGAAACCCTGAAGGTGGACAAGTTCTCTAGTTGTGCTCAAAAATATGCAGTGTCCTTTAAGAGGACTAAACATCCGCATAGGGTGTTTGCCAATCATGTTGGGTTTCAGGACATACTTCAGAGGCATAGGGAGCGGCCAGACAAACTTTTCACAGGCCCCGAAGCCTCTAGAGGCAAATATCCCTTCTCATCGGATCTATGGAAGGTGTGGGCGGAATCCCCTCCAGTTGATCCACCTGTGTCCTTCTGGCCTCCCAAACTCTCCTGTCCTTACCAGATAGGTCCTCAATCAAAAACCCACAGACCGTCAGAGGAACATGCTCGCTCAGTTTTTGAAGCCTCAGGCTCCCCTCTCTCCCTCTTTTGCTGCGACATGGGTCGCTAAAGCAATGGTTCTACTGTGTAGATTCCTAACCAAAACCATTCATGACATTAATCTTCCCAGGAAACAGCGGATCTGGCCTATCAGATTTCCCTGACCGTGATTATTTGTTGCACTTTTCCCCTGGATGCTGCCAATTGTTCTGCATTGGCAGCATCAAACGCCATCCCATCAGAAGGGCTCTGTGGCTCATGGAATGGTGAGCAGACTCTGCGTCCAAAAAGTCCCTAACCTTGCCTTATCAGAGCGGTCAATTATTTGGAGAGATACATATCAAAAACTGACCGGCACATCCAAACTTAGATTCAGTGTGAACAGGTGCTAACCTAGAGTCACCAACTCATAAAACATACAAGAAGAAAAGGTAGCACACTGTAGCGCTATTGCTTGCAAACACGAAATATGAAAATATGAATTACATCATTACCTTAGAAATATGAAAAATTGAGAAGTCTTAGCGCCTAAGATGGCCAAATTATTGAGCCGATAGCCACGTCAAGGCTCGTATATCAGGTCCCTAACTAATGAACAGGTGAACAGGTGCTAAACGAGCGAGGATAGGAATTAGTTAGGGACCTGATATACGAGAAGAGCCTTGACGTGGCTATCAGGCTCAATAATTTGGGCCATTTATGCGCTAAGATTCTCAATTTTTATATTTCTAAGGAAATGATGTAATTCATTTTTCATTTTTTCATATTTCGTGTTTGAAAGTTTATAGCGCTGTAGCACCGACGTCCCTGCCCTTTTGCCAGGCAGGGACGCTGTTCCCCTGCGACAGGTCCTCTGCCAGGCAGGGCGTCCCCCCCCTTAACCGCGTCAGCATCCTCCTTCCGTCCTGCTGGGCCGCCGCTCCTTCCTGCTTCTGGCTTGGGGGCGCGCGGCCCCGCTTCTTCCCGCTCTTCAAAAAGGTCCCCGGCCAATGCCCCGGGGGACTCCACCCTATATAAAGTCTTTTCCCCCTTAATGGAGGTGCCCGAGCAATGTTGTTGTTGCACTGTTTAACTCTGCTTCAGCCCTCAGGGTCCGTTACCAGTTACCTGCCTGTTTCCTGCCAGTTTCTGTCTGCTACCCGTCCGCAATCCTGCCTGGAGGTTCGGCCGTCACATGCGGTGACCTTTGGCAATTCCAGAGACTCTCGCCTGCTCACTTGGGGGCGCTCATCTGCCATCTGCCTGCAAGCCTACCTGGAGGTTCGGCCATCACCTGCGGTGTTTCCCTCGGCTTTCCAGAGACTCTCGCTGCTCACTTGGGGGCGCTCATTTGCCATCCTGCCTGCAAGCCTACCTGGAGGTTGGCCCTCACCTGCGGTGTCCATCGGCTATTCCAGAGACTCTCGCCTGCTCACTTGGGGGCGCTCATCTGTCATCTGCCTGCTAGCCTACCGGGAGGCTCCATCATCTCAGGTGATATACCTGTCCATTCAGAGACTGCCCGGCCCTTGCCTGCCTGTTTATCCGAGACTGCCCCGGTCACTTGCCGTGACTACCTGCCCGTCTACCCAGGACTGCCCCGGTCACTTGCCGTGACTACCCGCCTGTTTGTCCAGAGATGCCCGGTCACTTGCCCTGACTACCTGCCTGTTACCAGGACTGCCCCGGTCACTTGCCGTGACCACCCGTCTGTTTATCCAGAGATTGCCCCGGTCACTTGCCTGATCTCCCACCCGTTGTCCAGAGACTGCCCCCCTCACTTGCAGTGACTTCCTGTCCGTTTTCCCCGGGCGGCCACCCGCTCCTTTACAAGGAAAACCCCCCTTGTTAATAAAGCTCAGAGGTTCCGCCTCCCAGACCCGTTACAGTTTGCTCGGGCCATGGAACCGGTGGCACCCAAACCCTCGCTCTCTGACCTGTGTCATGAACTGTCTCGTCGAGGTCTCAACAGGAGTCCATCCTGGGTCACCTGCGGAATGTTAATTCCCGCCTGGACACCCTGACTACTTCACCAGCAACCACCGCGGGCGCCATGACTCGCAATCCGGCAGTTCCGCTGCTTACCAATTCTGTGGTTTCCGTTCCTGGACCTCGACTTTCAGCTCCTCCTCGGTTTGGAGGCGACCTGCTTTGGCTCGGGTTTCATTAACCAGTGCACCCTCCATTTTGAACTCCTGGCACACCAGTTTAACTCCGACCGGGCCAAAATTGCCTTCATCATGTCCCATCTCACCGGAGAGGCCCTGGCCTGGCTAAATCCTCTTGGGAGAGAGAAGACCTCTGGTGTCTGACCTGTCTGCTTTTCTCTCAGCCTTCCGGAAGGTATTCGACGAACCGGTCGGAAGACCTCCTCTGCATCATCTCTGCTGCGTCTCCGTCAGGGAAGTCTCACCGTGGGTCAATATGCCATACGGTTCCGTACCTTGCCTCGGAGCTGGCTTGGGATAATGACGCTCTGATATCTGTCTTTCTGGGAGGGTCTGTCCGGCCGTATTAAAGATGAACTTGCCGGTCGGGACATTCCAACCTCTCTCGATGACCTAATAACTCTTGCCAATCGAATTGATCTACGGTTCCAGGAGCGCGCTAAGGAGGTTACCCGTGAGAGAAGGTTTCCTCGTCTAGCTCCTTCTTTTCAGAGACCTGTAACTCCTTCCGTTTCTCCTCCGGTACACTCTTCTGAGCCTATGCAAGTCGGACCAGACCAAGATGGTCAAAGCCCGTCAGGACTTACGCCGTGCCGAGGGGAGTTGCTTCTACTGTGGCAGTAAGGAGCACCGGATCCGTACCTGCCCCAGAGAGGTCGGGAAACGCCTGTGTCTAGGTTCGCTCGGAGAGGTCCACCTAGACAAAAATAAATCCTCTTCATCTCTGCTGCTGTCAGTCTCAATTCTCCTCGGTGAGAACCGTTACTTCGAACTAGCCCAACTTGATTCTGGAGCAGCCGGGAATCTTGTTTCACAGGCTCTAGTAGAAAAATATCGCATTCCTACCAAACCTCTGGTTGAACCAGTATCTGTTGCTGCTGTGGATGGGGGTCTCCTACCACGTCCCATCCAACTTATCACTGAAGCCATAACCCTGCAGGTGGGAATGTTGCACTCTGAGAGCATCTCGTTTCATGTTCTGCCTGGACTCTCTCACGCTTTCTTACTAGGTCTGCCTTGGCTCCAAAAGCATGCACCCGTGCTCGACTGGCAGACTGGAGAAATCCTTCGCTGGGGACAGGACTGTCATAAAACGTGTTTGGTTCTGTTCATCCGTCCATCCTTCTCCTACACCAACTAATCTACCAGGGCTCCCGATTCCATATTGGTCATTCGCTGATGTCTTTAATAAAAAGGAAGCAGAGACATTACCCCCTCACAGACCGTTATGATTGCCCGATCGACCTGCTACCCGGTACTACGCCTCCCCGTGGGTATTTACCCATTGTCCGCTGCTGAGACCAGGTCGATGTCGAATATATCGAGGAGAATTTGGCCAAGGGATTCATCCGGAAATCCACCTCCCCAGCGGGAGCAGGTTTCTTCTTCGTAAAAAAAGAAAGACGGCTCTCTCCGTCCCTGTATTGACTACAGAGGCCTAAATTTGATCACGGTGAAGAATAAGTACCCTTTCCGCTCATTCCAGGATTGTTTGATCGTCTGAGGGGGGCTAGAATCTTCACCAAACTGGATCTTCGTGGGGCATATAAACCTAGTCCGTATCCGTCGGGGAGATGAATGGAAGACGGCATTCAACACCCGGGACGGCCACTACGAGTATTTGGTGATGCCCTTTGGTCTCTGTAATGCTCCAGCAGTCTTTCAGGAGTTGGTCAATGACATTTTTCGGGACCTTCTCTACTCCTGCGTTGTGGTGTACCTAGACGACATCTTGGTCTTCTCTCCGGTATCTCCAGTCTCACCGGAGGGATGTTCGTCAGGTTCTGCTCAGGCTCAGGCAGAATCACCTCTTCGCCAAATATGAGAAGTGTCTATTTGAGCAGACCTCGCTTCCGTTTTTTGGGCTACATTATTTCTCAGACAGCCTACGAATGGATCGGAGAAACTGTCTGCCATCGAGAAATGGCCCGACCGGGGGTTGAAGGCCATTCAGCGTTCCTGGGATTCGCACAATTATTACCGCCTTTTCATACCGCACTTCTCTTCCCGGACTGCTCCAATCTCTGCGCTCACCCGCAAGGATGCTAATCCCAAACAGTGGACGCCCGAAGCAGAGGAGGCCTTTCTTTCTTTTAAAACAGGCCTTCTCTTCCGCTCCGTCCTGCATCGTCCGGACGGCAACAAGCAGTTCTTCCTGGAGGTGGACGCTTCTTCTTCTGGGCCGGAGCGGTTACGTACTCAAAAATCTTCATCCGGGAGGATGGTATCTTGCGGCTTCTTCTCCAAACTCTTCTCCTCTTCTGAGCGCAATTACTCCATAGGAGACCGAGAGTTATTGGCCATCAAGCTGGCATTGGAGGAGTGGCGTACCTACTCGAGGGGGCTCTTCATCCGGTAATCATTTACACTGACCACAAAATCTGGCTTACCTCCAGCTGCTCAGAGACTTAACCCTCCGCCAAGCCCGGTGGTCCTTGTTTTTTGCCCGCTTTGATTTTCTTTTACATTTTTGCCCGGTGACAAGAACATCAAGGCGGACGCCTTGTCCCGGTCCTTCCTGGTGTCGGATCTCGAGGAGGAACCTAAACATATCATCGATCCCGCCAGAGTGATGCAGGTGGCTCCCGTGAGTCTAAATCGTCTCCCTCCTGGTAAGACGTTCGTATCAGTAACCGATCGGAAGAGAATCTACACATGGGGTCATTCGTCTAAACTAGCTGGCCACGCTGGTCAGGGAAAGACCCTCCAGCTCATTACTCGGATTACTGGTGGCCTCCCCCGCACAAGGAGTAAAAGACTTTGTTTCTGCCCGTGTCTCCTGTTTCCCGCAACAAAGTTCCGAGACACCCGCCTGCCCGGGCCCTCTTTTCCGTTCTGTACCGCTGCCCCCTGGCGCATTTAGCCATGGACTTCATAACTGATCTGCCCGTCTCTGCCGGTTGTACGGTCATTTGGGTGGTTGTTGACCCATTTTTCCAAGATGGCTCACTTCATTCCCCTCAGGGCTTCCGTCTGCACCCGAGTTTGGGTAAAGACTTTATCCGCCACATCTTCCGTCTTCATGGTTTTGCCCTCGTCACATTGGGGTCGGACGTGGGGTTTTAGTTCACCTCACGTTTCTGGAGAGCCACTTGTAAGTTGCTAACGTCACCTTGGATTTCTCCCCCGCTTACCACCCGCAGTCCAATGGACAAGTCGAGCGAATTTAATCTGGATACTGCCGGTTATCCCCCGCACTTCGTTAATGCCCACCATTCTGATGGGTGGATCTCCTGCTTGGGCCGATTTCTCTTACAACAAACACGAGGAGCGAATCTTCCTCCAAATTCCGTTTTTTGTAGTCTTCGGTCAACACCCTCGGATCCCTGTTCCTTCTCCATCTCTGTGGACAATCCAGCTGCGGAATCTCTGGTTAACAAAATTTTCCTCCATATGGGAGAGTACCCGGTCCGCACTCATTCTGTCATCCGAGCGCATGAAGAAACATGCTGACAAAAAACGTCTGGATCTCCTCAATTCCTCCTGGGGATAAGGTCTGGCTTTCGTCCAAGTATGTCCGGCTCAAGATCCCTTCCTACAAGTTAGGCCCTCGGTTCATGGGCCCCCTTTTGAGATCATCAGTCAGATCAACCCGGTGTCCTATAAATTGAGACTCCCGGCCAATTTGCGGATTCCTAACTCCTTCCATGTATCTCTCCTCAAACCGGTGGTACTTAACTCTTTTGTTAAATCTACAGGTACACCCCCCGCTCCAGTGTCTGCTGAAGACGAATTTGAGGTAGAGAACATTCTGGCCACCAAAAGGGTAGAAGAAAGACCTTTTTTTGGTGGATTGGAGGGGTTTGGTCCTGAGGAGAGAACGTGGGAGCCTCGGGAGAACACCATGCCCCTCTCATCCTCAGCTAAATTTCTTTCTGGCCTAAAAAAGGGGGGGGCCCCTAGAGGGGGGGGTACTGTACCCGCCGACGTCCCTGCCCTCTGCCAGGCAGGGACGCTGTTCCCCCTGCGACAGCGTCCTCTGCCAGGCGGGCGTCCCCCCCCTTACCGCGTCAGCACCTCCTTCCGCCTGCTGGGGCCGCGCGCTCCTTCCCTGCATCTGGATTTTAGGGCGCGCGCCCGCCTCTCCCCCGCTCTTAAAGGGGCCGCGCGCATCTTTCAAAAAGGTCCCCGGCCAATGCCGGAGGACTCCACCCTATATAAAGTACTTCCTCCTTAATGGAGGTGCCCGAGCAATGTTTTTGTTGCACTGTTTAACTCTGCTTCAGCCCTCAGGGTCCGTTACCAGTTACCTGCCTGTTTCCTGCCAGTTTCTGTCTGCACCTGTCCGCAAGCCTGCTGGAGGTTCGGCCGTCACATGCGGTGACCTCGGCAATTCCAGAGGGCTCTCGCCTGCTCACTTGGGGGCGCTCATCTGCCATCTGCCTGCAAGCTACCTGGAGGTTTTGGCCATCACCCGCGGTGTCCATCGGCTATTCCAGAACTCTCGCCTGCTTTACTTGGGGGCGCTCATCTGTCATCTGCCTGCTAGCCTAACGGGAGCTCCATCATTAGGTCGTATATACCTGTCCATTCAGGACTGCCCCGGCCCCCTTTCCTGCCTGTTTATCCAGAAATGCCCGGTCACTTGCCGTGACTACCTGCCTGTCTACCCAGAGACTGCCCCGTCCACTTGCCGTGACTACCCGCCTGTTTGGGCCAAGTGCTGCCCCGGTCACTTGCCGTGACTCCTGCCTGTCTACCCCCGAGATGCCCCCCGGCACTTGCCATGACCACCCGTCTGTTTCCAAGAGCTGGCCCCGGTCACTTGCCGTGATCTCCCCCCCTGTTGTCCAGAGCTGCCCCCTCACTTGCAGTGACTTTCCCGTCCGTCTCCCCGGGCGCCACCGCTCCTTTACAAGGAAAGCCTCCTTGTTAATAAAGCTCAGAGGTTCCCCTCCCAGACCCGTTACAAGCGCTACGTGTGCTTACCTTTTCTTCTTGTTTGTATATGAGTTGGTGACTCTAGGTTTGCACCCGTTTTACACTGAATCTAAGTTTGGGTTGCCGGTCAGTTTTTTTTATTGTATTCATTTTACCTTCTGCCTGAGCACTCCACCTGGTGGTCACAGGCCTTTTAATTACAGCGGTTTTATCACCCCTCCACGAGTGTTGATTTTTAGTCGGAAAGAGGATCATAGGTTCCCATGCAGACAGACTTTTCTAAAACGAGGATAGTGTCACGCTGTTAGCAATTTTTATATGTGATGTCAGTAATCTATATCAAAAGGGCAACATATATATAACATTGGCATAGATATATGATAACATAGATTTACCTGACAGATTTCAGTGGGTCAAAACGGAATCCGTTATACGCTGTCTCCGGTAGAGGGTGGGGCGGGTCTAAGCTGACCCTAAAATGGGGTCCTAACTAATCCCTCAACCTGGAGGTACTGTTAAAGGTACAGAGGTCCAGGCCACCAGCGTAAACCCTGTCTCCTATCAATCCCTGCCAACTGTATTCTTTGTCCCAAGAAGGACCCTGAATACCACCAAAGGGAAGAACAAGTAACGGTTAATGAACAGAAAGACATACAAGAAAGACAAGAAATAAAGTAAATAAAGTCTTACATACAACACTCACACACAGTAGGAACACTAAGGGCTCAAGAAAAAAACTATAAGCTGTAAGAGTAAAAACAAACTAAGGAGCTCTTAGCTTAAGTTTCTCAGAACCGATCCAGTCTGCTAGACTACATGAATGCTTTCACCGGCGTCTAACACCAGACTGGCAGGAATATAAAGGAAACTAATTAGAAATAATCAAAAGCAGCCGGCGAGGCTGGACCTAGTTTTTAGCAAAGAGCTAGGTAAAATTAACTCTTCATTACCAAACACAAAGAAACAGCAGCTCAGCTGTGAGAAGTCAGAATTTTGCAATCGCGACGATTCTTCGTGGCGATGCACCCATGACAGTACCCCCCCTTCTACGAGGGGCCTCCGGACCCTCATGACCAGGTCTGTCCGGGTAAGTTGTGTGAAAGGTCCGAACCAATCGATCTGCGTTAGATCAGAGCAGGGACCCACGTCCTTCCTCAGGACCATACCCCCTCCAATGAACTAAGTACTGAGGGGATCGGCGACTGAGACTGAGTCAATTGATTTTCGACCCATGAAATTCCACGTTATCATTGACCCACTGAAGGAGGTAGAGGTGACGGTATGACTGGTGCCACATACTTTTAAGTAATGACTTGTGAAACACATTATGATTTTTAAACGTAGGAGGGAGGTCCAGACGAAATGCCACAGGATTAATTAGGAACTGATCCTGTACGGCAATGAATCTGGGACCCACCTCCGGGAGGGAACTTTAAGTTTTATATTCCTGGTAGACAACCACACCAGATCGTTCACCTTCAGATCTCGACCAGAAAACTCCCCTATCAGTCACCCGTTTGTAATGGTTCTCCGTAACCTTCAGTCTTAACCGATCTGGAACTATCAGTCCCCCTGGAAGTCCCACAGGGGCGTCCCCTGAGCCCCAATACCCCCCCCTCAAGCTCAGAGCATACAGCTGACACTACAACTCCCTCCTGAGGAATAGGAACCGGATCATCCATCTCCGGTCCCTGGAAAAGTACGAGATAAGGCATCGGGAAAGAAAACTTTATTGAGCAGTCATTATGCGCGATGAGGAGGTAACTCTTTACACCCTCCTCTGAGAACATCTCCCCAACGTCTCAGAAAAGGAGGCAAAGTCCTAGGCACAACCGCACCGATGACCGTGTCTTTGCAGTTATTCTTGCAAATTCCCCCCACTGGCTTATCTTTCTGGATTGCCAATCAATCACTGGGTTATGTTTAGCCAACCAAGGAAGCCCCAACACAATAGGAGTAGGTAGACCTTCCAACACATAACAAGACAATTGCTCTTATGTATTGCCCCTACTCGAAGATCTATGTTATGAACAGCTTGTACCAAGCTACCTTGACCAAGAGGTCTGAATCAATAGAGAGTTTTAGGGACCGGTTTGGCCAATACACTCAGTTGCATACCCTGCACCCGGGCAAACCGAGCGTCCACCAGATTAGCCCCGGACCCACTATCAAGAAAAAACAGAAATCCTCTCATTTTTAGTACAATCACCACCTCCGCAGGCACGAGAAACTGAGAGGGATTTGGGACGAAATACACACACCAGGTTAACTCCCTTTGGGTCAAAGAGGTCCGGGATGGACACCCCCCAACAAAATGTCCCTCTCTCCCCCAAAAGAAACACCTTCTAGTCTTGCGGCGCACCGCCGATTCCCTCTACAAAATGTGTCCCTCCAACTGCATGGGTTCCTCAGAACAGACCGGGGAACCCCAGTATAGGGACTTTAGTAGTAGGTGGAGTCATCACGGGGGGCGGAGTTACCTCGCGTCTTCCCCGAAGTCGTCTATCAATGCGAATAGCGAGGGCCATAGCAGCCTCCAGTGATGGAGGAGAATCATACTGAGCCAAACACATCTTTTAATTTGTCAGACAACCCTTGACAAAACTGGCTCCTAAGAGCTGGGTCATTCCACTGGTATCTGTTGCCCATCTACGGAACTCAGAAGAATATTCCTCGCTGGCGATTTCCTTGCCGTATTTTTCGTTAACCTTGTTTCAGAGGGAGACTCGATCCGGTCATCATATACCAGAAACCCAGGGCAGTAAAAATCGATCCACTGACTGGAGATCTGGGCCTGGAGGAATAGAGAACGCCCAGATTGAGGGTCCCCTTGTAAGAGCGAGATAAAAATTCCACCCTTGCTCTTCACTCCCAGATGACCGAGGCCGCAGCCGAAAAGTACAATTTACATGCCTCCCGGAAAGTAAAAAATTGTCCCGCCCACCAGTGAACCTGTCCGGGAGAGCACCTTAGGTTAGATCTGGTTTGCTCCGGGGGGGACAAAACCTTGGCTTTATGTCTGCAAATTTTCCCGGACAAACCCCCGCAACTGCCGGGCCAGCTGGGCTACTGGATTCATGACAGTGGGGGGAATCTTTAGATGGGCCGGTGAAAATGTCCGCTGTATGCAGTTATATATGTGATGTCAGTTATCTATATCAAAAGGCAACATACTATATAACATGCGCATAGTATATGAAACATTTGATTTACCCCGACAGAATGTCCAGTGGGTCAAAAAAGGAATCCGTTATCGCTGTCTCCGGCTTTGAGGGTGCCGGGGTCTAAGCTGCCCTAAACTGGGGTCCTAACTAATCCCTCAACCTGGAGGTACTGTTAAAGGTACAGAGGTCCCAGGCCCCAGCGTAACCCTGTCTCTATCAATTTCCCTGCCAACTGTATTCTAGTCCCCAAAAAGGACCCTGATACCCCCAAAGGGAATGAACAAGTAAGGTTAATGAACAGAAAGACATACGGGAAAAAGACAAGAAATAAAGTAAATAAAGTCTTACATACACACTCACCACAGTGGGAACACCTAAGGTCTCAGAAAAAACTATAAGCTGTAAGAGTAAAAAAAAAAGGAGCTTTAGCTTAAGTATTTCAAAAACCATCCAGTTGTAGCTACATGAATGCTTTCCACCGGCGTTTAACCACCAGACTGGCGGGAAATTTAAAAAGGGAAAAACTAATTAGAAATAACAAAAGGCCGGGCGGGCTGGACCTAGTCTTAGCAAAGAGTAGGTAAAATTAACCTCTATTACCAAACAAAAAAGAAACAGCGCTCAGCTGGAAAAGTCAATGTGCAATCGCGACGATCTTCGTGGCGATGCACCCATGACAGATGGCATTATTAGGGACCGTTTACGAGAAAGCCTTAACGTGCTATAGGCTCAATAATTTGGCCATTTATGCGCTAAGACTTCTCAATTTTTCTTTATTTCTAAGGTATTGAGTAATTCATTTTTATATTTTTTATTTCGTGTTTGCAAAGCTATAGCGCTACAGGGTTACCTTTTCTTCTTGTATTTATAGAGTTGGTGACTCTAGGTTTAGCACCTTTCACACTGAATCTAAGTTTGGATGTGCCCGGTCAGTTTTTTGTTTGTATTCATTTACCTTCTCCCTGAGCACTCCCCCTGGTGGTACAGGCCTTTTTAATTACAGCAGGTTCATCACCCTCCACAGGTGTGTTTTTTGTCTGAAAAGAGGATTCTTTAGGTTCCCATGCAGACAGACTTTTCTAAAGCGAGGATAGGCATTAGTTAGGGACCTGATATACGGAAGAGCCTTGACGTGGCTATCAGGCCCCACATAATTTGGCCTTTCTTATGCGCTAAGACTTCTCAATTTTTCATTTTTCTAAGGTAATGATGTAATTCATTTTTCATATTTTTCTTTTTTTTCGTGTTTGCAAGCTATAGCGCTACAGTGTGCTACCTTTTCTTCTTGTATGTATATGAGTTGGTGACTCTAGGTTTAGCACCTGTTCACACTGAATCTAAGTTTGGATGTGCCGGTCAGTTTTTTGATATGTATTCATTTACCTTCTGCTGAGCACTCCACCTGGTGGTCACGGCCTTTTAATTACAGCAGGTTCATAAACCCCTCCACAGAGATGTAGATTTTAGTCTGAAAGAGGATTCATAGGTTCCCATGCAGACAGACTTTTCTTAAAGCGAGGTAGGCATTAGTTAGAGACCTGATATACGAGAAGGCCTTGACGTGGCTATCAGGCTCACAAAAATTTGGCCATCTTATGCGCTAAGACTTCTCAATTTTTCATATTTCTAAGGTAATGATGAAATTTTCATTTTTCATATTTTTCATTTTTCGTGTTTGCAAGCTATAGCGCTACGTGTGCTACCTTTTCTTCTTGTAATTATTTGGAGAGAAGCTGGACCAGCTTATCTCTGACGCTACAGGAGGAAAAAGTAAATTTTCTCCCCAGCTAAAGACCGGGCGACCCTTCCGCCATCAAATACCAACTTGATTCGGTCTTTCTCTCCAACCCTGCGGGTTTTCACACGACCCGCCTTTAAGGATCGGGACACTCGCCACGTAGGGACAGAGGCTCCAAGTTTCGTATAAGCCCCTCCCTTTTCCCGGAAGGGCCGACCCAAAAATGTCCAGAACTAAGGGATTAGGTCCCATAGATTTTCAGCCCAATGACTCGTTGCATTCATTCCCCGGGCGGCATCGGCAGGGTAGGCGGGCGCTTACTCCTGTTTCATCAGACCTGGTCTCCGTCGTTCACAAAGAATGGGTCAGGATCTGGTGTCTTTGGATACAGAATAGAATTTTTCTTCTCATCCTCCCGCAAGATTCTTCCCATCTCGTTCCCCGAAACAAGACGCGGGCCGGTCCTTTTACCGAGCCATCGACTCGCTACGCCTGAAAAAGAGAGGTTTGAAGGGTTCTACTTGAACCTTTCGTTGCCCAAGAAGGATGGAAAAGGTGTGGCCCTTCTGGACCTGAAATTCTAAACAAGTTTGTCATGGTCCGGTACTTCAGTTGGAGTCTCCCCCGCTTGGTCATCTCCCTATAGAGAAGGGGGGGTATGTCGTGTCCATCGACATTCGGGGATGCGTACCTCCATATTCCGATCTTTGCCTCTCTCAGAAGTTTCTGCGCTTCGTGTTTGCGAAGGATTTCCATTCACAGCCTTGCCCTTCAGATCGCCACAACTCCCAGAGTTTACGAAGGTTATGGCGGCAGTCATGGCCATTCTGCACTCTCGGGCTGGTTGTTTTGCCATACTTAGAGACCTTCTGATCAGGCACTGTATTTCCAGGCCTGCGCGGAGTGCGTGGATCATCTGGTACTTTTCGATTGGGTGGCTGATAAATCCAAACAAGTCCTTCCCGTTCCAGCAGATGTCCTTTTTAGGAAATCCTGGGCACCTCCCAGGGGTTGGTGATTCTCCCTCGAGACAAGGCCTTAGCCCTGAAACCCGGGAGCCCCGCACTTTGTCCCCATTCCCTCTCTCCATCCTTTTTGGCTTGAGGGTTTCCGGGGGGTGGTAGCAGCGATGGAGGCTATTCCCTTTACCCAGCCAACCTCCACCCTCTCCAGCACCGCTTTTGGAGGCGTGGACAGGAACCAGTTCTCCCTCGACCGGCTTGTGCCATTTTTCCCCGCGGGTAGACAAGCGATCAGGTGGTGGACTTTGCGGTCTTCCTCAACCAGGAAGATCTTTCTTCCAGTTCAATGGCTAGTGGTCATACCGATGCCAGCTCCTCAACTGGGGAGCGGTTTCCATCATCATCACCACACTGCCCAGGGGCGCTGGTCTCCTCGGGAAGCATTTCTCCGATTAACGTTCTGGAGATTCGAGCAATTTGGTAATCCCTGCGACTATTCCACCATCTTCTAGGGGTCGCCCCGTCCGGATACAATCAAACAATGCCACACCCGTGGCATATATAAATCATCAGGGGGGCACCCCAGCAGAGCAGCAATGGCGAGGTAGTTTACATCCTCTGCAAAGCCGAAAAGGACCATTCGGTCATTTCAGCAGTTCACTTTCCCAGGATGGAAAGCTGGGCAGCGACTTCCTTGCCTCAAGGTCCCGCCTCAGGGGAGTGGGCTCTTCATCGGAGGTTATGCACCGATCTGTCTTCGCTGGTGTATCCGGATGTGGATTGATGGGTCAATATTAAAGCCAAGGTGCCAGTTTTTGTAGTCGGTCTCAGGATCCAGAAGCCATCGGGACGGACGCATTGGTCCTTCCATGGCGTCAGTTTCATCTCCCATCCATTTTTTCCCCCTGCTTCTTTTGACCCCAAAAGGGGTCATCAGGAAGGTCAAAAGAGGAGAGGGTTCCCAGTGATTTTGATCGCTCCGAAACTGGCCACACAGAGCGTGGTACGCGGGAGGGTTGGTGCAACTCGTCACAGAGTGCCCTTGCGACTGCCGGAT
Organism: Oophaga sylvatica; assembly: GCA_033576555.1. Classification (NCBI taxonomy): domain Eukaryota; kingdom Metazoa; phylum Chordata; class Amphibia; order Anura; family Dendrobatidae; genus Oophaga; species Oophaga sylvatica. The sequence goes on along the minus strand of JARQOD010000001.1, from coordinate 431,613,332 downwards.
CGCCAGATTGCTGTCCCAGTGCCCCGTTTTTGCCACCCAGAACTCAGGGGCCTGTTTTTAAATGGCTTGGCCATTGAACCCTGGGTCTTAACCCAGGCGGTTTTTCCATTGGTATTTTTCCACAATGATTAGCGGTGGGAAAAGGGTCGGTGCGCATCTTCCACCGCAAATGGAAGGCTTTTTTTCTCTGGTGCAGAATTGCGGGCGTCCTCATCTTGACTTTCCATTCCAAAAATTTTGGAGTTCCCCCAGACGGCCTGGATTCAGGTCTGGCACTTATTTCCCCTCAAGGGCCAGATCTCGGTTTTTATCCATTCTGTTTCGCATAGGATTGCTTCCAATCACAGGTGAGGACAGGCTTTCATCCAGGAGTCTTCCATGTGATCCCTCCCTATAAAATGCCCTGGAAGTCTGGGACCTTAACTTGGTCCTCGGTGTTCTGCAGGAGATCCCCTTTAACCACGGCGGAAGTCTCGTTGCCCTCCTTTCTGGAAGGTGCCTTTCTGGTCACGGTGACGCAATCAGATAGGTCTCGGAGCTCACCACTCTGTCCTGTCAAGTCCTTTCCTAGTTTTCTACCAGGACAAGGTGGTTCTTAGGCTGCCCCACCCTTGCTGCCCAAGGTGGTTCTTCCTTCAACCTTAATGAGGCGTTTCCTGCCCTGCTCTGCCCGGCGCCATAACAAAGTGGAAAGAGTTCTTCCGAAAGTCGGATGCCTTGTTCTTCTTCCAGAAGGGCACAGGAAGCGACAGCCCAAAGCCAGATGGATACGCTCAGCGATTCAGGAGTCCTAGTGTCACCCAGGCTTTCCCAGATGCAGGCTTGGGCAGACGAATTTTGCCCTGCTCCGGGGAGTGATTCTCTAGACAGTTGGTGGTGGGGCTTGATTGTTTATGTCGGTTTCCCACCAGGGACTGTTAAGGTGTCGCCCTGGTCCGTGCCCCCCCAATGAGGCAAAGAGAAACAGGGATTTTTGTGTATCACTGTAAAATCCTTTCTCCAAGCCACTCATTGGCGGACACAGCACCCCCTGTTAGCCTGACGTTTTGGGTTTGTTCTTTGATTTGACGTGTTGTACCCTTATTTGAGGTTTATGTTCTATGCTTTGCCCTGAACTGGTCGCTGAGCTAGTGTGTGGGTGTTTTACTGAGAGGAGGAGCTAATCTTTTTGCATTCACTTATTGTCAGCCTCCTAGCGACAGCAGCATACACCCTGGTCCTGGTCCCCCCAAAGAGTGGCTTGGAGAAAAGGATTTTGCGGTTAGTACACAAAAAATCCTTTTTTTTTTCACAATGTTCATTTGAAAGCATCTTTACCCAATGGTGGGCGCACATTGGCGGTCTTGGTGCTGCTTTGTTGCCTGTGATTAGACAGCGGTGACTGCACGTGATGCCTCCTACTCGATGCTGAAACAATTGAGAGGTTTGAAAATTTAGTTCCATTTTTTTTCATTTGCAGATGGGGTTTTAAAAATGGTTTCTTAAATTTTAACCACGAAAGGCTCATGGTTTGCAACTGATTTTTCTTTGTTTTTTATTACCGGGAGGGGAAGAATGCAAAATTTAACCAAATCAGGCTCTTTTTTCCCTTTTAAACTTTTTCCCCCCCCAAAAATAAACCCGGAAATTACACTTTCATTGTGTGATTCACCCATTGATTCACCAAAATGGAAGATTGCAAACCGTCCCCACCACTCTTTTTTGTGAAATCCAATTACAAAGAGATTACAAAAAATTTTTTTTGACTGTTTCGTTTTTTAAGGGGAAAATTGGGAAAAAAACCGTTTTGGAAAAAAATCATAAATAAGAAAAGATAGGGCGCAGGGGGGGTTTGCTTTTCCCCCCTTCTCCCCCCATTAGTGAAAAACTATGGCAAGCAGTTGATATTGCCATAGGAAGAGGCCTAAATGCCTGAAGATCATTTGAATGTACAATCTGTAATAAAGTGGGGGGGGGAAACCCCTTTTTTTGTGGGAGCTTTGGGAAAATTTATACCATCATTTAGGGGGCCCCCAAAAAAGTTTCAATTTGGAAAATGCCCCCGCTATTTTTGGGTTTGAACAAAAAACCCTCCATAATTTGGTGCCTGGAAAAGCTGCTTCTTTTTGGGTTTGTGTCTATGTTTTTTGAAAGGTAAATTTTCTAGTCTTTAATTGTTTTTTCCCGATTTGCGTCGTCTTGGCACAGGCCACTCTTTGTGATGAGAGTAAAGAACTTGAACAGTAAGTCATACCGAAAAAAATTTAAAATTTTACACTGCGGTTTTTCCAGTGGGAAATTATCTTTTACATTTTTAGAACTCAAGCTGGGATTGAAAAAATAAAAAACATAAAAAACACTGGGGGAATCCCGGGATAAACTTTTAAAAGAAGACCCCCAAATTGCTTTTTATATCATTTCAAAGGAGACCCCCAATTTTCTGCCGTAAAATATAAAATTTAGACCCAAGTTGTGTTTAAAAAGGGGGGTTTGGGAAAAAGTATTCAAAACCCTTTTTAATTTTCATTCCTTTTTTCATTGCACCCTTTTGGGAAAAATTTTTAAAAAAAAAGTTTATTTTTTTTTCATTAATGTACATTGCACCCCTTCTTGAAAAAAAAAAAAACCCGAAATTTAAAAAATTTTTAAAAAAATTTTTTAAAAAAAAAAAAAACGGGAAATATCCCCTGGTCAAAAATTTTTCAGATTTGCTCAGTTTTTTGATTTGAACCCCCCTTTTGAGCTAGTACAGCCATAAAAAATTTTTTTGGGAATGAGGGGAAAAAAGCTTTTCACCCGGATTTGGGGATCCTTCCTTTTCCTAGCAGTTCCCCCGTTCATCGGGTTTGGGGGGGGTGAATTTTGGTGGACAGCCATTTCCGGGCTCCCCAGGATGGGTTTAGGTCAGGGCTTGGGGGGCCCAAAGTCAAGAATTTAGAGTTGTTTGAAAGCCCCCCTTTTTTATTTTGCTGTTGCTTAGGGTCTTGTCTTGTTGGAAAGACTTTTTTGGAAAAACGGGTCCAGGGCACTCTGGAAAAGGTTTTAAACCTCCGGGATATCTTGTATTTGGGGCCCCTTTTTGTTTCTTCTTGCAACCAGTCGTCCCTTCCTGCGCTGAAAAACACCCCCATGCTTTGTGCTGCAACCCCTATTTCACTTTTGGGGGTTGTATTGGGTAGGTGATGGCGTGCGGGTTTTTTCTCCCCCAAATTACCTTAGAATTAGCCAAAAAGTTTTTATTCGTTATCAGCCCAAAAAATTCTCCCCCTTTTGGGTGTTTGTGCTGCCACTGGAGGTAACACAAAAAAAAAACAAAAAGTTTTGTCCTCTTCTGCAGTTTACACCCACACACTGGCTCCGAAAAAACCCCCAGTCCATGCTTAGTGTTGTAGGGCCACATGGGTTGGTTTCAGCCAAAATTTTTTTTATTTTCATTTTTACTTGTTATTTTTTTTTTCTTTTTCTTTTTCATGAATTACCCAAAGGGGGGGGGGACCCCCCCGGGGTTTGTTTCCCCCCCCAAAAACCAAAAAACAAGCGGGGGAACGGGAGCGGGACCCCCACGACCCCCCCCTGCCCCGTTGGGAAAAGGGATGTGAGCTCTTTTTAGGGGCGGACTGGGCCCTTCAGGGCCCTACCCCCAAAAACCCAAAAGATTTGGGAAAAATGGGAAATGTCCCCTCTGAAAACCCTTTTCACCCCCCCCGGCTCAAATTTAAACCGGCCAAAATCACTGTTCCATCCTGGGGGACTGAAACCCCCCCGGGTGTCTGAGGCGATTTGGCATCCGTGCGGCCACCAAAGTTCACCCCGAAAACGCGGCGATGGAAAAGGGGGGGGGTGGTCCCCCCCCCCCTCACAAATAAGGGAGGTGGGTGAGGGTCCCCTGCACTTTTCCCCATTGCAGAACCCGCCCGCGAAAACGCTTCACCCACGGATCCCTGTGGCCCCGAAATTTCAACCTGTCCAGCTTTAAAGCGTCTCTTGCGGCGGCCCATGCCGGTTTTGCACCCCCGGTTTTAAAAGGGGGCCACACGACGGTGGTCCCCCCCCAGCAGGATTCTTGCTCCCCCCCCGGGGGCCCCCCCCCCCCCGGGGATCGCACTGCCTGCCCGCCCGAAATTTAGGCCCGGCCCTTTGGGGCCTTTTTCTGGGGAAAAAAACCCCCCGGTGCCCACCCCCGACTTCACGTGTAGCCCACCCCCGAATGGCGTTTTTCGCTCACTGCAAGACTCTAACCCTTTTTTCTCCCCGGGCCCCTTTTTTTCCTTCGGGGTCTGGAAAAAGGGGGAAAAATCCCCGTCTGGCGCGGTGCCCCAAACGATCCCGGGGGATTTTTAAGGAAAAACAGTTGAAGACTCTGGGCAACAGGGCCCCGGGTTTAAAAAGGGCCCCGCAAACGTATCGCCCTCATTGGCCCCCTTTCCCCCCCCTTCCCCCTTTTTTCTCTTTTGGGGGATATTACAGAAAAAGAAGTCGGGGGCCCCACTGTGGGGGATTTGTCATGCCTAAAAAGGGGGGCAAGGTTTATACGATGAATTTACTTCAGGTATACCCGCCGCTTTGTTACCCCCGGGGATAAAATCCAACCGCAGGGACTGTATCCCCCAGGAGCCTTTGCCCCCACCAAAACCCCAAAAATTTTCAAACCCCGGGAGAGCGGGGTTCATCGCTGTCGTCTTGGCAAAGGATACAGTCCCCCCCCTATGGCCCCGGGGGGGTTTGCCAGATTCCTCACTTCACTTTTTGAGAGGCGCGGTCTTTAAGGGTCCGTCCCCCCAAAAACCCCAGGGGGAAAATGCGTGTCGCCTCCAGTACCCCCTTTTTCTTGTTTTTTTTGTTAGGGGGAATGCCGTGTTTTCGGGGGGACTGTTTTTTCCCCCCTTTTTGGGGGCCCCTTTTCACCCCACCGGCCCCCCCAAAAAGGGAAGGGGGGGGGTGTCGCCCCCCTGCCCCCCCCTGCTCCAGGCTTTTACCCCCTTTTTTTCCAGCCCCCAACAACACCCCGACCCACCCCTGGCAGTTACCCCCTTTTGGGGTGCCCCAAGGTTTTTCCCTTTTCCCCGGGGAACCCCTCTTCATCCCCCTGAAACCAGTTGGCAGGAAAATGGGGTTCTCCCCCCCTCTGCCCTTGGGGGTAGACGGAAGGCTGGCCATAGTTGCAGCTCAGAGAGCGACCGACAATGCTTGGGAAAGCCCAGAAAAAAAAGGGTGAGATCCCCCTTTTTTCCGGATTGCGGAAAAAAAAAGGGGAGAATCCCCTCCGGTTGTTAAAATGCCCCTGCTTGGCCCCAAAAACCCCCTTTTGGCCCCACCAGAGGTTTTCATTAAAGCCCCCCAGACCCCAGGTAAAGCCCGACCCTTTTTTGGGTTTTGAGGTTTTTGGGTCGGCACTTTTCCCCCTTTTTTTTCTGCGGTGCGGGAAATTTAAAAGCTATGGTTTTGGGGGGTTCCCTGAGCGGACCATACAGGGACAGGGGCCTTCTTGGAAGCGAACAAAGCCCAATCGTTCCCTCCCCCAGGATATTGTTAAAACGCGTTAAAAATTTTGGCTTGTCCTGGTTACAGCTGAAATACCACCACATTGCGGACTTGCGTAAAAAAGGCTTTGACGTCTCTGCCCTACCGAGGGGGGGTTTTTCGGGGGAAGAAAAATCAGCTTAATTTTTGTTTCCAAAAAAAAGAAAAAAGTTTTTTCCCTCCCAGAAAAGGTTTTGGCGTCCTTTTCGTGGGTCAACAAACCCAGCCAGTTTTTGGCCCCTTTTTTGGGGAGAGGTTTTTTTATATTGTCATATCAAGCTTCCTTTCCCACAAAAAAAGGGTTTTCCCCTGGTGCCCGGGGGAAAAAAAATAGAAAAAATAAGGGTGCACCTGTGGGGAAAGGGTAGATGTGGCAAAACCCCCGGGAATTTCCAGTAAAATATAAAGGGGGAATAAACCCCCCAAATCAATAGTTATTTATAAATTTATAAAAAGGGGGGTTTTTTTATTGGGCCCCAGAAATTTGAAAAAAGGTGCCCGAAAAGTTTTGCCCAAAAAAAAGGTCTTTTAAAAACAAAACCCCCAAAAAAAAATTTTCGGTTAGAGTCAAAAAATTAAAAAATTTTTTAAAATTGGAAAAATTTTAAAAATAACATGTATATCCCCAAAATTTTGGGGGGGGAAATAAGCCGACCCACCGGTACCCCCGGGTTTTATCCAGCTTCTGCCCCCCCGCTGCCACCTTTTTGAGGGCGCCCCCCCTTTCCCCCCCCGGGTCCCAAGGGGTGTAACTACAAGGAAGTCCCCCGGGCCCCCTTTGTCTCTCAGGTCGGGGAACTGCCCTAAGCAAAGGGCCCCCCCGGGGGGAAGGCCCCCGGGTTCCCCGGGTATTCTAAGATTCGTAATCGGGTTTAAAAGCATCGCCCCAAGAAAAATTTTTTTGGGGTTTAAACCTTTTAAGGGGCAAAAGAAAATTACAGAAATTCGAAAAGCTAAAAAAACGTAATTACGGGGGAAAATTGCAGTCGGGGACAAAAAAAGTAGAAAAATTTTTTTAAAAGGTTTAAGTTAGATCAATATTCCCGGGTAGTATGGTCAGGGAAAAAGGCGGAGCTTGCCCCCCCAGGTTTTTTCCGTTGGGGAAAACGCCCCACAGCTGTGCTGTCTCCATTTGGCGGGAAAAAATCAGTCTGCCCTTGTGTTCTTGTTGTTGGAAAAAGGGGGAATCCCCCGGCTTTTCATTGCTACATTTTCTTTAAACGCTGGCCCTTCCCTTTGCTTTAAAAGCAGCTTTAATAGCCTGCAATTCATATGGGCGGGAAAAACAGGGTGGCCCCGAGTTTAAAAATACAATGACCCCCCCATTCGCATGGCAAAACCTTTAGCATTTTAAACCTTTTGATTCATGTGGACATAAAAAAAGGGTTTCGTATAAATATCTAATGGGCCCCTGTGTTAGCGTCTGTGGCTTAAAAAACCCGACAAATGGAGGGGGTACGGCCCTATTTTAAGAGGGGTAGCGGTCCCGACCTCACACCCCCTTTTTTTTTTGAGGGGCTAGGGGGTATCCTTCCTGTGTTCCCCTTTGGCCCCCCTTCCGCCCCCCCCCCTTTTTCCCGGGAAACCTTTCGGGTTTAAACCATGGCCCCTGCCTCTTTTGGGGAAAAAGGTGAAGTGGTATTTTGGGGAAAGGGGCGGGGCTCCAGGGTGAACCCCCCCATTCGTCCAGGACCGTGTGTACCGCTGAAGGGGTTGTTTTTTTTTCCCCCGGGGGGAATTGGGTCCGTCCCAATTTAGGGGCCCCAGATGCTGCAGGGGCCCCAAAATTTGGGCCAGACATTCCTTTTTCCATGTGGAATAGGCATTCCCCCTCGGAGGAGTTCCCCGCGGGGGTTTTTCAAAAAAGGGGGGGTGTTCAGGCCCGTAGTGAACCTGGCTGAGCCCCGCCCCGAGGCCGAAGTCGCTGGCTCGGCTGCATAAGAATGGCCCCCGTGAAGTCGGCCCCCTTGTAGTCAGGGAACTGAAAGGGCGGTTTTTTTTTCCCAGAAAAAAGGGGGGCCCCATAGCCGCTTGGAGAGGCCTCCGATCGGGAAAAGGCGGGGAAAGGGCAGGGGGTGGAAGTCCATTTGTGGATGGCATGGGGGTGGGGGGCTCCTTGGGGAGCCTGGTGAGTTTTCCCCTCTGGTATCGCCCCCAAAAGACACAAAATTGGCCCCCCCTTTCCCCTATCTGGTGCCTTCCGCCATTTGGGAAACCCTTTGGTTTTGACACGCGCAACCTTGACCTTGACACAATTATTATATTTAACTCTGCCGTCTAGGCTGGGTGTTTTAAACCCCCCCAGCGTGAAAGTATGTGGTGGTTTTAGTGGGGGGGGTTTTGGGGCCCCCGAAAATTTTTCTTGATCCCCCCGCTGCCCCCCAATTGGGGAGGAACTATCGAGGGCCACCGGAAACCCCGGGGGGTTCACGCTTCTGTCCCATGTGCCCCCAATTGTGGGGAGCCCCCTTTTTCCCCAACCCCCCATGGGCGATAAAGGAAGCTTGGGGCCCCCCTTTTGGTCTTTGGTCGAAGGGCTGAAACCTAGGCAAATGGCCCCCGGGGGGGTTTTGGTTGTTACCCTGGGTTTTTGTAAGATTGTAATCAGAGAAAAAAGCTTTCACCCCCCAAGTTTAAATTTTTGGGGGTTTTAAAATCCCCTTAGGGCGCATAGATAATTAAAAAATATAATTTAAAGTATAAAAAAAATTTTACGGGAAAAATTGCAGTCAGGACAAAATAAAAAGATAGTAAAAGGTTAAAAAGGTATAAGCTTTTGATAAATTTTGGGGGGGGGATTTGGGTTTCAGGGGAAAAGGCAGGGCTTGCCCCCCGGTAAGTTCGTTGTGGACAGCCCCACGCATTTTTGCTGCCCTTTGGCAAGGAAATCGCTCGTCTTGTGTTTTTTTGTGTAAAAAAAGGGGGAAAATGCCCCAGGTTTTCATTGCTAAAAATTTTTTTTAAAAAATGCTAGGCCCCTTTCCCTTTGTTTAAAACAGCTTTTTAAATAGCCTGAAAAATTCTTTTGGGCGGGAAAACCCAGGCCTGAGCCCCAGCCTTCCCTGCAATGACCATCCCTTTTCAGACATTGGCCAAAAAACCAATTAGCATTAAAAACCTTTTTATTATAGGGCACAAAACGGTCGTTTTTAAAATGCAATGGGCCCCTGTAGTTAGCAGTCTGGGGGCCTTTTTAACCGACAAAATGGAGGGGGAAAGGGCCCCCATTTTAAAATGGTGGCGGCCCCCACCCACAACATATTTACAATTGTGAAAAAAATCAAAGAAAAAAAATTGAAAGAAAAAAATTTTTTTTTGGGAAAGAAAGAAAAAAAAAAAAAAAGGAGGAAAGTGTATAGGAGGTTACCTTTCTTTAAAAAATAAAAATCTGACAGGTGTCACGCCCTTCTTTTAAAACGTCCCTGGGATTTGATTGGTGGGGTTTTTTTGGGGGTGTTGAATGTGGGGTTTCAATCAAAGTGTTTATGAATTTATTGGGTTTTATTTTTTTTTTTTCGTGGATTAGATTAGTTGTGGAGTATTGTGATTAAAATGGAACTTGATTTTATAAGTCTCGAGAGAAGTTTTTTAAATACTCGTAATTTTATAAGGAGTTTTGGAAATTTTTAGATTCTGTATTAAAGGGTTTTTTGTGTATTAAAGGGGGAGAAATTTTAAAGGACTTAGTAAATTTTTAAAAAATTTTATCATTTTAGCAGGATCTGTATAAAAAAAGCCCAGTAAATTATGTAAAGATAGTTTTTTTTTTGCTCCCCCCAAATCCCTATGTGGGTCTGGGGGTTATTGCTGGAAACTTATTTTCGCAAAAGGAATTATTCTATTTTAACCCCGTATAAAAGAATTTTTTTTTGTGGTTTTAAAAAAAAAAAATGTATTTTGGAGAGTAACTTTTAGTAATTGGCCGGGGGAAGCATGCCCCGGGCCGGGGCCTAAATGTTGTAAAGGTGATTTTACCCGTTTTTAGAGTTTACCCCCTTTTTCCCCGGTAGAGGTATGTACAGAGACCTTTTGCGCAGGTTGCCCCCCCCTTTTTTTCTATTTTAAGGGGATTGTTGACGAATTGTCTTTTTGGAGAGAAAATTTTTAAAAGGCCCCCGTAAATGTGTAACCGGGGCAATTGAGAGAATTTAGTGAAGGTCGATGTATTGTGACATGTAGACTTTTAATTAAAATAAATTCAAAAAGAAAAAAAGGGAAAAATTTTTCACTTAAAATTTTCAAATTTTTTTAAGGTTAAATTTTTTTTATCTGGATAAAATTCCCCAAAAAGGGGGGTATTTCGATGAGAAAAAATTTGGGAAATGCAAAAGGGTATTGTTATTTTGGGAAAATTTTTAATGTTTTTATGTGAGAATAAGGGATAGGGGGGGGGGCCCTTCTATTGTTAATTTTAGTACAAAATGATAGGAAAAATATGTTTTTCCCAAAAAATTTCTGAAAAGGGGGCTAGTGGGGGGGGCCCCCGGTTTCTAAACCTTTTGTGGCCCCCTTTTTTCTTCATTGTTTCTAAGAAGAATTTGGCGGGTTGTTGAGATAGGGGAATTTTTTTCCGGTGCCCCCCTGCAATTTTCCCCTTTTTCCAACCCTACAAACCGGTGGTTCTTTTTAAATTTTTTTAAGTCTTCCGGGGGAAAGAAATGTGAACGTTTTGAAAAATTTTTGGGCGACAAATGTTTCGACTCCAGTTGTTTTTTTGTTACCAACAATATTGGCGAATAATTTTTTATTAAATTGTTTTCTAACCGATTTCGGCCCTTGAAAAACAAAAAATTTCCCAAAAAAAACCCTTTTTTTTGCCGATTACGGCAAATTGTAAAAAAATTCCCCAAAAAATTCATTATTTTGGGAATTTTTTAATGTGAAAATCTTGGCGGGAAAATTTTTTTTGGGAAACTCCCTTTTTAACAGGGGGGGCCCCCACTGTATTTTCCCTTTTTAAAATAAAATACAACAGGGGGTTTTTTCAACCCCTTTTTTTAAGTCTTCGGCAAAAAGGGGCCCCCCTGAAACATTTTATGGAAAAATTTTTTGGGGACATAAAAAAGGGGTTTTTGACCTCATTTTTCCCCTTTTTTTTTTCCCTCGAATATTGTAGCGAATCAATGTGTTTTAAATTTTATTTTTAAACGTTTAAAGGCAAATTGATAAAAAATTAAAACAAAAAATTGTTATTTTGGGACTATTTTTAATTTTTTCAGTGAAAAAAACAGGATGGTGGGGATTTTTACTTGTGAAATTTTTATGAAAAAAGTAAAAACGGAAAATTATTTTCCAAAAATTTACTAAAGGGGGAAGTACATAGTGGGGAGCCCCCTTTGCAGTGTTAACCCGGGGAACTAAAACCCCCTCAGGCTACTTTTCCTCTTTTTAAAATCAAAAAACCAAGGGTTCTTCAAAACTATTTGAAAGTTTCCGTCCAAAAAAATGTAACAGTTGAGGAAAATTTTTTGGCTTAAAATGTTTCTGCTTAAGTTGCAAATACTGATAGATTTGGGGAACCGACATTGGGGTCCATGTGGGACCCAATTTTTTTTAACATTTTTGCCCTTCCGATTTATTTTGTTTATTTTTTTTTATTTTTTTTAAGGGAAAATCAATACAGAGGCTTTTTACTTTTTAATATGATGAAATTGTGAACCCCCCTTTGGGGCCCCATGGGGGGCACATTTTTTTAAAATTTGTTGTGCGTTCGTACCCTGTAAATTTTAAGTTTCATAGCTAGCAATTTGACGTTTCTTAACCATGAAGCTTTTTAAACCCCCCTCAAAAATGTACGGGGGTTTTTTATGGTTTAATTGATAAATTTTTAAAAAACCTTGGGCCATGTGAACCCTTTTTTAACCCCATTTTTGCCCTTTTAAACAGATTTTTTTGCATTATATTTTTTTATTTTGCAAAGGTTCAGTAAGAGGAGCTTTTAGGTTTTATGAGCATATTCCCCGGCATGTCCGGGCACCCCGGACAGTCCGGGGAATGCGGCAAGCCTGGCCCGTGACCCCTTTAAAAAAAACATAAAAAATTCAAAACTATTGTGGCGTTAACCATCTGTATTAGAAAAAAGGCGAGTTGCTTCAAAACCCTCTCAAGGTGAAAATTGTCAATTTTCCCGCTTGGCTACACACGATAATGTTTGCTGGGATGCGTAGCGTTCTTTTTGAAAGGCTATTTTTAAAGTTGCTAGCCCCAAAATTTAAAAAAGCCGGCTTTTTGGGAAGGGCCCCCGGCCTTTTTTGGGCCCTTTCCACCCCTATGCGCGAATTGAAAAAGTTAACAAAAATGGTACAAACTTTTTAAAATATGTTTTTGGGGCCCCTCATCCTCCAAAACCCTTGTTTTTGTCCTTTTAGTTTTAAAAATCGATTTTGATCAGACCCAAAAAAAAAATTTTTGGCTGAAAATTTTTTTGCATCCCTTTTTGTTTGGGGACCCCCTTGTTGTAGCGAAAAGACATTTTGGCCACCCTACCCTATAAGGTTTTTTTGGGCCAACTAAAAAAAAAATTGGGTACAAATTTTAACTTTTTGTGTTTGGGCCATATGTTTTTCCAAGCACCCTGTGAAATGTACTCGGGGACCTAATTTTCACATCGGGTTTTGGAGCTACTAGTTTTTTTTCAGCTTTAAAAAAAGTGGGGAAAAGGGGGAAACCCCCCGGGGCCCGTGGAATTTTTGTGGAACCATATAGACAATGGGTATCGTCACACACGGGGACCAAACCCCCGGGCATCACATTTACCATAGTTTTCAAAAACCCCCCTCCTTAAAATTTAAAATAAAAATGTGGTGACATGATTGCAGTTTAAAGTATGTTAAAATTTCGGGTAAAAAACACTAAAAAGTTGTGCGTAAACTATCGCCCCAAAAAATCTCCCCCTATCCCCAAACCCCCTTTTCCTACAGAGGGGCCCCGCGAAAAATTTTGAAAAAGTGTTAAGGCTCGATGCTTTGACCATTGTTTGCTCGGAAAAAGCGGGGTTTCCAGTGCTTTTAAATTGTGTAAAGCTTTTGGGGGCTTGTATCGACCCTGGGTTTTAATGCGTGGCCCTTTAATTTTTTTTTAATTTTTGCCTACGTTTCGGGGACAGGTTTATTTCCAAAAAATTGTGTCAAATTTTATAATTTTGTTTAAAAGCATACTTTGGGGATAATTTTTTTTAAAAAACGCCCCTTTTTTGCGATAATGTCGGGTGTTGGGCACGCACTTATCAGTCTTTTAAGTGTCCGAAAGTTTTGTTTTTCTGCGTGGTTTATTGTGCCCTTTTCTGTGCAAAAAATGTCAAAAAAAATTTTGGGGGGTTTCGAGTCCATGCGGGGTTTGGGGTGTAAGGTGTGGCCCTTTACTTCTGCTTTTTACACGACGGGGATACCGGGGCGTTTTTTTGGCAATGCTCGGCTGAATTGGCATCTGGCTTCCGGTTTTTTATTTGCAGTTCGTGCTTGACACAGAGAATTCTTCCCTTTTTACTCTTTTATTCACGGTGTGTGCGTTGGGGTCGTTTTTTTACGATCCGTGACCCCACGAGGGGAAAAGTGGTTTTTCTACTTTGCTCTGTTCTCAAATCCTAATTGTGTGTTGAAAAACTCGCAATGAGCTCCCCGTAACTAAAGAAAAGATAGGGGGTGTAGAACCGCAAGCGGGCTAGATTGGAAAATTACATCCCCCACTCAATGGGTTTTTTTCTTTTTCAAGCTGCGACCCTGCACGTTTTTTAACAGCTAAAAATTAAAAATATAATCGCCTCAAAAGATAGCCCCCGGGATGGCGAAAAAAGAAAAATTGGGGAAAAGACCCCCAAAAACAAGCGTAAAAAATTTATCCGTTTTAAGGGGGGTGGGGTACGCAGGGCCCCGGGATGACAAAAATTTCGTGTTTCAGGACCCGCCCCTTTTTTGTTCCAGCGGTGGTTAGCGAATCACTAATCTTTTAGGGGTAGGGAAAATCGCGGAGTTAGGGATTTACCGGTTTAAAAATTCAAACCCGGAACCCAGGGGCCTCCATGATCTAACTGGAAAATCGCGTGTTCGAGCGGCTCAGCCGTCAGGTGTTTTAACGTCCAGTCGCTACGGTGTTCTTATGGAAAATGTATTTAATTACCAGACTAGAACATAGGCTTAAAACATCTGTATAGTTTTTTTTCTTGCCGTGGGGGGGGATGGGGGGGGGGTGGGGTCGTCGCCGTACGAGTTGCTATCCTTTAAATTTGCGTAATGAACGATTCTAATAGGAGTATTTAAAAAATGGACCCTTTTTTTAAAAATAAGAAAGAATGAAATATAAAAATTTTTATATACAAAGGGCTCAGACAGCCTGAGAAAAATACGGGAAAACCTATTTTTTTAAAAAATTCCCCCATTGTTCTGGTAAAAGTTAGCAAATATTGACCGCGGAATGTTGGACTCCTTTGAATAAAGGGGGCTATTGAATTAAACAAATAAAGATAAGTATGAAAACGGTTTTAAGTTTATGCAAATTTTCCCAAAAAACTAATATAATTAAAACAAAAAACCAAAAAAAATCCCAAATTTAGTTAAAGACTGGGTGTGTTTGGAGGGGGAAACCCCTTTAGGTGAGCGTTTTATTTTGTGGTCCCCGTATTTTTGGGGTAGAAAAGGGAACAGGGGCCCTCTGCTTTTCCCCCCCGCTAGGGGCAAAAAAAAAACATCCCATTTGTTTTACAGAGGGTAGGGGGCAAAAAGCGTTCAAAAAATATTTCACCCCAAAGCATACCATTTTTCCCCTGAAAACGTAAATTTTTAACGTCTACTATTAATATTAATAATTAATATAGATGACGTTTAATATCCATGGTAGACGTTATAAATTTACAGCTACAGGGTAATGATGGTAGTGCTTGGGTGTGAAATATTGTTTGAACGCGTTTAGCCCCCCTGATCCCTCTGTAAAAATGAATGGATGTTTTTTCTGCCCTAGCGTGGGGGCAGTGACAGAGGGCGTGTTCTTTGCTAGCCCTAATAAATACAGGCAGCTCACAAGCAATACAACGCTCACCTGTAAGGCTTCGCACCTGCGAGAACACACGCCAGATCTTTAGAGCTAAAGTGAGTATTTTTATGGATTTCGTTTCAATTATATTAAGTTTGTGTAGTATTTGCATGAACAGCTTAGTCGTGTTTTCATACTTGATCTTTATTTGCTTTAATTCAATAGCGGCCCCTTTTTATTTCAAGATGGAGTCCAGACATTCTCGCGGTCAATATTCTGCTATATTTCACCAGAAACAATCGGGTAAGTTTTACAGCGTATATAGTGTACGCCGTATTGTCTCGGGCTGTCTGAGTCTGCGCTTTGTATATATAAATTTATTATATTTCATTCTTTCTTATTTAAGAAGCGGGAGTCCATTCAGACTACTCCTATGAGAATCGGTTCATTACGCAGAACCTGTTAAAAGGATAGCAACTCTGCTAGGCGGGCGACGAGCCTCCAGCTCTCACCAGTCTGTCACAGGCAAGAAACCTATAGCTATATCAGATGTTTTAAGCCTATGTATTAGTCTGGTAATTAAATACATTTTCTCATACAGATACACCTGTAGCGGACTGGACGGTTGAAAACACCGTGACGGCTGAGCGCTCGAACATCGCGATTCCGATGTTGAGATCATGGAGGATCCCCTGGATTCCGGTGTTGAGTTCGTAGAACCGGACTATAATCCTCTAACTCGCACGATACCCTACGCTCCTAAAAGATGGAGTGATTCGCTAAGCACACGTCGCTGGAACAGAAAAGGTAGCGGGTCCTTGAAACACGAATGTTTATGTGTCTGTATCCTCTGTACCCTGCGTACCCACCCTTAACTAGCGGATATATTTATTTACGCTTGTTCGGTATCTTTGCGAATTTAGCTTTATGCGCGCGATCCGTGTAGCTATCATTTTGAGGCGATTATATTTTATTTACAGCTGTTAAACTAGCGTGCAGGAGTCTGCAGCTTGAAAAAAGAAAACAAGCCCCATACGAGTGGAGCATGTAACTTTTCCTATATCTAGCCCGCTTAGCGGTTAACTACACCACGTATCTTTTCTTTAGTTACGGAAGGAGCGTCCTTCGCGAGATTTGCAACAGCACAATTATGGATTTGAGAACAGAGCGGATGTGAGAACGGAACCACGTTCAATCAGGTTGTGTCGCGGATCGTGAAGGAAAGCGACGCGCCAATCGCACACCCACCGTGAATTACGGAGAGTAGTAGGCGTAAGAATATACGTCTGTGTCAAGCTACAGAATCTGCAAATAACAACGCGGAAGCTGCAGATGCCAATTCAGCCGATGCATTAGCGTCAAAGAAAACGCGCGGTTTATCGCGCCGTCGTGTAAGTAAGAAGCAGAAGGATGATGGTCGATCACCTTACACCCAACACCCGCATGGACTTGCTGAACACGCCAAAATGTTTCTTGACATGTCTGCACAGTACGTGCACAATAAACTCACGCAGAACAGACTAAAACTTTTCTTGCCGACACGTATGAGAGACTGATAAGTGCGTGTCCAACACCCGACATTATGCAGAACTGTTGCGATTTTAAACAAAAATTATGCAAATGTATGCTTTTAAACAAAAATTATACAATTGTACAGTCAACTTTGTGAAATAAACCTGTCTGCTGGAAACGTATGGCTATGAATTGAAAAAAATAATTAAAGTGCTCACGCATTAAAACAGGGGTCGATACACGAGCCCCCCAGCGCTTTACACAACTATGATGTCACTGGAAATGTCAGCATTCACGAGCAAACAATCGGTCAAAGCATCGAGCATCTTGATACACACATACAGAAATTCTCGCGGGGCGCTCTGTAGGCAATAGTGTTTGTGATAGTGGTGAGAGTTTTGGGACTGATAGTTGTACGCACGACTTTTTAGTGTTCTTTACCAGCGTAAATTTTCAGACTATACATTTATAGACCGCAATGCATGTCACCACGATTCTTACTTTATTGTTAAGGCAGTGGTTTTTGAAAACTAGTGGTAAATGTGATAGCCCGAGGTGTCGTGGTCTCGTGTGTGACGATACCCGATTTGTCTATATGGTTCTCACTAAATTACCACAGGCCGCGGGATTTTCAGTTTTCCACACTTTTTTTAATAGCTGAGAAAACAAAGCTATGTAGTTCCAATACCCGATGTGAAATATTATGGTCTAGAGTACATGGCACAGGGTGCTTCTGGTATGACATGAGAGTCAGAAACATTTGTCATGTGCCAAAATAGGCCAGGACACGTCTCAACATGCCTCAATTTTTTGTTGAATGGTGATCAAAAACGAATATTATGGTCTAGAGTACATGGCACAGGGTGCTTCTGGTATGACATGATGGTCCGAAACACAGATATGTTAAAAGTTTGTACCCAATTTTTGTTGAGTAGTGGTCAAAACGTTGCATAGGTGTAGGCCTGTGCCAAAATAGGTCTTTCCGCTACAACATGGGAGTCAGAAACAGAGGTATGCTAAAAAGTTTACAGCCAATTTTTTGTTGAATACTGATCAAAATCGATTATTATGGGCTATGGTACATGACACAGAGTGCTTCTGGTATGGCATGAGGGCCCGAAACACAGGTATGTTAAAAAGTTTGTACCTGATTTTTGTTGAACGGTACTCAATATCGCTGCATAGGAGTGGGTATGTGCCAAAATAGGCCGGGACACGTTCCAACATGCCGGTCTTTTATATCTGAGGGGCATAGCATCTTTAAAAATAGCCCTGTGCAAAAAGAACGCTACGCATCCCAGGCTATACAATTGATCATGTGTGTAGCTCATAGCGGGAACGTTGACATTCAGCATGCCTTGAGAGGGTTTGTGAAGCAACTCGCTCAATATTTCTAGATGACTATGCATGTGTTAACGGCCAGCACATAGTTTTTGAATTTCAGTATTGTTTTTTCCACGGCTGTCACGTGTCCAGGACTTGTCCAGGCATGCCAGGACTTGTCCGGGCATGCCCGGACATGCCTGGGCCAATATGTCTATCAGTATTAAACCATAAAAGCTCCTCTGTACATGATCCTTAAGCAAAATAAAAAATATAATGCAAAATAAATCTGTGAAGGAGCAAAAATGTTGAAAAATATGGTGTCTCACATGGACCCTATATGTCAGTTCACAATATGTCTATCAGTATTAAACCATAAAAACTCCTCTGTACATTATTGTGAAGGGGTTAAAAGAGGCTTCATGGTTGATATGATAAGCTGATCAGAATAGCTAGCATCATGAGAGATGCTATGGTTGACAGTGGTAGCGAACGCACAACTAATATTTGAAAAATATGGTGTCTCACATGGACCCTATATGGCGGTTCACAATATGTCTATCAGTATTAAACCGTAAAAACGCCTCTGTACATGATCCTTAAGCAAAATAAAAAAATATAATGCAAAATAAATCTGTGAAGGAGCAAAAATGTTGAAAAATATGGTGTCTCACATGGACCCTATATGTCAGTTCACAATATGTCTATCAGTATTAAACCATAAAAACTCCTCTGTACATTATTGTGAAGGGGTTAAAAGAGGCTTCATGGTTGATATGATAAGCTGATCAGAATAGCTAGCATCATGAGAGATGCTATGGTTGACAGTGGTAGCGAACGCACAACTAATATTTGAAAAATATGGTGTCTCACATGGACCCTATATGGCGGTTCACAATATGTCTATCAGTATTAAACCGTAAAAAACGCCTCTGTATATGATCCTTAAGCAAAATAAAAAAATATAATGCAAAATAAATCTGTGAAGGAGCAAAAATGTTGAAAAATATGGTGTCTCACATGGACCCTATATGTCGGTTCACAATATGTCTATCAGTATTAGCAACTGAGAGTCAGAAACATTTGTCATGTGCCAAAATATTACCATCAACTGTTCACATGTGCTTTGTGACGGAAGACTTACAAATAGTTTTGAAGAACCACTTGGTTGTATTGTGATGTTAGACAAGAGGAAAAGTAGCAGTGAGGGCTTGTAGTCAGGTTAGCACTGCAAGAGGGCTCTCCCCACTATGTACTCCCTGTCAGTAAACTTTGGAAACATATATTTTCCGTATCATCTTTGTACATAAATAGTATACACTAAGTAATGTCCCCATCCTATGCCTGTATTCTCACATGAAACAGTTAAAAATAGTCCCAAAATAACGAATTTGTTGTGAATTTGTTATCAATTTGCCGTAATCGTGTTAGTAATCAATTTAATACACATTGATTCGCTACAATATTCGTATGGTAACTAATAAAATAGCAACTGAGAGTCAGAAACATTTGTCATGTGCCAAAATATTACCATCAACTGTTCACATGTGCTTTGTGCCGGAAGACTTACAAATAGTTTTGAAGAACCACCTGGTTGTATTGTGATGTTAGACAAGAGGAAAAGTAGCAGTGAGGGTCACCTGTTAATAAGTTAGCTATCTCTAACAATCCCTGCCAGATTCTTCACAGTTAAAAATAGTCCCAAAATAACGAATTTGTTGTGAATTTGTTATCAAGTTGCCGTAATCGTGACAAAATAACGAATCTGTTGTGAATTTGTTATCAAGTTGCCGTAATCGTGTTAGTAATCAATTTAATACACATTGATTCGCTACAATATTCGTATGGTAACTAATAAAATAGCAACTGAGAGTCAGAAACATTTGTCATGTGCCAAAATATTACCATCAACTGTTCACATGTGCTTTGTGCCGGAAGACTTACAAATAGTTTTGAAGAACCACCTGGTTGTATTGTGATGTTAGACAAGAGGAAAAGTAGCAGTGAGGGTCACCTGTTAATAAGTTAGCTATCTCTAACAATCCCTGCCAAGATTCTTCTTAGTATACAATGAATTGCAGAGCTCACAAAAGTGCTTAGCACCGAGGGCTCCCCCCCACTATGTACTCCCTGTCAGTAAACTTTGGAAACATATATTTTCCGTATCATCTTTGTACATAAATAGTATACAATAAGTAATGGCCCCATCCTATGCCTGTATTCTCACATGAAACAGTTAAAAATAGTCCCAAAATAACGAATACTCCTTGCATTTGCCTATTTTTCTGCATGCTGTATATCCCACTCTTTTGGATTTTTATCCATGATAATGTATTTTAGACCTTAATAAAATTTGTATTTTATAGTGCAAAATCTTCCTTTTTCTTTTTTGAATTTATTTTAATTACAGTCTAGCATGTCACAATAGCATCGACCTTCACTCATTCTCTCAATTGTCCTGTTTACATGCATTTACTGGGTCCTTAAAAGTTTCTCTCCACAATGACAATTCATGTCAACAATGCCAGTAGATAGAAAAAAATGGTCATGTCAACACTGCTGCTAATAGAGTGATCTCTGTACATACCTCTACCTGGTAATAAGTGATCTATCTCTAACAAGCAGTGCTAGAAATCACCTTTACATACATTTAGATCACGGCCGGACATGCATTCCCTGTGTCAGATCTACTAAAAGTTACATCTCCAAAATACATTTACTGTTTTTACATCCATATAAAACAAGTCTTTTATACTGGATGATACTATAGAATAATGTCCTTTTAGTCTGTACAATAAGTTTCCAGCAAGTGAACGCAGACACTCACATAGGGATTTAATGGCAGGCTAGAAAAAAGACTATCTTTTACATACATTTACTGGGCTCTTTTATACAGATCCTGCTAGAAATGAGTAAAACTTCTTATATATTTACTGATGTCCTTAAAAGTTTCTCCCCTCTTTAATACACTAAAAAATCCTTATATACAGAAGTCTGTATTTCACTAAAACTCCTTATACATTTACTGATGTAGTTAAAAGCTTCTCTCTGAGACTTATAAAATCAAGATTCCATCTTTAATACACTAATACTCCACAGACTAATCTAATCCACTGAATAAAATATAAATAGAAACAAATAAATTCATGAATCACTTTGATTGAAACTCCCACATTCAACAGCCCAGATTTCCCCAGCCAGATCAAATCCCAGGGAGACGGATTAAATGATAGGGGGCGTGACGACCTGTCAGATTTGAGTTTGACGAAAGGTATACCTCCTATACTACTGAGGAAAAACGAGGAAAAAGAAAATTCAAAGGGGAATCTTGAATCTTCTTTTTCCTCGTTTTTCCTCCTTTTGTTTTTTTCTCTTTCAAAAAAATTTTTTTTCTTTGATTTTTTTTTACAGTATGTAAATATGTGCATATACACTGTGTATATTTATTAATCCATCTGTAAAACTTGTTGAATTTTTTGACTTCTAACTCTGTATATATTTATGTTTTGCAGTGTTGTTTGATAAAGACCTTTTTTGGTCGACACGTTACTTTGACACTTGTACTATTGCTGTGGTGACCCTAATAAAAATCCCCATGTTATGCATTGATAAATATACTCCTCCGGATACAAGACAGAGCTTCCTCCCGACCTCCAGCACAGTTCTTCCCTTATCATCCCCCCAAAACAGTTGCGCAGGCTCAGCCTTCCTACCGAGCTATCGGTTTGTTACGCCATCATTCTGCTCCAAAAAGCGAGAAGTGTCTAGGGCTCTACTCAAACTTATTCGTGCTGAAGACGAACGGAACGGTACAGCCCATCCTGGACCTGAAGTTACTCACCAAGCTTCCTCAGCTATCAGGTTCTTGCCTCGGGAGAGTGGTCACTTCATCCGGAGGTATTCCAACAGATTTGTCATCGCGGGGGGACTCCGGTTGTGGACCTAAGGGCATCAAGGTTAAACGCCAGAGTACCCGGGCTTATAGCCAGTCCCGGGATCCAGAGGTCAATTTTGTCTTCCGTTACTTCCAAGGGTTATCAAGAAGATCAAGGCGAAAGGGATTCCGGTGATCTTTATCTCTCTGGACTGGCCTCGCCAGGGTGTGGTTCAGCTCATCGTCATCGTTCCCTGGCGGTTACTGGATCGACTAGAATTGCTCTCCCAGGGCCTCATTTGCCATCAGAACCCAAGGGCTCTGTGTGTTCCGACTCGCACCACAATTGTGGATACCAGGGCTATGGGGTACTCGGAGCCGAGCCCATGGAAATCTATGGGAGTTGTCACTGGTAGCGGTGGCTCGGTCCGTGGCCCTGGCGGTCGTGCAATGGGGAATATTTACAGGGGATGATAAGGATAGGTAGTTCGTGACGCCACCTGTGGTATCTGGTTAATTGAACCAGCGCTGCTATAAGGACTTTCACAGGGGATGTTATGGGGCAGCTGGGTGGTAGTCTCCCACAGGTGAGACGGGTCCCTGGAAGTCTATGGTGATGATGATGCAGGGTATAGATAATAATTCAGTCGCACACAATGCAGCTTCTTTTCATACCTTTTACTGGTAGATGGTTCAAGCAGATCCCGGGGAGCTGGTCGGGGTGGAGAATGCACATTCGGGTAACCGCTGAGCAGGTTAGAGGCCTCCTTTACTTCGAATGTAGGTGAGTCCAACTTGCCTGAAGCGAAGTTCACTCTGAATCTCCAGCTCTCTCAATAGCTGTACTGCCCGGCCAACATTGTGATGGAAACTTCTAAGTGGTGAAAAACTAAGTCTATATTTGCTGATCAGGCTAGACTCCTGTTTTCTCTGTCTCCGGTTACGTATTGACACTTAGGGCTGCTCTCTGCGACCTGTAGTCCAGATGCCTCCGGTATTCTTGTTACTAAGCTTGAAACTGTAGCAACGCTTCGGACCCCGGTGTCCGGCAATTTAGTGCAGGTAATCCAATACCTGAAGCACTTCTCTAGCTTCTCCACTGTGCCCTTCGCCCTGCTTCTGCTCTTTGCATAAGCACTTGTAGCTTTCGATGGAAATAGTCAGCTTTCTTCCGAGCTCGCTGAGCAGCTCTCGGTTTCCTCCTTGTTTCAGCTTCTACTGAGGTACTGATTAGCACTGAACTGCACTGTCTGAAGACAGGAAACTATCTGATCTGAGCTCTTCTCAGACAGGAAACAGACTCACTCTGCTACGTGTCACCACCTCCTATACCTCAGATGGGTGTGTCTGAAATTGTGAGTGGCAGTGAGTGATAACAAGCTTTTGTGGTTACCTTCCTGTGCATTCTCCTGGATTTTATGTGTGCCTGCGTAGCTGGGCTACACATCCCCCCTTGGTAAAACACAGCACTCCCGGGCTGTAAAAGACAAAAAGAACATTTTGTTTTGCATTAACATAAACATTTTAACTCATCCCATCCGGGAGGTAAGACTTCTTGAACGTTACAATTTGTACAATGAAGAATACAAAAGTATCAAAATATCAAGACATTCTCATAAATATTACAAGATACTTGTGGAGGACCCGCACCAAAAACCTCCCACGTGGGTCCTGGGTGGGCTGCAGGACTTCTGACTGCAGACCTCACTCTAGGCCCACCATATGGGTTTTTCTTCAGAGGTAGATAGTAGTGGTTTCATGTAAAACCAAGATAATGCACCGAAGCGCAACTATTTACAAAGCAAGTTCTTGGGCTGGCATAGTCCACAGCCACGCAGTCCATTGGCATGGTTAAAACACATTTCAAATAATTACATTAATACTTTTTCAAACTTTATACAATTTTTCAGATGCAATAAACCCTATCTGGGTCTTGCTAACTAGTCTATTAGGACTACTCCTGATAGCGAATAGGTAGTTTACCTTTAGTGATACGTTCTGACCTACGTGGGGTAGCATCAGGTATGGTATTCTCTAACCTTTCTGTTCTGCGTAACGGCAAACTATAATACCGTCTCAACCTTTCTATGGATCTGGCAAGTGTACTAGTGACTGGACGAGGCGGTACTGCTTCACCAGCTTCACCAGAGGACTCCACTTCTTGTGGTGCTTCTTCTTGCGAGTCCGCTTCTTGGGGTTCTAATGGTTGAGGGTCTGCCAGAATAGGTTCTTCTGGAACTGGCTCAACTGGCACAATTGGTATGACTGGTTGTAGAGACTCCTCTTGCGGTTGATAAAACTGCAGCACAGGAATAATTACAGCGTCTCCCAATCTGGGCCAATCCGCAGGTAAATCTCCCAAATCCGTGTGTATGACCGCTTCATCATTTTCTTTCTGAAGGACAACAGGGTTTTCTTCACGGAGCTTTAATGGGCAAGGACACAACTTTAAATGATCTCTGGACACCTTTGCCGTCGTTTTTCCTCCATCCTTACTAATGGCACAGACCTTTCTGTTATCAAAATTGGAATTCTGCACGACATATGGCTCCTGTTCCCACTGATCATCCAACTTGTGCATTCTTCTTTTTCTTTTGAGCACCATTTCTCCAGGCATAAAAGGCTTAGCGGGAGCATTTTTGTTATAGTTCTTCTCTTGCTTTTCTCTTACTTTGTTGAGACTGTCTTCTACGCAGGCTTGTACTCTCTTGTACTGTTCCTGTCGAGTTGTGTCCCAATCTTCAGCACTGTCATCAGCCTCTGGTTCTACCACTCCCAGCTCCAAATCCATTGGCAGTCTTCCAGGTCTTGCTCTCATAAGGTAAGCTGGAGTGCAGTTGGTGGAACTTACTGGTATGTGGTTGTACAAGTCAACCAGGTCGGGTAACAAGTCTGGCCACCGATTTCTTTCTTCCAGGGGTACAGTTTTCAGTAAATCCATGACAATGTGATTCATCTTTTCACAAAGGCCGTTGGTCTGAGGGTGGTATGGTGTTGTTCTGATCTTTTTGCATCCATACAATTGACAGAATTCCTGAAACAGTTCAGCTTCGAATGCAGGACCTCGATCAGTCAGCACCTGCTCCGGATATCCGTGTGGTCTGCAGAAACTTGCTTGGAAGGTTCTTGCTGCTGTCTCTGCTGTCATATCTTTGACAGGGCGATCACCAGGAATTTGGAATAATGATCCACCATGGTCAGGGCATACGAGTATCCTGACATGCTTGGGGACAACTTAACGTGATCCAATGCTACGATCTCCAGAGGACGAGTCGTCCGGATAGGCTGCAAGGGTGCTCTCTGACTATGATAGTCTTTTCGTCTGAGACCACAGGGTCCACAGTTCCGGCACCACTTCTCGATGGAGCTGCGCATCCCTACCCAGTAGAACCGACACCTCAACAGGGTCTCCAGCTTTTTCCAGCCAAAGTGTCCTGCTTGATCGTGGTAGGCTTCCAGCACCATTTGGATGTCTGCTCTGGGCACCACTATCTGCCAAACCATCTCGTGGGTCCTTGGGTCGACATATCTCCTGCACAACTTCTCACGGTATATGAACAACCGGCTTCTCTCATTCCACAGGAGCTTTGCTGGTATGGGTGCGTCTTTCTCCAAGGAGGAACCTTCCTGTCTTATCAGCGCCTTGACACGGCTGACCACGGGATCGCTGTCCTGAGTCTCCTTCCAGCTGTGATGAGGTAAAGGGTTCAACATCTCACCACACCGCTTTCTGTAGACTCGTTGCTCTTGGACCATCCCGTTACGGTGGAACGCAGGTAACTCGATTTCTTCTAGATCGTCTGATTCTTCCTCCGTGTCGGATTCATGCGGCATTCGGGACAAGGCGTCCGCGTTAGCATTTTTACGGCCCCCTCTGTACTTGATGGTAAACTGATAATTTGACAACCAAGCCATCCAACGTTGCTCCATGGCTCCTAGCTTGGCTGTTTCCAGATGCGTCAAGGGGTTATTGTCTGTAAACGCAGTGAACCTGTTGGAGGCAAGGTAATGTTTAAATCTTTCGGTAATGGCCCAGACCAGCGCCAGAAACTCCAGTTTGAAGCTGCTATAGTTTTCCGGATTCCTCTCAGTTGGCCTGAGTTTTCTGCTGGCATATGCGATGACTTTTTCTTGGCCGTTCTGCTTCTGACTGAGGACCGCTCCTAATCCTTCGTTACTGGCATCTGTGTATAGCAGGAACGGTTGGCTGTAATCTGGGTAGGCTAAGATTTCATCGCCGGTAAGGATCTCTTTCATCTCTTTGAATGCCTCAGCTTGTTCTTTTCCCCAATTGAATGGAAGGTTTCTGCTCTTAAGAGGTTGTCCTACCAGGAGGTCCTGCAAAGGCGCCGCTTTCTTAGTGTAATCTCTTACAAACCTCCTGTAGTAACCTGTTAGTCCCAGGAACTGACGCACCTCCTTCAGGTTCTTCGGCTCTGGCCATTTCTGAATGGCTGTGACCTTCTCAGGGTCCGGCGCTACTCCTTCGGAACTGACAATGTGTCCCAAGTACTGTACTTTCCGTTTGAGCAGGTGGCATTTAGAGGGCTTTAGTTTCATCCCAAACTTGGACAATGACTCAAATACCTCCGCCAGGTGCTTCAGATGATCTTCATATGTCTTAGAGTACACAATTACGTCGTCCAAGTACAGCAGCACAGTTTCGAAGTTGAGATGTCCCAGACAGCTCTCCATCACCCTCTGGAATGTGCCTGGGGCACTGCTGAGACCAAACGGCATTCTGTCGAACTCGCAGAGTCCCATTGGGGTGGTGAAAGCAGTTTTCTCCCGATCCTCCTCAGCCACAGCTACCTGCCAGTAACCACTAGTAAGGTCGAGGGTAGAAAAGTAGTTAGCCGTTTTCAGAGCAGCTAAGGATTCCTCTATACGTGGTAATGGGTATGCATCTTTATGTGTTATACGATTTACTTGCCTATAATCTACACACATTCGCATGCTACCATCCTTTTTCTTAACTAGAACTAGAGGTGCAGCCCAGGGGCTACAACTATCCCTTATCACCCCGGCTTTCTTCATGTCATGCAGCATTTCCTTAGCTTTCTGATAGTGGGCTGGAGGTATAGGCCTGTACCGCTCTTTGATGGGAGGATGACTGCCTGTAGGGATATGATGCTGTACTCCCTTAATTGTCCCAAAATCAAGTGGGTGTTTGCTAAATACTTGTGCGTACTCTTGTACCACCCGTAGTACCCCCTGTTTCTGGTGGACGGAAGTGGTGTCGGTCCCAATATGAAGCTGCTGACACCAGTCCGCTACCGGGGTTGCCGGATCATTATTCTCCGCTGGTTGGCAGGAGGCTAAGGACTCGGTTGTGAGGATAGAATTGTTATCTACGGCATGTAATTTAGCAACTGTAGCATAACGTGGCAAATTTACTTCATCGTCCCCCCAGTTGAGAAGTCGTACTGGTACTCTCCCATTTATTACTTCCACTACCCCTCTAGCAATCATGAGTGTAGGTCTGTGTTCTGAGCGATGGGGTTCTACTACTGCTTGGTAGTTCTGTCCTCTCAGACCTATGGCTGCTCTACACCATATTAACATTTCACTCATTGGGGGTATTACAATGGGGTTCGAGTCTGTGACCCGTACATTACCGATTTCACCATCTGTAAGCTTCGCTTGCTGCTGGCACATCAGGGCCCGGATCTCCCTCTGGATCACTCCCTTCTGCTTTGGCTTGGCAACTTCAGCGAGCTGTTGGAGCAAAAACACAACTTCTCCCAGACAGTTACTGATAACGTTAGTACCTAGTATCACATTTAAGGCATTCTCCTCATTTACAGTCTTTACCACTAAAAGTCCCTGATCCTTCAGCTCCACCCTGCCCACCTTTACGTTTACGTTTTTGGCTCCAATTACTTCAACAGGGAGACCATTGGTAGCGTACACTGTCAAGTCAGGGCTCGGGGGCTGGAGACTGTCCATGGACCAAAATTTATTGTAAAGGACGTCAGGTATGATGGTCACCTGAGATCCCGTGTCCAGCAGTGCAGGAATTGCAATCCCGTCCAGAATCATGGACAGGTAGGGCCGTCCACCCACGAACCTGCGGTTCCAGTCCAAGGGGCCTGATGAGTCTACTCCTGGGTGTTGGCCCTCTGACCCAGGATTGGCTCGTTTAAAGGACATTGCTGAGCCATATGACCTTTTTGGTTGCAGCGGTAGCAGATGATCTCCCGGCGAGGATGATGTTGCTCAGGAGTCGCTCCTGGGGGTGGCGTGGTCCTCCTCTGGTGTGGCGACGTCCTCCATTTCCTCCGGTTCATCCAAGGGACATCCTCCGGACAGTCGGCTAGTAGGATCTTTCCTCCTTCCTCTTTCCGCAGTTGCAGGGCATCCATTACAGTGGCTAAGTTCTTAGTCAGCTGGCGCACTTCTGAGCGCAGACATTCCAATTCACTAGGGGGCGCCACCTGCGTTTTAGCTTCTGCCACCTGCGGAGAAAAGGTGGGTACTGCCGGCTTAAGAGTGGCTTCACCTGGGTGATACTGATTTGCCACCTCAGGCTTTTCCAGGGGTCGCAGTCCCTTATTGCCATGTCCTTTAGAGCATCAAAAGTGGCATCTGGATGATCCAAGGACCACCAGTTTACAGTCCTGCTTTCCTCTGGAGACCTCAGTCCCCGCACGAATTGCTCTTTTAACATTTGGCTCTCATCAATGGGACTTGTGGGGTTAGCCTGTTTAAGAGCTCGCAGGGCCCCCTGTAGTCGGCAGGCGTAGTCCCTAATACTGTCACTCGGTCCCTGGAAGCACTGATAAAATGCCATCCGGAGATCCGTTTCTGTGCGGTCCTCGAAGATGGCCTGTAGCTTTAAGAGTATCGCAGGTACCGACTCCTGGTCTGCAATGGGCCAAGTCTCTACTTCTCTCTCAGCCGCACCAGCTAACTGTCCTATTACCACAGCAGCTTTTTGCTTTTCAGTCATTGAGTACATATCCAAAATACTACATATCTTCCGTTTAAATCCTGGCAGGGTGTCTGGCTCGCCGCTGTACTGGGGGAGCCACTTCGCTCCAGGCATGTATGGGAGGGTTAGCGGCATTAGCGGGACCACCGGGCCAGGTGAGGGACCTGCACCCCCATCCTGCGGTACAACGCCAAGCGGTGGGCTATCGGGGCCACCGGCTGGGGCCGCTCCGTCTGCCGGTTGTTGCGACATATTGATGCCCCCTTGGTTAATCTGAGCCTACCTCTTTCACAGGCTGCAGCGGTGGAGACAGGACCTTTGTCGCTGGCGCTCTGATGATGCCGCAGTATCTTGGGATGCAGTTTGCGATGTGGATTGCAATGCAGATTGTGATGCAGTTTGCGATGCGGATTGCAATGCAGATTGTGATGCAGTTTGCGATGCGGATTGTGATGCAGATTGCGATGCAGTTTGCGACGCGGCTTTGCGATGCAGATTGCAATGCAGTTTGCGATGCGGCTCGCGATGCAGATTGCGATGCAGTTTGCGATGCGGCTCGCGATGCAGATTGGGATGCAGGTTGGGGGCGTGTCCAAGCAACAGCGCGCTTTTTCAGGTACGCCCCCCTTCTTCACCAGCGCCTAAGGGCGCGAACATGGCGGTAAAATGGCGGAATTTGGCGCCAAATGCAGCAAACAGTCTTTTTCACCAAACAGTTCAATAGACACACAGGACTCACAATTGCAAGCTTTCGTATCCTGTTCGTGACGCCAAAGTTGTTCCGACTCGCACCACAATTGTGGATACCAGGGCTATGGGGTACTCGGAGCCGAGCCCATGGAAATCTATGGGAGTTGTCACTGGTAGCGGTGGCTCGGTCCGTGGCCCTGGCGGTCGTGCAATGGGGAATATTTACAGGGGATGATAAGGATAGGTAGTTCGTGACGCCACCTGTGGTATCTGGTTAATTGAACCAGCGCTGCTATAAGGACTTTCACAGGGGATGTTATGGGGGCAGCTGGGTGGTAGTCTCCCACAGGTGAGACGGGTCCCTGGAAGTCTATGGTGATGATGATGCAGGGTATAGATAATAATTCAGTTGCACACAATGCAGCTTCTTTTCATACCTTTTACTGGTAGATGGTTCAAGCAGATCCCGGGGAGCTGGTCGGGGTGGAGAATGCACATTCGGGTAACCGCTGAGCAGGTTAGAGGCCTCCTTTACTTCGAATGTAGGTGAGTCCAACTTGCCTGAAGCGAAGTTCACTCTGAATCTCCAGCTCTCTCAATAGCTGTACTGCCCGGCCAACATTGTGATGGAAACTTCTAAGTGGTGAAAACTAAGTCTATATTTGCTGATCAGGCTAGACTCCTGTTTTCCCTGTCTCCGGTTACGTATTGACACTTAGGGCTGCTCTCTGCGACCTGTAGTCCAGATGCCTCCGGTATTCTTGTTACTAAGCTTGAAACTGTAGCAACGCTTCGGACCCCGGTGTCCGGCAATTTAGTGCAGGTAATCCAATACCTGAAGCACTTCTCTAACTTCTCCACTGTGCCCTTCGCCCTGCTTCTGCTCTTTGCATAAGCACTTGTAGCTTTCGATGGAAATAGTCAGCTTTCTTCCGAGCTCGCTGAGCAGCTCTCAGTTTCCTCCCTGTTTCAGCTTCTACTGAGGTACTGATTAAGGGTAGCTCTGACTAGGCTAGGATGATGCACTTCACCCGTACTAGCCTCCACTTCTTTGTCAGGTGAGCTACGCTAGCTCTGCGAGGATTCAGTCCTCTCTCCTCTCCAAGTCCAGACTGAACTAGCACTGAACTGCACTGTCTGAAGACAGGAAACTATCTGATCTGAGCTCTTCTCAGACAGGAAACAGACTCACTCTGCTACGTGTCACCACCTCCTATACCTCAGATGGGTGTGTCTGAAATTGTGAGTGGCAGTGAGTGATAACAAGCTTTTGTGGTTACCTTCCTGTGCATTCTCCTGGATTTTATGTGTGCCTGCGTAGCTGGGCTACACATGTGCTTAATGGGCTGGCCATTGATTCCTGGTTCCTAACCTAAGTTGGATTCTTCTGAGAAGTGGTTTTCCTCAATGTTTCGCGCTTGGAAACCTGCCTCAGGGCGCATTTATCACCACACCTGAAAAGCGTTTTTCGCATGGTGCAGGGATCGCTGTCCTTCTCCTCTTGCCTTCTCTGTTCCGACCATCTTGCAGTTCCTTCACACTGGGCTGGTCTTAGGCCTAGACCTTAGTTCTCTCAAAGGACAGATCTCTGCATTATCGGTTTTGTTTCAGCACCGGATTGTGTTGTGAATGTGTTAGAAATGAATTCTGAGCAGAAGCTCCCTCTGGTGGTTACAAACAGTACTGAACTATTCAATGAAGATTGTGAAGATTGGCAATCAGGTGTTACAGACTGGTCTTATATAAGGGAGGTTCCCTCCCATCAGGGTTGCCGGTGATCAATTGTTCTTGTCTCAACTGTGGTTCCTGGTTCACTTGGAAGCTTTCTGAGTCTTGCCTGCATCTTCTGCTAACAGATAAGATATTTTCTGCTTTTATTTTTGTGCTTGCTTTTTGCATTTTGTCCTGCACTTCTGTGGAGGTCAGCCAGGTCCCCTCCGGGGGCTTGTGCTCCTCTCAGTTTATCTGAGCCACTGTTATTTGTTAATTTGCCTTTTCCTGTTTTTTCAGTGGCTGCTGCTTAGTTTTGTTACACCAGAGAACTAATTTAGGTGGTGTTTTTGCAATTAGTGAGTTGGTATTTTTTTAGGGTTTTTTGGATTGCAGTAAGTGTCCTTCCTATCCTTTTCTTTCTAGGAAGATTGGGCCCCAACGTTTGCTCATACTATTTTCTGTCTGTGTCTGTATTTCCTCTTGTCTAACCGCCATTACATGTTTGGGGGCTTCCTATGTTCTTTGGGGATCTGCTCCGGGGCAGATAGTTTTCCTCTATCTTTAGGTGTAGTTAGCTTCTCAGGCTGTGACGAGGCGTCTAGGACCAACGTAGGTACGCTCCACGGCTGCCTTTAGTTGTGGTGGTTAGTCAGGGTACTGCAATCCAGTAGATTCCAACCTCTCTGGTGTATTTCCTTGTTTGCCTACTCTCCTCAGCTACAAAATCACAACAGGATTGCTTCTAAGCTGCAGGTGAAGACTTCCAGTCAGTGGGTCTCCCACGTGGTGCTCCCCTACAGAGGGCTGTTGGACGGCTGGGGCCCAAACTTGGTACTGGGCGTTCCGCAGGAGACTCCGTTTGAGTCACTGCAGGACATTCCTCTGACTCTCCTTTCCTAGACAGTCACCTGGTTGCGGTAACTTCGATCAGGTGACTATCAGAGCTAGTCGCTCTTTCCTGTCGAGCTCTTTTTCCCTTTTTTCACCAGAACAAGGTGGTTCTTCAACTGTCCCCGTCCTTGTTACCCAAGGTGGTCTCTTACTTTCACCTTAACGAGGACATTGTCCTGCCCTCGTTCTACCCAGCACCAATATGCTGTTTAATAATAATCTTTATTTTTATATAGCGCCAATTTGTTCCACGGCGCTTTGCACCACATTGTCGTCGCTGTCCCCGATGGGGCTCGCGGTCTGAATTCCCTATTGGTGTGACTTTGGAGTGTGGGAAGACGCCGAGGGGGCCCACGCTGGCATGGGAGGACATGCGGGCTCCTTGCGGATATTGTCCAGGTTTAGGAAGACTTCTGGTGGTCCCAAACTTCATCCATTTAAGGATTATGGAGACCACTGTGCTCTTAGGAACCTTGAGTACTGCAGAAATTCTTTTGTAATCTTGATATAGGAAAGATGTGTATCTTCGTACCGTGTTAGCCAGTAGATAGAAAAGTAATCTTTTCAGTTTGCCATTAAAAGGTATCAACCACTGAGGACTCTCAAGTCTAAATATTTTTGTAATCTTGGCGATTTTTGTGTGCTTTGCCACAATTCTGTCTCTGAGCTCCTTGGCCAGTTCCTTTGACCTCATGATTCTCATTTGGTCTGACATGCACTGTGAGCTGTGAGGTCTTATATAGACAGGTGTGTGCCTTTACAAATCAAGTCCTATCAGTTTAATTAAGCACAGCTGGACTCCAATGAAGGCGTAGAACCATCTCAAGGAGGATAAGAAGGAAATGGACAGCATGTTACTTAAATATGAGTGTCTGAGCAAAGGGTCTGAATACTTATGACCTTGTGATATTTCAGTTTTTATTTTTTAATAAATGTGCGAAAATTTCTGATTTTTTTCAGTCAAGATGGGGTGCATAGTGTAAATTAATTAATGAGAAAAAAATGAACTTTTTTGAATTTATCAAATGGCTGCCATGAAACAGAGTGAAAAATTTAAAGGGGACTTAATACTTTCCGTACCCACTGTACATCACATAGGAGAACCCAAGACTGCTGTAAATACATCATATAGGAGACACTAGGGTTGCAGCATACACATCACATATGAGATGCTTGAACTGGAGTGTATACAATAGGAGACATTGGGGCTGAACCATGTACATCACAAGAGACAGTAGGGTTGGAATGCAACATCTCACATTGGAGACGCCAGGGCGGCAGTAGCAGACACATCACATGGATGACGTTGGGGATGCAGCATACACAGCACATGGATGACGTCGGGGATGCAGCATACACATTCTATGATAGAAGCCGGGGATACAGCACGTACAGCATATAGTTAATACTGTGGCTGGAGTATATTCATCACGTAGAAGGTTCAGGAGCTGCATCATACACAGCACATAGAAATTCCAGGGCTGGAGAATATGCAATAGTAGAGATTGGGACTGGAGCATTTGATCAGACTGGGTATGATTGTTTTTCATGATTTGCTTTTGCTAAAAATGTTTTTTTTTTGGATTTATGACTGGAGTATATACATCACAGGAGGGGCTGAGGCATGAGCAGATACATCACAGGAGACAGGGGGCTGCCGCTGTGGTCCTCATCTGTGGGATGGGAGCACATCACGAGCTAACTCCACACGCAGATATTCAGATGCTGACACTGGACATTGTAATGACATAATCCTTACAATTCCTGCACCGCAGTATTTAGTAGTGGACGTCATGTGCGCATGCTCGCAGTGCAAGAAGGGATTACTAAAGGGCCTGCAAAACACGACCACTGGCCCGAGCACTGTGGACCCCAGGAATCTGGCCAGGGGCCGGAGAAATCGTAATTGCGGTCCGAAGGTTCCCTGCTTCTGTATTATAGGGTTGCGTTAATGCCTCCTGGGCTACTCTTTATGGTACCTGTCTGGAGTAGGCTGGGGCTACACACCAACTTCAGGTGCAACACTTGTCGGGCAATCAATGTATGATTGGTGCTGCGTCAAGCAAATGGGGTTGCATTGCGACCCCCAGGGTTCTGGGACTGACATATTCACCCCTAAATAACATGATTTTGTCCTTTCTTGACACTTGGCCTTTTTTATTATTTTGATGTATTATTTTAAAAGCTTTTTTTTGTTGCTTTCTATTCAAACGTGGGTTTTGGGGTGCATAAAAGGGTATGTTGACACAGTGTATGAAGGGGGTCCGTAGCCTTCAGGACACACGCATACATACATGCAGGTGCTGGCCGCCGGTGTCCTGGCTCAAACTAAACAGCCTCTTAGGCCGGGATCACACTACCGTGTGTGATGCAAGAAACATGCAGCCGCAGCTCCGGTCCTGAGTGCCGGCGGCAGCGCCGAGTGTTGATGCAAGAGACTCATGCGAGTTTCTCGCCTCACACACGGTAGTGTGATCCCGGCCTTAGGCTGAGATTAAGATTGGGTCCGTAGACCCGCAGGTGGTCTGTGCATCTCTGAAATTTTTGGCTTCGTTTTTCCGTCCGTTTTTCACACACAGGTTTCGTCCATGTTTTTCAAGGATAGAAAAATCGCTCCAGGATGTGTTTTGGAGCCCTCTGCCATGGGTCAGTGACAAAAAAAAAATCAGATGCCATTGGCGTGTTTTTCACTTACTGTTTGAAAGGAGAAACTTAAACAAGCTCCATCTTTTTTTTCCCCATATAAGAAAAAACTAATTAAACTCTATTGATAAAAACTCTACTGAAAATCTGATTCGACACACTGATAAAGCATTGACGTCTGAACGAGTCTTTATAAAGCTATGTCCACACCATGAGCTTTTGATCTTTTGATGTTGCAGACTTTCTGCATCCATTAAGTAAAATATGTATTTGAAAATACGCAACGTAAAAAAAAATCAATAAAAATGAATTGTGGGATACGTAGCCTAAGGAAATCATCCAATCAATAATTAATTGTAATGTGAAAAATGCAACCTTCCCCTTTAATCGCATATTCCCTTAAAATTCCACACGCCCCTCCTGTGGGATTAGCACTTGAATGGGTGGAGTAAAATAAAGAAAAAAAAAAAATCCAAAAGCCAAATCCCGTCAAGTGGCTGTTTACCCCAGTCGCAGAACAACGCAAAAGTGACGAGTCGGCGAGAAAAAGGTCAGTGACATCTGGAGGAGATCTCAAGGTTTTCCGGAAACAGTAGATGATACTGGAAGTGAGAGTTCACAGCGAGTAACACCGGGTTCCTGCTAAACCAAACCATCTGCTGATTTTCTATGGTGTCAGTGTGTAAACAGGCGCCACAACTAAAATAATTTTTCAGATCTGCAGCGCAAAACTGTGCAGTATACGCCACAAGGGTCTCTTCAGTCCGCAGCACTTTACATTATAGAGGGACTTGTACAGACAATAGACATTACAGCATAACAATAAACACGTAGATCAAAGTAGATACGAAGAGGAATGAGGGCCCTGCTCACAAGATTACAATCTATGAGGGTTATTTTTTCGCAGATAACTTCCTAAAGTTTCTTGTGTTTGCTTTAAAAGATTTGCAATAAGGGGGGGGTGGGGGCGGGAAAAAAAAGTTCTGCAGTTATCTGCATACAGATTGATCTTTGATTTTTAACCCTTTGTTTTCCAGAGCCCACACCCAGCGGTCATCTAGGAGAGCTGAGCTTACAGAACCACAGCTCCTCCTTTCCTCCCTCCTCATTTCCTTTGGAGGTTTTTTTTTTGCCTGTTTACAATAGACTGGAGAGAACGTCGAGTACAGGAGAGAAGAAGAGCAGGGTCGAGATTCTCAAAGGAAACTTTTTTACATCTGGTCGGAAAGATGGCTGTAAGCACTGCCCAACTGGGAAACTTGTCTATCACCACCCAAGTGGTTCCAGGAGGAGGACAGAACAACCTCCCCGGATTTGGCACGACTCCGAACTGGGTCCAAGAGCTGTCCAAAAAGAAGAAACAACCCATGAAATCGCTGAGTGCGGTTTTGATCCTTATAGGGGCGCTGCAGTTGACTATCGGGACCTCCATGTTTGTGGCTGAGAATAGTTACCCGTCGCTTCTCTCGCGCAGTGGAATCGTATTTGTGGGTAGCCTGACGCTCATTTCCACTGCAATCATCACCGTGATCTTCGCCAACAAGGAAACTATCCTAAGGATAAAGATCTGCCTGATCAGCCACGTGATAAACATCACAATCGCCGCCATTGGAATCATCCTATATGTGATCCAGGTGTATACGGATACTCAGTCATGTTGGGTGTCCACGCATGATATCGATTCATACAACCCGTGCATCCCGGGGAATTCATCTTCTATCAACGATTATAATTTTAATTATCGCTATGGCTATGGCAGGAATTATTCGGAAGTCATTTACACGCTGCGTGTGTCCCTGAATTCTCTGGTGCTCTTCTACATTATCGTTGGCTTCAACATCTCAAGCTTCATCATATTCCTGAAATGGAAATCACTCAAAGATACCAAATATACTTTGCTTGGAAACTAATGGAATGATGGAAGAGGAAAGGCGGGGTATGTGAATAGTGATGTCATCAAGGAGCAGTGACATCATCACCACTGAGCTTTCAACATGAAGTCAACGTCCCAATAATCAAATTCCCTTTTTTTTCGACATTTTGGGCAGATATGGAAACAGATAACAAGAGACACTAAGGAAAACGCATAATCTTCTTGCATGTAGGAATTCCAGAAAAAAAAACCCTTTAAAATAGGAAAGAGTTTATCAACCCTTAGTGCAATGGCTCCTGTTTCCACTTGCAATGGTTTTAATAAATTGCCTCCGCCACCCATGTCTATATTGTACCATTTTAGGGCACAGTCAGACGTCCGTATGAGTCATAACGAGCTCGGAATGCACTGACCGTCTGTCACGCTCAGGTGGGGAGAGCCACCGGCCAGTCCGATCTCGGTCCTATTTATACCGCCATCTAACTGTGCCCTTAGGGTGAAGTTTTCTGCTGCAACTCCTACCCCGACCACAGCCATCAGTATCCCAGGGACCTATGGTGAGGTTAGTTCTGGCCAGGACTTGCAGCCATCTACTATATAATCGTCTAATTCTGTCTGTAACGGAAATCCCGCGTCGCTGATTGGTCGCGTCCGGCCAGACGCGACCAATCAGCGACAAGCACAGTCCGGCCACGAATTGGCACAGGATTTGAACTACGCACACCATCGCTATCGTCGGGAGATCAGCGGTGCCAGCCGCTGATCTCCCGACGGTAGCCGCGGGTCATCTCCTGCCGCATGGAGGTCAGTGGCGACGCAGCCGGGAGATGACCAGCGCCAGCTGGTCATCTCCCGGCTGCTCGCAGCGGAAGTACCCCTACCGGCGGCCTCCATGTAAACCCCAGCAGCAGCCTCCACGTACACCCCAGCAGCCTCTATATACCCCAGCCGCAGCAGCCTCCACATATACCCCAGCAGCAGCAGCCCACATATACCCCAGCAGCAGCAGCCTCCACATATACCCCAGCAGCAGCCTCCACATGTAATAGTTTATATATTTTGATGATCTGTTTAATAATTTTGTTCAGTTGTATTAAGTTCTATGAGCAATAACATTTAATGATAATGTATATATTTTACCCGGAAAATCCTGTGTATTCATTGCATTATTCTTAAATCTTCATAATTAAACTACATACATATTCTAGAATACCCGATGCGTTAGAATCGGGCCACCATCTAGTATAACATAAATGCTGAAGTGCATGCACATTATGGCTGTCTAATTGGGGTCTTATTCTGTAAACGGCATTGTATCGCCATATATGCAGTTCTACAAACATAAAAGGTCTATATATTGTAGTTGTAATAGCTTTTCAGGACACTATCTCCTTTTTCACACCCATAGTATTTCGCCACCCCTTTCCCCATGCCTTTGATTTCATATAGGGGATACGGACATATTCTATCACGTTTCATCCCATGCTTTATTCTCATTGAGAAACAATTGCTTCTACGAGAGAATATGGTGCCTCATAAAAGGTACCATGGTGGCACACCGAATTTCTACAGGTCACTATGAACCCTCAGGGACAATGGGTGCTGCCGTATAGGGTCTGTTTACACAGAAGCGCGATGTGCATTGACACTCGGGATATGTCCAAATGTTGTATTTTGATACTATATATTTTTTTTAGTTACATTTGTTGCATAAAGTTCTAATTTCCTCCCTTTTGTGCTTTCGTGACCATGTGATTAAAGGCTGATCAGAAGGGCAGAAGTTGTGAAAAGAGATAGAAGTGGCTCAAAAGTGTAGTAAGTTTGAAATGTCAAACTGTCGTGTCAGAAGTTTTCATCAGTTGGGGGTCCAAGTGCCGAATCTCTCGTGATCGCCGAATTAAAGGGGCATAAGTGCTCAACTCCTCCAAATTTATAGAGGGTCTCAGAGAAGACTATCATCTGGACCCCCACTGTTTAAAACTTCTGAAATGGCAAAAGTTTTTTTTTTAAATGATAAATATTTTTACATTTAAGAATTTATTTTTATAGCAAAGTTTTCATTGTATCCATTTTATACTTATGTTACATCGCAATGACCACAAGTGCATTACTTCATTGCATCAGTAAGGGCTCATGCACAGGACCGACTTTCTCAGACGAGTGCATCGTCTATGGTATTCTATGGGGCTGTGCAGATGACTGATTTTTTTTCCTCTTTCCTCGGATGGAGACGCGTCCTATTTTGATTTGAGGGGTCGGATCAAACTCGGTAATGCAAGTCTATGGGTTCGTGAAAAATCGGACTGCACTCTGATGACTCGGATTTTCATAGACTGACAGAAAGGAGAAGGTGGAGAATCTTTTTTTTTTTTTCTCTTCACGTACGAGAAAAACTGATCCCATTGATCAAAGTCTGATCAGAGTAATCGGTCTGTTTTCACTTATGTGGAGAAATCAGTTGTGTGAACCTGCCCTTAGGGATAATGTACCCTGAGTTACATGTCAGGTCAGTGATAAAATCCTACATATATACTCGTGGAAGAGATCGCTAGGACAATAGTTTTAGGTTCGATCCATCCTATTGTCAAGTCTTATAATAAATACTTTACAGCATAATTTGTAATCAAACTAAACATTTACATTAATAAATATAAAAATCTAATGCTAATCTCAGTTTACTGATTATTCTCCATGTGGATTACATCTGTTATGTATATAGCACAAATTGAATAGCTCTGTGTACCAATAAATCTTGTACAGCTGCAGTAATAAGATGTTGTGTGGCCTAATTGTGGGGTGACCCAGGCTCGAACTGACCCATTGGGGAACGGGAATCCCCCGGTGGGTCCCTGTGCAGATCTGCAAAGTGAATAATCATGTGCACAGCCGTATAGGAGTATCTGAGTAGGTTCCCACACCATATAAATATAGCAAATAAACTCAGAACTCAACTTCAGTAGAGTGATGATTTTTAATCGTGTCCACAGTAATAACAGAAACGTTTCGGTCCTGAACTTGGACCTTCATCAGTCACATGGACTACTGTGAGTAGGTGGACCCAGCAAAAAGAGGGGCTATGCCCGGAATATCAGGTTTAAATTCTGTTCGATATAGGTAATCAAATATGGCAGCGGTTACCTGGGGGTCCCGGTGGAGCAAAAATGTGCCTGAGGTGGACGCGGTATCCGCCGCTAGTCCGTGCATTAATTAATTAATTAATTAATTAGATGCACGGACTAGCGGCGGATACCGCGTCCACCTCAGGCACATTTTTGCTCCACCGGGACCCCCCAGGTAACCGCTGCCATATTTGATCACCTATATCGAACAGAATTTAAACCTGATATTCCGGGCATAGCCCCTCTTTTTGCTGGGTCCACCTACTCACAGTAGTCCATGTGACTGATGAAGGTCCAAGTTCAGGACCGAAACGTTTCTGTTATTACTGTGGACACGATTAAAAATCATCACTCTACTGAAGTTGAGTCCTGTGCAGATCTGGGCCCCCAATCTTACTGTATGGGTAGTACTTGTCATAATTCACTTGATTCACGCTGTACAGAAAACAGCATCTCAACATTCATTATCCAAACTACCCAGTTTATTACTATACAGCGATATAGGTAAATTTGTGAACCAGGCTAGTGTAATATTTGCATGCAGGTGAAAAGTGGGCCCCCAAAGTCAATGTTACTGGTGGGCCCTTGGCACCCTAGTCTGACACTGGCGTGACCGCACTCTGCCTCTTATCATCTGTGTACTACACTCTGCCTCCTATCATCTGTGTACCGCACTCAGCCTCCTATCATCTGTGTACCGCACTCTGCCACCTACCATCTGTGTACCGCACTCTGCCTCCTATCATCTGTGTACCGCACTCTGCCTCCTATCGTATGTACCGCACTCTGCCTCCTATCATCTGTGTACCGCACTCAGCCTCCTATCATCTGTGTACCGCACTCTGCCACCTACCATCTGTGTACCGCACTCTGCCTCCTATCATCTGTGTACCGCACTCTGCCTCCTATCGTATGTACCGCACTCTGTCTCCTATGATCTATGTACCACCACACTCTGCCTCCTATCATGTATATACCACACTCCAGGGGCGGACATTATACTGTGTGTGGGAGCTGCATTATACTGTGTGGGGGGGCTGCTGTTGTGAATGTGTTAGAAATGAATTCTGAGCGGAAGCTCCCTCTGGTGGTTACAAACAGTACTGAACCATTCAATGAAGATTGTGAAGATTGGCAATCAGGAGTTACAGACTGGTCTTATATAAGGGAGGTTCCCTCCCATCAAGGTTGCCGGTGATCTTTTGTTCTTGTCTCAACTGTGGTTCCTGGTTCACTTGGAAGCTTGCTGAATCTTGCCTCTTCTCCTGCTCTCAGATAAGACATTTTCTGTTTTTATTTTTGTGCTTGCTTTTTGCATTGTTTCCTGCACTTTTGTGAGGTCAGCCAGGTCCCCTCTGGGGGCTTGTGCTCCTCTCAGTTTGCCTGAGCCACTGTTGTTTGTTCATTTGCCTTTTCCAGTTTTTCTTCAGTGGCTGCGGCTTAGTTTTGTTACACCAGAGAACTAATTTAGGTGGTAGAGGTCGTGTGATCTCAGGTGTTTTTGCAATTAGTAGAGTTGGTACTTTTTAGGGTTTTTTGGGATTGCAGTAAGTGTCCTTCCTATCCTTTTCTGTCTAGGAAGATTGGGCCCCAACGTTTGCTCATACTATTTTCTGTCTGTGTCTGTATTTCCTCTTGTCTAACCGCCATTACATGTTTGGGGCTTCCTATGTTCTTTGGGGATCTGCTCCGGGGCAGATAGCTTTTCCTCTTTCTATCTTTAGGTGTAGTTAACCTCTCAGGCTGTGACGAGGCGTCTAGGACCAACGTAGGTACGCTCCACGGCTGCCTTTAGTTGTGGTGGTTAGTCAGGGTACTGCAATCTCATAGTTTCCAACTGCTCTGGTGTATTTCCTTTTTTGCCTGCTCTCCTCAGTTACCAAATCATAACAGTATCACCGGCCCAAAACTGAAAATTTTTTGGTACTCAACAGAAGGGAAAAATAGTAAAAGGAAAAAGAAAAAAGGAAGTTGTCAGAATTTTTTTTTTCTCTGTTTGTTGCATTTCCCTCTTTTTCTCTGGGTGCTGAGGATTTTTTTTCTCTCTCAATGGAGTTTGCACAGTTGTCTGGCCGTGTGGATCAGCTTGCCACTGAAGTTCGGAGTATTGCTACCTATCTTGCAGGGTTGCCGGTTGTGGAACCTAGGATCCCCATGCCAGATTTGTTTTTAGGGGATCGAGCTAAATTTCTGAATTTCAAAATAACTGTAAGTTGTTTTTTTGCCTTAAAACCTAAGTCCTCAGGGAACGCAGCACAGCAGGTTCAAATTGTCATCTCTCTCCTGCGCGGCGATCCTCAGGATGGGCTTTTTCTCCTGACACCTGGGGACCCTGTTTTGAGTAATGTTGATGCATTTTTTCTGGCTCTGGGGTTATTGTACGATGAACCTAATGTCACTGATCAAGCTGAAAAAACCTTGTTGGCATTAAATCAGGGGCTTGAGAGACGCTGAGTTGTACTGTCAGAGGTTTCGAAAGTGGGCAGTCCTGACCAGGTGGAATGATGATGCTTTGGCAGCCCTTTTTCGGAAGGGTCTGTCAGAGAATGTAAAAGATGTTTGGTGGGTTTCCCTGCTCCCTCTGGTCTCAATGATTCTATGTCATTAGCGATTCAAATTGACAGACATTTGCGTGAGCGTAGAGGTATGCGTGAATAGTGTTGCCTTGTGAACCAGCTTCTGAACCCATGCAGTGTGATAGAGTGGCTTCTGGGGCACAGCGTCATGAGTTTTGAAAACGCAATGGGTTATGTTTCTACTGTGGTGACGCCTCTCATGCTATTCAGTCTGCCCTAAGCGGGGAAGACGTTTTGCACGCTCAGTTGTCTTGGGTAGTGTTCAGACTAAATTTCTGTTGACTGTTACCCTGATTTGCTCCCTGTCCACATTTTCTGCTCAGGCTTTTGTTGATTCGGGAGCAGCTATTAACCTGATGGATTTTGATTTGCTAAACGTTGTGGGTTTCCCTTGATACCCTACGGAATCTATTCCCCTACTGGGATTGATTCTACCCTCTTGGCTGAGAATAAACCCCAGTTCTCTACTCAGGTGATAATGAGGGTTGAACCTGATCATCAGGAGAGTTGCAAATTTTTGGTGCTGTATAATCTGCATGACATTATTGTACTTGGTTTCCCTTGGTTACAGTCTCATAATCCTGTTTTGGATTGGAAATCTGTGTCTGTAACCAGTTGGGGCTGCCAATGTATTAATGCCAACACTCCTGTTTTTTCTGCCTCTCCCCAGGCTCAGGATATTCCTGACTTTTTGACTGATTTTTCTGATGTGTTTAGCGAAAGTAAATCTGCATCCTTGCCCCCCCATAGGAGCTATGACTGCGCTATTGAATTAGTGCCTGGTAGTAAATTCCCTAAAGGTCGCCTTTATAACTTGTCTGTACCTGAACATGACGCTATGCGGTCTTATATCAAGGAGTCATTGGAGAAGGGTCATATCAGACCATCCTCTTCACCCTTGGGTGCCGGTTTTTTCTTTCTGGCCTACTTTGTCTCGTGACATCAGGGAATTTGTGCAGTCCTGCGGGACTTGCTCTCGCTCCAAGCCTTGCTCTCGCCCTAGTGGTTTGTTGATGCCATTGCCTGTGCCCAAGAGACCATGGACCCATATCTCTATGGATTTCATTTCCGACCTCCCTGTTTCTCAGAGAATGACCGTTATCAGGGTGATAGGTTTTCCAAAATGATACATCTTGTGCCATTACCTAAGTTGCCTTCCTCCTCCGAATTGGTGCCTTTGTTCCTTCAGCACGTGGTTCGGTTACATGGCATTCCTGAGAACATTGTGTCTGACAGAGGAGTCCAGTTTGTTTCTAGATTTTGGAGGACTTTTTGTTCTAAACTTGGTGTTCAATTGTCTTTCTCCTCGGCTTTTCATCCTCAGACCAATGGACAAACTGAGAGAACAAACCAGACATTGGAGACTTATCTGAGATGCTTTGTGTCTGCTGATCAAGATGACTGGGTCTCTTTT
The DNA here is from genome assembly GCA_033576555.1 of Oophaga sylvatica. Classification (NCBI taxonomy): domain Eukaryota; kingdom Metazoa; phylum Chordata; class Amphibia; order Anura; family Dendrobatidae; genus Oophaga; species Oophaga sylvatica. The sequence goes on along the minus strand of JARQOD010000001.1, from coordinate 431,570,307 downwards.
TTGCCTTTGGCTGAGTTTGCTCTTAATAATAGGGCTAGCTCTGCCACTTTGATGTCTCCATTTTTCTGCAATTTTGGGTTTCACCCTCGATTTTCTTCGGGACAGACGGAGGCTTCTGTCTGTCCGGGTGTTGACTCTGTTGTGGAGCGTATGCAGCAGATTTGGGACCAGGTAGTGGAGAGGTTGTCCCTCTCTCAGGAGAGGGCCCAGCGGTTTGCCAACCGGCATAGGACTGATGGTCCTCGGTTTGAAGTGGGGGACTTGGTCTGGTTGTCCTCGAGAAATATCCCTATGAGAATTGCATCTCCTAAGTTTAAGCCTAGGTTCATTGGACCTTATAAGATTACGGAGATTCTTAATCCTGTTTCCTTTCGTTTACTTCTTCCATGGACATTTAAGATCCATAACGTGTTCCACAAGTCCTTATTGAAGAGGTTTGTCGAGCCAGTGGTTCCTATGGCTGCGCCTCCTGACCCTGTTTTGGTTGAGGGCAATCGAGTATGTGGTTGAGAAAATATTGGATTCTCGTTTTTCTAGACGGAAACTCCAGTATTTGGTTAAGTGGAGAGGTTATGGTCAGGAGGACAATTCTTGGGTGTTTGCTTCGGACATCCATGCTAGGAGACTGATCCGTGCGTATCACAGAGCTCATCCTGACCGACCTGGTTGCCCAAATGAGGGTTCGGTGACCCCTCCTCAACGGGGGGATACTGTTGTGAATGTGTTAGAAATGAATTCGAGCGAAGCTCCCTTGGTGGTTACAAACAGTACTGAACCATTCAATGAAGATTGTGAAGATTGGCAATCAGGAGTTACAGACTGGTCTTATATAAGGGAGGTTCCCTCCCATCAAGGTTGCCGGTGATCTTTTGTTCTTGTCTCAACTGTGGTTCCTGGTTCACTTGGAAGCTTGCTGAATCTTGCCTCTTCTCCTGCTCTCAGATAAGACATTTTCTGTTTTTATTTTTGTGCTTGCTTTTTGCATTGTTTCCTGCACTTTTGTGGAGGTCAGCCAGGTCCCCTCCGGGGGCTTGTGCTCCTCTCAGTTTGTCTGAGCCACTGTTGTTTGTTCATTTGCCTTTTCCAGTTTTTCTTCAGTGGCTGCGGCTTAGTTTTGTTACACCAGAGAACTAATTTAGGTGGTAGAGGTCGTGTGATCTCAGGTGTTTTTGCAATTAGTAGAGTTGGTACTTTTTAGGGGTTTTTGGGATTGCAGTAAGTGTCCTTCCTATCCTTTTCTGTCTAGGAAGATTGGGCCCCAACGTTTGCTCATACTATTTTCTGTCTGTGTCTGTATTTCCTCTTGTCTAACCGCCATTACATGTTTGGGGGCTTCCTATGTTCTTTGGGGATCTGCTCCGGGGCAGATAGCTTTTCCTCTTTCTATCTTTAGGTGTAGTTAGCTTCTCAGGCTGTGACGAGGCGTCTAGGACCAACATAGGTACGCTCCACGGCTGCCTTTAGTTGTGGTTAGTCAGGGTACTGCAATCCAGTAGATTCCAACCTATCTGGTGTATTGCCGTTTTTGCTTGCTCTCCTCAGCTACCAAATCATAACAGGCTGCACTATACTTTATGTGCATTTGTGGGGGGGGCTACATTACACTCTGAAGAGCTACATTATACTCTATGATGGGGCTGTATTATACTCTGAGGGGGGCTGCCCTATACTCTATGAGGAGTGCTGCATTATACTCTATCAAGGACCATGGACAGTGCATTCTACTATATGGGACCTGAATTATACTGTATTGTGGGCTATCTGTACCCATTATTCTTTGTCATCTGGAGTAAAGAGGCCAGGAAACAAGTAGCGAACAACTTCAATATTGTCGATCACGCTCCTTTAACGGCCTGAACTTAGCGCATGTAAATATTACCAAAATGTTTCTGTGTGATGGTGCAATATGTGAGCATTTGGGGCCCCACTTTGTCTAAAACCAGCCCTGCCTATCATGTATATACTGCACTCAGCCTCCTGTCATCTATATAATGCACTCAACCTTCTATCATGTCCTGTATACTGGGTGTAATCCTCATTATCTGTATTATCTATATATAAAATTGAATGTTGTGTGTGTGTGTGTGTATCACCAACCAATCACGAAGCATCTTTAATTTCACCAGAGCTGTTTAAAAGAAGCTGAGCTGTGATTGGTTGCTATGAACAACAGTTTTCCTTGCAACCAATCACTAAGCATCTTTCATTTCACCAGAGCTGTTTAACACCTTAACCCCCAAGGGTGGTTTGCACGTTAAAGACCAGGCCAATTTTTACAATTCTGACCACTGTTTCTTTATGAGGTTATAACTCTGGATTGCTTCAACGGATCTTAGCGATTCTGAGAATGTTTTCTCGTGACATATTGTACTTCATGAAAGTGGTAAAATTTCTTCGATATAACTTGCAGTTATTTATGAAAAAAATGGAAATATGGTGAAAGTTTGGAAAATTTTGCTATTTTCAAATTTTGAATTTTTATTCTCTTAAAACAGAGAAATATGTCACACAAAATAGTTACTAAATAACATTTCCCACATGTCTACTTAACATCAGCACAATTTTGGAACCAAATTTTTTTTTTGTTACGAAGTTATAAGGGTTAAAATTTGACCAGCGATTTCTCATTTTTACAACAAATTGTACAAAACCATTTTTTTTTTAGGGACCACCTCACATTTGAAGTCACTTTGAGGGGTCTATATGGCAGAAAATACCCAAAAGTTACACCATTCTAAAAGCTGCACCCCTCAAGGTACTCAAAACCACATTCAAGAAGTTTATTAACCTTTCAGGTGCTTCACAGGAGCTGAAGCAACCTGGAAGGAAAAAATTATCATTTAACTTTTTAGTCACAAAAATGATTTTACAATTTTTTTATTTTAACAAGGGTAAAAGGAGAAAATGGACAGAAAAAGATGTTGTGAAATTTCTCTTGGGTACGCCGATACCCCATATGAGGGGAAAACCACTGTCTGGGCGCACGGCAGGGCTCGGAAGGGAAGGAGCACCATTTGACTTTTTCAAACCAAAATTGGCTGGAATTGAGATTGGACGCCATGTCGTGTTTGGAGAGCCCCTGATGTGCCTTAACAGTGGAAACCCCCCACAAGTGACACCATTTTGGAAACTAGACCCCCAAAGAAACTTATCTACATGTGTGGTGAGAACTTTGAACCCCCAAGTGCTTCACAGAAGTTTATAATGTAGAGCCATAAAAATAAAAAATCATATTTTTACACAAAAATGATATTTTCGCCCCCAATTTTTTATTTTCCCAAGGGCAACAGAAGAAATTGGACCCCAAGAGTTATTGTGCAATTTGTCCTGAGTACACTGATACCCCATATGTGGGGGTAAACTACTGTTTGGGCGCATGGCAGAGCTCAGAAGTGAAGGAGCACCGTTTGACTTTTTCAACGCCAAATTGGCTGGAATTGAGATCAGACGCAATGTCACGTTTGGAGAGCCCCTGATGTGCCTAAACAGTGGAAACCCCCCAATTATTACTCCAACCCTAACCCCAACACACCCCTAACCCCAATCTCAACCCTAATCATAACCCTAACCACAAACCTAACCCTAACACACCCCTAACCCCAACCCTAACCCTAACGGGAAAATGGAAATAAATACATTTTTAAAATTTTTTTTTTTCCCTAACTAAGGGGTGATAAAGGGGGGTTTTATTTGCTATTTATAGCGGGTTTTTATGATTGGCAGCTGTCACACGCTAAAAGATGCTTTTTATTGCAAAAAATAGTTTTTGCATCATCACATTTTGAGAGCTATAATTTTTTCTTATTTTGGCCCACAGAGTCATGTGAGGTCTTATTTTTTGCAGGACGAGTTGACTTTTTTATTGGTACCATTTTCGGGCACAAGGACATTTTTTTATCGCTTTTAATTACGATTTTTGGGAAGCAGAATGAACAAAAACCAGCAATTCATGAATTTCTTTTGGGGGGGTCGTTTATACCGTTCCGTGTGTGGTAAAATTGATAAATCAGTTTTATTCTTCGGGTCAGTACGATTACAGCGATACCTCATTATATCATTTTTTTATGTTTTGGTGCTTTTATACAATAAAAACGATAATATATAAAAAATAATTATTTTTGCATCGCTTTACTCTGCAAGCTATAACTATTTTATTTTTTCGTTGATGATGCTGTATGGCAGCTTGTTTTTTGCGGGACAAGATGACGTTTTCAGCGGTACCATGTTTATTTATATCCGTCTTTTTCATCGCGTGTTATTCCACTTTTTCTTCGGTGGTATGATGATAAATCATTGTTTTTTTGCCTTTTTTTTTAAGGGGTTCACTAAAGGGGTTAACTAATGGGACAGTTTTATAGGGCGGGTCGATATGGACGCGGCAATGCTAAATATGTGTACTTTTATTGTTTTTTTTTATTATTTACATGAAGAAATTAAGTTATTGGGGAATATATATATATTTTTTTTATTTATTTAGGAATTTTTTTTTTACACGTTATTTTTATTTTTTGCACTTTGTCCCAGGGTGGGACATCACTGTATAGAGGTGGATCGCTGATCTGACACTATGCACAGCACTGTGTCAGATCGGCGATCTCACAGGCAGTGCAGCAGGCTTTCTCAGCGCCTGCTCTCAGCAGGCACCGAGGAAGCCGCCTCCCTGCAGGACCCTGCAGCCATCTTGGATCCGGGGTCCTGCAGGGAGGAGGCCCCCTCCCTGAGCGATGCTTCCCTATACCGCCGGAACACTGCGATCATCTTTGATCGCAGTGTGTCGGGGTTAATGTGCCGGGAGCGGTCCGTGACCGCTCCTGGCACATAGTGCTGGGTGTCAGCTGTGATAATCAGCTGACACCCGGCCGCGATCAGCTGCTCTCCCCCTGGGAGCGCAGCTGATCGCATATGACGTACTATTCCGTCCATGGGAATTAAGTCCCAGGGCACATGGACAGAATAGTACGTCTGATGACAGAACGGGGTTAAAAGAAGCTGAGCTGTGATTGGTTGCTATGAGAAACCGTTTTCTCACTCCACGACAACACCTCAGCAGACACTGACCGTTTGGGAGAAATCTAGCATCCCCGGGAACATAAGCTCCAGCCATTGTCTGCCCCCCAGAAGGGAGCAGAGAGCAGATGACAGAAATGAATCCCCCCTCCTGATCCCATATACCCATCACAGATCCTCCATCCCATAGGCACATCTTCCCTCTTAAAGGGATCATTGGTATGGAAGTTAGGACAAATCCATCCTGCTCTTTGGTTTGACCCCAGGCCTCTCTTAAAGGGATCCCCACTATGGAAGTTAGGACCGTTGTATTCAGCGCTCTGGTTCTGACCCCAGGGCCTCTTAAAGGGATCCCCGGTACGAAAGTGAGGGTAAATCCACTCTGCCCTTAGGTACTGACCCCAGTCCTCTCTTAAAGGGATCATTGGTATGGAAGTCAGGGCAAATCCACTCAGCGCTCTGGTTCTGATGCCAGGCCTCTCTTAAAGGGATCCCCGGTATGCAAGTCAGGGCAATTGCCTTCAAATGCTCTGGTACTGACCCCCAGGCCTCTATTAAAGGGATCATTAATATGGAAGTTAGGGCAAATCCATCTGTGCTTTGGTTTGACCCCAGGCCTCTCTTAAAGGGATCCCCAGTATGGAAGTTAGGACCGATCCACTCAGCGCTGTGATTCTGACCCCAGGGCCTCTTAAAGGGATCTCCGGTGTGGAAGTCAGGGTAAATCCCTCAGCACTCTGATTCTCACCACAGGCTTCTATTAAAGGGATCATTGGTATGGAAGTCAGGGCAACTCCACTCAGCGCTCTGGTTCTGACCCCAGGCTGACGGGATGATGTGGGATATTAGGGGTAGTAGTCCAGATGACCTGGCCTCCACAGTCACCAGACCTGAACCCAATCGAGATGGTTTGGGGTGAGCTGGACCGCTCACCGCTTCAATTTTGAATAAATCCCCAACAGTGTCACCAGCAAAGCACCCCCACATCATCACACCACCTCCTCCATGCTTCACGGTGGGAACCAGGCATGTAGAGTCCATCCGTTCACCTTTTCTGCGTGCAAAGCAGTAATCAAAGCAAAAGGTGGCTACTTTGAAGAACCTAGAATATAAGACATATTTTCAGTTGTTTCACACTTTTTTGTAAAGTGTAATGTATAATTCCACGTGTGTTAATTCATAGTTTTGATGCCTTCAGTGTGATTCTACAATTTTCATAGTCATGAAAATACAGAAAAATCGTTGAATGAGAAGGTGTGTCCAAACTTTTGGTCTGTACTGTACATATATTATTATAATTTGTTATAACTAACCGTAGTTAGTTACTATGCCCGGGCAATGCTGGGCTCTTCAGCTAGTATATATACATATATAAAAATGAGTGTGTGTATGTATGTGTGTGTGTATCGACCACGCCCACTCCACATAGCAACCAATCACTAAGCATCTTTCATTTCACCAGAGCTGTATAAAAGATGAAAGCTGAGCTGTGATTGGTTGCTATGAACAACAGTTTTCCTTGTAGACAGTTGTGTTAACTGAGGCCTATTATTCTTATCATTTCTATGATGTTATCTTCTGTAAAGCTGGAAATAACACAATTTATTACCGTGCCGACACACCCTCTGACACAGACTGCAGGGGGAGCCCAGTATCACATATGATATGATTAGATACACGGCTCAGCAGACAGTATCACACAGGATAGGATTAGATACACAGCTCAGCAGGCAGTACCACACAGGATAGGATTAGATACACAGCTCAGCAGACAGTATCACACAGGATAGGATTAGATACACAGCTCAGCAGACAGTAACACACAGGATAGGATTAGATACACAGCTCAGCAGACAGTATCACACAGGATAGGATTAGATACACAGCTCAGCAGACAGTAAACACAGGATAGGATTAGATACACGGCTCAGCAGACAGTAACACACAGGATAGGATTAGATACATGGCTCAGCAGACAGTATCACACAGGAGAGGATTAGATACACAGCTCAGCAGACAGTAACACACAGGAGAGGATTAGATACACGGCTCAGCAGACAGTATCACACAGAAGATGATTAGATACATGGCTCAGCAGACAGTAACACACAAGAGAGGATTAGATACATGGCTCAGCAGACAGTAACACACAGGATAGGATTAGATACACGGCTCAGCAGACAGTATCACACAGGAGATGATTAGATACACGGCTCAGCAGACAGTAACACACAGGATAGGATTAGATACACGGCTCAGCAGACAGTATCACACAGGATAGGATTAGATACACGGCTCAGCAGACAGTATCACACAGGAGAGGATTAGATACACGGCTCAGCAGACAGTAACACACAGGATAGGATTAGATACACGGCTCAGCAGACAGTAACACACAGGAGAGGATTAGATACACGGCTCAGCAGACAGTATCACACAGGATAGGGTTAGGTACACAGCTCAGCAGACAGTATCACACAGGATGGATTAGATACACGGCTCAGCAGACAGTATCACACAGGAGAGGATTAGATACACGGCTCAGCAGACAGTATCACACAGAGATGATTAGATACACGGCTCAGCAGACAGTAACACACAGGATAGGATTAGGTACACAGCTCAGCAGACAATAACACACAGGAGAGGATTAGATACACGGCTCAGCAGACAGTAACACACAGGATAGGATTAGATACACGGCTCAGCAGACAGTAACACACAGGATAGGATTAGATACAGGCTCAGCAGACAGTAACACACAGGATAGGATTAGATACACGGCTCAGCAGACAGTATCACACAGGATAGGATTAGATACACGGCTCAGCAGACAGTATCACACAGGATAGGATTAGATACACGGCTCAGCAGACAGTAACACACAGGAGAGGATTAGATACACGGCTCAGCAGACAGTAACACACAGGATAGGATTAGATACACGGCTCAGCAGACAGTATCACACAGGAGATGATTAGATACACGGCTCAGCAGACAGTAACACACAGGATAGGATTAGATACACGGCTCAGCAGACTGTACCACACAGGATAGGATTAGATACACAGCTCAGCAGGCAGTACCACACAGATAGGATTAGATACACAGCTCAGCAGACAGTAAACACAGGATAGGATTAGATACACGGCTCAGCAGACAGTAACACACAGGATAGGATTAGATACATGGCTCAGCAGACAGTATCACACAGAAGATGATTAGATACATGGCTCAGCAGACAGTAACACACAAGAGAGGATTAGATACACGGCTCAGCAGACAGTATCACACAGGATAGGATTAGATACACAGCTCAGCAGACAGTAACACACAGGATAGGATTAGATACACGGCTCAGCAGACAGTATCACACAGGAGATTATTAGATACACGGCTCAGCAGACAGTATCACACAGGAGATGATTAGATACACGGCTCAGCAGACAGTAACACACAGGAGAGGATTAGATACACGGCTCAGCAGACAGTAACACACAGGATAGGATTAGATACACGGCTCAGCAGACAGTAACACACAGGAGAGGATTAGATACACGGCTCAGCAGACAGTAACACACAGGATAGGATTAGATACACGGCTCAGCAGACAGTAACACACAGGATAGGATTAGATACACGGCTCAGCAGACAGTATCACACAGGATAGGATTAGATACACGGCTCAGCAGACAGTATCACACAGGATAGGATTAGATACACGGCTCAGCAGACAGTAACACACAGGAGAGGATTAGATACACGGCTCAGCAGACAGTAACACACAGGATAGGATTAGATACACGGCTCAGCAGACAGTATCACACAGGAGATGATTAGATACACGGCTCAGCAGACAGTAACACACAGGAGAGGATTAGATACACGGCTCAGCAGACAGTATCACACAGGATAGGATTAGATACACGGCTCAGCAGACAGTATCACACAGGAGATGATTAGATACACGGCTCAGCAGACAGTAAGGCTGGAGTCACACACACCGAGTAAAAAATCTGACCGTTTTAGTCGGTCGATAATCGGATTAAAATTTCATGAACATTGATGCGACTAGCATCTGATTTTTTGTAGTTGATGCGATTTAGTCGCATCTGACCGTAGTTGTCACATCCGATTTACATCCGAATTGCGAGAATTTCTCGCAGGCTTGCAAAAATGACATATAATGGATCCAAAAGAATAGTATTTAAATCACAATAGAAAGAATAGATATATACACATAGAACACATATATATATGTCATTGTGACATGTGTATATATATATATTTATAGTTCCTAGACTTCTACATACTGTAATAGCCGCTAATTCAATTGCCGGCTTCTGTGCACAGAAGCCGACATGAAATGATACATTGTTTAGACACAGTTAACCATGTCATTTCCTGTATTTTGATATATGGTTTGAACTTACAATTACATAAGTGTATGTGTACAAAATTTCAGACATGTAGGGGTTAATTAAAGGTGTAAATTCGTTGTAAAAAAATGTGTCAAATCTCTAATTAGATTTGCCCTTTCTGGGGTGTCTGGGGGCAGATGTCAGTATCCAGGGGGGGCACAAAAAAATGTACCCTCCCTAGGCTATTATTATCTGCCCCCACTCGCTTGCTTTGTCTGTCTGGTGGAGAAAATACAGCGGGAACCCCCGCATTTTTTTACAATGAATTTACACCTTTAATTAACCCCTACATGTCTGAAATTTTGTACACATACACTTATGTAATTGTAAGTTCAAACCATATATCAAAATACAGGAAATTACATGGTTAACTGTGTCTAAACAATGTATCATTTCATGTCGGCTTCTGTGATTTCACAAAAGCCGGAAATTGAATTAGCGCCTATTACAGTATGTAGAAGTCTAGGAACTATAAATATTATATATATATATATATATGTCACAATGACATATATATATATATATATATATATATATAATATATATATATATATATGTATTCTATGTGTGTATATGTATTGATTCTATTCTTTAATAAAGCTGTCAGTGTGATTTTTACAGTATGGCAGCACGGCACTGACTAAGGAACGTGCCTCTGACTGCGTAGCCCCCATAGACCTAGCTAGAGGGTCAGATTACGGTGCCGAGTTCCCCCCCTCCCACTATTCCCCCCCAGGTGAGGCTACACTGGGACTCCCGACTGACCAATAGGGAAAGGAGGAGGGGGCTGTCAGCCACACCCACGGGGGTTAAATCCAGCTACCAGGGTCAGCGCTTCCTCTTTCTCCTCTGCTGACCCCTGGTAGCTGTTGTGCGGACCACCGGACCTCCTCCTTCTACCATGTCGGACCCCATAATCGAGGCCGTGCGGCAGAGAGCAGCACAGGAAGGTGAGCCATGGGTGCAAGCCCTTTTAGCTGGCCTGGGAGCTCACTTCCCTGTGCCCTCTCCGGCCCCTACAACGGCTCCTTCGGCGCCCCATGAGGTCGCACGGGCCCCCATAACCGCCGGACACGGCAGGCCCCAGCCCCCCTGGCCCTGGGGTCACCTCCTCACCTGGGTCCCCCTTTTCCTCTCCTCCTAACTGAGCCCGCTGCTTCAGGCCCCGGGGTCCCCTCCCTGCCGGCTGCCCAGAAGGATCCCGGGCCGGCAAGACCCGAGTCCCCCCACCAACCTTCTGCTCCCGTACCGGGTCCTGATGTCATGGGGTCGGGGGTCCCTTCAGGCAGGCGCTCCATACGCTCCTCCAAGCCCCCAGAGCGCCTGCACGTCGCGGGGGGCACGGCATTGCGGCGGGCCCCGTCCTCATCCTTGGCCCGGCCTGCGACACGCCAGGGCACTGCGGCATCCGCTCGCCGCAACATTCGGCCCACACTACTGTTTGCGGCCCCACTGTCGGGGCGGGGGAGGGCTCCAGCGCCCCGTTTTGCTGCCGGTCGGGGGGGCGGTCCACCGTCGGGTGGGGACAGGCCCCCAGCGTCGGGTCCTGCCGTCGGGCTCCGGGGGAGGGCAGCGACGGGCAGCACTACTTTTTCTCTCGGGCTGCAAGGCCCCATGCAGCCTCGGCCTCCCCAGCATGCAGGCTCCAGCAGGCAGCGTCGGCCTGCTTCCCGGCCCCAGCCCCGCCCCCTCGCATCACGCTGGGGGCGGCCCCAAGCCTCCCCCCTCGCCCAGCCAGTGAAGGCCGGCTTCTCGACCCCACCCACTCGCGTCATGCCTGGGGTGGGACTAACCCCAGACCAAACCCTGCCCATGTCCCAAGCCATGCCCCCGACGCACGTCACAGGGGCGTGGCCTCCAAGTACCGCCCACCCGCTCAAATTATAGGCGGGAATGCTCCCAGGGAGCTGGCCTCGGGCCCCCCCAGTGGGCGCAAGAGCGCCGCCCACTAGGGGAGACCCCGGGGCCGGCCCAACATCTCAGAACGCTGCTGCAGAGCGCGCTGTTTCCGTCCAACCACACGGAGCAGCGCGCTCCGCACCAGACACAGTGTAACGCACCAAAGTCACCACAAACACGTAGTAACGCAGGCAATAACGAAGGGGTTAACCATTCACTACACACCCCCAACACCCCCACTGACGCAGACTCAGCCACACCCACTCACGGCGACCGTCAATCGCATGCAGCGCGTCCCCCCTCCTCATATCGCCCCGTTCCTCACGCCCCGCGTTGCATCCCCGCTCGCGTCCCCCAGCGGCATGCTCACCTCAGCGTACGGGAGCTAAGCGTCCCCAGCGCATCCCATAGCCACTGCGGTCAAAGGCGCAGACGCCGCAGGTCCTCCTCAGCTTCCTCCACGGAGGCCCAACCGCCATTCCCGCAGCCACCGCCACCACCGCAGACGCAGCTCACGTAGCAGGTCCCGCTCCGCCAGATGGCGTTCCCGTCCTCCACGGAATGCTCCGATGCTTCCGGGAGTCGCAGCAGTCGCTCTCACGCCTCCGACAGAAGACGCCGGCCACGCCGTTCATCGGCCAGAGAGTGTTCCTCGCCGCGCAGAGCCACCTCCGGCCGCTGCTTTAGTAACGATCATTCCAGGTTTCCACCCTCAGAACGAACCGAACAGCTTCAGGCACCCGACAGGCCTCGGCCGTCACGTGCACCAACCCCGGCGGCCAGCCGCATCGGAGAGCCATCCGCGCACCGTCTCATTCCGCAACGGAAGCCGGATTCCCAGAAGTCGCTCTCACCTTGCCACAGATATCATCACCAGCCAGCGGCAGGGGAGTCCGATCCTCGGCTCCCTGGGCCTCCGGTCACCAGCGAGACAGCTCTGCAGCGAGAGCCGGAGCTCCTCTACCCCAGAGAGACGCACGGCCCGCACCAGACAGCGGTGAGTTTTCCACGATCAGCGAGCACCACACCACACACAGCGTAGGTGAGACCGAGCTAGCGTCAGCCGTCAGGGCGCTGATTCAGCAGTTCTCACGCCCAGATGCGCCACCCGACACAAGGTCGTCACCCCAAGCAACTATTCAACGCAGAAGCGAATCGTACTGCGGAGTCAGCCCACTGGGCACGCACGTAGGACTAGAGACAAAGAAAAAGATCTGGAGCAACGAGTACGTGGATATATGGTCGCTTCTATCAGCGGACCAGCAAACGGTAGAAAAGGAAAGGTGGACCGGGGAACGGTTGCGCGATAGCAGTAAGACAAGGGTAGCACACACCATGAACAACTGGCTACAGGCCTTTACGGTACTTCGGTATATTATGGGCCAAAAACACCCCGAGCGGTGTTGCGAGCTTTTCTTGTATCTAGACCTAGTCTACAACTCTTACAAAGCCCATGGCGGTTCCGCATGGAGTCAATACGACGAGGACTTTCGTAGACAGCTAGCCCAGGATCCAGATTTAGGATGGGGGGTTAAGGCGACTGACGTGTGGCTGCGACTCATGCTGTCTCAAAAACGCCCCTTTTCATCAATGGCCACTAATCACTCAGGAGCCACAGCCGAAATTCAGTGGTCGTGCGAAACCGGGGGCCTGTATGCTATTCAACAAAGGGGAACTGCCACTACCAAGGGTCCTGTAGATTTAGACACGAATGCTCCGCTTGCGGGGGAGGACACCTTGCAGCGAATGTCCCCACGAGGCAAACAGAGCCCATATCAAGCAGAACCCCAGTGAGCGTAACCGCAATGGTGCCCTGGCTAAACCTGTACCCCAATAAGCAAGCTGCACTGCAGCTGCGCGACGGTTTTAAACACGGTTTTTTCATCCCCTTCAGGCTTAGTAAAACTCCAACGCTATCAAAAAACCTAAAGTGGGCACGCGAACACCAGAGATCCTAAAGAAAAAATCGGAAAAGAGGTAGAGCTAGGTAGAATGGTTGAGAGCTTTGGCGAGATTAAAAAAGTCACACTTCAACAGCTGCAGTCCCTCCTGGGTTTGCTCAACTTTGCTGCCGCGTAATGCCGGTCGGCAGAGCCTTCTCTCGCCGGTTATCGCTGGCAACAAAAGGTGCTAATCAGCCTGGCCATAGAATTAGAATCAATCGATCTTTAAAGGCAGACCTGCTGGTATGGAGGACATTCCTCAAATCCTACAATGGCCATACCTGCATCATGGCACCAGAGGTATCAAACAAGGAAATAGGCCTAGAGGCGGGGGGAAACTGCACTGCTGGTTTCGCATCAGCGTACAAAAACCAATGGTGCAAGGCTAGCTGGCCCGAGTCCTGGCCTCAGCGGGATGGGGGCGCGACCCAGCGCTGGTAGAGATTTTCGCATTGGTGGTGGCAGTCGAGCTCTGGGGTTCACAGTTGGAAAACACGAACATTAGATTTATAACCAAATACCGCGGACGGCTAAGATTTTAAACATCATGTCTTCCTCTTCCCCCCCCTACTCGCTCTCTTGCGCCGCCTTGCGCTTTTATGTCTACAGCGTAACATTTGGTGTCGGGCCAGGGTAACGTCGGATGTAGATGATAGACTGGTTAACTCTTTGCTGTTTTCCGATTGGCAGGCTTTCAGGCTCCTTCTTCCTTTGGCACAGCCATTGGGCACCCGGTGTCCTGTATCCCTTTGGGACACGGTGGCCAATCATTGATGCCTCTGATCCGCGCTTCGGTTACTCCGGCGACATGGCAAGTCTACGGTAAGGCGTGGGGGGAGTGGTGCTCATTAATTCAGGGTAAGCCATCGACAGATGCGACCGTGCGAGATGCGAGGTCTTGATAGAATTTTTAAATCGGCTTAAGCTAAGAGGCGCGTCGGGTACATCTGCGCAACACAACTTATCAGGCCTAGCGTTCTATTTCCAGCTAATGGGTTGGGTGGATGTCACCAAATATTTTTTCATTAAACAGGCCGTTAAAGGCTGTATAAGACTTCAACCTAGCCAGGAATGTCGTCGTCCCATATCACTGGCCCTACTGCACGACATCATAGCAATTTCCCCATCCATGTGCAAATCGCAATTCGAAGCAGCCCTGCTGTCAGCAGCTTTCGCGATTGCCTTTTTTGGAGCACTTCGCATTAGTGAGCTAGTGCCCTGGTCAAAATCAGCGGCGGAAGAGGGTTAATCAACGACGACTTAGTGGTATGTGGCGACGCTCTGCGCATCCGCGTGCGTAAATCCAAATGCGACCCCTCCGGCAGGGATCGTGGGTCCTCGTGAAGTCATCCGACGGTCCAGTATGCCCGCTAAATATAGTCAAGCGCTACGCGAGCCTTAGACAGGGGGGCAGTTTCTTCCCGCACATTCGACGGGTCCCCCTCACCAAGTATCAGTTTAGCGCAATTTTTAAACGGTGCCTTCAAGAACAGGTTCTAACCCAGCAGAATACGGTACACATTCCTTTCTAATAGGAGCCACCACCAGAGCGGGAGTATCGGAAGAAGAGGTGCAGAGGATGGGCCGCTGGAGATCCCATGCTTCGCCAGGTATATAAGACCGGACTTGCTCTATTAACACATCTTATGTTCACAGGAGCTTGTAACCCACGGTGTGGATACTAGGACACTCGTACGTCTTCTGGGCGAGGAAAAGGGCCGAACTGCGGCCAGCGGTGTAACCTGGGCTTGCCAGGGCTAAAGGTCATTTGGAAAGGAATCAAAGGCCAAAAAGGCAACAAATGTTTCCGGAGATGCTGAGCAATCGCTATAAAGGTAAAGGGCGAATCAGAGGCCTAAAAAGGCAACAAAGGTTCCCGGAGGTGCCGAGCAACGCTATAAAGGCCGATATTGGTATAAAGGAAAAAGTGGTATAAAGGCAAAAGGGCCGGTAATATTGGTATAAAGAAAAAAGGGCCTGTAATACTGGTATTGCACGCCGTGGTAATGACCTGGGCACAAGAAAGAGCGCGAACTTTGCACGGTAATGGCTTCGTACATTGAGCGCTTCACGTACTCTTCCCACTCATGGTTGTGGTATGGTCGGAGATGGTTCCGCGAGCGGTATGGAAGGGAGCGAACAAACCAAAGGCAGTTGAAAGATCAAGGAGAACGGTCAATGCAAGGATGGCTAAGATCGTGAAAGGAGGTTTCAGCGTCCTGGTACGACATACCAATTGGAAGGAGACTGCCCAGGACTCCTGAGGCCGGATGGAGTCCATCTTACAGACGTCGGCCTTGATATATTTTGTCGGGTTTACAGGATGGGTTGAACAGGCCCTGAGGTCGATAGGGTGGGGGTCGGAGTCCTGTGTAGGTCATACACAGGATCCTCCGTGGCGGTAATGCCGGGAGAGGCAAGGGGGCGTAACCCTCGTTGGCCGGCTCGCATGTTTATCACAGACTGGGCCTGCGGCGACCGAGCCGGTTGCAGAACTTAACTTGCCACTCCCCGCGGGGGTGTAATTTAATTAATAAACTGTGACCGACCTGTTCAACCCATCCCTAGCTTTATTTGTTTTTATTGGGGGGGTCTAGCGGGAGGGGGGAATGCACCATCTACGCCAAAACCAGTCTATCAGTCTGGCAGGCACGGCACTGACTAAGGAACGTGCCTCTGACTGCGTAGCCCCATAGACCTAGCTAGGGGTCAGATTACGGTTGCCAGAGTTCCCCCCCCTCCCACTATTCCCCCCAGGTGAGGCTACACTGGGACTCCCGACTGACCAATAGGGAAAGGAGGAGGGGGCTGTCAGCCACACCCACGGGGGTTAAATCCAGCTACCAGGGTCAGCGCTTCCTCTTTCTCCTCTGCTGACCCCTGGTAGCTGTTGTCCCACCCTCCCTCCCTTATGTATATATGTCGTAATCTTTTGGTTTTGCCTGTACAATCATATACCCCCTTTTAAAAAAAAAAAAAAAAAACACTTTTCTTTGTTATTTGTCACAGCGGTAATGCCGGGAGGGGCAAGGGGGTGTAACCCTCGTTGGCCGCTCGCATGTCTATCACAGACTGGGCCTGGGCGACCGAGCCGGTTGCAGAACTTAACTTGCCCTCCCCCGCGGGTGTAATTTAATTAATAAACTGTGGACCGACCTGTTCAACCCATCCCTAGCTTGTATTGTTTTTATTGGGGGGTCTAGCGGGAGGGGGGAATGCACCATCTACGCCAAAACCAGTCTATGCAGTCTAGCCGGGGATGAATTGCCGCTTTTCTAAAGGACAACCGATCGATTTCATCGCAATTCACACAGTGCGGTCCGTTTGTAATCAGATTTTTCAGCGCTCCCATTGACTTGCATTGGCGATAGTCGACCCACAATCGGTGACAATCGCAGCATGCTGCGATTGCACTCGGACGTTTAAAACGGACCACAAAAAAATCTGATGGTGGAGCTGCTCCATAGATTAACATAGGTCCGACTGCAATGCATATTTCATCGCATTGCAGTCGTCCGATTCTGTCGCCAGTGTACGCCGGCCTAACACACAGGATAGGATTAGATACATGGCCAGCAGACAGTATCACACAGGAGAGGATTAGATACACGGCTCAGCAGACAGTATCACACCAGGAATAGGATTAGATACACGGCTCAGCAGACAGTATCACACAGGAGAGGATTAGATACACGGCTCAGCAACAGTATCACACAGGAGAGGATTAGATACACAGCTCAGCAGACAGTATCACACAGGATAGGATTAGATACACGCTCAGCAGACAGTAACACACAGGATAGGATTAGATACACGGCTCAGCAGACCAGTATCACACAGGATAGGATTATGATACACGGCTCAGCAGTCAGTATCACACAGGTAGGATTAGATACACGGCTCAGCAGACAGTAACACCAGGATAGGATTAGATACACGGCTCAGCAGACAGTAAACACACAGGATAGGATTATGATACACGGCTCAGCAGACAGTATCACACAGGATAGGATTAGATACACGGTCAGCAGACAGTAACCACAGGATAGATTAGTACAGGCTCAGCAGACAGTAAACACCAGGATAGGATTAGATACACGGCTCAGCAGACAGTATCACACAGGATAGGATTAGATACAACGGCTCAGCAGACAGTAACACACAGGATAGGATTAGATACACGGCTCAGCAGACAGTAAACACACAGGATAGGATTAGATACATGGCTCAGCAACAGTATCACACAGGATAGGATTAGATACACGGCTCAGCAGACAGTAACACACAGGATAGGATTAGATATCACGGCTCAGCAGACAGTATCACACAGGATAGGATTAGATACACGGCTCAGCAGAACAGTAACACACAGGTATAGGATTAATACACGGCTCAGCAGACAGTAACACACAGGATAGGATAGATACACGCATCAGCGACAGTATCACACAGGATAGGATTAGATACCACGGCTCAGCAGACAGTATCACACAGGATAGGATTAGATAACACAGCTCAGCAGACAGTATCACACAGGATAGGATTAAGATACACGGCTCAGCAGACAGTATCAAACAGGATAGGTATTAGATACACGGCTCAGCAGACAGTATCACACAGGAGAGGATTAGATACACGGCTCAGCAGACATATCACACAGGAGAGGATTAGATACAACGGCTCAGCAGACAGTATCACACAGGATATAATTAGATACACGGCTCAGCAGACAGTATCACACAGGATAGGATTAGATACACGGCTCAGCAGACAGTATCACACAGGAGAGGATTAGATACACGGCTCAGCAAACAGTATCACACAGGAGAGGATTAGATATACGGCCAGCAGACAGTATCACAACAGGATTATAATTAGTATACACGGCTCAGCAGACAGTAACACACAGGAGAGGATTAGATACACGGCTCAGCAGTCAGTATCACACAGGATAGTATTAGATACCGGCTCAGCAGACAGTATCACACAGGATAGGATTAGGTACACGGCTCAGCAACATATCACACAGGAGAGGATAGATACATGGCTCAGCAGACAGTAACACACAGGAGAGGATTTATACACGGCTCAGCAGACAGTATCACACAGGATAGGATTAGGTACACGGCTCAGCAGCAGTAACACACAGGATAGATTAGATACACGGCTCAGCAGACAGTAACACACAGGATAGGATTAGATACATGGCTCAGCAGACAGTATCACCAGGATAGGATTAGATACACGCTCAGCAGACAGTTAACACACAGGATAGGATTAGAATACACGGCTCAGCAGACAGTATCACACAGGATATAATTAGATACACGGCTCAGCAGACAGTATCACACAGGATAGGATTAGATACACGGCTCAGCAGACAGTATCACACAGGAGAGGATTAGATACACGGCTCAGCAGACGAATCACACAGGAGAGGATTAGATATACGGCTCAGCAGACAGTATCACACAGGAATAATTAGAACACGGGCTCAGCAGACAGTAACACACAGGAGAGGATTTAGTTACACGGCTCAGCAGTCAGTATCCACAGGATAGTATTAGATACATGGCTCAGCAGAACAGTATCACACAGGATAGGATTAGATACACGGCTCAGCAGACAGATCACACAGGAGAGGATTAGATACACGGCTCAGCAGACAGTATCAACACAGGAGAGGATTAGATACATGGCTCAGCAGACAGTAACACACAGGATAGGATTAGATACACGGCTCAGGCTGACTGTATCACACAGGATAGGATTAGATACACGGCTCAGCTGACTGGTATCACACAGGATAGGATTAGTACACGGCTCAGCACACAGTATCACACAGGATAGGATTAGATACACAGCTCAGCAGAGAGAACACACAGGGAGAGGATTTAGATACACGGCTCAGCAGGACAGTAACACACAGGAGAGGATTAGATACACGGCTCAGCAGAACAGTATCACACAGGAGAGGAATTAGATACACAGCTCAGCAGACAGTATCACACAGGATAGGATTAGATACACAGCTCAGCAGACAGTATCACACAGAAAGGATTAGATACATGGCTCAGCAGACAGTAAACACACAGGATAGGATTAGATACAACGGCTCAGCAGTCGTATCACACAGGATAGGATTAGTATACCACGGCTCAGCTGACATGTATCACACAGGATAGGATTAGATACATGGCTCAGCACACAGTATCACACAGGATAGGATTAGATACACAGCTCAGCAAGAGAAACACACAGGAGAGGATTAGATACAACGGCTCAGCAACAGTAACACACAGGAGAGGATTAGATACACGCTCAGCAGACAGTATCACACAGGAGAAGGATTAGATACACAGCTCAGCAGACAGTATCACACAGGATAGGATTAGATACACAGCTCAGCAGACAGTATCACACAGAAATAGATTAGATACACGGCTCAGCAGACATAACACACAGGAGAGGATTAGATACAACGGCTCAGCAGTTAGTATCACACAGGATAGGATTAGATACACGGCTCAGCAGACAGTAACACACAGGAGAGGATTAGATACACGGCTCAGCAGACAGTGTCACACATGATAGGATTAGATACACAGCTTAGCAGACGTAACACACAGGATAGGATTAGATACACGGCTCATCAGACAGTATCACACAGGAGAGGATTAGATACACAGCTCAGCAGACAGTAAACACACAGGATAGGATTAGATACACTGCTCAGCAGACAGTATCACACAGGATAGGATTAGATACACGGCTCAGCAGACGTAACACACAGGATAGGATTAGATACACGGCTCACACAGTAACACACAGGATAGGATTAGATACATGGCTCAGCAGACAGTATCACACAGGATAGGATTAGATACACGGTCAGCCAAGACAGTAATCACACAGGATAGGATTAGATACATGGCTCAGCAACAGTATCACACAGGGAGGATTAGTACATGGCTCAGCAGACAGTAACACACAGGATAGGATTAGATACAACGGCTCAGCAGTCAGTATCACACAGGATAGGATTAGATACACGGCTCAGCTGACTGTATCACACAGGATAGGATTAGATACATGGCTCAGCATCACAGTATCACACAGGAATAGGATTAGATACACAGCTCAGCAGAGAGTAACACAACAGTGAAGATTAGATACACGGCTCAGCAGACAGTAACACACAGGAGAGGAATTAGATACACGGCTTCAGCAACGTATCACACAGGAGAGGATTAGATTACACAAGCTCAGCAGACAGTATCACACAGGATAGGATTAGATACACAGCTCAGCAGACAGTATCACACAGAATAGGATTAGATACAACGGCTCAGCAGACAGTAACCACACCAGGAGAGGATTAGATACACGGCTCAGCAGTTAGTATCACACAGGATAGGATTAGATACACGGCTCAGCAACAGTAACACACAGGAGAGGATTTAGATCCAAGCTCAGCAGACAGTGTCACACATGATAGGATTAGATACACAGCTTAGCAGACAGTAACACACAGGATAGGATTAGATACAACGGCTCATCAGACAGTATCCACACAGGAGAGGATTAGATACACAGCTCAGCAGGACAGTAACACACAGGATAGGATTAGATACACTGCTCAGCAGAACAGTATCACACAGGATAGGATTTAGTACACGGCATCAGCAGACAGTAACACACAGGATAGGATTAGATACACGGCTCACAGACAGTAACACACAGGATAGGATTAGATACATGGCTCAGCAGACAGTATCACACAGGATAGGATTAGATACACGGCCTCAGCAGACAGTATCACACAGGATAGGATTAGATACATGGCTCAGCAGACAGTATCACACAGGATAGGATTAGATACACGGCTCAGCAGTCAGTATCACACAGGATAGTTTAGATACATGGCTCAGCAGACAGTATCACACAGGATAGGATTAGATACATGGCTCAGCAGACAGTATCACACAGGAGAGGATTAGATACAAAGCTCAGCAGACAGTATCACACAGGATAGGAATTAGATACAGGCTTCAGCAGACAGTAACCACAGGAAAGGATTAGATACACGGCTCAGCAACAGTATCACACAGGATAGGATTAGGTACACGGCTCAGCAGACAGTAACACAACAGGATAGGATTAGATACACGGCTCAGCAGACAGTAACACACAGGATAGGATTAGATACACAGCTTAGCAGACAGTAACACAAAGGATAGGATTAGAAACACGGTCATCAGACAGAATCACACAGGAGGGATTAGAAAACACACTCAGCAAGAGTAAAAAACAGGATAGGATTAGATTACACTGTTTCACGGGACAGTATCAAACAGGAAGGTTAAAATACAGCCAGAGACAGTAAACACAGGATAGGATTAGATAACGGTTCCCCACCAGACCGTAACACACAGGTTTGGATTAGATACATGGCCCAGCAGACAGTATCACACAGGATAGGAATTAGATACACGGCCACCCAGACAGTTTTCACACAGGATAGGATTAGATCCAGGGGCTCAGCGGGACGTTTCACACAGGAGGGGATTAGTTTAAAAAGGCTCAGCAAACAGTAACACACAGATAGGTTTTTAGATACCCCGGCTCAGCAGTCGTATCAAAACGGATAGGATTAGATTACACGGCTCAGTGACTGTATCACACATTGATTAGGAAGTTACATGGCCTCAGAAACACCGAAACACACAGGATAGGATTTAGATACACAGTTTCGCAGAGAGTAAACACAGGAGGGGATTAGAATACACCTCAGCAAAACAGTAACAAAACAGGAGAGGATTAGATAACGGCTCAGAAACAGTATACACAGGAGAGGATTAATACACAGCTCAGCAGACAGTATCACACAGGTTAGGATTAGATACACAGGCTCAGCAGACAGTACACACAGAATAGGAATAGATAAACGCTCAGCAAACAGTAAACCACCACAGGAAGAGGATTAGATACACGGCTCAGCAGTTAAGTATCACACAGGATAGGATTAGATACACGCTCAGCAGACAGTAAACAACACAGGGAGATTAGATACACGGCTCAGCAGACAGTGTCCACACATGATAGGAATTAGATACACCCTTAGCAGACAGTAACACACAGGATAGGATTAGATACACGGCTCATCAGACAGTAACACACAGGAGAGGATTAAGATACACAGCTCAGCGACAGTAAACACACAGGATAGGATTAGATACACTGCTCAGCAGACAGTACACACAGGATAGGATTAGATACACGCTCAGCAGACAGTAACACACAGGATAGGATTAGATACACGCTCAGCAACAGTAACACACAGGATAGAGTTAGATACATGGCTCAGCAGACAGTATCACAGGATAGGATTAGATACACGGCCAGCAGACAGTATCACACAGGATAGGATTAGATACAATGGCTCAGCAGACCAGTATCTACACAGGGATAGGATTAGATAACGGCTCAGCAGACAGTACAACACAGGTAGGATTAGATACACAGCTCACAGACAGTATCACACAGGAGAGGATTAGATACAACGGCTCAGCAGACAGTAACCACGGATGGATTAGATACACGGCTCAGCAGCAGTATCACACGGAGGATTAGTACACGATCAGCAGACCGTATCACACGGGATAGGATTAATACACGGCCAGCAGACGAACACACAGGAGAGGATTAGATACACGGCTCAGCAGACGTACACACAGGAAGGTTGATAACGCTCAGCAGACAGAAAACACACAGGAGGAGGATTAGATACACGCTCAGCAGACAGAACACAAGGAGAGGAATTAGATACACGGCCAGCAGACAGTATAAACACAGGAAGGAATGGGTACACAGCTC
>JARQOD010000001.1:431502821-431547061 GCA_033576555.1 Oophaga sylvatica | reverse complement strand
AGCCTGTTGTATCCAAGTATCTGCAAGTATAAAGACACTTGTAAGCTACTATACAAATAATAAGTTTAGCTTTCAGGCCTTTAATACTTACCTCACTGCTTGGTCAGCGGTGGCTCTGGCGTAGTCAGCAGTGGCCTGGCGTAATCAGCGGTGGCTCTAGTATCTGCAAGTATAAAGACACTTGTAAGCTACTATACAAAAAATAAATTTAGCTTTCTGGCCTTTAATACTTACATCACTGCTTGGTCAGCGGTGGCTCTGGCGTAGTCAGCGGTGGCTCAGGCGTAGTCAGCGGTGGCTCTGGTGTAGTCAGCGGTGGCTCTAGTATCTGCAAGTATAAAGACACTTGTAAGCTTCTATACAAATAATAAATTTAGCTTTCTGGTCTTTAATACTTACATCACTGCTTGGTCAGCGGTGGCTGGCTCTGGTGTAGTCAGCGGTGGCTCTAGTATCTGCAAGTATAAAGACACTTGTAAGCTACTATACAAATAATAAATTTAGCTTTCTGGCCTTTTATACTTACATCACTGCTTGGTCAGCGGTGCCTCTGGCGTAGTCAGTGGTGGCTCTGGTGTAGTCAGCGGTGGCCTGGCGTAGTCAGCGGTGTCTCTAGTATCTGCAAGTATAAAGACACTTGTAAGCTACTATGCAAATAATAAATTTAGCTTTCAGGCCTTTAATACTTACATCACTGCTTGGTCAGCGGTGGCTCTGGCGTTGTCAGCGGTGGCCTGCCGTAGTCAGTGGTGGCCTGCCGTAGTCAACGGTGGCCTGCCGTAGTCAGCGGTGGCTCTAGTATCTGCAGGTATAAAGACACTTGTAAGCTACTATACAAATAATAAATTTAGCTTTCAGGCCTTTAATACTTACATCACTGCTTGGTCAGCGGTGGCTCTGGCATAATCAGCAGTGGCTTTGGCGTAGTCAGCGGTGACTCTAGTATCTGCAAGTATAAGACACTTGTAAGCTACTATACAAACAATAAATTTAGTTTTCTGGCCTTTAATACTTACATCACTGCTTGGTCAGCGGTGGCTCTGCGTGTAGGCTTCAGTCCGGTATCTTGAGCTCTGTGTAGTCAGCGGTGGCTCTAGTATCTGCAAGTATAAAGACACTTGTAAGCTACTATACAAACAATAAATTTAGCTTTCTGGCCTTAATACTTACATCACTGCTTGGTCAGCGGTGGCTCTGGCGTAGTCAGCGGTGGCTAGGCGTAGTCAGCGGTGGCTCTGGTGTAGTCAGCGGTGGCTCTAGTATCTGCAAGTATAAAGACACTTGTAAGCTACTATACAAATAATAAATTTAGCTTTCAGGCCTTTAATACTTACATCACTGCTTGGTCAGCGGTGGCTCTGGCGTAGTCAGCGGTGGCCTGGCGTAGTCAGCGGTGTCTCTAGTATCTGCAAGTATAAAGACACTTGTAAGCTACTATACAAACAATAAATTTAGCTTTCTGGCCTTTAATACTTACATCACTGCTTGGTCAGCGGTGGCTCTGGCGTAGTCAGCGGTGGCTTTGGCGTAGTCAACGGTAGCTCTGGTATAGTCAGCGGTGGCCTGGCGTAGTCAGCGGTGGCTCTAGTATCTGCAAGTATAAAGACACTTGTAAGCTACTATACAAACAATAAATTTAGCTTTCTGGCCTTTAATACTTACATCACTGCTTGGTCAGCGGTGGCTTTGGCGTAGTCAACGGTGGCTTTGGCGTAGTCAACGGTGGTCTGGCGTAGTCAGCGGTGGATCTAGTATCTGCAAGTATAAAGACACTTGTAAGCTACTATACAAATAATAAATTTAGCTTTCAGGCCTTTAATACTTACATCACTGCTTGGTCAGCGGTGGCTCTGGCGTAATCAGCAGTGGCTTTGGCGTAGTCAGCGGTGGCTCTGGTGTAGTCAGCGGTGGCTCTAGTATCTGCAAGTATAAAGACACTTGTAAGCTTCTATACAAATAATAAATTTAGCTTTCTGGCCTTTAATACTTACATCACTGCTTGGTCAGCGGTGGCTCTGGCGTAGTCAGCGGTGTCTCTAGTATCTGCAAGTATAAAGACACTTGTAAGCTACTATATGTGTAGCCCAGCTTCGCAGGCACACATGAAAATCCAGGAAAGTGCACTGGAAGGTGACAGCCAAAGCTTGATATGCATTCACTCATGTCACTCACATTTAGACACACCCATAGGGGTATATAGGTTTGGTGAGTGTCAGCATAGTTAGTGTGTTTCAGCTTCCTGTCTTAGGACAGTGATTCAGTCAGTTAGCTCCGGGAGGCTCAGGAGTGAGTCATCCCTTGGATAGTTACCTGTCTGAGTTAGTCAGTCAGATTGGTTTCCTGCTGAGTTCAGAGCAGAGACTTCAGCCGCCTGTCCCAGGACAGTGAAGTTCAGTCGACAGAGGTCCTGGACTAGGAGAATACTGAGAGCTGCTCAGCGAGCCCAAACAGGGAATCTGTGATTCGACTTCTATGCAGCAGTGCTTATGTTAAGAGAAGAAAGCAGGGCGAAGGGCGCAGTGGAGAAGATACAGAAGTGCTTTAGGTATTGGATTGCCTGCACTAAATTGCCGGTCACTGGGGACCGAAGCGTTGCTATTGTTTCAAGCATAGTGACAAGAAAACCAGAGGCATCTGGACTATAGGTCGCAGAGTGCAGCCCAAAGCGTCAATACGTAACCGGAGTCAGGTGGAACAGGGACTTTGAGCCTGATCAGCAAAAGTAAGGACTTAGTTTCATCATTAGAAGGCTCCACCACAACGTTGGCCGGGCAGTACAGCTATTGAGACAGCTGGAGAGTTTAGAGTTAACTTCGCTTCAGGCAAGTTAGACTCACCTACATATTGGAAAGTTAAGGAGGCCTCTAACCTGCTCGGCTGCTACCTGAAAGTGCACTCTCCACCCCGACCAGCTTCCCGGGATCTGCTTGAACCATCATCAGTAAAAGGTATGAAAAGAAGCTACCTTGTGTGTGACTGAATTCTGATTGCACCCTGCATCATCATCCTCCTCATAGACTTCCAGGGACCCGTCTCACCTGTGGGAGACTTACTACCAAGCTGCCCCATAACATCCCCTGTGAAAGTCCTTATAGCAGCGCTGGTATAATTTACCAGAAACCGCAGGTGGCGTCACAAACTACCTAATAATCCCCTGTAAATATATTCCCCATTACACGACCGCCAGGGCCACGGACCGAGCCACCGCTACCAGTGACAACTCCCATAGACTTCCATGGGCTCGGCTCCGAGTACCCCATAGCCCTGGTATCCACAATTGTGGTGCGTGGTCGCAACAACTTTTTGGCGTCACGAACAGGATACGAAACTTACAAGATCGTAAGCCCTGTGTGCCTAAATTGAACTGTTTGCTGTATGTCACTATTGGCGCCAAAATACCGCCATTTTGCCGCAAAGTTGGCGCCCTGAGGCGCTGGTGAAGAAGGTGGGCGTACCTTCGTGGGCGTGTACCCCCCTGAAGCGCGAAAAGTTATGGCCGCCCTCTCCAAGGCCTACTACAATGTGCGATCCAGCCCCACTGCAAAAGAGATACGCCTCCTCTTCATCCTCTATGCGAAGAGGAGGAGACGCAAATCCCGCCTCCACGGAAAGGACCAGAATGTTCCTGTTGGATACCACAGTGAGACCTGGACCGAGGTGGCAGAAGGACAGGAGCAGCTATGCAGTGGAGCAGTGGTGGGCAGGCCCTGCTCCCCAGAAAAGCTGTTGCTTGAACCAGAGCCATCTCTAATACAGGAACTTCAGCAAACCATGCTGGAGCTGCAGAAAGAGAATGTGGTGCTCAGAAGATTAATCCAGCGTCATGCAGACATGCAGGAGACAGAGAGACGCTGGCGTGTCCAGACACAGCGGCTGCTGTGGGACGCCATGTTCTCTCCTACAAGCCAAGCGCCGTCTCCTGAATTCCTGAAATCGCTGCTGGAGAAGGCTGAGGGACGACCGGAGGCGACCACCGAAAGAGCTGTACCTGATCCCACCGATGGAGCGGTGGAGGCGAAGGAGGCTGAGGAGGTCCTGCCCGTTCCGGAGTGCCAGCCCGGCAAGGAGGCCGCAGCAGATTACAGATCCCGGTAGGGACACCGGAGGAAACCCAGCCGTCTGTGATGGAGCAGCGACAGCAGCAGGCTAGTGCGTCCCCAACTGAGCCATTGCGCACACCTGCTTCCTGCTCTGCATCACACCAGCATTGTGCATCGGCATCGCCCCCTGCATCGCAAACAGCGACCTGCTCGACATCGCAACAGGCGACCTACCCAGCATCGCCCCCTGAAGGCCCATCGCAATCTATGTCGCAATCGGCATCGCCTCCTGCTTACTCAACGCAAACCAAGTCGCAATCTGTACAGCAGCCCAGGTCTCAGCCAGCGCTGCCGCCTAAACCGCAAACTGTGACCAAATTAATATCGCAAAATGTTGGGGCACCTGAAGCGACGCAATCGGCGTCTCACAAAGAGGAAGCACCCGGCGTGCCCCTAGCGGTTCGCACAAGGACTGTAGCGACCCAGACCTTGATAGCAGGTCACGACCTGTTTGTAATGCGCTCTAAGGAGCATCGCATTGTTCCAGCCCCCGGGGTGGAAGATGTAATTGAAGTCAACAAAAAGTGAAGACCGGTAGGACCCAGACAGGGGTTTACCATATTGAAGCATGTATAAAGTTGAAAAAGAAAGTTTGCAGAATTGCACTTGAAATGTATGTAATGTTTACATAAATTGCCATTTTTGCACTTTAGTATTATTGTATACTGATGTTTTATATAGGGAGTAGAATACCCGGCTGGGTACCAGAAAGAAAAGTTAAGAAAAATGATGTTTACCTATTTTGCATAGTTTTACATATAGAATACCCTGGTTGGGTAAAACAAGTAAGTGAATACTTGACAATTGAAGTTTAAATATGTGTCTTTAACCATGCCATGGACTGAGAGGCTGAGGACTGTGCCAGCCCAGAACTTATTCTTGTAAATAGTTGCGCTTCGGTGCATTGTCTTGGTTTTACATAAAGCCACTACAATTAACTACCTCAGAAGAAAAACCCGTGTGGTGGGGCCCAGAAAGAATAATAATAATAAAGTCCTGCAGCCCACCCAGGACCTACGTGGGAGGTTTTTGGTGCGGGTCCTCCACAAGTATCCTGTATATATGAGAATGTTTGATATTTCTATGTTTTGATACTTTTGTATTTTCCTACTGTACAAATTGTAACGTTAAAGAAATCCTTACCTCCCGGATGGGAAGAGTTATAATGTTTATTGTTAATGCAATACAAAATATTCTTTTTGTCTTTTACAGCCCGGGAGTGCTGTGTTTTATCAAGGGGGGATGTGTAGCCCAGCTTCGCAGGCACACATGAAAATCCAGGAAAGTGCACTGGAAGGTGACAGCCAAAGCTTGATATGCATTCACTCATGTCACTCACATTTAGACACACCCATAGGGGTATATAGGTTTGGTGAGTGTCAGCATAGTTAGTGTGTTTCAGCTTCCTGTCTTAGGACAGTGATTCAGTCAGTTAGCTCCGGGAGGCTCAGGAGTGAGTCATCCCTTGGATAGTTACCTGTCTGAGTTAGTCAGTCAGATTGGTTTCCTGCTGAGTTCAGAGCAGAGACTTCAGCCGCCTGTCCCAGGACAGTGAAGTTCAGTCGACAGAGGTCCTGGACTAGGAGAATACTGAGAGCTGCTCAGCGAGCCCAAACAGGGAATCTGTGACTCGACTTCTATGCAGCAGTGCTTATGTTAAGAGAAGAAAGCAGGGCGAAGGGCGCAGTGGAGAAGATACAGAAGTGCTTTAGGTATTGGATTGCCTGCACTAAATTGCCGGTCACTGGGGACCGAAGCGTTGCTATTGTTTCAAGCATAGTGACAAGAAAACCAGAGGCATCTGGACTATAGGTCGCAGAGTGCAGCCCAAAGCGTCAATACGTAACCGGAGTCAGGTGGAACAGGGACTTTGAGCCTGATCAGCAAAACTAAGGACTTAGTTTCATCATTAGAAGGCTCCACCACAACGTTGGCCGGGCAGTACAGCTATTGAGACAGCTGGAGAGTTTAGAGTTAACTTCGCTTCAGGCAAGTTAGACTCACCTACATATTGGAAAGTTAAGGAGGCCTCTAACCTGCTCGGCTGCTACCTTAAAGTGCACTCTCCACCCCGACCAGCTTCCCGGGATCTGCTTGAACCATCATCAGTAAAAGGTATGAAAAGAAGCTACCTTGTGTGTGACTGAATTCTGATTGCACCCTGCATCATCATCCTCCTCATAGACTTCCAGGGACCCGTCTCACCTGTGGGAGACTTACTACCAAGCTGCCCCATAACATCCCCTGTGAAAGTCCTTATAGCAGCGCTGGTACAATTTACCAGAAACCGCAGGTGGCGTCACGAACTACCTAATAATCCCCTGTAAATATATTCCCCATTGCACGACCGCCAGGGCCACGGACCGAGCCACCGCTACCAGTGACAACTCCCATAGACTTCCATGGGCTCGGCTCCGAGTACCCCATAGCCCTGGTATCCACAATTGTGGTGCGTGGTCGCAACATATACAAACAATAAATTTAGCTTTCTGGCCTTTAATACTTACATCACTGCTTGGTCAGCGGTGGCTCTGGCGTAGTCAGCGGTGGCTCAGGCGTAGTCAGCGGTGGCTCTGGTGTAGTCAGCGGTGGCTCTAGTATCTGCAAGTATAAAGACACTTGTAAGCTTCAATACAAATAATAAATTTAGCTTTCTGGCCTTTAATACTTACATCACTGCTTGGTCAGCGGTGGCTCTGGCGTAGTCAGCGGTGGCTCTGGTGTAGTCAGCGGTGGCTCTAGTATCTGCAAGTATAAAGACACTTGTAAGCTTCTATACAAATAATAAATTTAGCTTTCTGGCCTTTTATACTTACATCACTGCTTCGTCAGCGGTGGCTCTGGCGTTGTCAGCGGTGGCCTGCCGTAGTCAGTGGTGGCCTGCCGTAGTCAGCGGTGGCCTGCCGTAGTCAGCGGTGGCCTGCCGTAGTCAGCGGTGGCTCTAGTATCTGCAAGTATAAAGACACTTGTAAGCTACTATACAAATAATAAATTTAGCTTTCAGGCCTTTAATACTTACATCACTGCTTGGTCAGCGGTGGCTCTGGTGTAGTCAGCGGTGGCTTTGGCGTAGTCAGCGGTGACTCTAGTATCTGCAAGTATAAAGACACTTGTAAGCTACTATACAAACAATAAATTTAGCTTTCTGGCCTTTAATACTTACATCACTGCTTGGTCAGCGGTGGCTCTGGCGTAGTCAGCGGTGGCTTTGGCGTAGTCAACGGTAGCTCTGGTATAGTCAGCGGTGGCCTGGCGTAGTCAGCGGTGGCTCTAGTATCTGCAAGTATAAAGACACTTGTAAGCTACTATACAAACAATAAATTTAGCTTTCTGGCCTTTAATACTTACATCACTGCTTGGTCAGCGGTGGCTTTGGCGTAGTCAACGGTGGCTTTGGCGTAGTCAACGGTGGTCTGGCGTAGTCAGCGGTGGATCTAGTATCTGCAAGTATAAAGACACTTGTAAGCTACTATACAAATAATAAATTTAGCTTTCAGGCCTTTAATACTTACATCACTGCTTGGTCAGCGGTGGCTCTGGTGTAATCAGCAGTGGCTTTGGCGCAGTCAGCGGTGGCTCTAGTATCTGCAAGTATAAAGACACTTGTAAGCTACTATACAAACAATAAATTTAGTTTTCTGGCCTTTAATACTTACATCACTGCTTGGTCAGCGGTGGCTCTGGTGTAGTCAGCGGTGGCTCTGGTGTAGTCAGCGGTGTCTCTAGTATCTGCAAGTATAAAGACACTTGTAAGCTACTATGCAAATAATAAATTTAGCTTTCAGGCCTTTAATACTTACCTCACTGCTTGGTCAGCGGTGGCTCTGGCGTAGTCAGCAGTGGCCTGGCGTAATCAGCGGTGGCTCTAGTATCTGCAAGTATAAAGACACTTGTAAGCTACTATACAAATAATAAATTTAGCTTTCAGGCCTTTAATACTTACATCACTGCTTGGTCAGCGGTGGCTCTGGCGTAATCAGCAGTGGCTTTGGCGAAGTCAGCGGTGGCTCTGGTGTAGTCAGCGGTGGCTCTAGTATCTGCAAGTATAAAGACACTTGTAAGCTTCTATACAAATAATAAATTTAGCTTTCTGGCCTTTAATACTTACATCACTGCTTGGTCAGCGGTGGCTCTGGCGTAGTCAGCGGTGGCTCTTGGCGTAGTCAGCGGTGGCTCTGGTGTAGTCAGCGGTGGCTCTAGTATCTGCAAGTATAAAGACACTTGTAAGCTTCTATACAAAAATAAATTTAGCTTTCTGGCCTTTTATACTTACATCACTGCTTGGTCAGCGGTGGCTCTGGCGTAGTCAGTGGTGGCTCTGGTGTAGTCAGCGGTGGCCTGGCGTAGTCAGCGGTGTCTCTAGTATCTGCAAGTATAAAGACACTTGTAAGCTACTATACAAACAATAAATTTAGCTTTCTGGCCTTTAATACTTACATCACTGCTTGGTCAGCGGTGGCTCTGGCGTAAGTCAGCAGGTGGCCTTGGCGTAGTCAGCGGTGCTCTAGTATCTGCAAGTATAAAGACACTTGTAAGCTACTATACAAATAATAAATTTAGCTTTCTGGCCTTTAATACTTACATCACTGCTTGGGTCAGCGTGGTGGCATCGGTGGTGGTAGTCAGGCGGGTGGCTTCTGGTGTAGTCAGCGGTGTCTCTAGTATCTGCAAGTATAAAGACACTTGTAAGCTACTATACAAAAATAAATTTAGCTTTCAGGCCTTTAATACTTACTCACTGCTTGGTCAGCGTGGCTCTGTGCGTAGTCAGCAGTGGCCTGGTCGTAGTCAGCGGTGGCTCTAGTATCTGCAAGTATAAAGACACTTGTAAGCTACTATACAAACAATAAATTTAGCTTTCTGGCCTTTAATACTTACATCACTGCTTGGTCAGCGGTGGCTCTGGCGTAGTCAGCGGTGGCTCAGGCGTAGTCAGCGTGTCTCTGGTGTAGTCAGCGGTGGCTCTAGTATCTGCAAGATATAAAGACACTTGTAAGCTACTATACAAATAATAAATTTAGCTTTCTGGCCTTTAATACTTACATCACTGCCTTGGTCAGCGGTGGCTCTGGCGTAGTCAGCGTGGCTCTAGTATCTGCAAGTATAAAGACACTTGTAAGCTACTATACAAACAATAAATTTAGTTTCTGGCCTTTAATACTTACATCACTGCTTGGTCAGCGTGGCCTGGCGTTGTCGTGGCTCTGGCGTAGTCAGCGGTGGCTCTAGTATCTGCAAGTATAAAGACACTTGTAAGCTACTATGCAAAAATAAATTTAGCTTTCAGGCCTTTAATACTTACATCACTGCTTGGTCAGCGTGGCTCTGGCGTAGTCAGCGGTTGGCTCTAGTGTAGTCAGCGGTGGCTCTAGTATCTGCAAGTATAAAGACACTTGTAAGCTTCTATACAAAAAAAAATTAGCTTTCTGGCCTTTAATACTTACATCACGCTTGGTGCGTGGCTCAGGCGTAGTCAGCGGTGGCTCTGGGTAGTCAGCCGGGGGCTCTAGTATCCCGCAAGTATAAAGACACTTGTAAGCTTCTATACAAAAAATAAATTTAGCTTCCCGGCCTTAAAAACTTACATCACTGCTTGGTCAGGTGGGGGGGCTGGGTAAGTCAGCGGTGGCTCAGTATCGCAAGTATAAAGACACTTGTAAGCTTCTATACAAAAATAAATTTAGCTTTCTGGCCTTTTAATACTTAACATGCTTGGTCAGGTGCTTGGCGTAGACGTTGGTCTTGGTGGTAGCTCCTGGCGTAGTCAGCGGTGCCTAGTACTGCAAGTAAAAAGACCTTGTAAGCTCTATCAAATAATAAATTTAGCTTTCGGCCCTTTAAAACTTTCATCCTGCTTTTGGGCAGCGGGGGTCTGGCTGCAGGGGTCCCGGCTTGGTGGGGGTTCACGGGGGCCTCCCTAGTCAGCGGGGGGCTCTAGTATCTGCAAGTAAAAGACACTTTTAAGCTACTATCAAATAATAAATTTTTCTTTTAGCCTTTAAAAACTTACATCCGCTTGGGCACGGGGCTCGGCTTTTGCACGGTGGGGTTCTGGTTGTTTGTCAGCGTGGGTCTAGATCTGCAAGTAAAAGACACTTTTTAAACCTATACAAATAAAAATTTACTTTTTAGCCTTTAATACTTACATCACTGCTTGGTCACGGGGCTCTGCGTAGTCAGTGGGGGCCCCCGGGGGTCGTGGCTCTGGGTAGTCAGCGGGGGCCTGGTAGTCAGCTGCCTAGTATCGCAAGTATAAAGACACTTGTAACTCTATACAAAAATAAAATTTTGCTTTCCCGGGCCCTTTAAAATACATCACTGCTTGGTCGCCCGGTGCCGGGTGTCACGTGCCTGGGTAGTCACGGTGTCTCTAGTATCCGCAAGTATAAAACACTGTAAGCTACTATACAAACAAAAATTTAGCTTTTTGGGTTTTTAAAACTTTCATCACTGCTTGGGCAGCGGTGGCCTGGCGTATCGCGTGGGTCAGCGTAGTCCAGCGGTGTCTCGGGGTAGTCAGCGGGGCTCTATTTCTGCAAGTATAAAGACACTTTTAAGCTAATACAAACAATAAAATTTTGCTTTCGGCCTTTAATACTTTCACACTGCTTGGGCAGCGTGGCTCGGCGATCAGCGTGCTCTAGTATTGCAATATAAAGACCTTGTAAGCTACTATACAAACAATAAATTTAGCTTTCTGGGCCTTTAATACTTACAACACTGCTTGGGTCACGGTGGCTCTGGGGTAGTCCGTGGCTCTAGTACTCAGATAAAGACATTGTAACTACTATGCAAAAATAAATTTTGCTTCAGGGTTTTAATACTTACCTCACTGCTTGGGCACGGGGGCTCTGGCGTAGTCGCAGGGGCCTGGCGTAATCACGGTTGCTCTATATCTCAAGTATAAAGACACTTGAAGCTACTATACAAACAAAAATTTAGCTTTCTGGCCTTTTTAAAACTTACACACTGCTTGGTCAGCGTGCTTGGCGAGTCAGCGGGGGCTCTGGGGATCACGGGGGCTCAGGCTATCAGCGTGGCCGGTGTAGTCACGGTGGCTCTAGTATCTGCAAAAATAAAGACACTTGAAGCTTCTATACAAAAATAAAATTTAGCTTTTTTGGCCTAAAAAAAAAGGTTTTTTGGCCTTTTTTTAAAAGGGGCGGGGGTGGCCTGGCGTTGTCAGGGGGTTTTGGGGCCCTTTTTTGGGTTTTGGGTGGGTTTAAAACCAGTTTTTAAAAACTTTAAGGGCAAAAAATAAATTTAGCTTTTTTTTCCTTTTAAATTTTTTCATCACTGCTTGGGGCAGGGGTTGGGGGTCTGGGTTGGGGGGGGCCTGGAATAAAAATGGGCCCGGGTTTCAGCGGGGGGTTTGGGGGAGTCACGGGGGGTCTAGTTTCTGCAAGTAAAAGGGAATTTTAAGCTATATACAAAAATAAATTTTTTTTCTGGCCCCTTTTAAAACTTTTTAAAAAAATGCTTGGGCAGCGGGGTTTGGGCTCTGGGTAGTCACGGTGGGTTTGGGGTTAAAAATTTAACGGAAAACTTTTTGGGAAATTTTCCGCGGTGGGGGGCCGGGTTTGTCAAAAAGGGGGCTCTTGTGTCCTGCCCCCTATAAAAAAACCCCTTTTTTAAAATTTTAAAAAAAATAAATTTTTCTTTCGGCCTTTAAATTTTTACATCCCTGCTTGGTCACGGTTTTGGCCCCCGGCGTAATCGCAGGCTTTTTGGCGGGGTTTGGGGTCAAACGGTTTTGGGGGTAAAAAAACTGCAAATAAAAACAATTTTAAATTTTTTTAAAAAAAAATTTTTTTTTTTCTGGCCCTTTTTAATTTTTTTTCTCAATGCTTGGTCAGCGGTTGGGCCCCCGGGTATCAGCGGGGTTTTTGGGGCCCGGTGTAGGCAGCGGGGGGTCTAGTATCTGCCCCAAAAAAAAAAGACACTTGTTAAAACTTCTTTTTAAAAAATAAAAAATTTTTTTTTTGGGGTTTTTTTCTTAAAATCACTGCTTGGTCACGGTGGTCTGGGTAAAACAGGGTGGCTTGGGGGGGTCAAGGGGGGCCCCGGAAAATCCGCGGGGGGCCTTTTCGTAGTCAAAGGGGGGTGGCTTTCTAGTTCTAAGTATTTTAAAAACACTTTTTAAGTAATTTTAAAAAAAAAAAAAAATTTGGGTTTTTTTTTGGGCCTTTTAAAAATTACATCAAATGCTTGGTCAGCGGTTTTGGGGGTTTTGGGGTTTTCAACGTGGCTTTTTGGGGGAGTCAACGGGGGGGGGGGGCCCCCCTTTTGGGGGGTCCCGCCCGGGGGTCTAGTATTTTGGGGGGTTAAAACCCTTGTAAACTTTTATTTTTAAAAAAAAAATTTAGCTTTCGGCCCCTTTTTTAAAAAACATCTTTCTTGGGGCAGCGGGGTTTGGGGTTTTGGGGTAGTCGCGGGGTCTGGTGTAGTCAGCGGGGGGGTTTGTAACGGGAAAATAAAGAAAATTGTTTAAACTTCTATTCAAATAATTTAAAAATTTTTTTTTCGGGGCCCTTTTTTTTCTTACATCCCCCGTTGGGCACGGTTTGGGGGTTGGCCGGGGTTTTCCCGCGGTGGGCCCGGGGCCCTTTGTCAGCGGTTTTTCTAGTATCTAAGTTTAAAGGGGGCTTGTAAGCAAATAACAAATAATAAAAATTTTTTTTCGGGGGCCTTTTTAATTTTTTTTCACCCCTGCTTGGTCAGCGGTGGCCCCTTTTGGGGTTTTAAACACATGGCTTTTGGGTTTGTAAGGCCCCGGGGACTTTTTTCTGCCCAAAAAAAGACACTTGTAAAACCTTTTACAAAAAATAAAATTTTTTTTTTGGGGCCCTTTTAAAACTTTTTTTCCCCCGCTTTGGGCAGCGGTTTGGGGTCTGGTGGTTGTTTAGCCGGGGGCCCCTTTTTGTTTTAAAAAACGGGTTTTTTTTTTATTTTACAGTTTGGGTTTTGGGGGTTGGGTTTAGCGGTGGTCTGTTTTTTGCAAGTATAAAGGGGCCCCTTTTAAGCTTTTTTTCAAACAAAAATTTTTTTTTTTTTGGGCCCTTTTAAAATTTTTTTCCTGCTTGGTTTTTCGGGGGGGTTTTTGGGGGTAGTCAGCGGGTTTTTTTGGCCCCCTCAAAGGTAAACTTGGGGGTTGTCGCGGGGGCCTGGCGTTTGTGCGGGGGCTCTGTTCTGCAAGTATAAAGACCTTTTTTGCTACTATACAAAAAATTTAAATTTTTGCTTTTGGGCCCTTTTTTTCTTACAACCTGTTTGGGCAGCGGGGGCTTTGGCGTAGTCAACGGTGGCTTTGGCGGTTTTTCAAAGGGGGTCTGGCGTAGTCACGGGGGATCTATTTTCTGCAAGTATAAAAAATTTTTTAAATACTATACAAAAATAAATTTTGGGTTTTAAAAGGCCCCTTTTAAAAATTTCATCACTGCTTTTTGGGAAAGGGGGGCTCTGGGGTAATCAGGTGGGTTTTTGGGGTTTTTTTGCGGTTGGGGGTTTTGGGGGAGTTCCCGGGGGCCTAGTATTGCAAGTATAAAGGGGGCTTTAAAATTTTAACCAAATTTTAAAAAATTTTTGCTTTCCGGCCCCCTTTTAAAAATTTACACGTTGGTCACGGGGGGTTTGGCCCTTTTTCGCGGGGGCCTTTGGGGTTGTCAATGGTTTTTTGGGGTTGCACGGGGGGCCCCCGGGGGGGTTTTTTTCCCGGGGGGTTTTTTTGGGTTGGGCAACGGGGGGGTCTGGCCCTTTTGGGGGTTTGGGTCGGTGTAGTCGCGGGGGTCTGTATCGGGGGGTTTAAAAAAAACTTTTAAACTTTTTACAAAAAAATTTTAAAATTTTGTTTCTGGCCTTTAATTTTTTTTCAAAAAAAAGTTGGGCAGCGGTGGGGGGTGGGTTTGTCAGCGGTGGGCTTGGGGTTTTAAAAAAGCGGTTTTGGGGGTTTGATCTGCAAAAAAAAAAAGACCCCTTTTTTAAATTTTTACAAATAAAAAAAAATTTTGCTTTCCCCGGGCCCTTTTTTTCTTTAAAAACCTTTAAAAGGGGGTGGCAGCGGTGGCTTGGGTTTTTCAGGGTGGCCCCGGGGTTTGTAAACGGTTTTGGTTTTGGGGTAGTCAACGGGTTGGTTCCCTTTAAGGGGGGAAATTTTTTGCCAAATATAAAAAAACTTTTTAAACCCCTATAAAAAAATAAATTTGTTTTTGGCCTTTAATTTCTTAATTCCCCCGCTTGGTCCGGGTTTTGGGGGGCCCCCCGGGAATTTTTCAAATGGCTTTTTTGGGGAAATCCCGGGGCTCGGTGTAGTAAGGGGGGGGCTCTAGTTTGCCCCAAAAATTTTAAAAACACTTGGGAAACTTCTATACCCAAAAAATAAATTTAGCTTTTTGGCCTTTTTTACCCCCCATCACGTTGGGCGCGGTTTTGGGGGTTTGGGTTTGTCAGCGGGGGCTCTTTTGGGGAGTCGCGGTGGCTCTAGTTTTTGCAAATATAAAGGGGGGTTGTAAACTTCTATACAAATAATTTTAAAATTTGCTTTCCCGGCCCTTTTTTTTTACCTCACTGCTTTGGGCGGGGGGGCTTTTTGGGGGTTGTAAACGGGGGCCTGGGGTTGTCCGGGGGTTTTCTCAAATAAATTTAAATTTAAAGACACTTTTAAGCTACTTACAAAAAAAAATTTAGCTTTCGGGCCCTTTTTTAATACCTTTCCTGGTTTGGGCAGCGGGGGGGGCTTGGGTAATTTAGGTGGCCTGGGTTTTTGTTTGCGGTGGTCTGTTCTGAAGTTTAAAAAACACTTGTAATAATATACAAAATAAATTTTGGTTTTTGGGGCCTTTTTTAAAAATTACATCAAGTTGGTCAGGGGGGGTGGCCTGGCCCCGGGGAGCAGCGGGGGGGGGTTTTCCTGGGGTTTTTTCTGCAAAAAAATTAAAAAAAACCCTTGGGGGGCTTCAATTAAAAAAATAAATTTGTTTTCCGGGGCCTTTAAATTTTTTCCTTCCCCCCGCTTGGGGGGGGGGTTTTGGCCCTTTTTGGGGGTAAAGGGGCTTTGGGGTTTTTAAGGGTTTCAGGGCCGGGGTTTTTCTAGTATCTGCAAAATATTTTAAAAAACCTTTTAAAAAAACTTTTTCAAAAAAATAAATTTTTGCTTTCCGGCCCCTTTTAAAACTTAAAAACACCCCCCCTTTGGGCAGGGTTTTGGGGGTGGGGTTTTTAAAAAGTCGGGTGGCTGAAGTATCTGCAAGTATAAAGGGGGCTTGTAAATTTTTATAAAAAAAATTAAAATTTTAAATTTTTTGGGCCCTTTTTTCCCCTTTAAAAAAAGCTTGGGCAGCGGTTTGGTTTGGCGTAGAAAAGGTTTTTGGTTTGGGTAGTCAAAGGGGGCCCGGCGTTTTTTTGGGGGTGGTTTAGTATCTGCAAGTATAAAGACACTTTAAGTATATCAAAAAAAAAAAATTTTTTTTAAAGGCCCTTTTAAAACTTTCTTTCCCGCTTGGGGGGCGGTGGGCCTTTGGGGGAAAACCCCTTGGGTTTGGCCCAAAAAAGCGGTGGGTTTTGGGGAGTCAGCGGTGGCTCTAGTTTGGGGGAAATATAAAGAAAAATTGTAAATTTTTTTACAAAAAATAAATTTAGTTTCGGGCCCTTTTTAAAAATTAAATTTTTTGTTGGTCCGGGGGGCTCTGGGTTTTGGGGGGCGGGGGCTCGGTGTTGTTTAAACGGTTTGGCCCCCAGTATCTGCAAGTATAAAGGAAATTGTTTAAACTCTTTACAAATAATTTTTTTTTGCTTTCTGGCCTTTAAATTATTACATCACTGCTTGGTCAGCGGTGGGGTTTGGCGTAGTCAAGGGGGTTTTGGGGGTTCTGGTTCGGGGGTTGCTATCAGCGGTTTGGCCTTTTGGCCCGTTTTGGTTTTTTTCGGGCGGGGGGCCCCTTTGGGGTAAATCAACGGGTTTGGGGGTCTGGGTTGGTCAGCCGGGGGGTCTTTGTATCTGCCAAATTTTAAAGACACTTGTAAAAAATTTTTTTTACAAAAAAATAAAATTTTTTTTTAGGGGGCCCTTTTAAATTACATCCCCTGTTGGGGCAAACGGGGGGCTCTGGGTAATTTTGCAGGGGCTTTGGCGTAGTCCCGCGGGTGGCTCTGGTTTTAGTCGCGGTGGCTCTAGTATCTGCAAGTATAAGACCCCTTGTAACTTCTATACAAATAAAAAATTTAGTTTCGGCCCTTTTAAAAATTTTACATCCCCTGCTTGGTCCCGCGGTGGTTGGCGTTACGGGTTTACAGGGTGGCCCTTTGGGGTAGTCAGCGGGGTTTTGGGTTTAGTAAACTGCAAGTATTTAAAATAAATTGTAAACTTTTTATTCAAATAAAAAAATTTAGCTTTCGGCCTTTTTTTACTTTTAAACACTGCTTGGGCGGGGTTTGGGTCTGGCGTTGTCAAGGGGGTTTGGGTTGCCGGGGGTTAGGGCAGCGGTTTTTCTTAGTTTCTGCAAGTTTAAAAACACTTGTAAGTACTATCAAATAAAAAAATTTAGCTTTTAGGCCTTTTAAAAATTTCTTTCACCCCTGCTTGGTCGCGGTTTTGGGTCTGGCGTAATTTAGCGTGGCTTTTGGGTAAATCAGCGGTTGACCCCTAGTACTGAAGTATAAGGAAATCTTTTAAGCTAATATACAAAAAAAAAAATTTAGTTTTTTGGCCTTTAATACTTAAACAATGCTTGGTCAGCGGTGGCTCTGGGTATCAGCGTGGTTGGAGTCAGGGTGCTCTAGTATCTGCAAGTTAAGCATGTAAGTACTATCAAAAAAAATTTAGCTTTCGGCCTTAAACTAATCTGCTGGCAGGGTGCTTGGGGTGTCAGCGGTGGCTTGGCGTAGTCACGGTGGTTGGCGAGCACGGTGGTCTAAGGGGCATTGCAGTTAAAGACTTGTAGCTATATACAAATAATAAATTAGTTTAGGCCTTTAATCTTACATCACTGCTTGGTCAGCGTGTTGGGTATCAGCGTGGCTCTGGCGTAGATCGGTTAAGCCTTTGTATATCACGTTTTGCTTTCCGTGTCAGCGTGGCTCTAGTATTATTAAGACATTGTAAGTACTTACAAAAAAAATTTAGTTGGCCTTTAATACTTACATCACTGCTTGGTCAGCGGTGGCTCTGGCGTAGTCAGTGGTGGCTCTGGTGTAGTCAGCGGTGGCCGGCGTAGTCAGCGGTGTCTCTAGTATCTGCAAGTATAAAGACACTTCTAAGCTACTATGCAAATAATAAATTTAGCTTTCAGGCCTTTAATACTTACATCACTGCTTGGTCAGCGGTGGCTCTGGCGTTGTCAGCGGTGCCTGGGTAGTCAGCGGTGGCCTGCGTAGTCAGCGGTGGCCTGCATAGTCAGCGTGGCCTGGCATAGTCAGCGGTGGCTCTAGTATCTGCAAGTATAAAGACACTTGTAAGCTACTATACAAATAATAAATTTAGCTTTCAGGCCTTTAATACTTACATCACTGCTTGGTCAGCGGTGGCTCTGGCGTAATCAGTAGTGGCTTTGGCGCAGTCAGCGGTGACTCTAGTATCTGCAAGTATAAAGACACTTGTAAGCTACTATACAAACAATAAATTTAGTTTTCTGGCCTTTAATACTTACATCACTGCTTGGTCAGCGGTGGCTCTGGTGTAGTCAGCGGTGGCTCTAGTATCTGCAAGTATAAAGACACTTGTAAGCTACTATACAAACAATAAATTTAGCTTTCTGGCCTTTAATACTTACATCACTGCTTGGTCAGCGGTGGCTCTGGCGTAGTCAGTGGTGGCTTTGGCGTAGTCAACGGTGGCTTTGGCGTAGTCAACGGTGGTCTGGCGTAGTCAGCGGTGGCTCTAGTATCTGCAAGTATAAAGACACTTGTTAGCTACTATACAAACACGGATTTTGGTAAGAACTTACCTGCAAAATCCTTTTCAGCGAAGAAGGAAGGGAGACACAGTCATTACTAGTGGGACGTCCCAAAGCAGTCCAAAAATAAGGGTGGGCAAAAAACCAAAAGAGGCAGATACCCAACAACCTAGATAAATGCGCAAATAGCGCTAACTATAAGTTCACAAGAACTTTTAAACTGCAGCCACCTGCAGGACCCTACGTCCTAAGGCCGCATCAGCGGAAGCACTAACATCCACCTTATAAAATTTCGTAAATGTGTGGACGGAACGCCAGGTCGCCGCCCGGCAGAGCTGAGCTGCCGAGGCTCCTTGATGGAAAGCCCACGATGAACCCACAGCCCTTGTGGAGTGAGCTCGAATCTTAATCGGGCAGGGTTCGCCCTTAAGTCGGTAAGCCTCTAAAATGGCCGACCGAATCCAACGAGCTATAGAATCCTTGGAAGCTCGTTGCCCACTTCGACGACCTGCTGGAATCACAAACAGAGAATCCGACTTCCGAAAATTTTGAGTAATGGACAAATAGAACTTTAAAGCCCGCACCAAATCCAATGTGTGCAAGGCTCGTTCTTTCGCATTCCTTGGCTCCGGACAGAGCGAGGGCAACACAATATCCTGGTTAACATGAAACTGCGATACTACTTTAGGTAGAAAGTCGCCACGTGTGCGAAGCACTACGCGATCTGGGAGAAACTCCAGAAAAGGAGGCGAGCAAGAGAGAGCCGCCAACTCAGAAACCCTTCTCAAAGAAGTGACCGCCACTAAGAAGGCAACCTTCCAAGAAAGCAAAGAAAGGCTAACAGAGTTCATAGGCTCAAAAGGCCCATTTTGAAGAGCCTCCAAGACAAGATTGAGCCGCCAGGGTGACACAGGCGCCTTCCGCGGCGGAAACTGACGAGTTACTCCGCGAAAAAAAGGAACGTACGTCCCTATGCGAAGCGATAGCCTTCTGAAATAGCAAGGACAGAGCAGAAACTTGCCCCTTCAAAGTGCTAACTGCCAAACCCCTGTACAGCCCGTATTGCAAAAAGGCCAACAAATTGGGAATGGAAAAACTCCTCGGGTTCCAAGAAGAACCCGAACACCACGAAAAGAAGGCTTCCCAAGTCTTATGATAAATTCTAGTGGTAGCCGGACCTCTGGCAGCT
Source organism: Oophaga sylvatica (assembly GCA_033576555.1). Taxonomy (NCBI): domain Eukaryota; kingdom Metazoa; phylum Chordata; class Amphibia; order Anura; family Dendrobatidae; genus Oophaga; species Oophaga sylvatica. The sequence continues at coordinate 431,527,886 of JARQOD010000001.1, read as the reverse complement.
CGCAGAGTGGCAATGACTTCAGCTGAAAAACCTTGACGGGTCAAGATTTCGGTCTCAAGAGCCACGCTGTCAAACGCAGAGACTTCAGGTCCAGGTGATGAACGGGCCCTTGGGTTAACAGGTCCGGGCGAAGAGGGAGTGGAAGTGGAGGCGCTGCCAGAAGCGACACCAGCGTCGAGAACCACGCCCTCCTTGGCCAATCTGGGGCTATCAATATAGCTGGGACTCTCTCCAGTCTGATCCGACGCAAAACCAGAGGAAGTAAGGATATCGGCGGGAACACATAAATTAGCTCGAAATGGTCCCAAGGAGCCACCAGAGCATCCACCTCCACAGCCTTCGAGTCCTTGTACCTGGACATGAATGTCGGTAACTTGGCATTGAGCCTGGATGCCATCACATCCACTTGGGGAGTTCCCCAACGGGAGCACAGCAGCGCAAAAATTTCCGGATGAAGACTTCATTCTCCGGAATCCATCTTTTTGCGACTCAGGAAGTCGGCTGTGATATTCTGAACTCCTGGAATGTGAATCACAGAGATGGCTGGCACCCTGGCCTCGGCCCATACCAGGATTCGAGACACTTTTATCATGAGCCTGAAGCTCCTCGTTCCACCTTGATGGTTGATATACGCGACCGCCGTCGCGTTGTCTGTCTGCACTCGGACTGGTAGACCGCTTAAAGGGACCGTCCAGTGTTGGAGGCAAAGGAAAATTGCCCTCAATTCCAGGATGTTGATCGTCAGGACAGACTCTTCCAATGACCATACCCCCTGAATCCAAAGACCATTCCAGACGCCCCCCCAGCCCGTCAGGCTGGCATCGGTGGTTATGATCGACCACCTTGGAGGAAGGAAAGACTTCCCCAGGGATAACGCTTCCGGACGTAACCACCATTCTAGCGACTCTCACCCTGTGGGAGATGATGACACTGCAATCCAGTGAAAACCGTGATCGATCCCAACGGTTCAAGATGAGCATTTGGAGAGCCCTGGAATGAAATTGGGCAAACGGAATTGCTTCCATTGACGCCACCATCAAACCCAGAAGGCGCATACACCTTCGAAGGGACATTGCTGTCGCAGACTTCATACCCTGCACATGGTGAAGAAGACTCGCTTGCTTGTCTGAGGGCAGAGACACCACTGCTCGTACTGTGTCGAACTGCATTCCCAAAAACAGGATTGACTGCGACGGTTCCAGGGACGACTTCTCCCAATTGATCAGCCACCCGAAGTCCTCCAGGAGCTGAAGGGATAAATCGCGAGCCGTCACCGCCTCCTCCTTTGAGGACGCCACAATCAAAAGGTCGTCCAGATAGGGAAGAATCATAATCCCCTATCTTCGCAGAATCGCCATGAGAGGAGCCAGAATTTTTGTAAAAACTCTGGGTGCTGAGGCCAGACCGAATGGCAGGGCCACAAACTGGTAATGGTCCTGACCTATGGCAAAACGCAGGAAGCGCTGGTGGGCCCTTCCGATGGGGACATGCAAATAAGCGTCGCGAATGTCGATTGACACCAGAAAATCGTTCTGTGACAAGGCCGCCACAACGGAGCGAAGTGATTCCATGCGGAATTTCTGGGTGCGGACATGCAGATTTAATCTTTTGAGATCCAGAATGGGATGAAATTTGTCCTCCTTTTTGGGGACTACAAAGAGGTTGGAATAAAACCTCTTCCTTGGTCCTCCGGTGGAACTGGTACCACCACACCCTTCTGTAGAAGGGAATCGACCTCCCGTAGTAGAGCGGCAATTAGCCCGGGCTCTGACGGAATGCGGGATAGGCAAAAACTGTCTGGGGGTCGAGAAAGAAACTCCATGAAGTAGCCTGCCGACACTACCCGCGTCACCCAGGTGTCCGACACGCGGGAAGCCCAAGTCGGCTTGAATTGGAGCAGGCGACCTCCCACTCGAGAGCCCTCGAGTGAGACCCTGGCGTCAGTCCGCTTTAGCGGGCTTTTTGTCAGCTTCCCGCTTGTCTTGGCGGAAGCTCTGTTTCCAGGGAGTGCGAGATTTCTGAGCGCTCTTTTTTCCCGAAAAAGAGGGACGACCCGATCCCCAAGAGGGCTGACCAAACCGTCCCCTGGACCGAAAGGACCGCCGACTACCACCGGCACTAGGCCTGCCAGACGCAGAAGCCACAGCTCTTCGTTGCGGTAAAGCCGTTTCTTTTGCCTTTGCTTTGGCAATCAGCTCCGTGAGGCCAGATCCAAATAGCTGACCACCTTTGTAAGCTAAAGAAAGCAAACCTTGCTTGGAAACCGCATCTCCGGTCCACTGTCTAAGACACAGAGCTCTCCTGACTGTGATCGCCGAGGATTGTGCTCTGGACAGCATGGAGGCAGTATCCAAACCTGCATCACTGCCATATCGAGCTGCATTCTCCAATGACTTGAAAAGCCCCTCTACCTCGGATAGTGGGGATCCATCTTGCCACGCCGTCCGTAGACGGTCTAACCAGCTTAAGGAGGCTTTACAAGCACACATGGATCCTAGCACAGCTCTGAATCCATGACCCGCGGCCTCGTAGATGGATTTCGCCGCCATCTCCGTTTTTCTGTCCAGCGGATCCTGCAGACTCGCCTCCCTTTAACAGGAAGTAATGAGGATTTGCTAAGCTTTGATAAAGGGACATCCACTTCAGGAGAAGGAATCCAATTAGTAATCAACTCCGTAGTACACGGATAAAGCGTCTCGAAAAACCGTGTCCCCTGAAAACGTTTATCTGGACACAGGCGTTCCTTCTCCACTGCTTCATTAAGCTCATCCAGAGATGGTAAGGCTGATCGCGACCTATGCGGCTCCTGAAACATCCGGGCCGACTTACCAGGATGTCTAGTTACCTCCTCTGGTAACTGTAACGCCTCCCTCATGGCTCCAATAAAAGCCTCTGTACGGCTCAAAAGAGAGGCAGATTGACCCTGCCGATCCTCCTCTTTATCCGAATCGGATATCTCACCATCTGAGCTTGGGGGGGAACCCACCATATCGAAATCTCTGAGTCGCTATGCGAGAAAGATGGCACCGGCCTGTGTCGCTTCCTGCCATGAGAGGATCTAGCTGACACCCAATAACCTAGAAGGTCAGACAGGCCATCAATAGAACGAGCGAGGGCATCCATTTTGGCGTCACTGTAACCTCCGACCGCTGCGCTTGACGCCGTCGAGGTCTGCGTGTCAGATACGCGAGACTGATCCTGTAGCGGATCTGGGAGACGGTCCGCACCTCCTGGACCCTGATCCGACATGCCCTCACACAGTATATGGCAGGTAAAATACGGATTTTTGTGTTACTCACCGTAAAATCCTTTTCTCCGAGACGCTCATTGGGGGACACAGGACTGTGGGGTGTATGCTACTGCCGCTAGGAGGCTGACACTAAGTAAACATAAAAAAGGTTAGCTCCTCCTCCGCCGTATACACCTCAGCACTGGCCGCAGGCAAACCCAGTTTAGTGCAAAAAGCAGTAGGAGGCTAAAAAATAAATCAAGAGTTAACACAGATACAGTATATTCAGAAGAAAAAAACTGCTGATACCGACTTAAGGAGAATAGAGTTAACTCAAAATAAAGCCAGCCGGCTCTTAGGGAGGGTGCTGTGTCCCCCAATGAGCGTCTCGGAGAAAAGGATTTTACGGTGAGTAACACAAAAATCCGTATTTCTCCTTCGTCTCATTGGGGGACACAGGACTGTGGACGTCCCAAAGCAGTCCCTTGGGTGGGAAATCGACTCCACAGTGTAATTTATAACAGGCATTGCCTATAGGTGCGCAACCGCGCCCTGAAGAATCCTTCTACCCAGACTGGCATCCGCAGAAGCCTGGGTATGGACATTATAATGCTTGGAAAAGGTATGCAGACTGGACCAGGTTGCTGCCTTACAAACCTGTTCCACCTAAGCCTGATGCCGAAGGGCCCAGGAAGCACCCACCGCTCTGGTGGAGTGAGCCTTGATCCCTGCGGGAACCACCGCGCCTCTGATGCGGTAAGCCTCCTGAATGGCTAACCGAATCCACCTAGCCAAGGTTGATCTAGAGGCAGCGAGTCCCTTCCTGCGACCTTCAGGGAGGACAAACAGCGTGTCCGTCTGTCGAAAGGACGCCGTCCGAGATACATATCTCCTGAGTGCTCTCACCAGATCCAGCGTATGGAGAGCCTTCTCCACTCGGTGCGTCGGAGCTGGGCAAAAAGAGGGCAAAACAATGTCCTCATTAATATGAAACGAGGACACGACCTTAGGCAAAAAAGGTGGTGTTGGTCTGAGCACTACCTTATCCTGATGGAAAAGCAAGTATGGAGCTCGACAAGACAGTGCAGCCAGCTCCGAAACCCGCCTTATGGATGTTATGGCTACCAAAAACACCACTTTCCAGGAAAGAAATGACAGAGAAACCTCCTGCAAAGGTTCAAAAGGAGACTCTTGCAGGACTCCCAGGACTAGATTGAGGTCCCAAACCTCTAAGGGAGTCTTGTAGGGAGGAACTATATGGACAACCCCCTGAATAAAGGTCCTAACCTGAAAATTAGACGCGATCTTTCGCTGAAAAAGAACCGACAAGGCTGATATCTGTCGTCTAAGAGTACTAGGCGCTAGACCTGAATCTAGGCCTGCCTGGAGAAAAGATAGAATGTTTGGAATCGAAAAGAGGAGCGGGGAACAATCATGTTCCCTGCACCAATCAAAAAAGACCTTCCAAGTACCGTGGTAGATGCGAGCCGAAACGGGCTTTCGGGCGTTAGCCATCGTTGCGGCGACCTCTTTAGAGAATCCAGCCCTGGTCAGGATCCAAGATTCAACGGCCAGGCCGTCAAACACAGGACCGCTGAGTTCTGGTGGTAAACTGGGCCCTGGGAGAGAAGGTCCACGCGCTCTGGCAGTCGCCAGGGTGCGTCGGCGAGCAATTGTACCAGCTCTGCGTACCATGAGCGACGCGGCCAATCCGGAGCGATTAATATCGCTGGAACCCCCTCTATCCTGATCTTTCTGATCACCCTTGGGAGAAGAGCTATTGGTGGAAACAAGTATGGAAGATGAAACTGATTCCATGGTAGGACCAGAGCGTCTACTGCAAATGCCTGCGGATCCCGGTACCGGGAGACGAAGTTGGGCACCTTGGCATTTATCTTGGAAGCCATCAGGTCCACATCTGGGGTTCCCCAGCGTCGGCATATCTGCTGAAAAATCTCGGGATGAAGCGACCATTCCCCTGACGCTATGCCGTGACGGCTGAGAAAATCCGCTGCCCAGTTTTCCTCGCCCGGAATGTGGACCGCTGAAATCACAGAGTGATTTACCTCTGCCCAGGTCAGAATCTGTTTTACCTCGTGCATGGCCGCCCTGCTGCGGGTACCTCCCTGATGATTTATGTATGCCACTGCCGTGGCATTGTCCGATTGTATTCTGACTGGGTGGCCCGCCAGATGCTGGTGAAACTGCCTCAGAGCCAGCCGAATAGCTCGGATCTCTAAAATATTGATCGGGAGGGTCGATTCCTGCTGAGACCAAGTTCCCTGGGCTGTGTGGTGACGAAACACTGCTCCCCATCCGAGCAGGCTGGCGTCCGTTGTGACAACCAACCAGAAATTTGGAGGAAACAAACGACCCTGTTGAAGAGTGGTGCTCTTCGTCCACCACATTAGAGTCTGTCTGACCTGCAGGGACAGACGGCACCGAAGATTGAGGGAGTAAGGGCTCCCGTCCCATACTGCCAAGAGTGCATGTTGAAGGGGGCGAAGATGAAATTGGGCAAATGGAATAGCCTCGATTGCTGCCACCATCCTTCCTAGGACCCTCATGCAAAACCGGATGGTGTGAGGAATCGGTTGGCGAAGGATCCATACCTCTTGACGGAGAACCAAGGCCTTGTCTTGAGGAAGAATTATCAACCCCTGAGCGGTGTCGAAATTCATCCCTAAAAAGGTGATCTTCTGAGATGGCACGGGAGATGATTTCTTCATATTCACCAGCCACCCCAGGCGAGCAAGGGTGTCTAACGTAATGCTGACACTTTCCTCGCAGATTTGAAAAGACGGACCCTTGATGAGGAGGTCGTCTAAGTAAGGCAGGATGACTACCCCCCTGGAGTGCAGAATGGACACAACAGCAGCCATGACCTTTTTGAACACCCTGGGGGCTGTGGCTAGCCCGAATGGCAAGTGTTATGTTACGGTAGCTGAGGAGTGCAGGTAAAAAAGGAAATACACCAGAGCAGTTGGAATCTATGAGATTGCAGTACCCTGACTAACCACCGCAACTAGAGGCAGCCGTGGAGCGTTCCTACGTTGGTCCTAGACGCCTCGTCACAGCCTGAGAAACTAACTACACCTAAAGATAGAAATAGGAAAGCTATCTGCCCCGGAGCAGAACCCCAAAGATAATAGAAAGCCCCCAAACATGTAATGGCGGTTAGACAAGAGGAAATACTGACACAGAAAGAAAATAGTATGAGCAAACGCTGGGGCCCAAACTATCTAAATAGAAAAGGACAGGAAGGGTACTTACTGCAATCTCAGAAAACCCTGAAAAAACACCAACTCTACTAATTTCAAAATCACCTGAGATCACACGACCTCTACCACCTAAATTAGTTCTCTGGTGTAAAAAAAATCAAAACAGCAGCCACTGAAAAAAAAACTGGAAAAAGCAAAAGCACAAAACACAGTGGCTGGACTAAACCGAGAGGGCAAAAGCCCCCGGAGGGGACCCTGAAGGCCCCCACAGAAGTGCAGGACAAAATGCAAAAATATAGCAAAAACACAAAATAAGAAATTGTCTTATCTGATAGCAGGAGATGCAGACACGACACAGCAGGCTACAAGGGAAACTGGAAAGAAGGATTCAGACCAGAACAATTGATCACCGGCAACCCTGATGGGAAAATGACTCCCTTATATAAGACCAATCAGTAACACCTGATTCCCAGTCCTCACAATCCTCACTAGTACCGCTTGTAACCACCAGAGGGAGCCTCTGCTCAGAACTCATCTCAAACCCATTCACAACAGTACCCCCCCCTTGAGGAGGGGTCACCGAACCCTCATTTGAGCAACCAGGTCGGTCAGGATGAGTTCTATGATACGCACGGATAAGTCTCCTAGCATGGATGTCCGAAGCAAACACCCAAGAATTGTCTTCCTGACCATAACCTCTCCATTTAACCAAATACTGGAGTCTTCGTCTAGAAAAACGAGAATCCAATATTTTCTCAACCACATACTCCAGATTGCCCTCAACCAAAACAGGGTCAGGAGGCACAGCAGCAGGAACCACTGGCTCAACAAACCTCTTCAACAAGGACTTGTGGAACACGTTATGGATCTTAAATGTCCCTGGAAGAAGCAAACGAAAAGAAACAGGATTAATAATCTCCATGATCTTATAAGGTCCAATGAACCTAGGCTTAAATTTAGGAGATGCTACTCTCATAGGAATATTCTTTGAGGACAACCAGACCAAGTCCCCCACTTTAAACCGAGGACCATTAGTCCTATGCCGGTTAGCAAACCGCTGGGCCTTCTCCTGAGAGAGGGACAACCTCTCCACTACCTGGTCCCAAATCTGCTGCATACGCTCAACAACAGAGTCAACACCTGGACAGACAGAAGCCTCCGTCTGTCCTGAAGAAAATCGAGGGTGAAACCCAGAATTACAGAAAAACGGAGACATCAAAGTGGCAGAGCTAGCCCTATTATTAAGAGCAAACTCAGCCAAAGGCAAAAAAGAGACCCAGTCATCCTGATCAGCAGACACAAAGCATCTTAGATAAGTCTCCAATGTCTGGTTTGTTCTCTCAGTTTGACCATTGGTCTGAGGATGAAATGCCGAGGAGAAAGACAATTGAACACCCAGTTTAGAACAAAAAGTCCTCCAAAATCTGGAAACAAACTGGACTCCTCTGTCAGACACAATGTTCTCAGGAATGCCGTGTAAACGAACCACGTGCTGAAGGAACAACGGCACCAATTCAGAGGAGGAAGGCAACTTAGGTAATGGCACAAGATGTATCATTTTGGAAAACCTATCACAAATTACCCAGATGGTGGTCATTCTCTGAGAAACAGGAAGATCGGAAATGAAATCCATAGAGATATGGGTCCATGGTCTCTTGGGCACAGGCAATGGCATCAACAAACCACTAGAGCGAGAGCAAGGCTTGGAGCAAGAGCAAGTCCCGCAGGACTGCACAAATTCCCTGACATCGCGAGACAAGGTAGACCACCAAAAGGACCGACTAACCAAGTCTCTGGTACCAAAAATTCCGGGATGCCCAGCCAATGCGGAACAATGAATCTCAGACATCACACTCTTTTTCCATTGGTCCGGGACAAACAATTTTCCAACAGGGCAGCGCTCGGGCCTATCCTCCTGACACCACTCCAGAGCAAGTCTCAAATTGGGCGAGATGGCGGAAAGAACTACACCCTCCTTCAAAATAACAGAGGGATCAGATAGCTCAGGAGAGTCCGCAAGGAAACTCCTCGAGAGGGCATCCGCCTTAACATTCTTAGTGCCAGGAAGAAAGGAAACCACAAAATTAAAACGTGTGAAAAACAAGGCCCACCTGGCCTGTCTAGGATTGAGTCGCTTGGCAGATTCCAGATAGACCAGATTCTTATGGTCCGTAAGGACCACCACCTGATGTTTGGCTCCCTCCAGCCAATGTCTCCACTCTTCAAAAGCCCACTTCATGGCCAATAACTCCCGATTACCCACGTCATAATTACGTTCAGTAGGAGAAAATTTTCGAGAGAAAAAGGCACAAGGGTTACTTTTAGAGGTCTCTGGATCTTTTTGGGACAAAACGGCACCTGCCCCAATTTCAGAGGCATCAACCTCCACCTGAAATGGCAGAGAAACATCAGGCTGCCGTAGAACAGGAGCAGAAGTGAATCTCTGCTTAAGTTCCTGAAACGCAGAGACTGCCTCAGGAGGCCAATTCACCACATCAGAACCCTTTCTGGTCAAATCAGTTAATGGTTTAACAATAACCGAGAAATTACCAATAAATTTACGATAAAAATTGGCAAAACCCAAAAATCTCTGAAGAGCCTTTAATGAAGAAGGTTGGACCCAATCACAGATGGCCTGAACCTTGACCGGGTCCATTTCAATAACAGATGGGGACAAAATGAATCCCAGAAATGAGATCTTCTGTACGCCAAAAAGACACTTTGATCCCTTCACATACAGAGCATTCTCTCTCAAAATCTGGAATACAGTTCGAACATGTTTCACATGAGAGTCCCAGTCATTAGAAAAAATCAAGATATCATCCAAATAAACAATCAGAAACTTGTCCACAAAATCCCTGAAAATGTCATTCATGAAGGACTGGAAGACGGAAGGAGCATTAGTGAGCCCAAAGGGCATCACAAGGTACTCAAAATGCCCTTCAGGGGTGTTAAATGCCGTCTTCCATTCATCCCCGTGCTTAATGCGAATAAGGTTATACGCCCCCCTGAGGTCAAGCTTGGTAAACCAAGTAGCGTTTTTCACCCTGGAAAACAGGTCAGAAATCAAGGGTAACGGGTATTGATATTTCACAGTAATATTGTTCAAGAGACGATAATCAATACACGGCCTTAATGAACCATCTTTTTTGGCCACAAAGAAAAAACCGGCACCTAAGGGTGAAGAGGATGGTCTGATATGACCCTTCTCCAATGATTCCTTGATATAAGACCGCATAGCGTCATGTTCAGGTACAGACAAGTTAAAAAGGCGACCTTTAGGGAATTTACTACCCGGCACTAATTCAATAGCGCAGTCATAGCTCCTATGGGGAGGCAAGGATGCAGATTTACTTTCGCTAAACACATCAGAAAAATCAAACAAAAAGTCAGGAACATCCTCAGCCTGGGGGAGGCAGAAAAAACAGGAGTGTTGGTATTAACACATTGGCAGCCCCAACTAGTTACAGACACAGATTTCCAATCCAAAACAGGATTATGAGACTGTAACCAAGGGAAACCCAGCACGATAATGTCATGCAGATTATATAGAACCAAAAATTTGCAGCACTCCTGGTGATCAGGTTCAACCCTCATTATCACCTGAGTAGAAAACTGGGGTTTATTCTCAGCCAAAGGGGTAGAATCGATCCCCAGTAAAGGAATAGACTTCTGTAGGGGTATCAAGGGAAACCCACAACGTTTAGCAAAATCATAATCCATCAGGTTAATAGCTGCTCCAGAATCAACGAAAGCCTGAGCAGAAAATGAGGACAGAGAGCATATCAGAGTGACAGTTAATAAAAACTTAGTCTGAACACTACCCAAGACAACTGAGCGTGCAAAATGTCTTCCCCGCTTAGGGCAGACTGAAATAGCATGAGAGGCATCACCACAGTAGAAACATAACCCATTGCGCTTTCGAAACTCATGACGCTGTGCCCCAGACACCACTCCATCACACTGCATGGGCTCAGCAGCTGGCTCACAAGGCAACACCACTCCACGCATACTTCTCCGCTCACGCAAACGTCTGTCAATTTGAATCGCTAATGACATAGAATCATTGAGACCAGAGGGGACAGGGAATCCCACCATAACATCCTTTACATTATCCGACAGACCCTTCCGAAAAAGGGCCGCCAAAGCGTCGTCATTCCATTTGGTCAGGACTGCCCACCTACGGAATCTCTGACAGTATAACTCAGCGTCATCAAGCCCCTGATTTAATGCCAACAAGGCTTTTTCAGCTTGATCAGTGACATTAGGATCATCGTACAATAACCCCAAAGCCTGAAAAAATGCATCAATATCACTCAAAACAGGATCCCCAGGTATCAGGGAAAAAGCCCAATCCTGAGGATCGCCGCGCAGGAGAGAGATGATAATTTGAACCTGCTGCGCTGCGTTTCCTGAGGACTTAGATTTTAAGGCAAGAAACAATTTACAATTATTTTTGAAATTCTGAAACTTAGCTCGATCCCCTAAAAACAAATCTGGCATGGGAATCCTAGGTTCCACAACAGGCAACCTAGCAAGATATGCAGCAATACTCTGAACCTCAGTGGCAAGCTGATCCACACGGCCAGACAACTGTGCAAACTCCATTGGGAGAAAAGATCCTCCCCAGCACCCAGAGATACAGAGGGAAAAAAAAAAAAAAATGCAACAAACAGAAAAATATCTCTGACAACTTTCTTCCCTTTAAATATTTTTTCCCTTCTGTGAGTACCATACAATTTTTTGGCCGGTGATACTGTTATGTTACGGTAGCTGAGGAGTGCAGGTAAAAAAGGAATACACCAGAGCAGTTGGAATCTATGAGATTGCAGTACCCTGACTAACCACCGCAACTAGAGGCAGCCGTGGAGCGTTCCTACGTTGGTCCTAGACGCCTCGTCACAGCCTGAGAAACTAACTACACCTAAAGATAGAAATAGGAAAGCTATCTGCCCCGGAGCAGAACCCCAAAGATAATAGAAAGCCCCAAACATGTAATGGCGGTTAGACAAGAGGAAATACTGACACAGAAAGAAAATAGTATGAGCAAACGCTGGGGCCAAACTATCTAAATAGAAAAGGACAGGAAGGGTACTTACTGCAATCTCAGAAAACCCTGAAAAAACACCAACTCTACTAATTTCAAAATCACCTGAGATCACACGACCTCTACCACCTAAATTAGTTCTCTGGTGTAAAAAAATCAAAACAGCAGCCACTGAAAAAAAACTGGAAAAGCAAAAGCACAAAACACAGTGGCTGACTAAACCGAGAGGGCAAAAGCCCCCGGAGGGGACCCTGAAGGCCCCCACAGAAGTGCAGGACAAAATGCAAAAATATAGCAAAAACACAAAATAAGAAATTGTCTTATCTGATAGCAGGAGATGCAGACACGACACAGCAGGCTACAAGGGAAACTGGAAAGAAGGATTCAGACCAGAACAATTGATCACCGGCAACCCTGATGGGAAAATGACTCCCTTATATAAGACCAAATCAGTAACACCTGATTTCCCAGTCCTCACAATCCTCACTAGTACCGCTTGTAACCACCAGAGGGAGCCTCTGTCAGAAACTCATCTCAAACCCATTCACAACAGGCAAGGCTGCGAACTGAAGATGAAGTTTGCCGACGGCAAACCGAAGAAATCTCTGATGAGGAGGAAATATGGGGATGTGAAGATAGGCATCCTGAATGTCTACTGATGCTAGAAATTCCCCTTTTTCCATGGCTGCAATGACAGAACGGAGAGACTCCATTCGGAAATGTCGAATTCTGACAAACCGGTTCAGTCGCTTTAGATCCAGAATGGGCCTTACGGTACCGTCCTTTTTGGGTACAATGAACAGGTTGGAATAAAACCCCTGACCTTTTTCGACTTCCGGTACAGGTACGACAACCCCGCTGTGCCGAAGAGACTCGACCGCCCTGAATAAGGCGCGAACCCGAGATTCCTCCTTGGGAAGGCGCGAGGGAAAAAAACGATTTGAGGGAAGGCTGGTAAATTCTATTTTGTACCCCGAGGAGACTAACTCCCTGACCCGACTCGTCGTGAGTAATTGATAGCCAAATGGGGCGAAACCAGAGTAAGCGGCCGCCTACTCTGGATAAATTGACCGGATTCTGCCTCCAGTCATTTGTCCGAATATCTCTGGGGTTTGGACCCTCTAGATAGATCTTGGTTGTTGAGATCGCCCTCTTCCCAGAGGGTTGGTCCTGTAGGAGACCTGACGATCTCTGGCCTGATTAGGCCGACCTGAACGCTGGAGGTAGCTGGCGCGGCCCAACCTGGGTTACGAAAGGCCCTAAAGCGAGGCTGAAGCTGTCGGCGAAAAGGCTGCTTAATCTTTTGCTGAGGAAGGAAACTGCTCTTCCCTCCCGTCGCATCAGATATGAGCTGATCCAACCTTTCGCCAAATAACCAACCACTCTGATATGGTAAGGATGTAAGCGATTTCTTTGAGATTGAGTCTGCTCGCCAGGTTCTCAGCCACAAAGATCTTCTGATGGCAATTGCATTAGCAGCAGCTAGGGCTGAGCAATTTGCCGCATCCATGGACGCATTAATTAAGAAGTCTCCTGCAAGCGCTATCTGATTAGAAATCTCGGTTACTTCAGACGGTACCTCTATACCCTGAAGAGCTCTATTTAGAGACTCCGACCAGGATATCATGGCCTTAGCAACCCAAGTCGCTGCAAAAGAAGGAGAGAGAGCAGAACCCGATGCTTCAAACACGAGCGGGCCAAACTCTCAATCAGACGATCCGTTGGTTCTTGATCGAGGAACGTTAGGAAGGAAGGGAGCGTCCTAGACGCCAAACGCGACACAGGAGGATCAACCGCAGGAGATTCCGCCCACTTCTTAAGAAGCTCAGGAGCAAAAGGATATCTAGTATTGAGAGCCTTTTGTCCTGCGAAGCGCTTGTCCAGTTTCTCCCGGTGGCGCTGCACTAGTTCCTCAAACTCAGGATGAGCCCAAAAAACCTTATGAGCTTGCCTGGCTCTTTTGAAGGACACCTTATGACCGGAGGTCAAGGTGGACTCATCGTCTACCCCCAAGGTTTGATTGACAGCTTCAATCAAACTGTCAATTGTGTCCTGACAATTTGGTGCCTCTAAATTAAGGGACCCTTCTGAATCAGAATCCGAATACTGATCACTTGCCAGAGGTGAGGGAGAGCGGGAGACGGAACTGAAAGATGCCGAGGCCCCGGACGGCAAAGGCGACACAGTGTGGGTTCGCTTCCCCTGCGTCTGCCTGGTGAGAGCGCGGCCCCTGCAGGCCGGAGGTTCATGAGACGTCGCCAAGACGGGTGAACCACTGTCCCTGCTCCTATCGGGAGCTTGAAGGGACTCGATCGCTCTTGTTAATGACGCCACAGATTGAGTCAGGGACAGGGCCCACTCAGGGGGACCTGACGCACTAGGCTCAGCTATAGGAGAGGGTTCCTGAGCCCGTTCGGAGTCACAGGCTTCGCAGACCCGAGAAGTCTGGGCGTGCGGAAAAGGGGACCTACAGGCCATGCATGCGGTATAAAGCACCGTATGAACTTTAGATCTTCTGGACATTCTGAATCTGTGACAGAGTCCGCAATGAACTGGATGTGACGGTCAGCAGAGAGGCGAAAAAAGTGCGCAGTAAAGAGGAACAACCAGGCTGGAGGTAGTAGCAACCCCCGAGCGGTGTCGACTTACCCAGTCCTGTATCCCTTGCGTCCTTAAACAGCGTCCAAATAGCAGTGGCGTAGAAAAAAAGAGACAACTGAGCTCCAAATTTTCCAAAAAGGAGCGCTCCTCTGTCAGGGAGGCGTGCTCATGTAGTCGAGCCTCTCAAGAGGCGCCTCCCACCTACTTCCGGCCGCGGCCTAGTCTCCGGCAAAAGCCGGGGACTAAATTTGAAGCCGCGGCCTAGCGCCGGCCGAAGCCGCGGCCTAAATTTCCGGCTGAGGCCCTAAAGTCGGAGGGAGGGCCCACCGGAAGGAGACGCCGCCGGGGGCAGATCCCCCTCGCGACCGCGGCCCACCCCCCGGCTAACGCCGGACACAGAATTCCGGCCCGCGGCCCAGTCCCTGGGAAAAGCCGGGGACTAAATTTAAAACCGCAGCCCAGAGCCGGGCGAAACGAGGTCCCCAAAGTCAGAGGGCGGGCCCGCCGGAAGGAGACGCCGCCGGGGGCGGATCCCCCCCACGACCGCGGCCCACCCTCCGGCTAACGCCGGACACTAAACTCCGGCCCGAGGCCTAGTCCCCGGGAAAAGCCGGGGACTAAATTTGACCAAGGCCTAGCGCTGGCCGCAACCCCCGCGGCTGTCCAGGCGGGAGGCGGACGCCGACTGATACCCCCTTGGGAGGGGGGAAGAATGGACGACACAGAGCAGCTGGTTCCTACCCGCTCCAGTAATCCTGGCCCCCACACGTCCATTGGAGAGGTGAGAAATCCGTCTTCGTCGCTCCTCTGTCAGGGAGGCGATGATTAAAAAAGGGGGGCTCCATAGCAAAAAAAGGTAGGACGGTGCAGGAACCCTAACTCCATCACCCCTTCAGAGGGTGAGGAGAGGGACCGTCCGCCTCCTTGCAGCACCGCAGTCTAGCATTGGTGGTGCAGTGGGGGCCGCACGGACTAACTCTTGCCTCTGTACAGCCTAGGGTTTCAATACCCTAGGGTGGTCAGGGCTGAGTCCGGCATTCATGTCCCACGTTGCGGGAGAGGATACGTGGAGGCTTTACTCCACGTGCTCGCCCGTTGATGGTTTGGGGAGATCGGACCCTTTCAATAGGATCCGTCGCCCCTATCTCATCTTCGTGGGAAAGGAAAAAAAAAATAAAAAATGGTCTGGAAAAATAACCAGACGTGTGCCTCCATCAGACACTAAGCAAGAACTGGGTTTGCCTGCGGCCAGTGCTGAGGTGTATACGGCGGAGGAGGAGCTAACCTTTTTTATGTTTACTTAGTGTCAGCCTCCTAGCGGCAGTAGCATACACCCCACAGTCCTGTGTCCCCCAATGAGACGAAGGAGAAAACCTGTCAGCACCAGAACAGTGTGGATTTCAAAGGCAAAAATGAACGCTGAAGGGTTAAGCTTCTTAAATAGAGAGCTACCCCAGCTGTCTCCCAAAAAAGGGTTAACCACCAAAGAATGGGTTAATGTTGCAGACTCTCCACAACCCTTATTTAATGAAAAGGGTGTGCGAGCCGCAGGTGCCTCTTATGAGGTAACAGCTGCAGGACAGTGTTCAAAAGTATGCCACATTAAACAAGAACGCCAACGAGATCGCTAACATATTGCGCTGAATTGTATATCGCAATACCAAAGTCGCTAAAGAGATCGCTAACCACTTATGCGTCGTCAATGAGATCGCCCACCGTGGAAGCTACTAGCAACATAAAAAATGATCACAAAAGAAAAACGATTGCAAAACTATGCGTCGCTATTGTGATCGCAGCGGGAGCGTTCCGTGTGACAATACCTTGTCCTGCGCTGGAGGGGTCAAACTTCTGCCCTGACAGGTAGAGGCGACTCACCCAGCTGGCCGTGGTGTAGTGTCTCCTTTCGGTCGGTCGGGGAGAGCGGAGAGTGAGGAGCCCGAGGAGGCCGTCAGTAATGGCCGCCGTGCTAGAGAGATCTAAACCGGAAGAAAAAGGGCAGGACAAGGCGCGCGCTCAGAGCGCTTCCTGCCCGTGAAAAAATGGGAGAGCACGAATCCACGCCCCCCGCCGGTTTCAAAAAAAGCGCGCGACTCACTCCGCTCTCGGCTCCCATGTCCTGCAGGCAATCCACCTGCGGACAAAAGTACACAATCACCACACATAAATACATGTAGCAGCGGCTGCCGCAGCGGTCGCTGAAGCACTCAAACACATTAAAATGTGGAGTACTCACCCAGCTGAGCGCCACAGGGACCCCTCAGAGATTTGTGGCGCTGCCCGTAGCTTCCCCCCAGGGCGGGGAACGCAGTGACCCCAGAAGCGCGGTTTGCGTCCCCGCCAGGGAAGCAATCCTCATCCCCCAGGGCCGGCAGGGTTCTGCAGGGACCACCTTATAGGGTAATACAGATCCGCCAAGGGAGAGGTGGGAGTCCAGCAGCGCTGAGACCCCTGAGACCACTTCTGGTGATCCAAGTCTCTGTCCGACTAAAATAAAAAAAGTCTTCTGAGGAGCTGCTTCCAGCAGCGACTATCCTCTGTGAACCTCAAATTTTAGACTGGAGAGCTGGAGTAGGAGGAGCCCTATATAGCTGGAGGGGCCGGTCAACATTTTTTAATCTGAGGTGTGTTTATCCTATGTGGGCTCCGCCTACCCACTAGTAATGACTGTGTCTCCCTTCCTTCATCTGCAGCTGAAATAATAAATTAAGCTTTCAGGCCTTTAATACTTACATCACTGCTTGGTCAGCGGTGGCTCTGGCGTAATCAGCAGTGGCTTTGGCGTAGTCAGCGGTGGCTCTAGTATCTGCAAGTATAAAGACACTTGTAAGCTACTATACAAATAATAAATTTAGCTTTCAGGCCTTTAATACTTACATCACTGCTTGGTCAGCGGTGGCTCTAGTATCTGCAAGTATAAAGACACTTGTAAGCTACTATACAAACAATAAATTTAGTTTTCTGGCCTTTAATACTTACATCACTGCTTGGTCAGCGGTGGCTCTGGTGTAGTCAGCGGTGGCCTGGCGTAGTCAGCGGTGGCTCTGGCGTAGTCAGCGGTAGCTCTGGTGTAGTCAGCGGTGGCCTGGCGTAGTCAGCGGTGGCTCTAGTATCTGCAAGTATAAAGACACTTGTAAGCTACTATACAAACAATAAATTTAGCTTTCTGGCCTTTAATACTTACATCACTGCTTGGTCAGCGGTGGCTCTGGCGTAGTCAGCGGTGGCTTTGGCGTAGTCAACGGTGGTCTGGCGTAGTCAGTGGTGGCTCTAGTATCTGCAAGTATAAAGACACTTGTAAGCTACTATACAAATAATAAATTTAGCTTTCAGGCCTTTAATACTTACATCACTGCTTGGTCAGCGGTGGCTCTGGCATAATCAGCAGTGGCTTTGGCGTAGTCAGCGGTGGCTCTAGTATCTGCAAGTATAAAGACACTTGTAAGCTACTATACAAAAAATAAATTTAGTTTTCTGGCCTTTAATACTTACATCACTGCTTGGTCAGCGGTGGCTCTGGCGTAGTCAGCGGTGGCTCTGGCGTAGTCAGCGGTAGCTCTGGTGTAGTCAGCGGTGGCTCTGGTGTAGTCAGCGGTGACTCTAGTATCTGCAAGTATAAAGACACTTGTAAGCTACTATACAAACAATAAATTTAGCTTTCTGGCCTTTAATACTTACATGACTGCTTGGTCAGCGGTGGCTCTGGCGTAGTCAGCGGTGGCTTTGGCGTAGTCAACGGTGGCTTTGGCGTAGTCAACGGTGGTCTGGCGTAGTCAGCGGTGGCTCTAGTATCTGCAAGTATAAAGACACTTGTAAGCTACTATACAAATAATAAATTTAGCTTTCAGGCCTTTAATACTTACATCACTGCTTGGTCAGCGGTGGCTCTGGCGTAATCAGCAGTGGCTTTGGCGCAGTCAGCGGTGGCTCTAGTATCTGCAAGTATAAAGACACTTGTAAGCTACTATACAAACAATAAATTTAGTTTTCTGGCCT
This sequence comes from Oophaga sylvatica, assembly GCA_033576555.1. Taxonomy (NCBI): domain Eukaryota; kingdom Metazoa; phylum Chordata; class Amphibia; order Anura; family Dendrobatidae; genus Oophaga; species Oophaga sylvatica. Next base: position 431,509,795 of record JARQOD010000001.1, on the reverse strand, counting down.
TTAATACTTACATCACTGCTTGGTCAGCGGTGGCTCTAGTATCTGCAAGTATAAAGACACTTGTAAGCTACTATACAAACAATAAATTTAGCTTTCTGGCCTTTAATACTTACATCAGCTTGGCAGTGTCATACTGCGTCTTGGTATCACGTTTGCTTAACTTCTACTGCTGGTCAGCGGTGGCTCTGGGTAGTCAGCGGTGGCCTGGCGTAGTCAGCGGTGGCCTGGCGTAGTCAGCGGTGGCTCTAGTATCTGCAAGTATAAAGACACTTGTAAGCTACTATACAAAAATAAATTTAGCTTTCATGGCCTTTAATACTTACATCACTGCTTGGTCAGCGGTGGCTCTGGCGTAATCAGCAGTGGCTTTGGCGTAGTCAGCGGTGGCTCTAGTATCTGCAAGTATAAAGACACTTGTAAGCTACTATACAAACAATAAATTTAGTTTTCTGGCCTTTAATACTTACATCACTGCTTGGTCAGCGGTGGCTCTGGGTAGTCAGCGTGGCTGGCGTCTAGATCGGGTAGTCACGTGGCTCTGGTGTAGTCAGCGGTGGCTCTAGTATCTGCAAGTATAAAGACACTTGTAAGCTACTATACAAACAATAAATTTAGCTTTCTGGCCTTTAATACTTACATCACTGCTTGGTCAGCGGTGGCTCTGGGTAGTCAGCGGTGGCTTTGGCGTAAGTCAACGGTGGCTTGGCGTAGTCACGGTGGCTGGCTAGTCAGCGGTGGCTTAGTATCTGCAAGTATAAAGACACTTGTAAGCTACTATACAAACAATAAATTTAGTTTTCTGGCCTTTAATACTTACATCACTGCTTGGTCAGCGGTGGCTCTGGGTAGTCAGCGTAGGCTTTAGGCGTATCAACAGTTGGTCTGGGTTATACTCAGCGGTGGCGTCTGGTCTAGTATCTGCAAGTATAAAGACACTTGTAAGCTACTATCAAACAATAAATTTAGTTTTCTGGCCTTTAATACTTACATCACTGCTTGGTCAGCGGTGGCTCTGGTGTAGTCAGCGGTGGCCTGGCGTAGTCAGCGGTGGCCTGGCGTAGTCAGCGGTGGCTCTAGTATCTGCAAGTATAAAGACACTTGTAAGCTACTATACAAACAATAAATTTAGCTTTCTGGCCTTTAATACTTACATCACTGCTTGGTCAGCGGTGGCTCTGGCGTAGTCAGCGGTGGCTTGGCGTAGTCAGCGGTGGCTCTAGTATCTGCAAGTATAAAAACACTTGTAAGCTACTATACAAATAATAAATTTAGCTTTCCGGCCTTTAACACCAGGACTACTGGTATAGTCATTTTGACTACTTGCACTAGTAGTAGTCCTAGTTGGGGTCACGAGTCCAGTAGTCCTAGTGTTAAAGGGAATCTGTCACCTTAAATTGGCGGGATATTTAAATGATGGCAGTCAGGTCAGATAGGCGGTGTTTTGGGTACTTGCCTTAACATGTTGTTCGCCGCTGTCTCCATTATTTCTGGGAATTGTAGTCCTTGCCCTCCATATAACGCGCCTGCGCATTGCAATCTGCGGGCAAAGCATACTGCACTTGCGCAATTCAAGATTGCAATGCGCAGGTGCGTTATATGGAGGGCAACGACTAAAATTCCCAGAAATAATGGAGACAGCGGCGAACAACATGTTAAGGCAAGTACCCAAAACACCGCCCATCTGACTTGACTGCCATCATTTAAATATCCCGCCAATTTAGGGTGACAGATTCCCTTTAATACTTACATCACTGCTTGGTCAGCGGTGGCTCTGGCGTAGTCAGAGGTGGCCTGGCGTAGTCAGCGGTGGCTCTAGTATCTGCAAGTATAAAGACACTTGTAAGCTACTATGCAAATAATAAATTTAGCTTTCTGGCCTTTAAAACTTCCATCACTGCTTGGTCAGTAGTGACTCTGGCGTAGTCAGCGGTGGCTCTGGCGTAGTCAGCGGTGGCTCTGGCGTAGTCAGCGGTGGCCTGGCGTAGTCAGCGGTGGCCTGGTGTAGTCAGCGGTGGCCTGGTGTAGTCAGCGGTGGCCTGGCATAGTCAGCGGTGGCTCTAGTATCTGCAAGTATAAAGACACTTGTAAGCTACTATGCAAATAATAAATTTAGCTTTCTGGCCTTTAAAACTTCCATCACTGCTTGGTCAGTAGTGACTCTGGCGTACTCAGCGGTGGCTCTGGCGTAGTCAGCGGTGGCCTGGTGTAGTCAGCGGTGGCCTGGTGTAGTCAGCGGTGGCCTGGCATAGTCAGCAGTGGCCTGCCGTAGTCAGCGGTGGCCTTCCGTAGTCAGCGGTGGCCTGCCGTAGTCAGCGGTGGCCTGCCGTAGTCAGCGGTGGCCTGCCGTAGTCAGCGGTGGCTCTAGTATCTGCAAGTATAAAGACACATGTAAGCTACTATAAATGAAAAATAAAAAAAAGCTTGGCTGGACACACACACACACACTCGCCGCAGCACTTTGTTGGAAATACAAGTACAGTATGAAAAATAAAACAAAAGCATGGCTGGACACACACACACACGCAGCACTTACGCTGGCGGGACTCACGCTGGCAGGACTCACACCGGCTGCTGGCAGGATTCTGGTATAAGGAGTGAAACCCTACCTGGCAGGTTTATATACCCTACATTTGGGGCTGTCTGGCCAATTGGCTACAAGATAAGATTTGGAGCATGCTCAGATTAAAAAATGGGAATCCGTCGCTGGATTCCGTCATTTGACGGACAGCGTCGGATCCTGCGCCCATAGGCTTCCATTCTAGCCAACAATGGACAGCACTGGATCCGTCGCTGTCCGACTTTTCAACGCAGACAAAAAACGTTACTTTTAAGGTGCTGTGAAATGGGAGGGAAGCGGCACTGTCCACTTTTGAACTCTGTGTATAGATGATCTTTGTCTATGTGAGTTCATGTCTGTGAATAGGCCAGAGCTTATCACAATTTGCCATATGGAAACTAATCCCTAACTAAAGATCATAATAAAACGTTACTTTTAATAAATTAAAAGTGATATTATCAGTTGTTAGGGGATCGGCGCAGCCGCTGCCTATGTCCCTATTGTAATTGCACTATTGACTTATTATTAAAACAATTCTCTAGACCTCCCCTTTTGGGGATATCTACTATCACTGTTGAGGAATGAGAGTACAGTGATGACTACTATGATGGTGAAGGATTGATTGTAGGTAGGAAATTTCCCTCACAGTGGATATTGCACAATTGCTTGAGTTTTTAAAGTCCTTTTAGTTTATTAAAAGTAACGTTTTATTATGATCTTTAGTTAGGGATTAGTTTCCATATGGCAAATTGTGATTAGTCTTAATACCCTATGCTGATTATTGAGCAGCAATTGTTGTGTATTAGGCAAAAGCTTACACTCAATTAACAAGACCAATTCACAGCTAAGGCCTCTTTCATCAGTTTTTTCAGTCGCAATCCGTCATCTTTGGAAAAAAATGGATCCTGCGACTGATGACGCTGGATCCGATTTTTTCTCATAGACTTGTATCAGCGACGGATGGCCATACGTTTCGTCCGTCGTTCGCTGGATCCGTCGGAATTTGTTTGTCCGTGTCCCACAGTTTTCCGGTGTCTGACAATCACAAAACTCGCTGGTGGCCCATTCACCCAGGCATGTTGGCTTCTCTTATGCATCCTTGTGTCTGATAAACATTTTGAATGTATTCACAAAAATCATTTTGTATTGTTCATGTGACCTAAAATCGAGGTCAAATTTCTATTATGTCTTAATGCTAGCAAATCTTCAAGTGCATAAGAGCATAATGCACCAAAGGGCAGCATACAGTATTAAATCCATCACATTGTGGTGGTGGTGGGAACAAGATGGCAGGACAACTTTATTTATTGGAGGGCGACTTATGGATTCTAAAGGGTCACATTCCCTGAATATATTTTTTGAATGGCCTTATGGTTAGATGTTGTTATAATACATTTGCATTCATTCGAGGCGCTCAAGCAGTGGGTGGAGAAGATATGTTTCTGGTGACTTTTTAGTGTCGGCATAAAACAACGATACAATTGTGAATGTTATCATAGGTTTTGAGGATGAAAGACTGAGAATAGGCTGCTATCAATCATGCCTTGAAGGGAAGCCACTTTACACTAAGTGCACTGGACACCTGGAGTGCTGAAACATTGTGATGTCCTTCATGTCAAATGATGGTAACCTACAGATCAAGGAGACCATTGTTTCTGCTGCCACATCCATATATGCAGATCTACGGAGAGAAGGTAAATTACATTTCTGCTGATGTGCACATTATAACCGTGTGAGGGGGTGAGATATAATGTCCTTCTTGTTTCGCTTCCTCTGATGCCCTTCGACTGTTAATGTTTAAATATTGCTAATTGATAATGTCTACGATAAATGCCTGCGGTACTGCTACATAGAAAATATGTATTATCGCTCATCTTTTATGGTATTGCCACAAGTATATATGTGTTACCATTCTGTAGAGAGCTGTATTATATTGTCTTGTGTTCCTTTAATATAGTATTGTATAATATATGTGACCAATGTTCATGTACTGTTAGGGTAAGTCATTGCATCCTTCTTGGGGGACATTAGAGGAGGGCACTTTAGTATATAGTTCCTATAGATACGAGTAAATGTAGTTCTGTTGTGGGCCACTAGATGGGAGGCATACAAGTGGAGCCTTATAGGATGTTCTCTAGAGGGTTAATTGTAGGAAGGGCTGCCGGGTAGTAGGAGGGAAACTTGTTGGGAAATTAGGTTAGACGGGGCCAGGGTGCCCTAGGGTCCACATGGGCTATAGGCCCAGGACAGCTTGGCAGCCACGCAACGTTCAAGCGCTGCAGCCCAAGTTACCCGTGGCCACTGTGTGTCATGGCATTGGGCCAGTGCAGGAAAGGAAAGATGTGGCGACTTATCGCCTGGGCCGATGCTTTTAGGGCAGGAGTCGGTTGGACTGATGAGATGAAGGAAGTTGGAACTTCGACGAGATCGGTACAGACGGGTCGGATGCTTTACCAGAGGCAACCAAACTGGTGACTGATAATTTCGAGTCTGGGGCGAAGCAGGCAGAAGGAATTGTCATCATGGCAAGGTTAGGCCAGGAAAGAACTGGGGAGCAGTCTAGGACAGTCCGGTCTGGGCGTGTACTGCACAGAAGCGACAGCCAGAAAGGGAAAGATGAGGAAAACAGTAAATGTCACGATGTACCAACTGTGGATGTAACATGTGAAGTACTCAGTAAAGAAAGTGTTAAAGTTAACTAGGACTGTGTCTCCTTTGCTGGGGGTCGCCTGAAAAAGGGATCAGTGTCGCCTGGGAAGTGCCCAGAGGAAGCTGAATCTGGAGATATAGGTATGCTGGAGAGAAGAGTACAGTTTTCTGTAGGGGAAGGTGTTATGATTTGGTAGCTGAGGAGAGCAGGCAAAAGCGGCAATACACCAGAGAGGTTGGAATCTACTGGATTGCAGTACCCTGACTAACCACCACAACTAAAGGCAGCCGTGGAGCGTTCCTAAGTTGGTCCTAGATGCCTCGTCACAGCCTGAGAGGTTAACTACACCTAAAGATAGAAAGAGGAAAGCTATCTGCCCTGGAGCAGATCCCCAAAGAACATAGGAAGCCTCCAAACATGTAATGGCGGTTAGACAAGAGGAAATACAGACACAGACAGAAAATAGTATGAGCAAACGTTGGGGCCCAATCTTCCTAGAAAGAAAAGGATAAGAAGGACACTTACTGCAATCCAAAAACCCCTAAAAATACCAACTCTACTAATTGCAAAAACACCTGAGATCACACGACCTCTACCACCTAAATTAGTTCTCTGGTGTAACAAAACTAAGCCGCAGCCACTGAAAAAACTGGAAAAGGCAAATGAACAAATAACAGTGGCTCAGATAAGCTGAGAGGAGCACAAGCCCCGGAGGGGACCTGGCTGACCTCCACAGAAGTGCAGAGAACAATGCAAAAAGCAAGCACAAAAATAAAAGCAGAAAATATCTTATCTGATAGCAGAAGATGCAGGCAAGACTCAGCAAGCTTCAAAGTGAACCAGGAACCACAGTCGAGACAAGAACAATTGATCACCGGCAAGCATGATGGGAGGGAACCTCCCTTATATAAGACCAGTCTGTAACTCCTGATTGCCAATCTTCACAATCTTCATTGAATGGTTCAGTACTGTTTGTAACCACCAGAGGGAGCTTCTGCTCAGAATTCATTTCTAACACATTCACAACAGGAAGGACTGGACATAGATATTACGGTTATTCAGGTCATGACTACAGTCCCCTCCCTTACAACCAGACAAAGCTCCCTCCATATGTTCTCTAATACATTTTCTTATTTCACACTACTGTAAAGGGAAATCCAAATGAGACCAAATTGCTGTCAATTTTACTTGAATTTTCACAGGTAAAATCTGCAGTAGATTATGGTACCAGTCAGATAAAATTTGTAGTGGATTACACTATCAGGCAGGTTAAATCTGCAGCGGATTATACTACCAGGCTGGTGGGGATACTCGGTACCGTGCCAGTTCTTAAGGGGATGTGTCATGGCAGCAGTGACCCGGTCCGTGGCCCTGGGCATCCAATGAAAATGATGATAAAAGGAGAATAAAGTTTATAAGATATAGTTCGTAACGACACCTGTGGTATTCGGCAAGGGATAGCCAACGCTGCTTAAAGAGACCGCTGGGGCTGATGGTAATGCAGTTGGTACAGCTCTCCACAGGTATAGCCAAGTCCCAGGGCACTTATGATGTTAAAGATAGTGGTGATGGTTGTAAGGTTCTTTGTCTCTTTTGACATGTTCCTTGAAACTCAGTTTTCCGTCGGCCATTTTGCTTTCTGTCTTGCTGCAGCTATCTTGCCCTCAGTTAATATGGAGGTTCCAGCTTTCATGTTCCCGCCCTGATTCTCTCCTCTTGCTTCTTAAGCAGCCTCAGCTGAACAATCAGTGCTCCTGAATCAAGCTT
>JARQOD010000001.1:431463181-431502721 GCA_033576555.1 Oophaga sylvatica | reverse complement strand
TTTGAGGGGACAATAGTAGCGATTGGTGTCAGGTCTTTGTGGATGGGGAGGGAGGCCCTGGGAACTGGAGTGATGGGGATGGTAGCAGGTGGCAAAATTTAACCTGACCAGGGTATTGTTGTGGGGCAGGTGGGGAGACAAGTTGACTAGAGCCTTGGGAGGAATTTGATGGACAGGGGCTCTGTAGGTAGCCAAGGGGAAGACTGTGGGTATTTTGTGACCGGATGACCCAAGGGATAGTAAGTAGATATTCAAAATCTCACCAAACCTCAAAATTAGTTGAGATCCCAGACAAAAATTAATTTAGACGTCATGCCAAGTTCTAAATTGATTTGTAGCTTAGACCCTACCCCGAAATTAAAACAGACCCCAAAGTAGACCCTCAAATTATTTTAGACCCCAGACCACTATATCAATTCCGACCCTAGTTCATGGCTGCTGCGATGCTTGACTGTCAAGCTTTCTATTAGGTTTTTCTCTGGTCCTCTGGATGCAGGTTTGAGGGACTTGTAGTCCATACGGGGATCTAGTTTTTGCAAAGGAGAACATTGAGTCTTATGGCTGTCCTCTCTTGCCAGTTTTTACCGGCCCCACTCTCTGTCATACATGTCACTGTTGCACCATCAACCATCCAGGTTGTCTGTGGTCTGCAGCAACTATCTTTACGCCCTTATTATAAATTTTAAAGGGAAGGTACCGCGTTTGTAGATCATTAATAAATCAATGTAATGTAGCATAACATGCTGTTATAACCAAGTTTTGATAGCATTTGAAACATATTTTGTGTGTTATAGGAGTTTAAAGAAGGCACTGGAGGCTGACATCTTGCTTTCACAGTAGCAGCACGACACTATCAGTGTCATAATACTGCAGCCCATGGTCATAGGAGATAACAGAGGGACTCCAACCCTATGTATTGTAAGGCAACTATCACTGCTGTAAGCTGGGCACGCCTCTGTGGGCTGCACAATTTACAGTAGTGGGAGTGTTCTGCTGGCATGTTCATGGAGCCCTCTGGCTGTCGCTTTGTCTCCTGTCATTAGGATCTGCTAACAGAAGCATTACTGCTTCACAACAGATCTTAGATTGACAGGAGTAAAATCCCTGAGAAGAAAAACTCAGGGTAAACCAGGGGAAGAGTCACGAGGAGAGGATTTGCATATTCCAGTGCCTTCTGGGTTAAGTGAAGAGTCTCCGCGAGCTCAAGGAACACTGGATTTTGGCAGCTGAAAGGAGGACATCGGTAAACCAGGGGGAAGAGTCACGAGGAGAGGATTTGCATATTCCCAGTGCCTTCTGGGATAAGTGAAGAGTCTCCGCGATCTCATGGAACACTGGATTTTGGCAACTGAAAGGAGGACATCGGTAAACCAGGGGAAGAGTCACAAGGAGAGGATTTGCACATTCCCAGTGCCTTCTGGGATAAGTGAAGTCTCCGCGCGCTCAAGGAACACTGGATTTTGGCAGCTGAAAGGAGGACATCGGTAAACCAGGGGAAGAGTCACGAGGAGAGGATTTGCACATTCCCAGTGCCTTCTGAGATAAGTGACGAGTCTCCACGAGCTCAAGGAACACTGGATTTTGGCAGCTGAAAGGAGGATATCGGTAAACCAGGGGAAGAGTCACGAGGAGAGGATTTGCACATTCCCAGTGCCTTCTGGGATAAGTGAAGAGTCTCCGCAAGCTCAAGGAACACTGGATTTTGGCAGCTGAAAGGAGGACATCGGTTAACCGCGCGTCTAACGGCGCACAAATTTTGGCATAAATTTTACCACTTTGAGATATCTTGAACAATAAGAACATGGAAGAGGCCAGGAGCCATTTGGTGAGCTGCATTTCTTGCTATATGTTCAAAGACTTACCAGTGGAAAAGCCAAACTTCACATGCCAAAAATGCAAGCTTGTGTCCCTGTTGGAGGAAAAGTTGCAAAATCTAGAAGAGAAGTTATCTACATTGAAAACCATTAAGTAAGGTGAAGAGTTCTTAGACAGAGCAGAATTATCTCTTCATGTTACAGAAAGAAAAGAAATTCGAAGTGCACCTGAAGAAACAGGAATGGAAGCATGTGACCCAGAGAAGCAGGCGGACCGGGAGGCAGTCAGCACCCATACTGCTCAGGAACCAGTACCAGGCTCTTACGCAGGAGAATGATGAAGAAATACATCAGGATAAGACTTTGCCCACAAACAACAACCTTGTACGCCTTCAGAGTCCTCCTGAATGGAGAAAGAAAAATGTTGTGAAGAAGAAACGGAGAGTTGTGGTTATGGGGGATTCCCTGTTGAGAGGAACAGAGGCCGCTGTCTGCAGACCAGATTTAACCTCAAGAGAAATGTGCTGTCTTCCAGGTGCAAAAATTAAAGATGTATCTGACAGGATATCAGGACTCTTCAGACCTACAGATGACTACCCATTCCTGCTAATACATGTGGGGACAAATGATACCGCAAGAAACGACCTGGAAACCATCTGCAGTGACTTTGAAAGCTTAGGTAAGAAAGTGAAAGAACTGGGGTGGTCTTCTCTTCCATCCTCCCAGTGGATGGCCATGGAACAAGGAGGTGGAATAAGATTCTGCTGGTGAACAACTGGCTACGTCGATGGTGTCGTCAGCAAGGATTTGGATTTCTGGATCACGGAGTGAATTACCTATATGATGGACTACTTGCTAGAGTATATGATGGACTACTTGCTAGAGATGGTTGCACCTTACGAACATTGGAAAACATGTATTTGGAAGTCGCCTTGCTACACTCATCAGGAGAGCTTTAAACTAGAACAATGTGGGAAGGGAAGCAAAAGGCCAGAAAAAGCCATACACCTGACAAATACTATTGAGAATTCTGCTATTAGAAGTTTTTAAGGGAAGAACAAAGACAAAAAAAATTAAATAATAAAAATATTGAAGAAAGAGAAACTAATCACAAACTAAAATGTTTCTATACAAATGCACAAAGCATGGGCAACAAACAAGGAGAACTGGAACTCCAAATCAGGAAAATAAATATGATGTCATTGGAATCACTGAGACTTGGTGGGACGATACACATGATTGGAATACAAGGCTAGAAGGATACAACTTATTTGCAAGAAACAGACTTGATAAACGAGGAGGAGGTGTCGCATTGTATGTTAGAAAAGCGTATATCTGCACAGAGATTGAAGCTTCAGAGACTGGGAGTTCTGTGGAAACTGTTTGGGTGAGAATACAATGAGCAAACAATGGAAAGGACACCGTTGTAGGCATTTGCTACAGGCCGCCTGTGCAAGCTGAAGATATGGATGAATTCTTTATGCATCAAATGGCCAAGTTCTCCAAAAAAATATGACATAGTGGTCATGGGAGATTTCAACTATTCAGACATGTTGGGAATCTCTCTCAGGCAAAACTAACAGGTCAAGGAAATTCTTATCCTCTCTTGCTGACAACTTTATCTTCCAAAAGGTAGGGGAGAAAACAAGGGGATCTGCCACCTTGGATCTAATCCTTATAAACAGGGAGGAAATGGTTGAGGAGGTAAGAGTGGCTGGGACCCTAGGAGGTAGCGACCATGCTATGTTAGAATTTTGGATAACTAGAGGAGGAAAACCTGTGAAGACTCAAACGTCAAGGTTAGATTTCAGAAAGGCAAATTTCAAGGGACTCCGAAAGAGAATTGGAGGAATCCAATGGCTGGATATCTTTAAGGACAAAAATGTCCAGGAAGGATGGGAAATCTTGAAAAATGAGATTCTCAAAGCACAATCGTTAACAATTCCGAAAAGAGGGAAGAATAGGAAGCATTTAAGGAAACCAGGATGGATGAACACAGAACTTAAACACATGCTAAAAAGGAAGAAAGAAATGTTTATCAAATGGAAAGAGGGAGGCATATCTAAAGAAGAATATAATGCTGTCTGCAGAACCTGCAGGGCACAAATCAAATTAAGACTTGCAAGAGACGTCAAAAGCAACAAAAAAGGAATTTGGGGATATGTCAAAAGTTAAAGAAATGTCAAAGATGCTATAAGATTTTTACAGGATGAAAATGATGAAATGGTAAGACAGGATGTTGAGAAGGCCGAACTTTTAAATTCCTATTTTGCATCTGTTTTCTCTCAGAAAGGAAATGTAACATCAACTGATCTTCACTGTCCTATTAAGAGAATATAAGAATCCAGGAAATCTATAAACAGAAAAATAGTGAGGAAACACTTAACAACCCTAAATGGATTCAAGTCTCCAGATCCAGATGAATTACACCCCAGAGTACTGAAGGAAATAGCAGAAGAAATTCTTGAACCACTCTCCATAATATTTGAAAATTCTTGGAGAACAGGAGAAGTCCCAGAAGACTGGAGGAGAGCAAATGTTGTTCCTATCTTCAAAAAGGGGAAGAAGGTGGACCCAGGGAACTATAGGCCGGTGAGTCTGACTTCTATAACAGGAAAGATCATTGAACAAATTATGAAACAACATGTATGTAAGTACCTGGATAAGAATTAAGTGAATAAACAGAGTCAGCATGGGTTTGTAACTAATAAGTCATGTCAGACTAACTTAATTTCCTTCTATGACAGAATCACTGACTGGGTGGATCAGGGAAATGCTGTAGATATAGTATATCTTGACTTCAGCAAAGCATTTGACAAAGTATCTCACACAATCCTTATTGAAAAAATGACTAAGTATGGAATGGACAAGGCAACTGTTAGGTGGATTCATAACTGGCTTAGTGATTGGTCCCAAAGAGTTGTTGTAAATGGCAGAACATCCAGTTGGAAGAATGTCTCAAGTGGGGTACCACAGGGCTCTGTCCCGGGTCCTGTATTGTTCAACATCTTTATCAATGATTTAGATGAAGGAATTAAGGGTAAGCTGAATTAAATTTGCTGATGACACAAAGCTAGGAGGGATAGCGAATACTAGAGAAGAGAGAGAGGATTCAAAAAGATATAAATAAACTGGAGCAGTGGGCAGCAACTAACAGAATGGTTTTTAACAGGGAAAAATGCAAAGTACTACATCTGGGCAATAAAAATGAAAAAAGCATACACATAATGGGAGGAATAGGGCTAAGCAACAGCACATGTTAAAAAGACTTGGGTATACTACTAGATCACAGACTGAACATGAGTCAACAGTGTGATGCAGCAGCAAAAAAGGCAAATACAATTCTAGGATGTATTAACAGAAGCATACAGTCTAGATCACGTGAAGTCATTATTGCCCTCTACTCCTCTTTGGTCAGACCTCATCTGGAATACTGTGTCCAGTTTTGGGCACCACATTTTAAAAAAAGACATCAACAAACTGGAGCAAGTTCAGAGAAGAGCGACCAGAATGGTGACCGGTCTGCAAACCATGTCCTATGAGGAATGGTTGCAGGATTTGGGAATGTTTAGCTTGCAAAAGAGAAGACTGAGAGGAGACTTAATAGCTTTATACAAGTATCTGAAGGGCTGTCACGTTGTAGAAGAATCATCTTTATTCTCATTTGCACAAGGAAAGACTAGAAGCAATGGGATGAAACTGAATGGGAGGAGACACAGATTAGATATTAGAAAAAACTTTTTGACAGTTAGGGTGATCAGTGAGTGGAACAGGCTGCCGCAAGAGGTGGTGAGTTCTCCTTCAATAGAAGTCTTCAAACAGAGGCTGGACCGATATCTGTCTGGGATGATTTAGTGAATCCTGCTTTGAGCAGGGGGTTGGACCAGGTGGCCCAGGAGGTCCCTTCCAACTCTACCATTCTATGATTCTATGAGAGGGGGGGAGCTGTCTGTGACTCATCCCTCAGTAAGATAAGAAGGAACTCCAGGTCTGCAATGAATGGCTAGATTGGAGGGGGAAAGATACATTTAGTATGGCTGAGAGAAACTGATGGGTGAGAGGCACACATGTAGTATGATGAGTGAGACACATATGGAGTGTGATGGGGAGAGAGACACATATGGAGCGTGATGGGGAGAGAGATAGACATGGAATAGCAGGAGAGAGACATGGATATGGAATAGCAGGCGTGAGAGACTTGGAGTGTGATGGGAGAGAGACATGGAGTATGATGAGTAAGACACATATGGAGCATGATGGGGAGGGATACACATGGAATAGCAGGGGAGAGATATGGATATGGAATAGCAGGCAATGAGAGACTTGAAGTGTGATGGGGAGAGAGAGACATAATTATTGAAATTGTGGTAGTCATACCAAGAAGTCGTTTGAAGGAATAATATTGCATGTGTTTCCATACTCCATGCAAACGGCAGTTATCCATGGCAGTTAATCAGGGCAGGAATCAGGTAACCCACTTATTGCTTTCCCTTTTCACCATGTGCTTTATTTCTATCCTTCTGTGTTCCCTTGCCATCCACATTCACCGCCCCATCCCCCCCTCCATCACGACTTATACACATCAGCCCCTCTATACTTCCCTCTCCCATGTACAGCTCCCATGCACTCCTCACCTTCCTGAAAAACCTCAGCCCATCTTGGCCAAACACATTGCAGAAAAAAACCCACTTACAATTCCAACAACTACTTGCTCTTTATCTTCCTACTCCTACAGATTTCAGGGGACATCTCCCAAACCCTGGTCCACCATCCCCCAACCTCAACCCCTACCCTACCTCATATCGAAACCATAATAATCATATTAATATTACTTGCACTCCCTCATCTCCTTCTTTTAATTGTGCCCTCTGGAATCCACGGTCTGTATGTAACAAGCTTCCTTTCCTGCACGACTATTTTCTGAACAACTCTCTTAATCTGTTGGCACTCACTGAAACCTGGATTCAGGACTCTGACACGGTCTCCCCTGCTGCTATTTCCTATGGTGACTTACAATTCTCCCATTCCCCGAGACCCACAAACAGACATGGTGGTAGAGTCGGCATACTCCTGTCCCCACAATGCACTTTCCAGGTCATCCCCCCAATTCCATCACTCTCATTCCCTTGTTTTGGAGGTCCACACTATTAGGCTCTTCCGTCCCCTCTCCGTCAGAGTAGCAGTCATATATCGGCCCCCAGGCTCGCCCACCCAGTTCCATGACCACTTCTCAGCCTGGCTGCTGCACTTCATGTCCTCAAAAATACCAACCCTTATCCTTGGAGACTTCAACATCCCCATTAACAGCCCCACTTCCACATCTGCATCCCAGCTTCTATCACTAACCACTTCTCTAGGCCTCTCACAGCTTTCAACCTCTGAGACACACAAGGACGGTAACACCCTTGACCAGGTCTTTGTCCGGCTCTGTTCAATCCCCCACCTAAATAACTCACTGCTTCCACTCTCTGACCACAACATTCTCTCCTTCACGCTCACAAATCCTCATCCACCCCAGCACACTCCTACCTACCACACATTCAGAAATCTACAAGCCATTAACCCTCAGACACTTACACTTAGACTCCTTACACTCATCACTGTCCCCAATCTCCTCTCTTTCCTGTCCTGATCTGGCTGTTCATCACTACAACGACACTCTTAGAAGCACCCTTAACCAAATGGTGCCGCTCACCTTCAGAACTTCCAAACACAGAGTAAAACAGCCCCGGCTCACATTGCAAACTCAACTTCTCCAGCAATGCTCTAGGAGTGCTGAACGCCTATGGAGAAAAATTTGCACACCAGAAGACTTCATCCACTTCAACTGGCCAAACAGACCTACTTCACCACCCTGATCTCCTCACTAGCCAACAACCCCAAGAAACTTTTTGACACCTTTCACTCCCACCTCAGGCCAAAAGCACAAGCTCATAACACAGACATTCGTGCTGATGACCTGGCCTCCCACTTTATAGAGAAAACAGATAATATCCGTCAGGAAATCTGCTCCCAGCCACCAAGTGCTGTGACTCCCATCCCACCCTGCATTTCCACTATCTCAGTTTCCACATTTGATCCCATCACAGAAGAAGAAGTCTCCAGACTCCTCTTCCTCTCGTCCGACTACATGCACTACCGACCCCATTCCCTCACATCTCCTCCAGTCTCTCTCTCCAGTTGTCACAACTCCCCTAACTACAATCTTTAATCTCTTCCTCTCCTCTGGCATTTTCCCATCCTCCTTCAAACACTCCATCATTACTCCATTACTAAAGAAACCCGCTCTCGACCCATCCTGCACAAACAACTACAGACCAGTCTCCAATCTCCCCTTCATCTCTAAACTTTTGGAGCGCCTAGTCTACTCCCGCCTTACTTGTTAACTCTCCACTCACTCCCTCCTAGACCCTTAACAGTCTGGCTTCCGCCCCCTACATTCAACTGAAACTGCACTCATCAAAGTGACCAATGACCTTCTGACAGCAAAATGTAGTGGTGACCACTCTCTGCTCATTCTTCTCAACCTTTTTGCAGTTTTTGACACTGTCGACCACCGTCTCCTACTCTCTAGGCTCCAGTCACTAGGCATTAAAGACACTGCTCTCTCCTGGCTCTCTTCCTATCTTTCTGACCGCTCCTTCAGTGTTTTGCTTGCTGGCTCCATGTCATCTCCTCTTCCTCTCGCTGTCGGGGTACCTCAGGGCTCAGTCCTTGGCCCCCTTCTCTTCTCTCTCTACACGGCCCCAATTGGACAGACCATCAGCAGATTTGGCTTTCAGTACCATCTTTATGCTGATGACACACAACTATACACGTCATCCCCCGACCTTACCCCCGCTATGCTACAGAACGCCAGTGACTGTCTGTCTGCAGTTACCAACATCATGTCCGCTCTCTGAAACTCAACCTCTCAAAAACTGAACTTCTTCTGCTCCCGCCGTCTACTAACCTCCCTAAATTTGACATTTCCCTCTCCGTGGGCGACACCATAATAACACCCCGGCAGCAGGCGCGCTGTCTGGGTGTTATGTTTGACACCAATCTCTCCTTCACCTCCCATATACAATCTCTTGCCCGCTCTTGCAGCCTACACCTAAAGAACATCTCTAGAATCCGCCCTTTTCTCACCATGGAAACAACAAAAACCCTCACTGTCGCCTTGATCCACTCCCGCCTGAACTACTGCAACGCTCTATTAATTGGCTCCCCGTAATTCGACTATCCCCTCTCCAGTCCATACTTAATGCAGCAGCCAGGGTCATCTATCTGGCTAATCAGTACTCTGACGCGTCCGCTCTTCGCCAGTCCTTACATTGGCTGCCCATTCATTATGGGATCCAATTCAAAGTACTTGTTCTCACCTACAAAGCTCTCCACAGTGCAGCACCCCCCTGCATCTCCTCCCTCATTTCTGTTTATAGCCCTAACCGACTGCTGCGCTCTGCAAACGACTTTCGACTAATCTCTGCACTAATCCGTACCTCCCACTACCGACTCCAAGACTGCTCCCGTGCAGCACCAATCCTCTGGAATGCTTTACCCTAAGAAATTAGGACTATCCACAATTTGAATAGTTTCAGGCGCTCCCTCAAAACACATTTGTTCAGAGCTGGCCTATCACGTTCACTAATCAAAGTCATTCTATGTGTAAGTGTGTGTGTGTAGCCCATTCACTATCTCCATCCATCCCTCACTCCTGCAAGATGGCTGGACCATCATTGTAAATACACCATTGTAAATACACACCTTTACTTTGTATCTCCCCCACCGCATTGTAGATTGTAAGCTCTCACAAGCAGGGTCGTCTTATTTTGCTTTAATTATTGTATTGTTAACGTTGTTACTTATGACTTATGTTTTGAAACTGTTAAACTGTAAAGCGCTGTGGAATATGTTGGCGCTATATAAATAAAGATTATTATTATTATTACTCCATGGAAGGAATAAAACTGTGGCTGCACAGACAGGACAATTTACTAACATTGACACAGTTGCTGAAAGAATCCGTGCTGGGAAGACACACGACAAATTCAGAATGTGCTCAAAACACTTTGAGGAAGATTGTTACATTTCTGTATCAGAAAAAAAAGCTTAGTTGCCTAAGGCTATGTGCATACGCTGTGGATTTTGATGTGGATCCGCAGCGTTTTTGGAAGCGCGGAATTGCATCAAATTCGCAGTGTAGTGCACAGCCAATGTTAGTCAAAGGTAAATTAAGATATGCTGTGCACATGTTGCATAAAAATCTGCTCAGATTTGCAGCGTTTTTTTTTTCCGCAGCATGTCAATTCTTTTTGCGGATCCGCACTAGCGTTTCTCTAGTCTGGCACATTCTCTCTCTCTCATTACCACCAAATCTGCACAGCAAAAACGCATTGAAATCCGCATAATTTCTGCATGCAATCCACAAGCTGTTTGCCCTGCGTTTTCTGCCAAGAGATGCAGTTTCTCTGCAGAAAATACTGCAGGCAAATCTGAAAAGTGTGCTCATACCCTTAGGCTGTGTGCACACGTTGCGGATTTTGATGAGTTTCCATTGCATTTTTGAACGCGCAGAATTGCATCAAATCCACAGTGTAGTACAGTAACAATGATAGTCAATGGGAATTTGAGAATTGCTGTGCACATGCTGGGGAACAATCCGTGCGGATTCGCTGCGTTTTTTTTTTCCGCAGCATGTCAATTCTTTGTGCGGAAATGCAGCTTTTCTGCACCCATTGACTATACATTGAGTAAGGCAAATACGCACATCAAAAGCCGCATGACAATCCGCAACAAATCCGCATCAATTCCGCATGATATCCGCAAGCATTTTGGCCTGCGTTTTCTGCCAAGAGATACAGATTCTGTGTTGAAAATTCCGCAGGCCAATCCGCAATGTGTGCACATACCCTAAGGGATTCAGCAGTGTGTTATGTTTCGGTAGCTGAGAAGTAATAGCAAAAATAGCAAAATAGCAATACACCAGAGAGGCTGGAAACTATTGGGTTGCAGGACCCTAAACTAAACCGCAACACTAGAAGTAGCCGTGGAGCGTACCTACGGTGATCCTAGACGCCTCGTCACAGCCGGAGAGATAGCAACACCTAAAGGCAGAAAGATGAAAACTAACTGCCCCGTAGCAGAACCCCCAAAGAAATAGGAAGCCCCCAAACATGTAATGGTAGTTAGACAAGAAGAAAACACGAACACAGACAGAAAATAGAATGAGCAAACGCTGGGGTCTAATTCGGTCTAGATAGGAAAGAATTCTGACTGCAACCCAAAAAAACCCTGACAAAAATACCAACACTTCTGATTAATAAAAAACCTGAGATCACACGATCTCTACCACCTAAATCAGATCTCTGGTGTAACACACAGCAATTAAAAGTGCTACAGGAACAGAGCAAAAGTGCAAACACAAACTGAGCACAATTGAAGTGCCAGGCCCCAAAATGGGACCAAGCTGAAGTCTACTGCTAAGCAGCAACCCAGCAAGGAAAATCCAACCAGAGGAAAAAAAAACAGCAAATCACTTATCTGAATGAGAGCAGGAATGCAAGCTGAGCTCCAAGCAAGACCAGGAAGAACAATTGATTACCAGCAAGGCTGATGGGAACTCAGGTCACTTATATCAGACCATTCAGAGCCAGCTGAAAGCCATTCAGCAATTAGTTCATTACCCTCAGCAACCACTGGAGGGAGCCCCAGCTCAGAAGTCGCCTACAGAGTATTCACAACAGCAGTGCCCACTATTTTTAGGGTATGTGCACACGTTGCAGATTTAGATGCAAATCCGCAGCGTTTTTGGACGCGCAGAATTGCATCAAATCCGCAGTGTACAGTCATGGCCAAAAGTTTTGAGAATGACACAAATATTAATTTTTACAAAGTCTACTGCTTCACTTTTTCTAATGGCAATTTGCATATACTCCAGAATGTTATAAAGAGTGATCAGCTTAACAGCAATTACTTGCAAAGTCAATATTTGGCTAGAAAATGAACTTTATCCCCCAAAACACATTTCAACATCATTGCAGCCCTGCCTTAAAAGGACCAGCTAACCTCTTTTCAGTGATTGCTCCATTAACACAGGTGTGGGTGTTGATGAGGACATGGCTGGAGATCAATCTGTCATGATTAAGTAAGAATGACATCACTGGACACTTTAAAAGGAGGCTGGTGCTTGGCATCATTGTTTCTCTTCTGTTAACCATGGTTATCTCTAAAGAAACACGTGCAGTCATCATTGCAATGCACAAAAATGGCCTAACAGGGAAGAGTATCGCAGCTAGAAAGATTGCACCTCAGTCAACAATCTATCGCATCATCAAGAACTTCAAGGAGAGAGGTTCCATTGTTGCCAAAAAGGCTCCAGGGCGCCCAAGAAAGACCAGCAAGCGCCAGGACCGTCTCTTAAAAGTGTTTCAGCTGCGGGATCGGGCTACCAGCAGTGCAGAGCTTGCTCAGGAATGGCAGCAGGCAGGTGTGAGTGCATCTGCACGCACTGTGAGGCGGAGACTCTTGGAGCAAGGCCTGGTCTGTTATGTTTCGGTAGCTGAGGAGTGCAGGTAAAAAAGGCAATACACCAGAGCAGTTGGAATCTATGAGATTGCAGTACCCTGACTAACCACCACAACTAGAGGCAGCCGTGGAGCGTTCCTACGTTGGTCCTAGACGCCTCGTCACAGCCTGAGAAACTAACTACACCTAAAGATAGAAAGAGGAAAGCTATCTGCCCCGGAGCAGATCCCCAAAGAACATAGAAAGCCCCCAAACATGTAATGGCGGTTAGACAAGAAGAAATACTGACACAGACAGAAAATAGTATGAGCAAACGTTGGGGCCCAAACTACCTAAATAGAAAAGGATAGGAAGGGCACTTACTGCAATCCCAAAAAAACCCTGAAAAGCACCAACTCTACTAATTTCAAAATCACCTGAGATCACACGACCTCTACCACCTAAATTAGTTCTCTGGTGTAACAAAATCAAAACAGCAGCCACTGAAAAAACTGGAAAAAGCAAAAGTACAAACATCAGTGGCTGAACTAAACGGAGAGGGAAAAAGCCCCCGGAGGGGACCCTGAAGGCCCCCACAGAAGTGCAGGACAAAATGCAAAAATCAAGCACAAAAACAAAAAGAAGAAAATGTCTTATCTGTTAGCAGGAGATGCAGACACGACACAGCAGGCTACAAAGGAAACAGGACTCAAGGATTGAGACCAGAACAATTGATCACCGGCAACCCTGATGGGAAGGCGACTCCCTTATATAAGACCAGTCAGTAACACCTGATTCCCACTCCTCACAATCTTCACTGGACAGTCCAGTACCGCTTGTAACCACCAGAGGGAGCCTCTGCTCAGAACTCATTTCAAGTCCATTCACAACACTGGTCTCAAGGAGGGCAGCAAAGAATCCACTTCTCTCCAGAAAAAACATCATGGACAGACTGATATTCTGCAAAAGGTACAGGCAGTGGACTGTTGAGGACTGGGGTAAAGTTATTTTCTCTGATGAATCCCCTTTTCAATTGTTTGGGACATCAGGAAAACGCCTCATTCGGAGAAGACAAGGTGAGCACTACCACCAGTCTTGTCTCATGCCAACTGTTAAGCATCCTGAAACCATTCATGTGTGGGGTTGCTTCTCAGCCAAGGGAATCGGCTCTCTCACAGTCTTGCCTAAAAACACAGCCATGAATAAAAAATGGTACCAGAATGTCCTCCAAGAGCAACTTCTCCCAACCCTCCAAGAGCAGTTTGGCGATCAACAATGCCTTTTCCAGCATGATGGAGCACCTTGCCATAAAGCAAAGGTGATAACTAAATGGCTCAGGGAACAAAACATAGAGATTTTGGGTCTATGGCCTGGAAACTCCCCAGATCTTAATCCCATTGAGAACTTGTGGTCAATCATCAAGAGACGGGTGGACAAACAAAAACCTAAAAATTCTGACAAAATGAAAGCATTGATTGTGCAAGAATGGACTGCTATCAGTCAGGATTTGGTCCAGAAGATGATTGAGAGCATGCCAGGGAGAATTGCAGAGGTCCTGAAGAAGAAGGGTCAACACTGCAAATATTGACTTGCTGCATTAACTCATTCTAACTGTCAATATAAACTTTTGTTACTCATATGTTTGCAATTATATTTCTGTCTGTGATAAAAACATCTGTCAAACACACATAAAAACCAGAGGGCAGCAGATCATGTGAAAATATAATATTTGTGTCATTCTCAAAACTTTTGGCCATGACTGTAGTGCACAGCCAATGTTGTTCTATGTGAAATAAAGAATTGCTATACACATGCGGAAAAATCCGCACAGATTTGCGTTTTTTTTTCCGCAGCATGTCAATTCTTTTTGCGGATCTACAGCGTTTCTGCCCCCATTGACTTCCATTGAGTCAGGCAAATCCGCAGCAAAACCGCAGGTGTAAGAAAGATCTGGGGATTTGCTGCGGATGTGGGTGCGAGAAACGCTGCAGATCGGAAGGAGGGAGTGTGTGTGCGGTGACTGTGTGCGTGTCTGTGTGTGCATGTCTGTGTAAGCAGCCATTGTCTGATGGGACCTACAGTCATGGCCAAAAGTTTTGAGAATGACACAAATATTATATTTTCACATGATCTGCTGCCCTCTGGTTTTTCATGTGTGTTTGACAGATGTTTTTATCACAGACAGAAATATAATAATTGCAAACATATGAGTAACAAAAGCTTATATTGACAGTTAGAATGAGTTAATGCAGCAAGTCAATATTTGCAGTGTTGACCTTTCTTCTTCAGGACCTCTGCAATTCTCCCTGGCATGCTCTCAATCAACTTCTGGACCAAATCCTGACTGATAGCAGTCCATTCTTGCACAATCAATGCTTTCATTTTGTCAGAATTTTTAGGTTTTTGTTTATCCACCCGTCTCTTGATGATTGACCACAAGTTCTCAATGGGATTAAGATCTGGGGAGTTTCCAGGCCATGGACCCAAAATCTCTATGTTTTGTTCCCTGAGCCATTTAGTTATCACCTTTGCTTTATGGCAAGGTGCTCCATCATGCTGGAAAAGGCATTGCTGATCGCCAAACTGCTCTTGGAGGGTTGGGAGAAGTTGCTCTTGGAGGACATTCTGATACCATTCTTTATTCATGGCTGTGTTTTTAGGCAAGACTGTGAGAGAGCCGATTCCCTTGGCTGAGAAGCAACCCCACACATGAATGGTTTCAGGATGCTTAACAGTTGGCATGAGACAAGACTGGTGGTAGCGCTCACCTTGTCTTCTCCGAATGAGGCGTTTTCCTGATGTCCCAAACAATCGAAAAGGGGATTCATCAGAGAAAATAACTTTACCCCAGTCCTCAGCAGTACACTGCCTGTACCTTTTGCAGAATATCAGTCTGTCCATGATGTTTTTTTCTGGAGAGAAGTGGCTTCTTTGCTGCCCTCTTTGAGACCAGGCCTTGCTCCAAGAGTCTCCACCTCACAGTGCGTGCAGATGCACTCACACCTGCCTGCTGCCATTCCTGCGCAAGCTCTGCACTGCTGGTAGCCCGATCACGCAGCTGAAACACTTTTAAGAGACGGTCCTGGCGCTTGCTGGTCTTTCTTGGGCGCCCTGAAGCCTTTTGGCAACAATGGAACCTCTCTCCTTGAAGTTCTTGATGATGCGATAGATTGTTAACTGAGGTGCAATCTTTCTAGCTGCGATACTCTTCCCTGTTAGGCCATTTTTGTGCATTGCAATGATGACTGCACGTGTTTCTTTAGAGATAACCATGGTTAACAGAAGAGAAACAATGATGCCAAGCACCAGCCTCCTTTTAAAGTGTCCAGTGATGTCATTCTTACTTAATCATGACAGATTGATCTCCAGCCATGTCCTCATCAACACCCACACCTGTGTTAATGGAGCAATCACTGAAAAGAGGTTAGCTGGTCCTTTTAAGGCAGGGCTGCAATGATGTTGAAATGTGTTTTGGGGGATAAAGTTCATTTTCTAGCCAAATATTGACTTTGCAAATAATTGCTGTTACGCTGATCACTCTTTATAACATTCTGGAGTATATGCAAATTGCCATTAGAAAAAGTGAAGCAGTAGACTTTGTAAAAATTAATATTTGTGTCATTCTCAAAACTTTTGGCCATGACTGTACTGCTCCCATCCGGCAATAAATGCTGACAGTGACAGCATTGCCGATGATGGGAAAGTAGTCCCATCAGACAATGCATGTGTTCAGAAGTATACATAAAAAAAAAAAACAACAACATACAGAACATACATTACATACATATACACATACAGAACATACATATAACACAGTACATACTTACCAAACACCTAGTATCCGATGCCCTCGTCTCCTAATAAAAATTAAAATAATAAACCAACCTATACTTACCTTTCCGCCGTAATCCAGTTAATAACGAGTGTCCCATGACGATCTCCGGTGTAGAACACTGACACCGGGCGATATCAGTGCTCTACAAGGGCTCCAGCGACACACTGACAAGCGGAGGTAATCCTCCGCGGTGTACATCCCTCCGCCGCTGCCGGGAGAGGTCACTTCAGTTCATTCACCGGCAGCGCTGTGTGAGAAAATTCCCACACAGCATTGCCTTAAAGTGAGAGAATGAACTCACTTTACCCCTTCCGTGATGCATTGCAGGAGGATTATCTCCTGTTAGTGTGTCACTGGAGGCCCTGTAGAGCAGTGACATCACCCGATGTCACTGTTCTATAGGGGAGATTGTCGTGGGACCCTCATTTATTAATTGGATTATGTCAGACAGGGAGTATACGGTTGGTTTATTATTTTAAATTTTTCGCAGGAGACCGAGGGCGTCGCATGGATTAGGCGTGCAACAAAAAGATGGAAAACTGTGTAGTGTTTTATTTCATTAAAAGAGTTTTTTCTGGCTGTGTTTTTTTCAACCAATTAATCACTATAGGATTAGTAATGGATACGTGTCTTATTGACGCCTCTCCATTACCAACCGGGCTTCATGTCACCTTATAATCAAAGGTGACATTAACTCCTTATTAGAGGCTAAGTGCCGGAATTGGCGCATCTTAAGAGATGTGCCACTTCTGGGGCGGCTGTGGGCTGCTGTTTGGCTATGAATATCAGCCCACAGCTGTCTGCATAGCCTTTCTGGCTATTAATTATAGGTGGATCCCACGTCATTTTTTTAGGGGGCCCTCCTATTTTAATAGCCAGTGAAGGCTATGCAGACAGCTGCGGGCTGATATTCATAGCCTGGGAAGCTCCATGAGTATTACCGGCCCCCAGTCGCTGGCTTTCCCTCTCTGGACTTGAAAATTGCGCAGGAGCCCACGTAATTTTTTTTTTCCATTTTTTTTTAATTAAACAGATATTGCGTTTAACCCCTTTCCGACCTTTGACACAGCGTATGCGTCATGAAAGTCGGTGCCAATCCGACCTGTGATGCATATGCTGTGTCATGGAAGGATCGGGTTCCTGCGGGTCGGGTGACCGGGGTCACTGAAAGGTCACCCGACCTGCAGGCACAAGAGCCTTTGTACTTCACCACAGGGGGGTGGCTTAACCCCCCTGTTGCTACGATCGCTCTGATTGGCTGTTAAAAATGAAACAACCAATCAGAGCGATTTGTAATATTTCACCAATGAAATTTGGTGAAATATTACAATCCAGCCATGGCCGATGCTGCAACAGCATCGGCCATGGCTGGAGACCGAGATCCGACCCCCCCCCACACAGAGTGATGGCGGCGATCGGCCCCCGCCATCGATTGATGGCGGCGATCGGTCACCGCCGTCACTATCTGCTCCCTTTCACCTTTCCTCTGCCTTCCGATCCCCCCTCACCTCCCCCGGTGTCTGCGAAGTCCCTGTGGCCGTCCCGGTGTCCCTCCGGGAAGCTTTGTGGGCACCACCATCTTGCAAAATGGCAGGCGCATGCGCAGTGCGCCCATCGGCCGGCAGATTCCATTCATTTATTTATTTTGATCACTGTGATAAACTCTCACAGTGATCAAAATAAAAAAAAGTAAAATAAAATAAGGAAATTAATTTTTTATTTTTCCATTAGGGTTAGCTTTAGGGTTAGGGTTCGCATTAGGGTTAGGGTTGGAATTAGGGTTAGGCTTGTGGTTAGGGTTAGGGGTGTGTTGTGGTTAGGGTTATGGTTGGGATTAGGGTTAGGGGTGTATTGGGGTTAGGGTTATGGTTGGGATTAGGGTTAGGGGTGTGTTGGGTTAAGGGTTGTGGTTAAGGGTGTGTTGGGGTTAGGGTTGGAGTTAGAATTGAGGGGTTTCCACTATTTACGCACATCAGGTCTCCAAACCTGACATGGCGCCACCATTTATTCCAGCCAATTTTGGTTCAAAAAGTCAAACAGTACTCCCTCCATTCCGAGCCCCGACGTGTGCCCAGAACAGTGGTTTACCCCCACATATGGGGTATCAGCGTACTCAGGAAAAATTGCACAACAACTTTGGGGGTCTAATTTCTCCTGTTACCCTTGGAAAAATAAAAAATTGGGGACTAAAAAAATTATTTTTGTGGAAAAAAATGATTTTTTATTTTCACGGCTCTGCGTTATAAAGTTCTGTGAAGAACTTGGAGATTCAAAGTGCTCACCACACATCTAGATGAGTTCCTTGGGGATCTAGTTTCCAAAATGGTGTCACTTATGGGGGGTTTCTACTGTTTAGGCACATCATGGGCTCTACAAACGTAACATGTTGCCTGCAGACCATTCCATCAAGTCGGCATTTCAAAACGTCGCTACTTTCTTTCCGAGCCCCGACGTGTGCTCAAACAGTAGTTCCGCCCCACATATGGGGTACCAGCGTACTCAGGACAAACAGGACAACAACTTTTGGGGTCTAATTTCACCTGTTACCCTTGGGAAAATAAAAAAATTGAGGACTAAAATATCATGTTTGTGGAAAAAATATGATTTTTTTATTTTCATGCCCGGGCGTTATAAACTTGTGTAGCCCTTGGGGGTTCAAAATGCTCACCACACATCTAGATAAGTTCCTTGGGGGGGTCTAGTTTCCAAAATGGGGTCATTTGTGGGGAGTTTCTACTGTTTAGGCACCTCAGGGGCTCTGCAAACACAACATGACGCCCGCAGAACATTCAATCAAGTCTGCATTCCAAAATGGCGCTCCTTCCCTTCTGAGCTCTCCCATGCGCCAAAACAGTGGTTCCCTCGCACATAAGGGGTATCGGTGTACTCAGGACAAATTGCACAACTTTTGTGGTCCAATTTCTCCTGTTACCCTTGTGAAAATAAAAAATAGCAGGCTAAAAAATAATTTTTGAGGGAAAAAAAATGATTTTTTTATTTTCACTGCTCTGCGTTATAAACTTCTGTGAAGCACTTGGGGGTTCAGAATGCTCACAACACATCTAGATAAGTTCCTTAAGGGGTCTAGTTTCCAAAATGGTGTCACTTGTGGGTTTTTTCCACTGTTTAGGCATACAGGGGCTCTCCAAACGCGTCATGGTGTCCCGCTAAGGATTGGAGCTAATTTTCCATTCAAAAAGTCCAATGGCGCTCCTTCACTTCTGGGCCCTGTCGTGCGCCCAAACAGTGGTTTATGATAACATATGAGGTATCGGTGTACTCAGCAGAAATTTCCCAACAAATTTTAGGATCCATTATATCTTGTTGCCCATGTGAAAATGAAAAAACTGAGGCTAAAAATTTTTTTGTGAAAAAAAAGTACTGATCAATTTGTGAAGCACCTGGGGGTTCAAAGTGCTCACTATGCATCTAGATACGTTCCTTGGGGGTCTAGTTTCCAAAATGGGGTCACTTGTGGGGGAGCTCCAATGTTTAGGCACACAGGGACTCTCCAAATGTGACATGGCAACCGCTAAATATTCCAGCATATTTTCCATTCAAAAAGTCAAATGGCGCTCCTTCCCTTCTGAGCCCTGCCGTGCGCCGAAACAGTGGTTTGTGACCACATATGAGGTATCGGTGTACTCAGGAGAAATTTCACCATTTTATCCTGTTGCCCATGTAAAAATGAAAAAAATGATGCTAAAAGAAAATTTTTGTTGGAAAAATTAAAATGTCCATTTTTTCCTTCCACGTTGCTTTAGTTCCTGTGAAGCACCTGAAGGGTTAATAATCTTCTTGAATGTAGTTTTGAGTAGCTTGAGGGGTGTAGTTTTTAGAATGGTGTCACTTTTGGGTATTTTCTGCCACATAGACCCCTCAAAGTGACTTCAAATGTGCGGTGGTCCCTAAAAAAAATGGTTTTGTAAATTTTGTGGTAAAAATGAGAAATCGCTGGTCAACTTTTAACCCTTATAACTTCCTAAGAAAAAAAAATTTTGTTTCCAAAATTGTACTGATGTAAAGTAGACATGTGGGAAATGTTATTTCTTAACTATTTTGTGTCACATAACTCTCTGGTTTAACAGAATAAAAATTAAAAATTTGAAAATTGTGAAATTTTCAAAATTTTGGCAAATTTCCATTTTTTTTCACAAATAAAAGCAAAAATTATTGACCTATATTTACCACTATCATGAAGCCTAATATGTCACAAAAAAACAATCTCAGAATCGTTAGGATCCGTTGGAGCATTCCTGAGTTATTACCTCATAAAGGGACACTGGTCAGAATTGCAAAAAATGGCCAGGTCATTAAGGTCAAAATAGACTGGGTCATGAAGGGGTTAAGGCCGATGTCACACTTGCGAGAAACTCGCACCTCAATACCCGGTACTGTCGCCGACACTCGGGACCGGAGCGTGCAGCTGCACGTATTTCTATGCAGCCGAACGCTTCGGTTCGAGTTCCGGCGGCAGTGCCGGGTATTGAGGTGCGAGACTCGTGCAATTTTCTCGCAAATGTGACCCCGACCTAACGTAGATTTTTTTCTATCTATAAATATATCTATCTATCCCACATCTATCTGTCTATCTATGTGTGTAATGAAGTATGGGTTGGACAAATGTAAAAGAGGAGGTTGGACAAGAAATAACATCAAAATTCTTTTTTTGCTAAATAATATATCTTTTCTCAGCTTTCCAAAACGCATACAAATCCGCATGAAAAAATAGGGATTTTTGTGTACTCACCGTAAAATCCTTTTCTCCGAGATGCTCATTGGGGGAAACAGACCATGGGTGTTATGCTGCTGCCACTAGGAGGACACTAAGCAAATACATAAAATAAGTTAACTCCTCCTCCTGCAGTATACACCCTCTGCTAGCTCTATCCTGAATCAGTTTGGTGCAAAAGCAGTAGGAGAGATTTATCATATCAAAGTACGATCATTCACATAATATTAGAGATCGACACATAGAATGAAAGACAAGAAAAAAAGGTAGCACACTGTAGCGCTATAGCTTGCAAACACGAAATATGAAAAATATGAAAAATGAATTGCATCATTACCTTAGAAATATGAAAAATTGAGAAGTCTTAGCACATAAGATGGCCAAATTATGTGAGCCTGATAGCCACGTCAAGGCTCTTCTCGTATATCAGGTCCTAACTAATGCCTATCCTCGCTTAGAAAAGTCTGTCTGCATGGGAACATATGAAATCCTCTCTTCAGACTAAAATCTACATCTCTGTGGAGGGGTGATGAACCTGTTGTAATTAAAAGCCTGTACCACCAGGTGGAGTGCTCAGTGAAGGTAAATGAATACATATCAAAAACTGACGGCACATCCAAACAATTCATGTGAACAGGTGCTAAACCTAGAGTCACCAACTCATATACATACAAGAAAAAAAGGTAGCACACTGTAGCGCTATAGCTTGCAAACACGAAATATGAAAAATATGAAAAATGAATTGCATCATTACCTTAGAAATATGAAAAATTGAGAAGTCTTAGCGCATAAGATGGCCAAATTATGTGAGCCTGATAGCCACGTCAAGGCTCTTCTCGTATATCAGGTCCTAACTAATGCCTATCCTCGCTTAGAAAAGTCTGTCTGCATGGGAACATATGAAATCCTCTCTTCAGACTAAAATCTACATCTCTGTGGAGGGGTGATGAACCTGTTGTAATTAAAAAGCCTGTGACCACCAGGTGGAGTGCTCAGGTAGAAGGTAAATGAATACATATCAAAAAACTGACCGGCACATCCAAACAGATTCAGTGTGAACAGGTGCTAAACCTAGAGTCACCAACTCATATACATACAAGAAAAAAAGGTAGCACACTGTAGCGCTATAGCTTGCAAACACGAAATATGAAAAATATGAAAAATGAATTGCATCATTACCTTAGAAATATGAAAAATTGAGAAGTCTTAGCGCATAAGATGGCCAAATTATGTGAGCCTGATAGCCACGTCAAGGCTCTTCTCGTATATCAGGTCCTAACTAATGCCTATCCTCGCTTAGAAAAGTCTGTCTGCATGGGAACATATGAAATCCTCTCTTCAGACTAAAATCTACATCTCTGTGGAGGGGTGATGAACCTTCTACCTGAGCACTCCACCTGGTGGTCACAGGCTTTTTAATCACAACAGGTTCATCACCCCTCCACAGAGATGTAGATTTTAGTCTGAAGAGAGGATTTCATATGTTCCCATGCAGACAGACTTTTCTAAGCGAGGATAGGCATTAGTTAGGACCTGATATACGAGAAGAGCCTTGACGTGGCTATCAGGCTCACATAATTTGGCCATCTTATGTGCTAAGACTTCTCAATTTTTCATATTTCTAAGGTAATGATGCAATTCATTTTTCATATTTTTCATATTTCGTGTTTGCAAGCTATAGCGCTACAGTGTGCTACCTTTTTTTCTTGTATGTATATGAGTTGGTGACTCTAGGTTTAGCACCTGTTCACACTGAATCTGTTTGGATGTGCCGGTCAGTTTTTTGATATAGAATGAAAGACAAGCAGAAGTCGTTAGACTAAAAGGGTGGATGCTGTGTCCCCCAATGAGTGTCTCGGAGAAAAAGATTTTACGGTGAGTACACAAAAATCCCTATTTCTCCATCGCCTCATTGGGGGACACAGACCATGGGACGTCCCAAAGCAGTCCATGGGTGGGAAACAGCACGACAGCTGAAATCTTATGTAACCAATGATTAATGTGGCCTACAGATGCGCCGCTGTCAATTGCAGAATTTGTCTGCCAAGGGCAGCATCTGAAGAGGCAGAAGAATGAATGATGTAATGTTTAACTAACGTAAGAAGACTGGCCCAAGTTGCCGCTACGCAAACTTGGTGTATCGACGCCCGGCATTGAATGGTCCAGGATGCCCCCACTGACCTAGTAGAGTAGACCTTAAGGCTCGCAGGTATTGGCGACCCCTGACACGGAAAGTTTCTTGAATTGGAGAGCGGATAAAACTAGTTACTGTAACTTTAAAAGCCGGTAGGCCTTTCTGAGTAACTCTAGAAATATAATGAGGGAGTCCGGTTCGCAGAAAGACGCTATTCTGGTAAAGAATTTCCTGAGTGCTCTCATCGAATGCGAAGTGTGGAGAGCCCCTTTACAGTACAATGAACTGGAGCTGGGCAGAACGAGGGCAGGGCTATGTTGTTATTCAGAAGAAAAGGAGAAACAACCTTAGGCAAAAAAGGGCAGAAATTACCTTAACACCACCCTGGTCTGTTGAAAGACCAGAATGGGGATTTGCAAGACAAAAACCGCCAATTTTGAGATCCGAGTGATGGCTGCTATAGCCACAAAAAAAGGAAAACTTTCCAAGGAAGAAGAGTAAGTGGTGCTTCCTGCACGAGTTCGAAGGGGCCCTTTTGTAAGGCACCCGAGACCAGATTAAGATCCGAAGGCTCCCAAGGCATCCTGTAGGGAGGGAAGAAGTTGTGACACTCCCTGTATGACGGTCTCAACCCGAGATTTGAAAGCTAGCCTTCGCTGGAACAGGTTGGATAGAGATGAAACTTGGCATCCGAGTGAAGACAGTGCAGGGTTGACTCAACCTTACTTTAAGAAAAACTCCAAAATCACACCTAGAAAATAAAGGACCTTACAAAGAGACGGTGGAAAATACACGTGAAGGTAGGTTCCCGAGTGTTGCTGCTGGTAGGCGCTACTTGTAGCGAGAAACCATCCAGGGCTAGGATTCAGGATGCAATGGTCCGGCCGCGAAAATCAGCACACTCGAGTTCTGGCGGCAAATGGACCCCAGAGAGAGGAGGTCGAGACAATATGGTAGCCGCTAGTGAATATCGTCAGGAAGTTGTGTTAGTTTTGCGCACACGCTCGGCGTAGCCAGTCTGGTGCGAAGAGACACCCGAAAAACCGTCCACCCTGACCTTTTGGATGATCCGTGGGATGAGCGGAAGGGGTTCAAAAACTGTAAGAGATGTGAAACTGGCGCCACTGAAGTACCGGAGCATCTGCTCAGATGGTTGATGGGTCTTGGAACCGAGCAACGAATGCCGGAACTTTGGCGTTTAGCCTAGAAGCTACGAGATCCATTCTGGAGTATCCAGCGCTAACAAATGTGCCGAAAAACTACTGGGTGAAGGAACTACTTTACCAAGGCCATACTTTGACCAGTGAGAGAAATCAGCGTCCCAATTTCATGGGATAGAAACTACAGAGAAGACTGAGTAGTGTGGCTCGGCCCACTGCAGAATGGGTACTACTTCGAGCATCGCTCTTCTGCTCCGTCTGGCCCCCCTTGCCAATTAATGGACACCACTGTCTAGGCATAGTCCGGCTGGGTCCAAATGGGACTGCCGGATCTCAAGAATATTAAAGTGGAGACGTGATTCCTTAATGGAACAGCATCTCAGAGCCATATGGAAAAAAAGGAGATTTTTGTGTACTCACCGTAAAATCCTTTTCTCCGAGATGCTCATTGGGGGACACACAGAACGTGGGTGTTATGCTGCTGCCACTAGGAGGACACTAAGCAATACAAGCACAAAAGATTAACTCCTCCTCCTGCAGTATACACCCTCTGTTGGCTCAATCCTGAACCAGTTCGGTGCCAAAGCAGTAGGAGCTCATAACAGAGTGCAATATGCCAACAATTCAAATGAACAACGAGGCTACAAGTTAAACCAGGGTGGGAGCTGTGTCCCCCAATGAGCGTCTCGGAGAAAAGGATTTTACGGTGAGTACACAAAAATCTCCTTTTCTCCTTCGCCTCATTGGGGGACACACAGACCGTGGGACGTCCCAAAGCAGTCCCTGGGTGGGAACTCATCAACAGATGAAGCCTCGTGAACCTCATGCATATAACGCTTAACTAGTCAACAGACAACTTACAGATGCGCAACAGCTGATTGCAGAATCTGTCTGCCAAGAGCCGCATCTGAAGAAACTTGAGCATGAATTTGGTAATGTTTGACGAAAGTATGAAGACTGGACGAAGTCGCAGCCTTGCACACTTGCTGTGCCGAAGCCTGATGCCGAATGGCCCAGGAGGCCCCCACAGAACGAGTGGAGTGTGCCTTAATCCCAGCCGGGATAGGCTGACCTTTAACACGGTACGCCTCTTGGATCGCCGAGCGAATCCATCTGGCTAACGTGGCCTTGGAAGCAGGAAGACCCTGTCTGCGTCCTTCCGGAAGCACAAACAGAGCGTCCGATTTTCGGAAAGGTGCCGTTCTCGAAATGTACCTTCGGAGAGCCCTCACCAAGTCTAAAGTGTGAAGGGCTTTTTTAGTATGGTGAATTGGCGCTGGACAGAATGAAGGCAAAACTATCTCCTCATTGATATGAAAAGCCGAAACGACTTTTGGCGTGAAAGACGGAGAAGTCCTAAGGACTACCTTGTCCTGGTGAAAAATGAGGAAAGGAGGTTTACAAGATAAGGCTGCCAATTCCGATACTCGTCTGATAAAGGTAATCGCCACTAGGAAGACCACCTTCCAGGACAGAAGCGATAAGGACACTTCCGACAAAGGTTCGAAGGGGGAGTCCTGTAAGGCACTGAGGACCAAATTAAGATCCCAAGGCTCCAAAGGCCTCTTGTAAGGTGGAACAAGATGAGACACTCCCTGAATAAAAGTCTTGACCTGAGACTTAGATGCGATCCGTCGTTGGAAAAGGACGGACAAGGCAGAAATCTGGCCCTTGAGGGAAGAAAGGGCTAATCCCGAATCCATTCCTGCTTGAAGAAATTCCAGGATGGAAGGGATAGAGAAAACCAAAGGGGAACGACCTTTGTTCTCACACCAGGAAAGGAATGTCTTCCAGACACGGTGATAGATGCGGGCGGAAGCCGGCTTCCTGGCATTGACCATTGTAGAAATGACTTTGTGAGAAAAACCAGCCTGAGTTAAGATCCAGGCTTCAATGGCCATACCGTCAAATTCAGCGCTTTTGAATTGTGATGGTAAATCGGACCCTGTGAAAGGAGGTCCGGCCGATCTGGTAATCTCCAGGGAACGTCTGCGACCAGACGCACTAGTTCCGCATACCACGGACGGCGAGGCCAGTCCGGAGCGATCAGAATGAGAGGAACGCCTTCCGCCTTGATCTTCCGAATCACCCTGGGGATTAACGGAAGAGGAGGAAAAATGTAAGGAAGGCGAAAATGACTCCAAGGGAGGACTAGCGCATCCGAGCCGACGGCTAGTGGATCGCGAGAAACGACTTATGAAAGTCTGAACCTTGGCATTCAGTCTGGATGCCATGAGGTCTACATCCGGCAGGCCCCATCGCTGGCAAATAAGATGGAACACTTCCGGGTGCAGGGACCATTCCCTGAGTCTAGGCCCTGGCGACTGAGGAAGTCGGGTTTCCAATTGTCCACTCCTGGAATGTGAACCGCGGAGATGAGCGAGCGGTTTTTCTCGGCCCAGCGCAGAATGTGCGATACCTCGAGCATCGCTGATCTGCTCCGAGTGCCCCCCTGACGGTTGATGTACGCCACGGCCGTGGCGTTGTCTGACTGAATCCTGATGGGACGACCGGCCAGGAGATGATGGAAATGCACGAGAGCTAACTTGATAGCTCTGATCTCTAGGATGTTGATCGGGAGACGGGACTCTGACAGAGACCAGCGGCCTTGAGCCGTGTGATGAAGGAACACAGCTCCCCATCCGAGAAGACTGGCATCGGTGGTCACCACCAGCCAATGGACAGGCAGGAAAGATTTGCCGTGATTCAGTGATGAGGCATTCATCCACCATTTTAAGGAGCTTCTGACTGTGGGAGACAGACGGAAGCGGCGACCTAGAGACGCTGGGTTCCTGTCCCAGACTGATATCAACTCCTGTTGAAGAGGGCGGAGATGAAACTGGGCGAAAGGTACTGCTTCGATGGAAGCTACCATTTTTCCAAGGACCTGCATGGCGCTCCGCAGAGAATGAGGGCGGTTTAGCGACAGTAGGAGCACTTCCCGCTTCAGAGAGATAATCTTCTCTGGAGGGAGAGATACCAATCCTTGGGAGGTATCCAAAATCATTCCCAGAAAAGGAATCTTCTGAGAGGGAATGGGAAGAGACTTGTCTAAATTGACTAACCAACCGAGTCGGGAGAGGGTGTCGATAGTGATTTCGACGCTCTCTTCGCAGGCTCGAAAAGTCGGACCTTTTATGAGTAGATCGTCCAGATACGGGAGGACTACCACACCCCGAGAGTGTAAAATTGACATGGCGGCCGCCATGACCTTCGTGAACACTCTGGGGGCGGTTGCGAGACCGAAGGGCAGAGCGGTAAACTGAAAATGATCCTCTCCGACAGCAAAACGCAGAAACTTTTGATGTCCGCTGAAAATTGGAATGTGCAGATACGCATCCTTGATGTCGATAGACGCCAAGTATTCTTTCCTCTCTAGAGATGCGACAACAGAACGGAGGGATTCCATCCTGAAATGACGGACTCTGATGAATTTGTTTAGCAATTTTAGGTCCAGAATAGGACGCAAGGAGCCGTCCTTCTTGGGAACCACAAAGAGGTTTGAGTAAAACCCTTTGAATTTTTCGTTGTGAGGAACTGAGACGATGACTCCGCTGGAACGGAGCGTGTTCAGAGCCTGAAGAAAAGGAATTGCAAGATCCTTGGACTTGGGGAAGCGAGACTGAAAGAAACGTCTTGGGGGAAGGGACAAGAACTCGATTTTGTAACCTGAGTGTACTAGATCGAGGACCCACTGGTCTTGAACTACTGACCCCCAGACTTTGTGGAACAAGAGTAGGCGGCCGCCTACCTTGTTTGGGTCCCCCATCCCCAGCAAGGAGTCATTGTGATGACAACTTGCGAGAGGAGGAGCTCCTATTTCCTGCCTGAGAAGACCTGTTTCTCCAGGGCTGAGAGGATCTGGACGATGGTTGCGAGCCCCTATCTCTACGAGATGACCGGGATGCTCGAGCAAAGGACGAAGCAGGGGACCAATTAAAGGAGCTACGAAATGGTCGGAAACGACTTTGGAATTGAGACCGAAAAGGCCTATTGATTCTGCGCTGTGGAAGAAATTTGCTTTTGCCACCAGTAGCGTCAGAAATAATCTGATCAAGGCGATCTCCAAAAAGACGCCCTGAGTGATAAGGCAATGAAGTCAAAGTCTTCTTTGAAGCAGCGTCTGCACGCCACTCACGGAGCCATAGGGACCTCCGAATGGCGATAGCATTGGCGGCCGTGATAGCAGCGCAGTTAGCTGCATCCAGGGACGCATGAACCATGTAGTCACCTGCCCGAGTAATCTGATAGGCCAGATTACGTGCCTCGGGGGAAAGAGGGATATGACTAGTCATTTTGACTAGGCCCTCAACCCAAGCCACCATAGCTCTTGCCACCCAGGTGGCTGCAAAAGAGGGAGATAGAGATGCTCCAGCCGCCTCGAAAATTGATTTGGCGAGGTTGTCAATCTGTTTATCTGAAGGGTTCCTAATGGATGAACTATCAGAAACAGAGAGTAGGGTTTTTGAAGATAGACGAGATACTGGAGGATTTACAACCGGAGATTCAGTCCACTCTTTCGCCACGGTTGCTGAAAAAGGGTATCGAGCTTTCAGAGACTTCAGTCCTGAAAAACGTCTGTCCGGACGCTCCCTGTGTCCCTGAACAATATCAGTAAATTCAGGGTGGTTACTAAACACCTTGTGAACACGTTTTGCCCTTTTGAAGGAGATAGGATGATTCGGCTGAGACCCAGGTTCTTCTTCTAGTTTGAGGATTGTAACGACTCCTGAAATTCTGGTGAGTTGGGATCATCACCAATGTCCGACTCGTATTCTGAATCATGGTCACTGATGTTTCTGGGAGAAGGTGAACGAGAACCTGAACTCGCAGATGCTGAACCACTAGATGAATTGGGAGATGCATTATGGCGGCGTTTTTTGGACGACCGCTTTGCGGACGCCGTGAGACGGCCCCTGTCAGATGAGACATCTCTGAAGGCTAACGGACCCCTCTCTGGAAAAGGGGCGCTCTGGCTAGGAGCAGATCCACGAAAGGTATCCAAGGCTCTAGTCAGAGAGTTTATGGAGTGCGCCAGATATTCGGGCCACCCTGAAGAACCTGACTCAATGGGATCAGGAATAGGTAGGGACTCCTGCTCGGTAATAGGGGGCTCCTGAGCAGAGGAAGCCATGGGCTCCTGGGCACATGATGCACAGAATTGGGAACTATGCATTGATGGCAGGGGAGCGTTGCATGAAGCGCAGGCGGCATATACTAGAGTAGTTCTTGTCAGCCTTTTTAATTCCCTTTGATTGCGACATATTTCCTCACCAGAGAACCTTCTGCAGGAGAAGGGTTAAGCGCTGTGTAGACCTAGTCGCAGCGTGCACTTACCCAGGGCCTATGTGTGTGCACCAGGGAAGTGAGAGGATGGCGATGCAGCGCTGTCCCAGGAGAATATGGCGCCCGAGATCTTAGAAGCGCCTCTCGTGTGAGACGAGAGGCGCCAGAAACAGTGGGAGGAGAGGGGGAGGAAACAGGGGAAGTCCCCTGTTAACTGGTGACGGCCAATAGCGTGCGGTGTGGGCGGAGCCACACAGACCACCCTCTCCCCTTGAGGCCTATCCCGGCCCGAAGCCGGGGAGTAAATTTTAAAGTTGCGGCCTACCCTGGGCCGGAGCCGGGACTAAATTTGAGGCCGTGGCCACGGCGCGATAGGGAACGCCAGCGGCGCGATTGTGTGCTGCAGCGGCGCCACGCCATGCGGGCGCAGTGCGCAGAAGCGGTCGCAGTGACCGGTATAACAGTGCCCCTCATATACTCACTGCGGGGAGAGCCCGAAGATGGAGGAGGGAGAACTCCACAGCACTACAGCGACTATGGCTGTACATCCTCTATCCACCAACCCCTTTCAATAGGGGGGTGGAGAGGGCTCTTACATGCCTCTAGACCGCCACCGCTTTCAGGAGAGGTGGTGGGGGTAACCATCCAAGGTGCCACGCAAAATCATCATCATCCTCGAGTAAGGGTATCTCATGGGGAGAGCGGCCTGTTATAAGGATCTGTCGCCCCATGGTAGCGTGGCAGGAGGGGTACGTGGAGGCGACACTCGCACGATGCCGCCTGCTGTTGGTTTTTGGGAGATCGTGACTTTTCGTACAAGTCCCGTCGCCCATCCGTGCGTGAAGAAAGTAAAATAATAAAAATTTTAAAAATCAGAAAAAAATCAGAAAAAAAGTGGGGTCTGAAAGCAGACCCTAGTGCCTCCTACAGACACTAAGCAAGAACTGGTTCAGGATTGAGCCAACAGAGGGTGTATACTGCAGGAGGAGGAGTTAATCTTTTGTGCTTGTATTGCTTAGTGTCCTCCTAGTGGCAGCAGCATAACACCCACGGTCTGTGTGTCCCCCAATGAGGCGAAGGAGAAAAGGAAAAATCGCCCCCCCCAACCTAGGAAACTGGCGTCGGTGGTCACTACCAGCCGGAGAACCGGAGTGAACGACGTACGTAGCCCCAGAGGGGACGTTGACGCCCACCCCCCGAGAGTCCGCCTGATTCGGGGGTCCAGGGGGGCTGGATCTACGTCCAAAGCAGACAGCAACACATGTAGTAGAGGACGGCGATGAAGATGGGAAATGGTACTGGCTCGATTGACTCCACCATTTTTCTCAGGACCTAAATGCGGAATCGCAGGGGAAGGGGGGGGGGGGGAGGAAGAGAAAAACTTCCGGGCTCCTTGAATCAGCGTCGAGATCTTTCCTGGAGGGAGAAATATCAATGCTTGGGGAAGAGTACAAGATCATCCCCTTAAAAAAAGGAAAGAAGATCTGTTGGGATGGGGAGGAGAGGGTTTGTCTAGGTGCCCTAGCCACCTGAGACGAGAGAGTCCACCGGACACTGACCCTCTCCACCAAGCCTGGAGGGGAGATCCCTTGAAGAGGGGATCATATAGGAAGGACAGAATCCCACGCCTGAGCGCGTAGAATAGACATGCTGCAGCCACGACCCTGAAGAACATTGAGGATAGCGGCGAAGCCGAAAGTCAAGGCCGTGAACTGAAAATGTCAATCTCCAATAGACCAGAGAAGCCTGGAATGTGAAGATCTGCGTCATTCATGACGAAAGACATGATGTATTCCCGTTTCCAACGAGGGGAAAAAAAAAAAACAGAACGGAGGGAATCCATTCTGAAATGACATACTTTGACAAACCTGTTTAACAGCTTTAGATCTAGGATGGGACGCATGGTACCGTCCTTCCTGGGGACTACGAATAGGTTTGAGTAAAATACTTTTGAACCCTTCCGTGAAAGGAACCGGGGCGATGACTCCATAGTTTCGGAGAGCGTATATGGCTTAATAAAGAGGAACTACATGCGCCTCTGTCCTCGGAAGACACGACTGTAAGAGGCGTGCTAGCGGAGGAAACGTGAATTCTATTTTGTATATTTGGAGGCCATCTGAACTCTGACCCATTGGTCTGAAAAGACCACCTGCCAGACTTGACGAAAGGAGAGCAGGTGGTTGCCTACCCTATCCTGTGTCCTCTGAATACTGGATGAAGAATAAAGCAGACAACTTGAGGGAAAAGGTACCCTTGGTTCCGGCCCGGAGAGCCAGTTTCTCCAGGAATGAGCGGGCCGGCCCGGGAGAGCCAGTTTCTCCAGGAATGAGCGGGCGTGAGAGAAATTAGTGATTCCCTATCCCTGCGTGGGGAACGGGCCAAACTAGAGAAAGCGGTTGCGGTGCTTGTTCCTCCAGTAGGATCCGAGATAATTTGGTCAATTTTATCCCCAAACAGGCGCCTGCTTTGATAAGGAAGGGGAGACTGTTCACCACTCCCGGAGACATAAGGCTCTCCTGATGGAAACAGCAAGTGCGGCACAGTTAGCCGCAACTAGGGAGGCATGCACCACGAAGACCCTGGCCATGGCAAACTGGTAATGCAAAACTTAGGTAGAGCAACTACATGTGCAACCCTAAGTCCGGCTACCAGGTGGGGCAAGGGAGGGAAAATAGGTATTATACCTACCGATAATTCGGTTTCCAGGAGTCCATCCTGACAGCACTATGGAGGACGTCCTCCTCCTCCTTACAGGGACAGGAAGCACACGAGAGGTTAAAAGGTCCCACTCCTCCCCCTATACCTCAGTGATTTGACAAGTACCATACCATGGATCAATACAAGTGACAAAATTTAATTACTTAAACATATTACATCATATGAATTAGCATATACATGAACATAGACAAGGGAGGGAACTAACGGTGCTGTCAGGATGGACTCCTGGAAACCGAATTATCGGTAGGTATAATACCTATTTTCCAGGACGTCCCCCTGACAGCACTATGGAGAGTACCAAAGAAACCCTCCTAGGGTGGGACTACGGCCTGTAATACTTTTCTACCGTATGCCGTCTGTTGTCCTGCTAGCACATCTAGTTTGTAGTGCCTGCAAAAGGTATTTATCGTAGCCCAAGAGGCTGCTTTACAAATTTGTTCTAAAGATGCTCCTGCTCTTTCTGCCCATGAAGCTGACAATGCTCTGGTAGAATGGGCTTTTATTTTTATGGGACAAACTACACCTTCAGATCTGTAAGTTTTTATGATTAAGGTGGTAATCCATCTTGCGATGGAAGGCTTAGAAGCTTTTTTACCCCTATTTTTACCTCCATATAAAATAAACAAATTAGGGTCTTTTCTCCAGCCCCCAGTGGCCTCTAGGTAATCGATTACTGCCTGTCTAACATCCAAGGAGTGTAAAGCTTGTTCTTTAACATTTGAAGGTTTTTCACAAAAGGATGGAAGTATTATTTCCTGATTGCGATTTTGCAAAGAGGCTACCTTGGGCATGAAAGCAGGGTCAAGTTTTAATACCACATGATCCTCTCTGATCTGCATATATGGGTCCTTAATGGATAACGCCTGGATTTCCCCTACTCTTTTGGCTGTGGTAATAGCTACCAAGAAGGCTGCTTTCATAGATAGGAGAGAAATAGGCAAATCCTTATTTGGAGTGTAAGGAGTTTTACAAAGTGCCCCCAGAACTAGATTTAAATCCCAGGGGGGAGACAACTGCCTTATAGTAGGTCTTAATCTTTGGACTGCTTTAACGAATCTAACCACCCAAGGGTGTGAAGCTAAAGGGTAATCCATGTAAGTACTCAAAGCTGAGATCTGTACTTTAAGTGTACTAGGCCTAAGACCCATATTAAATCCTGTTTGAAGAAAATCCAGTACTCGCGGAACATCCGGGACTCTGGCTACAACATCAGACCTGCCACCTTCCAGACAAAACTTCTTCCAGATCTTATAATATATTGCTGAAGTTACAGGTTTTCTGCTGGCCTGAATCGTTGTTATCACTTGATCTGAAAGACCACGAGCTTTCAGAATGTCCCGTTCAGGATCCAAGCTGACAGGTGCAATCTTTCTGGGTCCTGGTGTAGAACTGGTCCCTGGTGCACTATGTCCTTCCACTGGGGAAGCTCGATTGGGTCCTCTCTGGTCATGGCCCCCAGTAGAGGAAACCAGCTCCTCCTTGGCCAGTACGGAACTATTAGTACCACTGACGCACCGTCTTCCCTTATCTTCCTCAGAACTGCTGGTATTAATGCTATTGGCGGAAATGCATAATTTAGAGGTTCGTTCCACCTCTGACTCAAAGCATCTACTCCTTCCGGATTGTCTGCTGGGTTCAGTGAAAAAAAACCTTGGTAGTTTTGCATTTTTTCTTGTAGCAAATAGGTCCACTTGAGGTGTTCCACAACGTTGACATAATAACCGGAAGACCTTCTGGTTTAACTCCCACTCTGTCGGGTAGATCTTCTGTCTGCTCAAGTAATCTGCCACTAGGTTTTGTGAACCCTCCAGATGAACTGCAGTTATGGAAAGGATCGTTCGTTCTGCCCATACAAATATCTTCTCTGCAAGATCCTGCAGTGTTCTGTATCGAGAGCCTCCTTGATGCTTGATGAAAGCTACTGCTGTCATATTGTCTGATAGAATCTTGACGTGCTGGTCTCTTAAACGGTCCTGATTCCTTCTTAAGGATTCCCAGATCGCATACAACTCTCGGTAATTTGATGACATTCGTCTGATTTTCTCTGGCCATCTGCCTTGCAGAAACTTCCCTTCTAGATGGGCTCCCCACCCCCATGCGCTTGCGTCTGTAGTTATTACTATATATGGGGATGGAATCCAAAGAACTCCTCTTCTGAGATTTTTGCTTTGTGCCCACCAAAGTAACGACCTCTTTGCTCTTGCCGAGAGGTGGATCCTTTTGTCTAGGGATGACTGCTGACGATCCCACCATGATAGCACCTCTCTTTGTAGGGGTCTTGAATGAGCTTGAGCCCACCTGACGCATGGTATACATGATGTCATTACTCCCAACATTTGCATAGCTTTTCGAATGGTAACTCGGTTCTTTACCATCTCTATCAATTTCTTTTTTAAAGATCTTTGCTTGACCTCTGGCAGGAAAGCTGTTCTGACTCTTGAATCGAGGAGTACTCCTAAAAATATTCTTTTTGTACTGGGAGTTAGGTGAGATTTCTCCCGATTTATCACCCAACCAAGACATTCTAGTACCGCCATTGTTCGCTCTGTATGGTAATTTAGAATTTCTGCTGATTGAGCCACTAACAGAAAGTCGTCCAAGTAAGGAATTACTACAATTCCTTGATTTCTTAGATAGGCTACGACCTCTGATATTAGCTTCGTAAAAACTCTGGGAGCAGAAGCTAGTCCGAATGGCAGACCCTGAAACTGGAAGTGGCAGGTGGATTTTGGTAGGCTTACAGCAAATCTTAGAAGTTCCTGCGAGTCTGGATGGATGGGCACCTGATAGTAGGCATTTTTTAAGTCTAGGGTACACATTACCGAATTTTTGTCTATCAATGGAATTGTTGATTTTATAGACTCCATTCTGAATCTCTTGTAGCGAACATACTTGTTCAACGGTTTGAGATTCAGAATTGTTCTTGACTCTCCTGACGGTTTCATTATTGGAAAGAGAGAGGAATAGTGACCCGACTTTCCTCTGACCCAACGACTGGCACAATGACTTTTGAAGAGATTAAGTCTTGGATGTCCTGAAACATTCCCCAATTTTTCTGAATCACAGTGGGAGAAATGTATCTCTGGGGTGGATAGGCTACCAGTTCTATTCTGTAACCTTCCCTTATAGTTTGTAGGACCCACTCGTTTTTGGTGACCTTCTCCCAGTTCTCTGCCGAGAACAAAAGTCGGCCCCCTATGTGCCTGGCGTCATTGCTTTCTAAATTTTGAGGAAGATCCAAACAGTGAGCTCCTATTTCCTCTATTTTGAGTATAGGAACCCTTATATGTTCCCCTGCTAGGTCTACCTGTGTCCTTGTAAAACGGTTGTCTACGGAAGGCTGGTTTCTTCCGAAAGGACTGAAACTTTTTAGGCTTCTCCTCTGGAAATCCTTTTTTACTATCTGAAGCCTCCAGAATATCATCCAATGCTTGACCAAATACCTTTGATCCTGCAAATGGTAATGAACATAATTTATTTTTAGAGGCATTATCCCCGACCAGGATTTCAGCCAAATAGCCCTCCGGGCTGCATTGGATAAAGAGCTATTTCTGGCAGAAAACCTGACTGACTCAGCCGAGGTATCAGCCAGAAAGGCTGTAGCTGACTTAATGAGAGGAAGAGATTTCTAAAATTTCAGCTCTAGGGGTCTTATTAGCCAGTTGATCCTCCAACTGACTCATCCAGAAACACATAGACCTAGCTACCGAAGTAGCCGCAATATTTGTCCTTATTAAGGCCGCTGAAGACTCCCAAGTCCGCTTAAGGAGGATGTCTGCCTTGCGATCCATAGGATCTTTAAGACTTGAAGAGTCCTCAAAAGGAATCGAAGTCTTTTTAGCCACTTTTGCAATTGGCACATCCACTCTAGGTGTTTCTTCCCACAGCTTTGATTCCTCAGGATCAAAGGGAAGACGGTTTTTAAAGTCACGTGACATTACCAGTCTCCGCTCTGCGTCCTTCCATTCACAGAGTATCATGGTTTTATATGGTCACTAATAGGAAAAACTTTATCAATCTGAGCTGTAAGACCTCCAAACATCAAATCTTGTCTGGATTGGGGACGTGGAACATCTTCCACATGCATAGTACTTCTTACAGCCTGGACCAAGTCCTCCGTATCTTCCACCGGGAACAGGTATCTCCTGGCCCTTTCTTGGACTTCCGTCTGAACTTCACCTTCTTCCTGCTCCGAATACTCCACGTTTTCTTCTGATTCCAGATCCGGTTCCTCTTCCAACTCCATTCTTGGCCTCTTACGGCTTGGACCCTGACTAGTGGGCTGCTGTTGTGTAGCTGATAATGATGCCTGCACTTCTTCCTTAATCAGGATCCTTAAGTCTGATAATAGCGAAGATCTTTCTTGCTCAAAGACTGCTGCTGTACAAGTACAACAGACCGCTTTTTTATAAGCGTCAGGAAGCTTCGACTGACATGTAGAACAGCGATTAGTTTTCGCCGAGGCTTTGCCTCTCTTCACTGTCTGCAAAGGTGTAGATGAAGTATCCTTGTCCTAATTAATACAACAATATGTATACTTAGGATCGAGTCTGAATTATTTAGTGAGAGTGGAGCTTTTTGCGCCATGCGCACTTACCCCTGCCTCCTCTCTGGATTTCTCAGACTCCATGTCCATCCGCAGAAAAGGTTTTACTTTGCTGCCTGGGACTACTATGTTAGCTGCTGCACAATCTCTGTTACCAGATTAGCGATCAGCATTCAAACGCTACCTTTCGCGCTTTTTTATAGCGTTCTGCGACATCTTTGGCGCCGCCCATAATGCGTTCCACCTGGAATGCAAAAAACCCATGCGACGCGCTTTCCATACCTTTTTTGCGTTCTACTTCCGAACGCATGAAGTTTTGCGATACCTCTGAAACGCTTTCCGCCTCCTGCGATCAATTCCAGAACGCCCGCTGACCTCACGTTTTCGCGTCACCGGAAGTGACGCTCAGTTTCCGGTCGAGGCCTGTTCGGCGTTCCTCCCTGGACCAGGAGGAAGACGCCTGAGCCGAGAGCCTCCCAACGGAAGGAGCGGCTCTTACCCGGGAGCTCGTCC
Source organism: Oophaga sylvatica (assembly GCA_033576555.1). NCBI lineage: Eukaryota > Metazoa > Chordata > Amphibia > Anura > Dendrobatidae > Oophaga > Oophaga sylvatica. The sequence goes on along the minus strand of JARQOD010000001.1, from coordinate 431,465,495 downwards.
GCCCCCGGTCTTTGGAGCAGAGGGACTCCCAAGGAGGGAGTTTCGGCTCTGGACCTCTTGACAGGGGGAAGGATTTGGACGAACCGCACGATCCCCATGGGCCCGGTAAGTTACTGCGTCCTCGCAGCGATCTCTCGTGTGTCCCTCCATGCAGGGACAGGAAAAACACTGAGGTATAGGGGGAGGAGTGGGACCTTTTAACCTCTCGTGTGCTTCCTGTCCCTGTAAGGAGGAGAAGGACGTCCTCCATAGTGCTGTCAGGGGGACGTCCTGGAAAGAAAGCTATACCGGCAGCCTCAAGGACTGACCGAGCAAGAGTGTTTATCAGACGGTCAGTGTGGGTTTCTGATGGACGGGCCGTCGGGCAGAGACAGGGGAGATGTAGAAGTGAGCAGAGGAATAGGTGAACCTACTGCGGGGGAGTCCGTCCACTCCCTTGAATTATCACGGCCTGTAAAGGGGTACATGGCTTCCAGCTGTTTTGCCCTGTGAAATCGCTTGTCTGGGCAACCTCTATGCCCTGAACTATATTCGAAAAGTCAGGGTGGTTGGCAAAAAGGCATGTGAGGACGAACGGTCCTTTAGAGAGACCCGGTGTAATCCAGGTTAATGCCAGGTGCTGCGTTTGCTTGTAGAACTTTATTGACCGCATGACAGAGAATCTAGAGACTCCAGAAACTCTAGCGAGTCCAGGTGTATGGCCACATCAGACTCGTATTGTGAGTCGAGTTCACTGCACACCCCTGGTGAGGGGGAAGCGTGAAGCAGAGTCTGCGAACGCTGAGGCCTTGTAGAAGATGGCCTATGTACCGTTGCAGTCCGGCACCTGCGTGAGGGAGACTCTCGTGGGGGCTAAAGGATATATAGCCCTGGCCAGAGAGGCCCTTGTTATGATTCGGTAGCTGAGGAGTGCAGGCAAAAAGGCAATACACCAGAGCAGTTGGAATCTATGAGATTGCAGTACCCTGACTAACCACCACAACTAGAGGCAGCCGTGGAGCGTTCCTACGTTGGTCCTAGACGCCTCGTCACAGCCTGAGAAACTAACTACACCTAAAGATAGAAAGAGGAAAGCTATCTGCCCCGGAGCAGAACCCCAAAGATAATAGCAAGCCCCCAAACATGTAATGGTGGTTAGACAAGACGAAATATTGACACAGACAGAAAATAGTATGAGCAAACGTTGGGGCCCAAACTAACTAAATAGAAAAGGATAGGAAGGGTACTTACTGCAATCCCAAAAAAAACCCTGAAAGCACCAACTCTACTAATTTCAAAAACACCTGAGATCACACGACCTCTACCACCTAAATTAGTTCTCTGGTGTAACAAAATCAAAACAGCAGCCACTGAAAAAACTGGAAAAAGCAAAAGTACAAACATCAGTGGCTGAACTAAACTGAGAGGGCAAAAGCCCCCTGAGGGGACCCAGAAGGCCCCCACTGAAGTGCAGGACAAAATGCAAAAATTAAGCACAGAAACAAAAAGAAGAAAATGTCTTATCTGTTAGCAGGAGATGCAGACACGACACAGCAGGCTACAAGGGAAACAGGAATCAAGGATTGAGACCCGAACAATTGATCACCGGCAGCCCTGATGGGAAGGTGACTCCCTTATATAAGACCAGTCAGTAACACCTGATTCCCAGTCCTCACAATCTTCACTGAACAGACCAGTACCGCTTGTAACCACCAGAGGGAGCCTCTGCTCAGAACTCATCTCAAGCCCATTCACAACAGTACCCCCCCCTTGAGGAGGGGTCACCGAACCCTCATTTAAGCAACCAGGTCGGTCAGGATGAGTTCTATGATACGCACGGATGAGTCTCCTAGCATGGATGTCCGAAGCAAACACCCAAGAATTGTCTTCCTGACCATAACCTCTCCACTTAACCAAATACTGGAGTTTCCGTCTAGAAAAACGAGAATCTAATATTTTCTCAACCACATACTCCAGATTGCCCTCAACCAAAACAGGGTCAGGAGGCACAGCAGCAGGAACCACTGGCTCAACAAACCTCTTCAACAAGGACTTGTGGAACACGTTATGGATCTTAAATGTCCCTGGAAGAAGCAAACGAAAAGAAACAGGATTAAGAATCTCCATGATCTTATAAGGTCCAATGAACCTAGGCTTAAATTTAGGAGATGCTACTCTCATAGGAATATTTTTTGAGGACAACCAGACCAAGTCCCCTACTTTAAACCGAGGACCATCAGTCCTATGCCGGTTAGCAAACCGCTGGGCCCTCTCCTGAGAGAGGGACAACCTCTCCACTACCTGGTCCCAAATCTGTTGCATACGCTCCACAACA
>JARQOD010000001.1:431398560-431463081 GCA_033576555.1 Oophaga sylvatica | reverse complement strand
AAAGCCCATCCCAAACGAGGTTTAAAAAGGCTTTTTTCAAGCCCAAAGGCTTCAAGTTCCCAGTAGAAGGGGGAAAAAGGGGCCCAAAAGGTTCGGAGCAAACACAGGTTCCTGGGGCAAAAAATTTGAACACTGATTCTCATTTGGGGCGTTTAAAAAAAACGAGAGAATCAGGGCGGGAAATTCAAGGGGAAACTCCTTTTTGCCCGGGGGCAAATAGCTGCAGCAAACAGAAAGCAAAATGGAAACGAAAAATGAGTTTAAAAAACAATACAAAAACCCCTTCATTACCCCCCCCTTAGGAAAACCCCCCGGGATGCCAAAAACCCCCAGCTTGTGTGGGTCCCTCTGATAAACTGACGGAGCAAGCGAGGAGCTTAAAACTTATTGACTGCTCCCAGAGTTGCCCTCCGGGGGGTAGCCCTCCCTTTTTAAAATCAATATTTAACGTTTTCAAAAAACCCCCGGGAATCAAAACCCCCTTTTTTCCCACCAAAAATTCCCCCCTGACCACGACAAAAGGGGGGTCGGGAAAGGGGGAAAACGCCAAAAACCCTTTTGGTGCCAGCCTTTAGTAGGATACATAAAGACGGGGGGATTCTCATTTTCGGGGCAATTGAAGACGAAACAAGGGCACAAAATTTTTACGATTTTTAGGGCCCAAATTTTTATTATGTCCAACTTAACGATGGAATCCTTAATTAAGTTTTTGGTTAAGCCAGCCCGGGGCTCCTCCCTTTAAAAAACTGGTGGGGGGTTTTTCGAAATTTTTCTGCGCCTTCTTGTCCCTTTCCTGGGGATTCCAGTTCCCCCCTTTGAAACCCTTTTATTCTTCGTAAAGTCGTGCCTTTCCCAGCCCCTGCGGAAAAGGGCCCGTCTTAGGGGAAACTGGAAAAATTGGGTGAAAAACCAATTAGTTTAAAAGGGACTTTTTTGGGGCCCCTCTAGAGTTGTTGTAAAGAACTCAGCCAATGGAAGAATCCACCCAATCATCCTGGGGGGGCATAAACAGGGGGAAATGTCCGGGTTTTTTGATTTTCGTTGGGGTTTTTCCATTAGTCGGGGGTGAAAACCCAGAAAAAAGGTTTACTTTTGTCCAATGCTGCACAGAAATTTTGCCAAAACCTAAAGTAATTGCACCCCTCGATCCAAATAACTCACCCGGGACTCCTGAAAGGGGAAAAAATCTTTAATAAAAAACTGATGTCTGTTTTGCGGGGGGAAGCCACACAAGAAAAAATTTACTCCCTTTTTAACCAACCACCCTAGAAAAGTGTTTTTCCCCCTTGAGGGGTTTTGGGAATTTCCCCCAATGAAGTCCAAAAAAATTGGGGCCCCCCCCGGGGGGGGAGGGGGGGGGAAAAAGGCGTAAAAAACCCTTTTGGGGAAAGCGGGGGTTTTTTGCATTTTGGGCAAAACCCACACGAATTTCCCATAGTCCAAAAAATCCCCCACAGTGGGCCACCAAAAGAAACAAAAAAAATTTCCCCTGTTTTTTTAAAATTCCCCCCTTTTCCCCTATTTTAAAAACGTGAATGAGTTGCAATACTCTCAATTTTACTGTTTCGGGAAAAAAAGACTTTCCCAGAATCACACACCCTTTTAAAAAACAAGATTTTCGCCCGGGGGGGTTTTTGAGCCAAAAAAAAATCCGCCCGGTATGCTCCTTATGTCTTTAAAATTTGTCTTTTGATGTACTCCTTTTTAAACTAGAGTCAGGAAAAATAGTTTTGGAGGAGTAATTGGGGGGGCCCCTGCTGGTAAATCCAGAGATGCATCACCTTTCCCTTTTTGATCCTGGGCTTTTTAAAAATAATAAAAATTTTTAAATTTTGGGTTTTAAAAAAAAATTTTCCCCCCAGCCGGCGAGGAGTCAGCCTTACCCACTGATAAACTCAAATTTAAAAATTTCCCTTAGAACAAATATTTGCTTGCAGCTCCTTGAAGAAGGTGTCCCCCATTCTTTAAAAGGGGGGAATAATGGGGCCCAAAAAATCCTATTGCCCACATCTAGTTCTTTTTCGCCCAAAACAACTGTGGGAAAAAAAGGCACAGGGGGAAGACATTCTTTTTCACCCCTTTTTTTAAGATTTACTCCCCCGGCACAGGGCTAAAACCACCCTTTTGAAAAGGGGGGCCCCGGGTTGGGGGTTACTAGGATAGGTTTCAGTGGTAAATTTTTTTTTTGACGGGGAAAAACTTTCCCGGGGGGGGGAAACCCGAGAATTGTCTTTCCGGGGGGGTTGGGTGGGAAAGGGGCCCCTACCCCAAGAAATTTCAAGAACTCTATAGAATTTTTAAACCCATGAAGCGCTTTTTCCTCCTTTTTATTTTTTAGGACTTGGCCAATCAATTTTTTGGGGGGGGTTTTTTCTTCCAACCATACTAATTCCTTTTTAACAACATACCCCAAAAAATTTAATTTGGTCTTTTGGAATTCACACTTTTCACTTGATGTAAAGATATTTTGGGGTTTTAAAGTTTCCCAAAACCATTCTCACTGTCCATATTTCCTCTGTGGGGGGGGGTTTGAAAAAAATTTTAAAAAAAAAACCAAAAAATTACCACGAAAATTTCCAGGGGATCCCAAAAAAACATTCACCAAGTGGGAAGTGGGTGGGCGGGGTTAGACCAAAAGGAAACTAATATTCAAAATTTCCCCCAAAAATACCCCAATGCATCTTCCCCTTCTTTCCCAAAGGGCAAAAACGGACTAATTTTTACCCCCCCCGAAGACTAGTTTTTGAAAAAATTTTTTGGGTTTCGCACTCCCCCCCAAAATCCGGGGGTTAAAAGGGAATGGAAAGGGGTTTTAATATAACCTTAAATTTATTCCATATTAAAGCAGGTTCAGGGGGGTCTTTCTTTTTTAAAAAAAAATGGGTGCCCCCCGGAGAAAAAAGGGGGGTATGAAGCCCCTTTTGGGGGGAAATTTTCGCTAAATACTCTTTTAAAGCCTTTTTTCGGGGGCCCCCCAGGGGGAGTTTTTCCAAAATTTTTTTCTGCTCCCGGCAAAATCAATTGGACAATTTATATGGACGGGGAGGAGGAAAAGGGCCCGCGTTCTCTTGTCCATAAATCCCATATCCCGGTTAACCCGTGGGATTCAGGGACGACATGGTTCCTTTTGGAAAAAGGGGGGCTGAAATTTTTGGAAAATTTTTTCTCTGAAATGAATTCCTGGTCCCCATTAATGGTAGGATTCTGAGCCTGCAGCCAGGTCCCTAAATAAGGAAATTTGAGGAAAGAGATAACATAAAACATTTTTCTCTTGATGATCTTTCCAAAGAACCTTTAAAGGCTCTGTTTCCTGATCCACTGGTCCAAGGTCACAGGGAGCCATCCCAGTTTCCATCTGTACTGGAGTAGCCTTCTTCACTGAACGATTCCCTGTTTCAGAGCAAAGGAGACATCCATAAAATTTCCACTTGCACCTGAGTCGATCATAGCAGAGCTAGACACCCAGCTGAGTCAACCCAGAGTTTGATGGAAAGAAACAGTGAAATTGTTTTTTTTTACAACTCAGCTGGGACACCGCTGAGGAAACTTGAAAGAAGGCAGCATTTTACACAGTCAACGTCCCAAGATAACGGATTTAAATCCGAGAAATCAAGATCTGTTGCTGCAATCTCTCTGGAGCCTGAGGCCGGACCTACAATCCCCTCTCGCAACACTCACAATGAATGAGTGCTGCAGTAGTCTTGCGAGAACGGCTGGGGCAGTTAATAATAAAGTGCCCTGACTTACCACAATAAAAACATAGATTCTCCTTAAAACATGTTCCTTGCGTGCATCACTAACCCGTCGTAGTAAAGAGTCTACCTCATGGGTTCAGGTTCAGGTTTCCCGTGTAATCCTATTCAAAGGTTCCTTAGCTGGAGGGGAAAGGAGGGAGAAAGGTTAGTACGATGCTTCGAACCATCTCTCTTGCCTGCGTTCAGTTAAACGAGTATCAATACGATGCAGTAGTTAATAAAGTCACCTAACGCAGTGGGAGGGTCGGCACGAGCAAGTTCATCCTAATCAGTGGGGATAACCCCTTTCGAAAAATAGATTTTTTGGCGAATTGTCCCAGGTGGTATCAAGGGCCCATCTCCTGAAATCCAAGCATATTCAGCTACCGATGCTTACCTTGGCGCAAAGCTAACATGGCTGCTTCAGCTGTTGCACCTCGATTGGGTCATCAAACACCTGCCCCATAGCTGAAATAAAATCATCAAGGTGATTCAAACAATCACCTCATCTCAATCAGAGGGTTTGCCCACATCAAAGCCTTGTTGGTAAGCAACATAATTATATAAGCACCTTAGATCGTTCATAGGAAATTGTGAAGCATGTGCAGAAAAAAAAAAGATTGCATTGATTAACAAATCCCCTGAATTTTTCACTTCACCACCAAAACGAAAAGGGGCAACTTGGGAATCCCAGAACTCGGGCCACGGAGGAGCCTGGACTCGCCCCTCCAGAAACCTCAATCCTGGCTCGCAAATCCTGGGTAGTCTGTCCAACCACTTCAAATTGTGATTATTTAGGTCCTGAAGATTTGTAAAACGGGTCTTTATATTCTGCAAATCTGCAAGGATTTATCAGTCACTCCGCAAAGTTCCTTTATGCGGGCCTCCATTTTCCAGATCTTTTAAGACAGGATTACTGGAAAAAGAGGAGAGAAAAAAACAAAACAAAAAAGCAATAGTGTTTACCTGTGATAACACTGCAGAAAAAAAAACTTAAGGGAATTGCTCACCTGGAATGGTTGTGAGAAGTCACAACCACTGTCATCACAGAAAGTACAACCGGACATCCGATATCCACAGTACAGCAACAAGCCTTTCCAGACCCAGCAGACACTAACGTTTGGCTTCAGAATCTTGTAATGTATGTGGTACAGTTCATATAGCGTCTTGTGCTTGGGTGCGATGAAATACTTGAGACACAGGTTGATAAAGAAAGTCTTGTATTGCTTCATACAAATTGGCAAAAATAAACACACAGTTGCAAACACAGAAGCAGGAGACACAGCAGGCCAAGTAATCTAAGCTCAGCAATAACTCTCCACAACAGATTCAGATCTTCTTCTCTGTTACCATAAAGTCCATGCAAACGTGAGGCTCTCAAGAGCAGATTCAGAGTCCACAAGTGCTTCAGAGTTCCTCAGTAGGAATGGCTGGATACAAGGTCCAAGGCTTCAGGAGTCAGAACACAGGTTTCACTGCAGGCTAGATTCTGAAGCACTGATTGCTCACTGTGGCTGTTTAAAAGCAAAAGGAGAGAATCAGGCGGGAACATGCAAGCTGGAAAACTCCATTTTGACTGAGGCAAGATAGCTGCAGCAAAACGAAAAGCAAAATGGCCGACGAACAAACTGAGTTTCAGAAACAGATACACAGAACCTTACACAAGGATTGAGACCCGAACAATTGATCACCGGCAACCCTGATGGGAAGGTGACTCCCTTATATAAGACCAGTCAGTAACACCTGATTCCCAGTCCTCACAATCTTCACTGAACAGACCAGTACCGCTGTAACCACCAGAGGGAGCCTCTGCTCAGAACTCATCTCAAACCCATTCACAACAGGCCCTGTACTGTTCGAGAGGTGTAGCAATTAGGGCAGGCTAGACCCACCAGGGACCGCATAGGAGTGGCTCTTGTACGCATGAGGAGTCGCAGACTACAGAAAATGCAGTGGGGGGCCTCCATGGTAGTGGGGCATTAGCCGTAGTACATCAAGGCATAAACTACAGTGTGCGTTTATTTATTTACTGAAGGTGACTGTGCTGCAGAAATGATAGTCTGCGGCACGATGTAGGCAGAGTAATGGAGTCCACAGTCGGGAATGAGATGTGCGGAGTGCCAACACCTGCTGGAAGATCGGCCATGACAAAGTGCAGCTAAAAATGGCGAGTCGGTGGATAGCGGGCTTGAGTCTAGTGTTGCGCAATGTGGCAGAGCTATGCCATTGGATGGCCTGATAAATCCCAGCTTCCATCTGCTCATGAGAGTGATTTTGATGATCTGCGCACTGTATAGTAGCCCATCACATATGCTCATAATGCTGGTAGTGCACATTTACTGAAGGGGAACCTTGTCGCCCTCGCTACCAGATCGTTCCATATGATCTTTTTAATGATCATGGAAACTCATAAGTCCCTTGTAATAAGGACCAGGAAGTGGCTGAGACGGGCTTGGCGAGAAGCGCCAGAAATGTGGGCGGAGTCAGGGCCAGGGAGCAGAAAACACAGCCGCAGAGCTTTTCATAGGGAAGAAGATGCCCAAACATGGGCAGAGTCGGCCAGGTGGGCGGAGTTAGGCCTATCCTGGCCAGAAGCCGGGGGCTAAATTAGCAGGGCCGGCCTGGGTGACGTGACGAGAACGGCGGTTGGTGCAGCGGATACAGCGCGATTTTGGAGCGTGGCGTGCACTATCCCTCTGAAGGTAACGGAACATCCGAGGGGAGCGCCCCTCCCTTTTGCCAGACGCTGCGCTGCTCACAGGCCAGATGTAGCAGAGCTGAGGCTGATGTCCCTTGAGGAGCTCTGATCATATACTCCCCTGCTGCAAAGCACCAGTGCTTTCCACAGAGCTACCAGGCTGCTCGCTGGATAAGCTGTGAGGCTGGGACAGGCAGATCATCCTCAATCCACCCTCCCTTTGATAGGGAGGTGGAGAGGGGATCATTCGTCATCTGGCATCATCCACTTTTCGCAGTGGTGGTGCAGGGGTGCCGCACGGACGCCGAAGAGAGTCTGTTACCTGAGGTAATGGGAAGGCTGTCCGGCTGAAGGCCTGGCTCCGGAAGGGGGCACGTGGGGGCGACACCCCATGTTCCCGTCCGTTGTAGGTGTGGGGAGAGCAGACCCATTGAAGGGATCCGTCGCCTCTGAGGAGAGCCCAGGCATGGCAATAAGGTTGCAGGAGGGGATACGGGGAGACGACACTCCGCGTGCCCGCCTGTTGATGATTTTGGGAGATCGGACCTTGAAAGGCCCCGTCTCCCCTTGAATCCGTTGAAAAAAGGTAAAAAGGTAAAAAATTAAAATAACGTTGGGGTCTGAAGCCAGACCCAAGTGCCTCCTACGGACACTAAGCAAGAACTGGTTCAGGATAGAGCCAGCAGAGGGTGTATACTGCAGGAGGAGGAGTTAACTTCTTTTATGTATTTGCTTAGTGTCCTCCTAGTGTCTGCAGCATAACACCCATGGTCTGTGTCCCCCAATGAGGCGATGAAGAAAAACGCATTAAATCCACAATTCCATATCTCTCCCCATCACACTCCAAGTCTCTCACGTCTGCTATTCCATATCCATCTCTCCCTGCTATTCCAGGTGTATCTCTCTCCCCATCACACTCCATGTGTCTCACCCATACTATATATGTCTCTCTCCCTTCAGTTTCTCTCAGCCAGACTAAATATATCTTTCACCCCCCCTTCCACAAATACTGGCCATTCACTGCAGACCTGGAGTTCCTTATTATCTTATTGAGGGATTAGTCACAATCACAGCTTCTGCTCCAATAATGCTATGATGCTGCTCCATACACACCAGATTTCTTCACTCTTCCTCCGGTCCACGATGCTGCTGAGTCCACTGTCTTCTGCTCCTCTGTAAACAAGCTGTGCTTCTGATGCAGTAACTGCTGGTGATAGCAGATCACAGGGCAGTTACACACAAAATGGTGCTGCCCTGTGACACTACTCTTCATTCTGCCCCAGGGATACTAGACCATCCAAATGGTGGTAAGTCTTACTATAGCTGCTTGAGGTCTAAAACGGAAAGTGCTCCCCCTAGTGGTAATTATATATATATATTTTTTTAAAAATATATAATATTTTTCATATAGAAATGTTTGCAAACAGTGCAAACATTGCATTGCCACATTTTAATTACTATTTTAAGCTTAATTTCACAAAAAAAAAAAAACTACACGAAAACTGGTGGCACCTTTTCTTTCAGCAGAAAACGTTCATTTTGGGGGTCTCTCCAAATCCAGGCCTCCATTGGTTCGAAAATTTGATTTCCATTGATGATTTTTGTGTGATTATGTTGACAGCACATTCATCTTTGTACACAACAAAGTATTCAATGAGAATATTTCCTTCATTTAGATCTAGGATGTGATATTTGAGTGTTCCCTTTATTTTTTTGAGCAGTGTATATTAAAAGGATCTTAGACCAGATGATGCTGGTCTACTTACACTATCCAGCAAAGCCACTAAAGGAGACTCAAGGCCTCCAAAAATTCAATATAAACAGCAGAAAAAAAAAACATCAACACTTACCTACCCAGATCTCAGAACAAATGCACTGTAGGGTGCAGCTAGCCCATAAAGCAAGATGTTAGCAGCACAGGTGCAAAATACCAGATGAAACAGCCACTCTCCACATACCCACCCATATAGGGAGAGGGTGACTGCCCAGTATACAATTGCACAATAAAGGCCCACATATAGGGTGCCGTTCACACAAGGATACTGCATAGTGTCTGGTTCACAGCCTATTAGTCACGCCCCTACTCTTCGATTAGGCGGGCTGGCCAGTACACTCTCAATGCGCCCCAGTGTGAACACCCCTCATGCGAGACCAAACGTGCTTATGCTTTGCTGCACCCCGAAAAATACAATGCAAAAAATACCAAAATAGTGGGGTATTAGTTGATATTTGGGCCAAAATACGTAAGCTTGTAACCTGCGCCAAAGGTCCTCACGCTTACAAGTCCTACACTACACTATCCAGCAAAGTCACTAAAGGAGACTCAAGGCCTCCAAAAATTCAATATAAACAGCAGAAAAAAAAAAAAAACATCATCACTTACCTACCCAGATCTCAGAAAAATGCACTGCAGGGTGCAGCTAGCCCATAAAGCAAGATGTTAGCAGCACAGGTGCAAAATACCAGATGAAACAGCCACTCTTCACATACCCATATAGGGAGGGGGTGACTGCCCAGTATACAATTGCACAATAAAGGCCCACATAGGGTGCCGATCACACAAGGATACTGCATAGTGTCTGGTTCACAGCCTATTAGTCACGCCCCTACTCTTCGATTAGGCGGGCTGGCCAGTACACTCTCAATGCGCACCAGTGTGAACACCCCTCATGCGAGACCAAACGTGCTTGGGCTTCGCTGCACCCCGAAAAATACAATGCAAAAAATACAAAAATAGTGGGGTATTAGTTGATATTTTGGCCAAAATACGTAAGCGGGGTGCAGCGAAGCCCAAGCACGTTTGGTCTCGCATGAGGCGTGTTCACACTGGTGCGCATTGAGAGTGTACTGGCCAGCCCGCCTAATCGAAGAGTAGGGGCGTGACTAATAGGCTGTGAACCAGACAGTATGCAGTATCCTTGTGTGAACGGCACCCTATGTGGGCCTTTATTGTGCAATTGTATACTGGGCAGTCACCCCCTCCCTATATGGGTATGTGGAGAGTGGCTGTTTCATCTGGTATTTTGCACTTGTGCTGCTAACATCTTGCTTTATGGGCTAGCTGCACCCTGCAGTGCATTTGTTCTGAGATCTGGGTAGGTAAGTGTTGATGTTTTTTTTTTTTCTGCTGTTTATGCTGGTCTACTTACTTTGAAAATCCATATCAAAACAGCATTAGGGTATGTGCACAAGCAGTCTTCTTGTTGAGATTTGGGAGCAGAAATTCAAAGTTTTCAAGGCATTTTTACATTTGGAGAGTTTCCCTTCAGTTTCTAATCCCAAAACTCCATTTGCATGTAACTTGAAAAATTTCTTTAATGAGTGACTCTAATACTTTAAATATTTTTTTTTTTTAACAAGGACTTTACTTAAATAGATAATTGAACCAAGATCTTGTGAACAGGACCGTGGCCCACCGCACATTACACCATCACACAAATAACTGCACAATCAGACTACAACCATTAAGAAATTTATTTTACAGCAGACAATTTTCCAGGAAATTGCCAGTGATTAAGTATACAAAGAGGTTAATATTGGTTGTAAATAGTCTTTTTTTAACATCTATTTATTTCAAAACTTAAATTAATTTGCAATATAATTTAAAATTGGATTTCCTTGTCAGAACTTGAAGTAAAAAGCCAAGTAGTAACATGACAAGGACCATAAGTAATCTTTTAGTCTCTAAATCCATTTTATTTCACGTTTTTCCAGAAGCGACGTTGCTCCCTTTCTAGCAGAGTTTTGAAAGTCTCTAAAAGAAAGATGAGGTTGCAATATGAAGAATCCTCTGTTGAGAAAGGCAAAATGGTTGGCTACATGTTGTTAAATCCCATCATTCCTTTCATGTTACCAGCTGCTCCTTGTTGGAACTGTCTCATCATAGACTGTAGACCGGCCATTCCTCCTGCAAATCACAAGGACATTCATTAAAAATTCAAATTATATGAGAACAAAAAAACAACACGGTCTTAAGGAGTGCTGAGGCAAGGAGAGACAATTGGAAATTGGATAAAACCACAAACCTTTAATAAAAGTTCTCTGCAATCCACAACGTGTTTCGATAGCGACATGCTGTCTACCTCAGGAGGTACCACGTGAGGGAGATAGCATGTCGCTATCTAAACGAGTTGTGGATTGCCGAGAACTTTTATTAAAGGTTTGTGCTTTTAACGAATTTCCAATTGTCTCTCCTTGCCTCAGCGCTCCTTAAGACTGCATTGTTTTTTTGCTCTCATTCCTACATCCCTCTGTGAGGGTAAGCGGCAGGAGCAGCTTTTTGGCTCAACATCATTCCCCGATCGGGCTGAAGCTTCTACAGACACGCGGCAGAAGCAGCCTTCAGCCCGTCATTACCCTGAAGGTGAGAGGCCGCTTGAGCCACATAATTGCATACCCCTTTTATATTGGGTCCTTCACAAGTGCGCTCCCTTTCTCTTTTTTTCACATTATTCAAATTGTAGACATCCATAATTAAATTCTACTGATCGTGGCAAAAAAAAACCAAACAAACAAAAAAAACAAACAGGGATTTTTGTGTGTACTCACAGTAAAATCCTTTTCTTCGAGCCAATCATTGGGGGACACAGGACCATGGGTGTTATGCTGCTGCCACTAGGAGGACACTAAGCAAATACACAAAAAAGGTTAACTCCTCCTCCTGCAGTATATACCCTCTGCTGGCTATATCCTGAATCAGTTTGGTGCCAAAGTAGTAGGAGCTCACAAACGGAAGTGCAATATGTTAAAACCAAAAACAACTACAAGCCAACGGGCTAATATGGTGGGTGCTGTGTCCCCCAATGATTGGCTCAGAGAAAAGGATTTTACGGTGAGTACACACAAAAATCCCTGTTTCTCCTTTGCCTCATTGGGGACACAGGACCACTGGGATGACCTAAAGCAGTCCCTGGGTGGGAAACAGCACAACAGCTGAAACCTCTCATACCAAATGCTGAAATGATGAAATGCTTAACTGATTAAATGATTAAGAGGCCTTCAGATGCAAAACTGGCGATTGCAGAATCTGTCTGCCGAGAGCCGCATTTGAAGAGGCTTGAGAATGAATATTGTAATGCTTAGCAAACATGTGAAGACTGGACCAAGTCGCAGCCTTGCACACTTGCTGTGCCGAAGCCTGGTGCCGAACTGCCCAGGAAGCCCCCACTGACCAAGTGGAGTGTGCCTTAATCCCCACCTGAATAGGCTGACCCTCGACACTGTAAGCTTCTTGGATTGCAGATCGGATCCATCTGGCTATTGTGGCCTTAGAAGCAGGTAGACCTTTTCTGTGTCACTCCGGAAGCACAAAAAGGGCATCCGATTTGCGGAAAGAAGCTGTTCTGGAAATGTACTTCCTGAGAGCCTTCACAAAGTCCAAAGTGTTAAGAGCTTTCTCAGTACGGTGGACCGGAGCTGGACAGAACGAGGGCAGAACGATGTCCTCATTTAGATGAAAAGCTGAGACAACTTTAGGCAAGAAGGATGGAGTCCTCCTTGGCACCACCTTGTCTTGGTAGAAAATCGGGAAAGGAGGTTTGCAAGACAAAGCTTCCAATTCCGAGACCAGTCTGATGGATGTTATTGCCACAAGAAAGGCAACTTTACACGCAAGAAGAGAGAGGGAAGCATCCTGTATTGGCTCGAAGGGGGTCTCTTGTAAGGCACATAGGACCAAGTTAAGGTCCCAAGGCTCCAAAGGCATCTTGTAGGGCGGGACAAGGTGCGACACTCCGTGTATAAAGGTCTTAACCTGTGGTTCAGAAGCTATCCTTCGCTGGAAAAGGACGGATAGAGCTGAAATTTGGCCTTTGAGAGAAGCCAGCGCTAAGCCTGAATCCAAACCTGCTTGAAGAAACTCCAAAATGGAGGGGGTGAAAACACCAACGGTTTATCCTTACACCAGGAATCAACCGGGATGCCTTCCGCCCTGATCTTTCGGATGACTCTTGGGATTAACGAGAGCAGTGGAAAGATGTAAGGGAGGCGAAATTGGTTCCAAGGAAGTACCAGAGAATCCGAGCCGATGGCTAACGGCTCGTGGGATCGGGCTACGAATGCCGGAACCTTGGCATTTAGCTTGGAGGCCATGAGGTCCACATCCGGAGTACCCCAACGCTAGCAAATGTGATTAAACACTTCCTGGTCAAGGGACCACTCCCCTGAGACTAGACCCTGGCGGCTGAGAAAATTCACTGCCCAATTCTCTACTCCGGAATGTGAACTGCAGAGATGAGCGAATGGTTTGTATCGGCCCATCGCAGAATGAGCGTCACTTCGAGCATCGCTCTTCTGCTTTGTGTGCCACCCTGGCGATTGATGTACGCCACGCGTTGTCTGATTGGATCCGGATGGGGTGACTGGCCAAGAGGTGATGGAATTGAAGAAAAGCTAGCCTGACTGCTCGGATCTTGATCGGAAGGCTGGCTTCCTGGGAAGACCAGCATGCCTGAGCCGCGTGGTGACGAAAGATTGCACCACATCCGAGGAGACTGGCGTCGATGGTCACTACCAACCAGTGTACCGGAAGAAAGGACCTTCCTTGATCCAATGATGACGTTGAAGTCCACCACTTGAGGGACCACCTGATTCCGGGTGCCAGGCGAAAGCGGCGACCCAAGGAGGCTGGATTTCTGTCCCAGGCTGAGATCAATTCCTGTTGCAGGGGACGGAGGTATAATTGGGCAAACTGTACTGCCTCGATGGACGCTACCAACTTCCCCAGGACGTGCATGGTGAACCGCAGAGAGTGAGAGCGGCCCAGAGATAGCAATTGGTCTCCCCAAGTTAGAGAAGAAATCTTTTCTGGAGGGAGAATTTCCAACCCCCGGAAGTGTCCAAGATCATCCCCAAAAAGGGGATTTGCTGGGATGGAACCGGGGAGGATTTGTCCTGGTTCACTAGCCAACCTAGGCGGGATAGTGTCCACGGTGACATTGACACACACTGCACAGGACCGCGAGGACGGACCTTTGATGAGAAGGTTGTCCAGGTAGGGCAGAATCACCACGCCCCGAGAGTGTAGAATGGACATGACGGCTGCCATGACCTTTGTGAACACACTGGGGGTGGTGGCGAGACCGAAGGGCAGAGCGGTGAATTGAAAGTGTTCGTCTCCGACCACAAAGCGTAGAAATCTTTGATGACCTTCGAAGATTGGGACGTGGAGATATGCGTCTTTGATGTCGACAGATGCAAGGAATTCCCCTTTCTCCAGAGAAGCGATGATGGAACGGAGAGATTCCATTCTGAAATGGCGCACTCTGACAAATTTGTTCAGCAACTTTAAGTCTAGGATGGGGAGCATGGTTCCGTCCTTCTTTGGGACCACGAATAGGTTTAAGTAAAACCCCTTGAACCTTTCCGATTGTGGAACCAAGACGATGACTGCGCTGTTGCGGAGGGCATCTATGGCCTGATAAAAGGGAGCTGCGAGCGCCTTTGACTTTGGGAGATGAGCCGGAAAAAACGCATTGGCGTAGGAGACGTGAATTCGATCTTGTAAACCAGAGGACATGAGATCTCTGACCCATTGGTCGTGAACGACCGACAACCAGACCTGGCGAAACAAGAGCAGGCGGCCGCCTACCCTGTTTGTGTCCTCCGGACATGGCAAGGAGTCATTGAGCAGACAACTTGTGAGAAGAGGAACCCTTGGGTCCAGACCAGGAAGATCTGCTTCTCCAGGAATGAGGGGGCTTGAATGGAGGTTGTGAATCCCTGTCCCTGCGCGGAGGATGGGCTGAGCGAGAGGAAGCGGTTGCGGATGACTAGTTTGTGGTACTGCGAAAAGGCCGGAAGCGAACCTGGTGTTGGTTCCGAAAGGGCCGACTGGCTTTTCGCTGAGGGAGGAATTTGTCTTTTTCCTCCAGTAGCATCTGAGATAATTTGGTCAAGTTTATCTCCGAACAAACGCTCGCTCTGGTACGGCAGGGAAGTTAAAGATTTCTTTGAAGTGGAGTCTGCTCGCCACTCTCCGAGCCATAGGGCTCTCCTGATTGTAATGGCGTTTGCAGCTGCAAGCACGGCACAGTTAGCCACATCTAGGGAGGCATGCACAACGTAATCCCCGGCCCGGGCAATCTGATAGGTGAGACTGACCGCCTCGAAAGGAAGGTTATTGTCACGACCGGTCTTAACTAGAGCGTCTGCCCAGGCCACCATAGCCCTGGCCACCCAGGTGGCGGCAAAGGAAGGGAAGAGTGCTGCTCCGGCAGCTTCGAAGACTGACCAAGCAAGATTGTCAATCTATCGATCAGTGGGATTTTTAATGGACAAGCCGTCGGACAGAGACAGGAGAGTTTTGGAAGCGAGCCGTGATATGGGTGGATCCACTGCAGGGGACTCAGTCCACTCCTTTGTCAGAGCCGATGGAAAAGGGTACTGTCATGGTCTGCTGAGTTTCTGGGATTAGGTGGTTTTAGGGTTAACCGGGATGGCCTCACTCTGGGATTCTGGGAGGCTTTTTATAGCCTCATTGTGGGGCCATCCTCTGTCGCTTATACTCTGACCCTTGGCCGAGTGTGTGTGACCCTGTTGTGCTTGTGCCAGTGCTTTGTGCCTGTGCTACGTTCTGTTTGTCTGGTTCTGATTTGGCTGTGTCCCTGTTTTGAGTTTTGCCTGTCCCTTTTGTACTCTGCTGCCCTCTACGTGTATGACCCTTGGCTACGTTCTGACTCCGCTCTGCCTGCTCCTCTTGTACTTCGTCGCTCTCTACGTGTATGACCCTTGGCTACGTTCTGACTTTGCTCTGCCTGCTCCTCTTGTACTTCGTCGCCCTCTATGTGTATGACCCCTTGGCTACGTTCTGATTATCCGTTCGGTATATGCCCCTTGGCAACTGTGTCCCGTAGTTACCCTTCTAGGAGTTTTCCTTCACCTCATAGCTCTCTGGAGCTTAGGCCACGCCCACTAGCAGTCACGTGCCTGCAG
The DNA here is from genome assembly GCA_033576555.1 of Oophaga sylvatica. Lineage (NCBI taxonomy): Eukaryota > Metazoa > Chordata > Amphibia > Anura > Dendrobatidae > Oophaga > Oophaga sylvatica. The sequence continues at coordinate 431,447,718 of JARQOD010000001.1, read as the reverse complement.
GTCCTTTGCTCTGAAGCATTCTCTGTCTGCTACTGCTGACTCTGAGAAACGTGTGGCTGGCTCCGCCCACTAGCAGTCACATGTGGAAGGTCCTGTTACTGAGAAACACACGTCATCTCTGCTGCGGCTCTGCTACAGGTATCTTTGGGCATAGTTTGTTCACTAAGGACACACGCACTGGCTCAGTGAGCAAGTGCAGTGCGGTGTCCCTGACAGGTACCGAGCTTCCAGCGGCTTCTGCCCTGTGAATCGTTTGTCTGGACGACTCCTATGCCTCTGGACAATGTCCTTCAACTCAGGGTGGTTAGCAAAAACCCTGTGAGGACATTTGGCCCTTTTGAAAGATAGTGTGATCCGGAGTAGTAGTGGGTTCTTAGTCTACTCTCAGAGCCTTATTAACTGCTTCGATGAGAGAATCTAGGGACTCCTGGTACTCTAGCGAGTCCGGGTCTACGGCCACATCTGACTCGTATTCTGAGTAGTGTTCGCTGCAAACCACAGGAGAGGGGGAGCGGGAAGCAGAGCTTGCGGATGCCGAGACACTAGAGTGCCAGGAGGACGAATCATGAGGACGTTTTCTAGAAGATTGTAAATCTGCTGCCACGGTCCGACCCCTGTCTGAGGAAGACTCTCTGGTGGCTAAAGGGCCTTCTACGGGTAAAGGGATGCCCTGGCTTGAGGAGGAATCACGGAAACATTCTTCGGCTTTAGCCAGGGAAGCCATGGACTGTGCCAAGGACGTGGCCCACTCGGGAGGACTAGGCCCACTAGGGTTCGCATTAGTAGTAGGGGGCTCAGGCTGCACAGACTGCGGTACCATGCTTCCGTGGTAGTGAGGCATTACATGAGGCACATGAAGCATACTCCACTGTGTGTGTCTTATCAGCCTTTTTAGAAGCCTTTGATTGAGACATATTGCATATGTTGCTTGGACTCTGCTGCAGGGAAGGGGTTAAGCGCTGTGTAAGCTTACCCAGGTCCTGTGTCCGTGCCCCCCAGAGAAGTCTGCGCTGCGGTTGGAAGCGATGACGTCCCCAGACAGAAGTCACGCCGCGGTGCCAGGAAGTGGAACAGAAGATGATGGCCAGAGAATAAATTGGCGCTTCTCGTGAGGAGCGAGAAGCGCCAGAAAATGTGGGCGGAGAAGAGCAGGGATGAGGCCGCAGCGCTTCCTGTGCAGCGATAATCACCTAGGACATGGGCGGAGCCTCCCGGGTGTACAGAGTTGGGGCTTACCACGGCCAGAAGCTGGGGACTAAATTAGAGGCCGCAGAATTGGCGGCGGAGAGGGTCATGGTGCTGACGCGCAGAGGACCGGGCGCCGATCTCCTTCACAATGGAGCAGAGTCGGGTGCGCTGGGCAACAGTAGCAGACTTTTGGCTGCGCCATTTATCCTCAGTCCACCATCCCTTTGATAGGGAGGTGGAGCGGGCTCGTTTGCCTCCTGGAACCAGCTGCTTTCTGACAGTGGTGGTGCAGTGGGGCCACATGGATGCTGCAAAGGAGCCTCTGCCAGAGGAAACCTCAATGGGAAGCAGGGCAGGTGTCCGGCTGAAGGCCTGGCTCCGAAAGGGGATATGTGAGGGCGACACCCCATGTTCCCGTCCGTTGTTGGTGTGGGGAGAGCGGACCCATTAAAGGAATCCGTCGCCCCTAAGAAGAGCCAAGGCATGACACGGAGGTTGCAGGAGAGGGTACGGGGAGGCGATACTCCGCATTCCCGCCTGTTGATGATTTTGGGAGATTGGGACCTTGAAAGGCCCTGTCGCCCCTTCAATCCGTGGAAAAAAGGAAAAAGGTAAAAGAAAAAATAAAATAAAGTCGGGGTCTGAAACCGGACCCTAGTGCCTCTTACAGACACTAAGCAAGAACTGGTTCAGGATAGAGCCAGCAGAGGGTGTATACTGCAGGAGGAGGAGTTAACTTTTTTGTGTATTTGCTTAGTGTCCTCCTAGTGGCAGCAGCATAACACCCATGGTCCTGTGTCCCCCAATGAAGCGAAGGAGAAATAAGATTTTCCTACGTGTTTCAAGCCAGTTTGTAGGAACGATCCTTAGTCATGGCCTAAACCAGGGGTGGGCAATTGATTTTCCCGAGGGGCCATGACTGTTGTGGAGGGCCGAACCAATAGCTTGAAATTAATTCTACTCAATATTAATTTATTAATACAAACTTTATCACTTAATATTGAGCAAAATTAAGTATGCTGACACCCCCCTATGTATCTTTGAACCCAAGTACAGCCCCTTCTGTGTATCGTATGAATCCCCCACAGCCTCCCCATATACAGTATGAGCCTCACACAGCCTCCCAATATACAGCATGAGCCTCACATAGCCTCCCCATATACATCAGCCCCACACAGCCTACTCCATATACAGCATGAGCCCCACACAGCCTCCCCATATACTGCATAAGCCCTACACAGCCACCCTATATACTGCATAAGCCCTACACAGCCACCCTATATATATATATATATATATATATATATATATATATATACACACACACACACACAATGTGTGAGCCCCACAGTCTCCCCATATACTGCATGAGGCCCCTACAGCCTTCCCATATACTGCATGAGGCCCCCACAGTCTCCCCATATACTGCATGAGCCCCACACAGCCTCCCTATACACTGCATGAGCCCCACACAGCCTCCCTATACACTGCATGAGCCCCACACAGCCTTCCCATTTACTGCATGAGGCCCCCATAGCCTCCCCATGTGCAACATGTCACCCCCATAGCCTCCCCATGTGCTACATGTCACCCTCATAGCCTCCCCATGTGCTAAATGTCACCCCCATAGCCTCCCCATGTGCTACATGTCACCACCATAGCCTCCCCATGTGCTTCATGTCACCCCCATAGCCTCCCCATGTGCTACATGTCACCCCCATAGCCTCCCCATGCCCTACATGTCACCCTCATAGCCTCCCCATACGCTACATGTCACCCTCATAGCCTCCCCATGCGCTACATGTCACCCCCATAGCCTCCCCATGTTCTGCACGACAACCCCATAGAATCCCCATGTGCTGCACGACAGCCCCATAGAATCCCCATGTTCTGCACGACAACCCCATAGAATCCCCATGTGCTGCACGACAGCCCCATAGAATCCCCATGTGCTGCACGACAGCCCCATAGAATCCCCATGTGCTGCACGACAGCCCCATAGAATCCCCATGTGCTGCACGACAGCCCCATAGAATCCCCATGTGCTGCACGACAGCCCCATAGAATCCCCATGTGCTGCACGACAGCCCCATAGCCTCCCCATACGCTACATGTCACCCTCATAGCCTCCCCATGCGCTACATGTCACCCCCATAGCCTCCCCATGTTCTGCACGACAACCCCATAGAATCCCCATGTGCTGCATGACAGCCCCATAGAATCCCCATGTGCTGCACGACAGCCCCATAGAATCCCCATGTGCTGCACGACAGCCCCATAGAATTCCCATGTACTGCACGACAGCCCCATAGCCTCCCCATACGCTACATGTCACCCTCATAGCCTCCCCATGTGCTACATGTGACCCCCATAGCCTCCCCATGTTCTGCACGACAACCCCATAGAATCCCCATGTGCTGCACGACAGCCCCATAGAATCCCCATGTGCTGCCCGACAGCCCCATAGAATCCCCATGTGCTGCCCGACAGCCCCATAGAATCCCCATGTGCTGCCCGACAGCCCCATAGAATCCCCATGTGCTGCCCGACAGCCCCATAGAATCCCCATGTGCTGCCCGACAGCCCCATAGAATCCCCATGTGCTGCACGACAGCCTCATAGGATCCCCATGTGCTACACAACAGCCCCATAGGATACCCATGTGCTGCACAACAGCCCCATAGGATCCCCATGTGCTGCACGACACTCCCATAGAATCCCCATGTTCTGCCCGTCAACCCCCATAGAATCCCCATGCGCTGCCTGTCACCCCCATAGAATCCCCATGCGCTGCCTGTCACCCCCATAGAATCCCATGCGCTGCCTGTCACCCCCATAGAATCCCCATGCGCTGCCTGTCACCCCCATAGAATCCCCATGCGCTGCCTGTCACCCCCATAGAATCCCCATGCGCTGCCTGTCACCCCCATAGAATCCCCATGCGCTGCCTGTCACCCCCATAGAATCCCCATGCGCTGCCTGTCACCCCCATAGAATCCCCATGCGCTGCCTGTCACCCTCCATAGAATCCCCATGCGCTGCCTGTCACCCCCATAGAATCCCCATGCGCTGCCTGTCACCCCCATAGAATCCCCATGCGCTGCCTGTCACCCCCATAGAATCCCCATGCGCTGCCTGTCACCCCCATAGAATCCCCATGCGCTGCCTGTCACCCCCATAGAATCCCCATGCGCTGCCTGTCACCCCCATAGAATCCCCATGCGCTGCCTGTCACCCCCATAGAATCCCCATGCGCTGCCTGTCACCCCCATAGAATCCCCATGCGCTGCCTGTCACCCCCATAGAATCCCCATGCGCTGCCTGTCACCCCCCATAGAATCCCCATGCGCTGCCTGTCACCCCCATAGAATCCCCATGCGCTGCCTGTCACCCCCCATAGAATCCCCATGCGCTGCCTGTCACCCCCATAGAATCCCCATGCGCTGCCTGTCACCCCCCATAGAATCCCCATATTCATACGCATGAAAAAAAACAAAACAAAAAAAAAACAAAAAAACAGTCACCTCGGTCCTGATCCCTGGCACTCTGCTCCTTGCTCTGCCTCCGATGCGCTGAATTCTCCGGTGGTACACAGTAAACAGCTGACGTGATGAAATGAAATGTCATCGCGTGAGCTGTTTCACACGCTGATTGGTGGAGGAAGTGGCCGAGGCCCCTCCTCCACCAATGCTGACTGCACCTAGAGAGACAATGGAGAGAGCCAGAGGACCTCTGGTTTCCAGCCCCACGACTGTCTCGGTCCGTGGGCCGGACTGAGACAGCCAGAGGGCAGGATGTGGCCAGCGGGCTGCACTTTGCCCAGGTCTGGCCTAAACCCATGTTCCCCCTATGCAGTCTTACCACAAGTCAGCAACATTTCCAAATTTACTAATAGCAGCACAGTAACATTTTATGGTGGCACAGTAAAAGCTTATGGTGGCCCAGTAACACCTTGTGACGGCACAGATATGAGCTCAATGATTGCACCCCAATGGGCAACTGATTAACACAGTTCCAGCTTCTCTGCCCTGACTTGCTCCCCATCAATCATAACAAAAGGCAGTACTTACCCATGTGTTGTAAAACCCTGGGGTCCATCATTTTTGCCATTTGCTGATTTAGTTTGGCCATTTGTGAAGGATTTACATTCTTTGACATGTCTCCACCTGGAAGTTAAAAAACAGAAAATAGTATGGTCTGAAAAGTCTGTGTTATTCATTAGGCAATGCCATTCAGAGACACACACAATATATTAACCCCTTTACCCCCAAGGGTGATTTGCACATTAATGACCAGGACAATTTTTACAATTCTGACCACTGTCCCTTTATGAGGTATTAACTCTGGAACGCTTCCATGAATCCCGGTGATTCTGACAATGTTTTCTCGTGTCATATTGTACTTCATGATAGTGGTAAAATTTCTTTGATATAACTTGAGTTTATTTGTGAAAAAAATTTGGGGAAAATTTCTCAATTTTTCAACTTTTAATTTTCATACCCTTAAATCACAAAGATATGGCACACAAAATACTTAATAAGTAACATTTCCCACATGTTTCCTTTACATCAACACAATTTTGTAACCAAAATTTTTTTTTGTTAGGAAGTTATAAGGGTTAAAAGTTTACCAGCGATTTCTAATTTTTACAACACCAATTTTTTTTTTGGGGGGGGGGGGGGACCACATCACATTTGAAGTCACTTTGAGGGGTCTATATGATAGAAAATACCCAAAAGTGACACCATTCTAAAAACTGCACCCCTCAAGGTGCTCAAAGCCACATTCAAGAAGTTTATTAACCCTTCAGGTGCTTCACAGGAATTTTTTGAATGTTTAAAAAAAAATGAACATATAACTTTTTTTTCACAAAAAAATTAGTTCAGGTCCAATTTTTTTTGTTTTCCCAAGGGTAACAGGAGAAATTGGACCTCAAAAGTTATTGTGCAATTTGTCCTGAGTACGCTGATACCCCATATGTGGGAGCGAACCACTGTTTTGGCGCATGGCAAAGCACGGAAGGGAAGGAGCGCCGCTTGATTTTTTCAACGCAAAATTGGCTGGAATTGAGATCGGACGCCATGTCGCGTTTGGAGAGTCCCTGATGTGCCTAAACAGTGGAAACCCCCCAATTCTAACTCCAACCCTAACCCCAACACACGCTAACCCTAATCCCAACCCTAACCCTAGCCCTAGTCCCAAACCTAAAGGGAAAATGGAAATAAATTCATTTTTTTTTAAATTTTATTATTTTTCCCTACCTAAGGGGGTGATAAAGGGGGGTTTGATTTACTATTTATAGCGGGTTTTTATATTGGGTTTTTATGTTTGGCAGCGGTCACATGCTAAAAGATGCTTTTTATTGCAAAAAATAGTTTTTGCATCACCACATTTTGAGAGCTATAACTTTTCCATATTTTAACTTTTCCATAATTTGGCCCATAGAGTCATGTGAGGTCTTATTTTTTGCGGGACGAGTTGACGTTTTTATCGGTACCATTTTTGGGTACATGACATTTTTTGATCGCTTTTTATTACGATTTTTGGGAGGCAGAATGAACAAAAAAACAGCAATTCATGAATTTCTTTTTTTGGGGGGTGGGGGGGTGAGGCGTTTACACCGCTCTGTGTGTGGTAAAATTGATAAAGCGGTTTTATTCGTCGGGTCAGTACGATTACAGCGATACCTTATTTATATCTTTTTCTTTATGTTTTGGTGCTTTTATACAATAAAAACTTTTATATAAAAAAATTTTTTCATCGCTTTATTCTGCGAGCTATAACTTGTTTATTTTTTCGCTGATGATGCTGTATGGCGGCTCGTTTTTTGCGGGACAAAAGTGTTATTCCACTTTTTGTTCGGCGGTATGATGATAAAGCATTGTTTTTTTTGCCTTTTTTTTTTAAGGGGTTCACTAAAGGGGTTAACTAGTGGCACAGTTTTATAGGGCGGGTCGTTACGGATGCGGTGATACTAAATATGTGTACTTTTATTGTTTTTTTTTTTATTACATAAAGAAATGAACTTATTGGGGAATATATTTTTTTTCTTTATTTAGGAATTTTTAAAAAATTATTTTTACACATGTTAATTTATTTTTTTTATACTTTTTTACTTTGTCCCAGGGTGGGACATCACTATATAGTGTCAGATCGCTGATCTGACAGTTTGCACAGCACACAGCAATCTGATTGGCAGTGCTGGAGGCTTGCCGGCACCTGCTCTCAGCAGGCACTGAGAAGCCACCTCCCTGCAGGACCCCGCGGCCATCTTGGATCTGGGGGCCTGCAGGGAGGAGGCCCTCGAAACAGCGCAATCACATTGCGCTGTTCTGAGGGTCTCAGGGAAGCACGCAGGGAGCTCCTTACCTGTCCGATGCTTCCCTATGCCGCCGGAACACTGCGATCATGTTTGATCGCAGAGTGCCAGGGGTTAAAGTGCTGGGAGCGGTCCGTGACCGCTCCTGGCACTTAGTGCCGGGTGTCAGCTGTGAGAATCAGCTGATACCTGGCCGCGATCACATATGACGTGAGCGCGGCCGATCGCATATGACGTACTATCCCGTCCACGGTCATATGGGCCCGGGGATAGTACGTCTGATGTCAGAAAGGGGTTAAGAGTTTTTTTTTTTTTTTAAAGTTACAGTGAGTAGCCTTGCAGATCTCATCTTTTCTTCTATCTATACTTACTGGGAATCCACTTCCCACTCGGACTTTCTCTGCCCGACCAGAAGCGATGACGTCCTGACTCTGCAGTTAATCAGTGGTTGCAGCGGTCAGATAATAAGTCGCCGACGTCATAGTTTGTAGTCTAGGGGGAGACCACCGTAGCAGATACAAATAATTTTGTTCTCGATCTAGTGGCAAATTTATAATATGCCGTGATAGACTTGTACCGTAAAAATATATCAGAAGGGTTACATTCACGTACATTACACATACACACCTTTGAAAAGTCCTTTGATGCCACCCATTTTCTTAACCATTTGGGCAAACTTTGTGTATTGTGCTAAAAGCTCCTGTACATCTCTTGTAGATACTCCCGACCCCCTGGCCACTCTCTGAATTCTCCCAGGCTGCTTGCTGAAGAGTTTGGCACCGTCCGTGTTATCGAGTTCTACAGAGAACAGAAAAAAATGTACATAAAGGCACAAAAACCTGCAGAAGATGCTTCCCATGTCAATTAGGACAATACCGTAATACTGAGTGTTGATTACATTCCCATTACTTCTGGCTGCCTTGGCGACCTGCTAACAGCTGATCACTGGAGGTGAAGGATGTCAAACCTCCACCGCTTTGATACTGATGGACTTGTACTAGGGATATGCAATCAAAGTCCATTAAGCTTGTAATGCCATAATACAGCAGCCTCAGACAGTCATTGTACTAAGAGGCAAAGTTAAAGGAGTAGTGTCATAGGGAACCCTAGTATATTTGAACTTACAGGCATTTTATGGGGTTTATTACCATGGTACGCTGGCGTAATATTAAAACATGGTGGTCTTGATGAGACAATCCCTTTAATTATAAGAAGTCCAGTATAAATTCATGTGAACAGCTGCGCTCTAGCATAGAACATAATCTTACCCTGATCGTTCATACTATCCATTATGGTCATAAGTTTCTTAAGTCGTGCCATTGATTCTTGCTCATTACCCTTGCTCATAAAATCTTGTCCAAAACCAGGAATCATGCCCTAGGAGCAAATACAAAATAATGAGAAGGAAAACCAAACTCGAAAGCAGGTACAAAAGGGGGTATTACTGTTAATTTTATTTTTCAAAGAACCCTAGAAGGGAAACATACAAAAAGGAAGTGGCCACAAGACAAGATAAAATAAATAAATAATGCTCCACATGTTTGATTTTTGGGGAACTGCAATTTGTGAACACTCATTTATAGCTTTTACAGACAGTAACAAATGCATTGTGAAAGCTTTAAGTCATGGCAACGTCAAGACTTTGGTGACTTGACACAAAAATCGTAATGCGACATCCAATGTGGTAGAATTAAAGTATGAAAAAAAAAATGGACAGCTGGATTTTTGATTGCAATCTGCAAGAAACTTTACCATTATTTCTTGCTTAATTGTAAAATGCTGCCCAAAATGTTGGTGCCATATAAATAGAATTCTTATTTTTTATGTAGCACAATGCAAACCGTGTGTAAGTGCTACTTGGTTGTGCACGTGCTGTATTTATTTATTCATTTTTTTTTTTTACAGCCAAACTGGAAATACACAAAGAGCTGCGAAAGAAAATAGAAGTCACATAACACAATATTTCATAAATTTACATGTAGACCCCGATGCCTTTCTGTGATTTTTGGGAGGCAGAATGAACAAATCAACAGAAGGTGAAGAATTGGTTTTATTTATTTTTACGCTGTTGTTCTTGCGGTTTAAGTGATTAGACGACTATTCTTCAGGTCAGTGCCATTACAGCGATACCAGATATATTTATTTATATATAATATTATAACAAGATTTTTGGTTGCTTACTGTAAAATCTGTTTCTTGAAGCCTTCATTGGAGGACACAGGAAACCATGGGTGTATGCTACGCTGCCACTAGGATGACACTATGCAGAAAAAAGTTAGCTCCTCCTCCGCAGTGTACACCCCAACGACAGGAACTAGGATATTCAGTTAGTGAGAAACCAGTAGGAGAAGCAACAAATAAAGGAGCGATAAAACACAAACTCAAACTGTAAGGCTAAGTGCACACATTCAGGAATGTGTGCAGAATTTTCCTGAGCAAAACCAGACTTTTTTTGCGGGAAAAACGCATGCGTTTTTTGTTGCGTTTTTACTGCAAAATTTTCCTGAACATTCCAACTCAATAATACAGTCATGGCCAAAAGTTTTGAGAATGACACAAATATTAATTTTTACAAAGTCTACTGCTTCACTTTTTCTAATGGCAATTTGCATATACTCCAGAATGTTATAAAGAGTGATCAGCTTAACAGCAATTACTTGCAAAGTCAATATTTGACTAGAAAATGAACTTTATCCCCCAAAACACATTTCAACATCATTGCAGCCCTGCCTTGAAAGGACCAGCTAACCTTTTTTCAGTGATTGCTCCATTAACACAGGTGTGGGTGTTGATAAGGACATGGCTGGAGATCAATCTGTCATGATTAAGTAAGAATGACACCACTGGACACTTTAAAAGGAGGCTGGTGCTTGGCATCATTGTTTCTCTTCTGTTAACCATGGTTATCTCTAAAGAAACACGTGCAGTCATCATTGCAATGCACAAAAATGGCCTAACAGGGAAGAGTATCGCAGCTAGAAAGATTGCACCTCAGTCAACAATCTATCGCATCATCAAGAACTTCAAGGAGAGAGGTTCCATTGTTGCCAAAAAGGCTTCAGGGCGCCCAAGAAAGACCAGCAAGCGCTAGGACCGTCTCTTAAAAGTGTTCCAGCTGCGGGATCGGGCTACCAGCAGTGCAGAGCTTGCTCAGGAATGGCAGCAGGCAGGTGTGAGTGCATCTGCACGCACTGTGAGGCGGAGACTCTTGGAGCAAGGTCTGGTCTCAAGGAGGGCAGCAAAGAAGCGACTTCTCTCCAGAAAAAACAGCATGGACAGACTGATATTCTGCAAAAGGTACAGGCAGTGGACTGCTGAGGACTGGGGTAAAGTTATTTTCTCTGATGAATCCCTTTTCGATTGTTTGGGACATCAGGAAAACGCCTCATTCGGAGAAGACAAGGTGAGCGCTACCACCAGTCTTGTCTCATGCCAACTGTTAAGCATCCTGAAACCATTCATGTGTGGGGTTGCTTCTCAGCCAAGGGAATCGGCTCTCTCACAGTCTTGCCTAAAAACACAGCCATGAATAAAGAATGGTACCAGAATGTCCTCCAAGAGCAACTTCTCCCAACCCTCCATGAGCAGTTTGGCGATCAACAATGCCTTTTCCAGCATGATGGAGCACCTTGCCATAAAGCAAAGGTGATAACTAAAGGGCTCAGGGAACAAAACATAGAGATTTTGGGTCCATGGCCTGGAAACTCAACAGATCTTAATCCCATTGAGAACTTGGGGTCAATCATCAAGAGACGGGTGGATAAACAAAAACCTAAAAATTCGGACAAAATGAAAGCATTGATTGTGCAAGAATGGACTGCTATCAGTCAGGATTTGGTCCAGAATTTGATTGAGAGCATGCCAGGGAGAATTGCAGAGGTCCCGAAGAAGAAGGGTCAACACTGCAAATATTGACTTGCTGCATTAACTCATTCTAACTGTCAATATAAGCTTTTGTTACTCATATGTTTGCAATTATTATATTTCTGTCTGTGATAAAAACATCTGTCAAACACACAAAAACCAGAGGGCAGCAGATCATGTGAAAATATATATTTGTGTCATTCTCAAAACTTTTGGCCATGACTGTATAGCGGGGAAAACGCTAGTTTTCCGCGAAATTAATGAACATGCTGCTTTTTTTTCCGTGGAAAAAAAAAGCACCATGTGCACAAAAATTGCAGAATTCATTCTAAATAATAGGATGCTTAATTCATGCGTTTTTTACGCGTTTTTTGCTGCGAAAAAAACGTGAATAATCCTGAACGTGTGCACTAAGCCTAACAGTATAATACAATAAACAAAGCTGTTCAACCTGGGACGGTTGTAGGCTCCGAGAAACAGCTCATCCCTCAGGTGACCTACTGTGTCCCCCATTGTAGGCTCCAAGAAACAAATTTTACGGTAAGAAACCAAAAATCCTGTTTTCTCTATCACTTCATTGGGGGACACAGGAAACCATGTGACGTCCCAAAGCAATACCCAAGGGGAGGGAACAGCAGACAATTCCAATCAGAACGAAGAACTCACCATCGTTACCTGCAAGGTAAATTGCAAGGTCTTTCTACCCCAGCCGGCATCCGCCGAAGCTAGGCATGGGCTCTGAAAAACCTTGCAGACATGTGGAGTACAGATCATCGCTCAGCAGAGGTTCCGGCGGAGGCCTTAAGAGTACCGCCAGGTGACGACCACTGCCAGGTCAGAGTGCATCTAAATTAAGAACGTGGTCATTCCTGACCTGGTAACCCTACCAATGCCGACTGGATTCAGCGAACATACGCTGACCTGGAGGCCGGAGGACCTCTACACGCCAAGCCCGTGAACCGAAAAAAGGAGGAAAGGGTGGCCTTAGCCTGATAGGCACCGTCGCTCTGGCCAGGAAGCCTGATGAGAGAGCGCCACGAAGGATAAGTCCGAGCCGGACGAAAGGAAGGGAATTAAGTATGATGGACACTGAACATTTGATCCACAGAAAGTGCACAACTGCTGCCAAAAACTCTGCGAGACTCTGGGAGTGGTTGAGAGCCTGAAAGGGAAAGCTATAAAATGAAAAAGAAAATGCACCCGTCCCTTGCAAAGAAGCAGGAATCTCCGAAGCCCTGAAGAAATCAGGACCTGGATAAAGGCTTCATGGAAAAAAAGAAAAATCAAGCGATTCCCAGGAAGCAAACACTAAATGCAGAGTTTTCCTCCTGAAAGATAAGGATGGACTCAATCCTAGATCCATGACGAGTCACGCTGAGGAAAAAAAACTGGAGAACGACGAGGATTAGCCTGAAAAAAGAGAAAGCTCATCCCTCAGGTGACCTACTTAATAATTTGGTCCAATTGGAGCCAAAACGAAGGGAAATCCGGAAAGGCAAGTTGGTTGTGGGACCTCTTTGGGGATAAATTCGCTCAACAAGCCGTAAGCCAAATGGTCCTTCGAATGGGCACGATTTTGCTGGATCCGGGAAGGTGGAAGACCATGTACGTCCCTGCCAGAGAAATTTGGTCAGCGAGGACGGCCGATTCCTCCAACTGGCCTTCAGAAAGAATGCCCTAATGAGCAACTTAGCCCATGCGTTTATAAACCTTGCAACCCGGGTGGAGGAAAGGGCAGGACACAATGTAGCAGCGGACGCTTCCAAGATTGACTTGCCAAGGACTCTACGAGTCCATCGTTGGTATCACTGAGGGATGCACGTCTGCGAGAGGAAGGACCGTATTGGTGGAAAGACTGGAAACCGGAGGGTTTGTAGTCGGAGAAGTTGTCCAATTTGCGTGCGCTCAGGAGAGAAGAGATATACCAAGGCGCTCACTTCTTTGGAAGCAGCTGGACTAAGGTCTCTGAGAAAATGACAAGGAAAGACCTGAGAGTAGGCCACTGTGTACTGAAGGGGACCTAGGGATACCCTGGATCTCATTGCTGCAATGTAGGCTCAGTCTGACTAACACAACGGCTCAGAAAGGAAGAACCGTTGTTGAGACAACTGCTTGCCCGATTAAGCATGTAGAACGTAAACTACTGGACGACTTCGCAGACTGAGATCAAAAGGAAGCCAAGCTCAAGCATACAAGGATGAGGATGGGTATGGAAAAAAAAACGTCTAGATGGGCACTGAAAGTACAATAAAGATGAGCAGTCGAACGAGGAAAGTCCGTGAAAAAAACATGGAGTATGTCAACTGCATGGAAAGTTATCTCTAGGAAGGATCACAGACTCCAGAAGACAACTAGGCTGATGAAGGGAAGATCATTCCCTATGACGATCTGAGCGACCGTATTCATCCTGGACCCTCTGGAACGGGGAGAGGATTGTAGTGTGTGGACCCACTTATTTAAGTATAAGACACCACACGCCCGAGGATAACAGTGAAAAAGATACGAATCTAGCTGAAGGAAGAAACGTGTTATCACCAAACTCCTCATTGGATCCAGGACTGGAGCAGCCGTCTACCCTGGTCGATGCTTGCGCAGAGTAAGATCCCATTCCTATCCGAGGTGGGAGACTTGTTCCTGCCACGCTCAGAAGTCACATCCCGGAGCTGCTGGAGGCTTTATCCGGTGTCTGTAAGAAAAAATAGGTACCGTATATACTCATGTATAAGCCGACCCGTGTATAAGCCGACCCCCCTAATTTTGCCACAATAAACTTGGAAAACTTATTGACTCGCATATAAGCTGGGTGTATAAGTTGCCGTCCTGCTCTGTGCTCCCCCATCCAGCTCTGTGCGCCCCCATTCTCCTCTGTGCTCCCCTCCTCCTGCTCCATTATCCTGTCCTGCTTGTGCTTTCCATCCTCCCCCATCCAGCTCTGCACTCCCCATTCTCCTCTGTGCCCACCCCCGTCCTGCTCCGTGCTCTCCGTCCTCCCCCCTTTCTGCTCCGTGCTCTCCGTCCTCCCCCCCGTTCTGCTCCGTGCTCTCTGTCCTCCCCCCGTTCTGCTCCGTGCTCTCCGTCCTCCCCCCCGTCCTGCTCCGTCCTCCCCCGTGCTCTCCGTCCTCCCCCCGTTCTGCTCCGTGCTCTCCGTCCTCCCCCCTGTCCTGCTCCATGCTCCTTGTCCTCCTCCATGCTCCCCCCATCATACTCACCTCCCCGTGCCATCGCTGAACGTCCCGGCCGGCAATCCTGCGTTCTCCCCGGCTTCCTGCAGCTCTCCAGTGCTGAGCGGTGACGTAATACCGCTCATTAAGGCCATGAATATTGAGGCCACGCCCATGGGAGTGGCGTCACGTCCATATTACATGACCTTAATGAGCGGGTATTACGTCACCGCTCAGCGCTGGAGAGCTGCAGGAAGCCGGGGAGAGCTGCAGGAAGCCGGGGAGAACGCAGGATTGCAGGGACTTTCAGCGATGGCACGGGGAGGGTGAGTATGAAGTCCCAGCCACCGGCTCCTGACGCATCCCCTCCCCCACTGGTTTCTGCCCTATGACTCATGTATAAGCCGAAGGGGCATTTTCAGCACAAAAAAAGGTGCTGAAAATCTCGGCTTATACATGAGTATATACGATAAGTACTGACAAATAGACAGGGAGCTTCGGATTTTTTGTGGTAGCTCGAAGGCCCTTAGGATAGAATCGTGAACAGACATTGAGAGACAGAGTACACATATGGGCTCTGACTCTAAGTTCTGGCTGTCTCTTACTAACTACGATCGGTCAATCATTTATGATAGGCGTAACACACTGGATAGTAAAGATAGCCTAAGGGCAGCACTGTAAACTGACCAACTGGGTAGTTAGAGGTAAGCCCGAGTAATCAGAAGGTGTGGAAAAAAACCCAGATGCTGCAAAAGACCCTGAGGAGCGTGATAGAGTGCGCTTCTGACTCACCTGACAATAGGACAGAAGGGTCAAACCAATGAAGCCAATCGACCTCGGGTAAGTTTGAGCCACAGGAAAGATGGCATGTATTAACTAAATGTGTCTGGTAGAGGACCATCTAAGTCCTGTATAACGGATAGAGTACTGCTGCAATAGAACGCGAGGAACATGAAGGAGAGTGCGTCTGACTCAACTTAATATGGTACAGAATACCAGTACCACTGCAGCAGCCAACCAAGGACACGTCTGATCCACTGAAATACGACAGTTTCAAACTACCCTACTGTGCCTGGTAGGTGGTGCGTCTGAAGCCTGGATAGCGGATAGTGCACAGCTGCAATCGGCTCTCAGCATCCTGTGACTAAATCAGCGAGGAGAGAACCCCGGAGAAGGGTATAGGTGAAAGCCAATTCTGTATTGCGGTCTAGGCCTGGAAACCTGACGGCATTAGGCAGAAAAACAGTTTCACATGTAGTAAGCCTCACCACAAAGTCTGTCCTGACCTGTCATTTCTCCTGAAGGTAGAACACTAGGCTTGGAATCAGAGGGAGACTAAACTCTACTCTCTGTTGTGCGCTTGGGTTCCAACCCTTGGGCCTGCGACTTGTGGTCAGCTTCTTTATCCACTGAACCACAGCAGACATTGCTGGGTAACACGGACTTCTATCCAACTGGAAGTCAGGCCCAAACACTGCAGTTGTGAAGGGGTAGGAACAGCTCCCCTCTCTGTAATGCCAGCATCCGGGGTGGGGGGGATGCAGGAAGATGTAGGGCGAGTGCCTGTGAGCAGGGGATATGGAAGCATTTGCTATGCCAGGGCTCCAGCCTTTTTATGTGTAGCGCAATGGCCGAGCCTTGCTGTGCTGAAAATCAAGGCACAGATCTGCCATAGCAGAAATCACAACAGCAGTATGCAGGGACGGCTCCAGGTTTTTATGGGCCCCGGGCGAAAGAGCCTCAGTGGGCCCCTTTAACACAGACCACAATTCATGATGCACAGATACGGCAGAGAAATATAGGTACAGTACAATGCATTACATGAGTGATATCTATTGTAAATTGTACAATAGCTCAAAAACCGCCAAATCCTCGCAGCACACAGTACAGACTGGACAGTACAGTCCTCCATACAATATTATGAGCACTACATAGTCTCCCCCTCATCACCTATATAATACCCCATGCAGGATGTCACCCCCACATCCCCCATATAATGCTCCATACAAAATACTGTAACCAATATAATGCTCCATACAAAATATTGGACCCAATATAATGCTCCATACAGGATACTGGTCCCCATACAATGCTCCATACAGGATACTTGTCCCCATATAATGCTCCATACAAAATATGGAACTCTCCTCTGCGCTGTGTTGCGTTCTGCACTGTTACGGCTCAGGAAAGGGCGCTGTGGAAAGACTCCCCATTATCATCATCATTGCCTCCCCATCATTATCATTGCCTCCTCATCATGATCATTGCCTCCCCATCATCATCATGGCCTACCCATCATCATCAATGCCTGCCCATCATCATCATTGCCTCCCTATCATCATCAATGCCTGCCCATCATCATCATCGCCTGCCCATCATCATCATCGCCTCCCCATCATCATCATGGCCTCCCCATTATCATCAATGCCTGCCCATCATCATCATCGCCTCCCCCTCATTATCATGGCCTCCCCATTATCATCAATGCCTGCCCATCATCATCATGGCCTCCCCATCATCATCAATGCCTGCCCATTATCATCAATGTCTCCCCATCATCATCAATGCCTGCCCATTATCATCAATGCCTCCTCATCATCATCGTCTCCCCATCTTCATCATGGCCTCCCCATTATCATCAATGCCTGCCCATCATCATCATGGCCTCCCCATCATCATCAATGCCTGCCCATCATCATCATCGCCTCCCCATCATCATGATTGCCTCCCCATCATCATCAATGCCTGTCCATTATCATCATCAATGCCTCCCTATCATCATCATCATCATCATCACTGCCCTCCCCCCACCACCATCACACAGACAGCACCGCAGCACACAAGCACTCTCTCACATACATACAAAAACACACACACACAGCACCGCACTACATACACACACACTGATACACACAGAGACACACACACACACACAAACACATCACATCTAACCTGTCCGGCGTCCGCGCGCTCTCTGCCGAAGCCGGCTGCTGAATGATGACGTCATTCAGCGGCGCTGCTGTGAGAGGAAGCGCAGGCGCCCCTGGAGCTCGGAGCTGCGGCAGCAGAGGCACGGGGCTCAGAGTTAAGTATTACGCCGACTGCTGCCGGGGCCCTGAGCAAGCGGGGGGGGGGGGGGGGGGGGGGGGGAGGGGGTGCGGCGCTGGCACTGCTTAACGGGCGCCGGGGTGCCCGACGGCGAGTGGGCCCCCCGCCTGCTCAGGGCCCCATCACTTACCCGGGTGTGCCGGGTGCTAACGCCGACCCTGGCAGTATGACTACATGAAAATCTCTGAGGGGAAATGTGCAAGTGAAACCTTCTGCAAGGCAAACGCCGTATGGCAGGTTTTATCATGGCCCATGTGCCTGGGAGGGTGCAGAGTAGGCGCAGTGGCACAGATGACGGCAGTGTGGGGCGTCTATAACACCAGCAACTGCTCGGCTGCAGATTACCATTATACCAGTGACTGCACCGTTCTAAAACCTTTATTACACCAGTGCCTGCACAGCTCTAGATTACCATTACACCAGTGACTGCACGGTTCTAGAGCCTTTATTACACCCGTGAGGCATATATTACACCAGTGACTGCACGGCTCTAGAGTACTATTATACCAGCGACTGCACGGATCTAGAGTACTATTACACCAGCGACTGCACGGCTGTAGAGCACTATTACACCAGCGACTGCACAGCTCTAGAGTACCATTATACCAGCGACTGCACGGCTCGAGTACCATTACACCAGCGACTGCACAGCTCTAGAGTACTATTACACCAGCGACTGCACGGCTCTCAACTACTATTATACCAGCGACTGCACGGCTCTAGAGTACCATTACACCAGTGACTGCACGGATCTAGAGTACTATTACACCAGTGACTGTACGGCTGTAAAGTTCTATTATACAAGCGACTGCACGGCTCTAGAGTACTATTACACCAGTGACTGCACGGCTCTAGAATACAATTACACCAGTGACTGCACGGCTGTATATTACTATTACACCAGTGACTGCACAGCTGTATATTACTATTACACCAGTGACTGCACAGCTCTGAAGCGTTTAATACACTATTGACTGCACTGTTCTAGAGCATTTAATACCCCAATGACTGTATGGATCTAGAGCACGTACTCCAGTGACTGCACTGTTCTAGAGCATTTAATTCCCCAAGGAATGATGGTGACTCTGAGCAATCACTGAGCCCGCAGATAGTGTTGCCCGTCTGAACTGTGCCTGGCTTATACTTTGCACCCCGCCTGTTACCTGGATCAAGCACTGCCTGGGTCCAGGTGCTGGGAGAAGCTCTGCTGTAAATCTGTAGGGCCACTAGCGGTGAAGATGTATGTCCCGCAGGTAGAGGGCCACCATCCGGATTCACAAGCTGGAAAAATGGCAACTGCCAGGAGAATGACAGGGACCGAGAGAGTAAAAGCGTGCACTGCCGGGATGCACGCTGAAGTAGCCCGTTCTGAGGTCGGAGGGGGTCGGAACCAATCGCCGGGTCTAGGAGGAGAAATTTGGCGCCGGCTCCAGGCAGAGAGAAGGAGCTGAGGGGGGGGGGGGAGAGGGCTGGCCGCAGCCTGGAAGCCTCAGGCGAAGGGCGGGAGAAAATCCCGCCCAAAGTGCAGGGAAGAAGGGGGCGGAGCCAACGCCGCAACTAGGCCCGAGTGAAGCCGGCACCTAGATTATGGCTGGTAACCACCGGACCATGAGGGAGCGGCGCGGAGGGCCTTAAAAACACCGTAAAGGGCTCTGGTGGGCGATGGAGGCAGGACCGATGATCGGATCACCTGAACACGCTTCTGTGTTAGGGGTTGGGTCCTGCCGAGTAGACGTATGAGGATACGGGGTGGCCGTACACAGTCTCTTCGGGGGGAGTACAGCGGTGACTGTTCACACTGTATCCTTTCAGGTACCTGAAAAGGAACGACGCACACTAAGGCAGATAAGAGTCTAGTGAAAGACCCGTGTCCACCTCCTACTGACACCAAGCTAAAACGGACTATCCTAGTTCCTTTCGGTGGGGTGTACGCTGCAGAGGAGGAGCTAACTTTTTCTGCATAGTGTCAGCCTCCTAGTGGCAGCATAGCGTATACCCATGGTTTCCTGTGTCCCCCAATGAAGCGATAGAGAAATATTTATTTTGTGACTGCTTGTTTTTTTGCGGGACAAGTTGACATTTTTATTGCTACTATTTTTGGGCACATGACATTTTTGATCGCTTTCTACCAGTAATTCAGGAATTGTTTTTCTTGTAAGCCATTCACAGTGTGGTAAAATTTATAAGGCAGCGTTATTCTTTGGGTCAGTACAATTAGAGCAATACCACATTTATATCATTTTTGTATGTTTTGTTGCTTTTACCCAAATTATTTTATAGAAAAAAAGAGTAGTTACTCACTGATAATGGTGTTTCTCAGAGCCCATGACAGCACCACAGAGAGAGACAGGGGATCCGCCACCAGGACAGGAAGCCTACAGATAAAAGGGCGGTACCTCTCCCTTGCATCAGTTGGGTTACAGAGCATCAGAGAACCTCCAGGTTAGTGACAACAACAAAAAATATGTACATTATAGTATTGCTTACTAAAAGAGCACCGTGCCTATACAAAAACATGCTACTAACAGTAAAAGTGCTCACCACACACGTGATGGGAGGGAATAAGAGGGTGCTGTCATGGGTTCTGAGAAACACCGTTATCGGTGAGTAACTACGCTTTTTTCAGTTTCCATGACAGCACCACGGAGAGAATTATAGAGATTGGAAGCTTAGGGAGGGACCACCGCCTGAAGGACCCTTCTTCCGAAGGTCAAGTCAGACACAGAGGTTAGATCTAAACGATAGTGTTTAAAAATGGTTGAAGGTGATGACCAGGTGGCCGCCTTACAGATTTGTTCTATCGATACCCCTCGGACCTCTCTGCCCATGAGGTCGCTATGGCCCTTGTGGAATGAGCTTTCAACCCATCTGGAATGGTGTTCCCGGTGGATGAATAGGCCAGGGATATCGCATCTCTTATCCACCTTGCCAGAGTACACTTGGACGCTTTTGAGTCCCCTTCTAGGCCCCTGGAAACACACAGAGTATTCTAGGTACTGAACCAGACATCATTTAACATCTATGGTGTGGAATTCCTCCTCTTTCCTATTCCTAGGATTCGAGCAAATGGAAGGAAGGACTACCTCTTGGGCCCTATGGAATTGAGATGCTACTTTAGGTAAATAGGCCGGGTCAGGTTTTAGGATGACCCTATCATCTAATATCTTTGTAAAGGGGGGGCCTGCTGATAGGGCTTGAATGTCGCTTAAGGGGCCTTTACACATAGCGATATCGCCAGCAATATCACTAAAGCATCACCGATTTGGTGACGCAGCAGCGATATTGCTAGCGATACTTACCTCCAACCGGCTCCCCCGCTGTCTGTCACTGATCGCGCGAGATCGTGCAGCTCCATTTCTCGTCGGGCACTTCCTGCTGGCGCAGACGAGTGGAAGCGGGTGGGAGGACATCAGGATCGCCGCGTCTGAAAGTTAAGTAACGACAGCTGCTGCGTCGCTAAGTCGCTGTGAGATCTGCCTGTGTGGCAGCTCACTAGCGACCATTTAGCGATGCACCAGCGATCCTGACCGGGTCGTATCGTGGTCGGGATAGCTGGTGCATCGCTAAATGTAAAAGGCCCATTACTCTGCGGGCTGATGTTAAGGCTACCAGGAGAACGGTCTTTAAGGATACGATCCTGAGGGGGCTGTGTCTATAGACTCGAATGGAGGACCCGATAGGGCGGATAGGATCAGATTCAGATGCCAAGATGGTAGTTTTTGACTAACTAGTGGTTTGGATCTTGCTGAGGCTTTAATGAACCGCGCTTTCCATGGGTTACTTGCAATGTCCTGAATATAGAGTGCACCTAAAGCTGCCACCTGTACCTTTAAGGTACTGACTGCTAGGCCTCATACCTTTTGTAGGAATTCAAGTATTTCACTAATTGAGGCCCTTGCTTTGGAGGTGGATAGGAACTTTTTCCAAGTTTTACCAGAAGTCTTAGTAGTAACTAGTGTCCTGCTTTTTAGCATTGTAAAGACTAAGTTCTCCGAAAACCCTCTTTCTCTCAGCAGCGCCCCTTCAAATTCCATGCTGTTAAATGAAAGTTTGCTGCCTGGGGATGTAACACTGGTCCCTGAGACAGAAGGTCTGGGAGATCTGGTAGGACCCAAGGGTCGGTGATCGATAGTATCCTCAGCCAGGAGAACCAGGTTCTTTATGGCTAGAAGGGGGCTAATAGTATCATTCCGTTTTTGTCTTCTCTGACTTTCCGTATGACTGCTGGAATAAGTACGATCGGAGGAAAGACATATGTTAGGTTCTGAATCCATGGAAGCATGAAGGCGTCTATCGCCCGAGGATTCCCCCTGGGGTTCAGAGAGCAACAAACTTTTTTGTTTTTGAAATCTGCAAATAAATCTATTTCCGGAGTCCCCCACATCCCTGCAATCTGATCGAAAATGGACTGATTTAAGATCCACTCGCCCTGCCTTAGTTGAGTGCGGCTCAGAAAATCTGCCTTCTGATTCTCTATTCCCGAATGTGTAGTGCAGAGAGGGATAGAAAGTTTTTCTCCGCGAAGCTGAGGATCCTGGAGGAAGTGTCCATGAGAGTTCAGGACCTGGTACCCCCTGATAGTTTATATAGGCTACCGTTACTTGATTGTCCGAGAATATGCGGACATGATGTCCCCGTAGAAAAATTGAAAACTCATGACTCACAGCCCAGAGTTCCTTCTGATTCGAGGAAGCACTCATTTCCTGACTTCCCATTTCCCTTAAGCAACCCGATTATCCATGTGAGCTCTCCATCCCGCGGGGCTTGCACCAGTAGTAATTATGTGGGACACTTGTCACCCAGGGAATCCCTCTGGATAGATTGCTGGCATCCTTTCACTAGAGTAGAGAATGAATAGAAGAAGAATTTAGAGTTATGTGACCCTCTAAGTGACCTCTTAGTACCGACTGATTTTCTAATATATCCCACTGGAGATCTCTTGTGTGTAGTTGTGCCCACTGGACTGCTGATAGACAGGTGGAAAGGGAGCCTAGTAGTGACATCGCCTTCCTCTGTGTAATGGACTGGTTCCGTAAGGTCTTTGCCACTATGTGTATAATGTTCTCTTTTTTGCGAACTGGGAGGCGACACTCTTGTTTTTGAGAGTCTAGCATTAGCCCTAGGAACTCTTGGATTCTGCTGGGTTCCAGCCTTGACTTTTTTAGATTTAGAAGCCAGCCCAGGTTCAGCAGAGTGCTCATTACTCTGTCCCTCTGCTCTCCGCAGTTCTGGGCTGAGTCGCTTGCTATGAGAAAATCGTTCAGGTAAGGGATTATTAGGACATCTTTCTCCCTCAGATGAGCCATCATTTCTGCTACCAATTTTGTAAATATATGGGGAGCTATCGATATTCCGAAGGGGAGGGCTTTGTATTGGAATTCTCTTATTTCTCCATTTATTGAAACCGCTAGTCTGAGGAATTTCCTGGATTGTTTGTGGATAGGGACGTGATAATACGAGCCACAGAGATCCAAGACGGTGATAAAACAGTTTGGGGACAGTATTTTGATGGTGGATCTTATTGATTCCAACTTGAATCTTTGGTTCCTGACATATGTGTTCAATTTCCGCATATTTATTTTTGTCCGGTATGTGCAGTCTGGTTTTGACACTAGAAATAGTGGGGAGTAAAACCCCCTGACTGTTTTTTGAGGGGGAACTTCTTGTAGGACTGATTTTTCTACAAGGTTTAGGACTTCTCCTTCTAAGGCTTTTTGGTCTGTTGCCGAAGATCTTAGGGGCGTCACTACGTAATTTTGGGAGGGGGGGGGGGGAATCTATTCTTAAGCCCGACTTGATTAAATTCACAATCCAAGGGCTGTTTGATATTCTTACCGGAAGGAAAAGGGTTAATCTTCCTCCCACCTTGGAGGTTTTTTTTGTCTCGGAAAGAGCTGCCAAAGAGGAATCCCCCATCTTTCCTTCTTCCCTCGTCCCAACTGTTTTGCGCTCTGTGAGGTCTTCTACGGAAAAATTTTCAGCTCCGAAAGCACCCATTTAAATGACGTCGGTCCTAAGTTTGGGAATCCTTCTTATCCCCCGCTTTTTGGAGGATATTGTCCAAGGTTTCCCCGAACAAATATTTTCCGTCATAAGGAATCGAGCAAAGTTTAAGTTTCCTTTGTAAATCCCTGGCCAGCTTTAAAGCCAGAGTTCTCCAGGCCGCATTTAAGAAGGCTGCAGATTTAGATGTTAAGCGGACAGAATCCGCCGATGAGTCTGCTAAAAAAAGCCGCTGCACCTCTTATCAAGGGAATGGATTCTAAGGTCTTATTCCTGGGTGTTCCTTCTCTCAGATGTTTCTCCAATTCATCCACCCATACCATTAGGGATCTAGAGGTACATATTGCTGCTATGGCCGGCCTAATTTTTCCTCCAGCTGACTCCCAGGCCCCTTTAAGAAAGGAGTCAGCTTTTTTTTTATCCAAGGGATCTTTAAGAGTACCCATGTCCTCAAAGGGGAGGGTGAACTTTTTAGAGGCTTTACCTACGGCGACATCAAGCCTAGGGGCTTTGTCCCAGGATGTGGATGCTTCCTCTTCAAAAGGATATTTCCTTTTAAGGGAGGGTACTGAGGAGTTTTTCCTATCTGATTTCTCCCATTCTTTTTCAATTAGGGTTTGGACATTTGGGTTTAATGGAAACATCCTACGTTTTTTCTGTCCTAATCCCCCGAACATTATATTCTGAGCTGTCTTGTCAGGACGAGGGTCTGTCACCCCCATGGTAGATCTCACTGCCTTTACCAGGGTATCTACTTCATCTAGGGGAGAGCAGCGACGCCCCCCCCGTTTCTTCAGCCGAGGAAGATGAGGAGTCTGATATGTCTGAGTCAGCGTCTCCCGAAGGAGAGGGGTCAGATTGGGATTATAATGTAACCTCCTTTTTTACTTTATCCCCCTGGCTTAGAGGTGTAAAGGCACTCTGGACTTCTGTTCTGATTATGGATCTTAGTTCAGAGGCAAAATCCAGGGTTTCCTCACATAGGAGTTATCGTATACAGTCATGGCCAAAAGTTTTGAGAATGACACAAATATTATATTTTCACATGATCTGCTGCCCTCTGGTTTTTATGTGTGTTTGACAGATGTTTTTATCACAGACAGAAATATAATAATTGCAAACATATGAGTAACAAAAGCTTATATTGACAGTTAGAATGAGTTAATGCAGCAAGTCAATATTTGCAGTGTTGACCCTTCTTCTTCAAGACCTCTGCAATTCTCCCTGGCATACTCTCAATCAACTTCTGGACCAAATCCTGACTGATAGCAGTCCATTCTTGCACAATCAATGCTTTCATTTTGTCAGAATTTTTAGGTTTTTGTTTGTCCACCCGTCTCTTGATGATTGACCACAAGTTCTCAATGGGATTAAGATCTGGGGAGTTTCCAGGCCATGGACCCAAAATCTCTATGTTTTGTTCCCTGAGCCATTTAGTTATCACCTTTGCTTTATGGCAAGGTGCTCCATCATGCTGGAAAAGGCATTGTTGATCGCCAAACTGCTCTTGGAGGGTTGGGAGAAGTTGCTCTTGGAGGACATTCTGGTACCATTCTTTATTCATTGCTGTGTTTTTAGGCAAGACTGTGAGAGAGCCGATTCCCTTGGCTGAGAAGCAACCCCACACATGAATGGTTTCAGGATGCTTAACAGTTGGCATGAGACAAGACTGGTGGTAGCGCTCACCTTGTCTTCTCCGAATGAGGCGTTTTCTGATGTCCCAAACAATCGAAAAGGGGATTCATCAGAGAAAATAACTTTACCCCAGTCCTCAGCAGTCCACTGCCTGTACCTTTTGCAGAATATCAGTCTGTCTATGATGTTTTTTCTGGAGAGAAGTGGCTTCTTTGCTGCCCTCGAGACCAGGCCTTGCTTCAAGAGTCTCCGCATCACAGTGCGTGCAGATGAACTCACACCTGCCTGCTGCCATTCCTGAGCAAGCTCTGCACTGCTGGTAGCCCCATCCCGCAGCTGAAACACTTTTAAGAGACGGTCCTGGCGCTTGCTGGTCTTTCTTGGGCGCCTTGAAGCCTTATTGGCAACAATGGAACCTCTCTCCTTGAAGTTCTTGATGATGCGATAGATTGTTGACTGAAGTGCAATCTTTCTAGCTGCGATACTCTTCCCTGTTAGGCCATTTTTGTGCATTGCAATGATGATTGCACGTGTTTCTTTAGAGATAACCATGGTTAACAGAAGAGAAACAATGATGCCAAGCACCAGCCTCCTTTTAAAGTGTCCAGTGGTGTCATTCTTACTTAATCATGACAGATTGATCTCCAGCCATGTCCTCATCAACACCCACACCTGTGTTAATGGAGCAATCACTGAAAAGAGGTTAGCTGGTCCTTTTAAGGCAGGGCTGCAATGATGTTGAAATGTGTTTTGGGGGATAAAGTTCTTTTTCTAGCCAAATATTGACTTTGCAAGTAATTGCTGTTAAGCTGATCACTCTTTATAACATTCTGGAGTATATGCAAATTGCCATTAGAAAAAGTGAAGCAGTAGACTTTGTAAAAATTAATATTTGTGTCATTCTCAAAACTTTTGGCCATGACTGTACATTACAAAGCTTCTTGTTCCAGGATTCCGGTAAAGCTCTGTTACAGGTGGGGCAGCACCCGTTTTTCATTTTCCCTGACTTCTTCTTTCCCTAGTAGGGAAGAGGATGAACCCCATTACAATGGTGAACTTCTCGAAGGTCACTCACCATTTAGATGCGGTCGCAGGTACCGGTTCTGGAGGGGGGATAGGATCTTGTAGGGAAAGATCCAGAGATGGTGACTTGCTCGCTGCAGCGGATCTGCTGCGCTGCTTAGAGTGGCTGCTAGACCAGCTTCCTCGCTTGTCTTTGTCCTTTGGGACATCATACTGCTGCTTATGGTGGCGCTGCTGCTGCCTAGGCTGCTGCTGCTCCAGGTCCTACTGGTGATCACTGTCCTGCCTACACTTTCCCCCTTTTGAATTTACCGCCCAGCGCCAGAGTTCCCTTCCGGTCCCGCCCCTCCTCCTGTGCCGTGTCATCAGGGGAGCGTGTCATGGCGTATGCGCCCGACCCGGGAACCTGGAAGTCCCGCTCTGCTACAAGAGCGCACAGTGTGCGCCCCCCGGGACCCGGACGCCCCTGCCTCCTCTACAGAGCGGCGGCTGCACCCCCCCCGGACTGCCCGGCCCTGGATCTTCATCCGAGTCTTCTTTCAGGTACCGCAGAAAACTCAAGGTTCCCCGTCAGGGACAGGAAGCCAACTGATGCGAGGGAGAGGCACCGCCCTTTTATCTGTAGGTTTCCTGTCCCTGAAGGGTGGATCCCCTCTCTCTACGTGGTGCTGTCATGGAAGACTGAGAAAGAATTGTTTTTCCATCACTTTATCTGAGAGCTATAACGTCAAAGGTCGTGAAGGGGTTAAAATGGTTAACGCCCAAGAGAATCCCATAAGTAGCTACCACAATCATGGTGCTTACAGTAGTTTTGGAGAAAAACACTTACCAAAATCTGGCTAAATGGACCCATTTTCATGATATTTTGAAATTGTTCATACATGTCGCGTAGTGTGAACTGACCTTAGAATATAAAGAAAAAGAAAGGATTATATTTTACTTTCTGCAAAGAAAGGTTTGAGACCCAGCAAAATATTATTTGCATTTTTATAACATCAAAAAAATATGAATAACCCCACTGTCCACTGACACCCAGAATTAGTTGGCATATTACTTACCATGCTTCAATTTCTCTATCAGAGCCTCATTGTCGTCTAACTTCAACTCATTCACCTTATCAATCAAGCCTTCAATATCTCCCATTCCTGTGGGAAACAAGATAATTTGAAAAATAAAATGCCTTTTCAATGAGAAAGCAGACACATGTAATAAGACATCTTGAGACATTGGCACCTTTATTAACTGAAAAGTATTAGGCTGAGTTCACACAAGTTTATTTCTGTATATGGACTGAATTGCCCGAACTTGCAGCTCCAGACACACATGAAGCTGTAAATTCCGATTAGGAATCAGCAGCCGGACTGAGCTTTTCGGTCCGTATATGGGCCGTGAAACACACTTGTGTGAACAAAGCAAAAGAGTTTGTATTGGTAGGGTGCAATCAGTGGATTGTGGTTGCTTCATCTTACCTGGTTAATTATCAAATCTACTGTATATATAGTATATACATCACACAACAAGACAAGCCTTAATCTAAATAGATTTCTGCTATGTTATAGGTCACTAGAAAGTCCATTTAAATAGAAGGACAGCAGTCTCACAAATTAATATCAACTCCAAGGGCGCATTCAGACGACTGTAAATTGGTCCGAGACTCAGAAGACTGGCCGCGGGTCTTCTGAGCAGAGTGTGACAGCCCCATAGAAATACATGAAGTCGTCACGCTCTGGTGTGGAGACTTGCGGCCAGTCAGCACATTGCAGTGCGATCCCAGACCGATTTTTCACGGACGGATATTACCATGGGACCAACTCACCTAGAAGTTTGCTGATAAAAGGCTGCGTTTTAAATGGCTCAAAATCATCGATATGTTCTCCAGTTCCAATGAAAATAATTGGGCTCTTTGTAGCAGCAACACTAAAAACATAGAGAAGAGAAATCATGGATTTTGTGGGTGCACACAAGACCAAAGAAATATAAGTAGCTGATACTATAAATAATGACATTTAGAAATCGATCTTCTGCCGCAAACATTAAGAAGTGAAATAAACAGACTTACGCACTAAGAGCGCCCCCTCCTTTCGCATGACCATCTAGTTTGGTGACAATAACTGACGCTACGTCTACTTTATCCTTGAAGGCTTTGGCCTGAGATTCACAAGCCTGTCCGATCGAGGCATCCATAACGTATACAATGTTATCTGGTTGCTAAGTATTGGATAAAAAAAAAAAAATACAATTATTCATAGATGCAGTGGTTGGTATCTGTAGAATGAAAATTAGAAATATATGCGGCATAGTGATTCCTTCACATCCTAAACCGCAACAATTTTCAGGTCCCAGCCACCATCAATGGGAGTGATTGACAGATGTCATATTTTCTTTGTGGATAACATGTCACTTTGCAAGATGGTAAACAGCACGTGGACTAGAGACATGGGACCAAAGAGGAATAACTATGTTATTAATGTGCGAAGTATTCAGCCAGTGTTGGTTTACGATCTCTTGTGTGATTGCAAATAGGGGCCGATTGCATGACTTTGGGCTCGTTGACTAATCGTCAAAACTTTGATTTGTGCTGCTTTTGACTGCATATATCATTGCAGTATATGTAAACGAATAGATTGCCTTACTATTGCATTGGAGACTTGAAGCATTTCTTCAAACAGAGAATCTTCTTGCTTGTGTCGACCACTTGTGTCCACAATAATAATTTCAAAGTTTTCATTTTTGAACTTCTCCACGCCTTCATAAGCAATATTTACTGGATCCATCTCTGTATAACTGTGAGAAGAAAATAAGATGGCTCATAATCGAGCGTTGGCAACAATTGGCCTCGACTGAAGACTAAGAGAAGAGATCCAGTTACCTTCCGTAGAATGGGATTCTGGCTTTTGTAGCATTCTGTTTAAGCTGATCAAAGGCACCTGAAAAAAAGTATATGGTAAATTTGGACTCTTGAAAAGATGTCATGAGCCGCTCACCTCACCGACCGGCTGCAGACAACAAACACATGGAGCACTGGCAGAGACTCAGCGCTGGACCCAGAGAGGGCAAGTAAAGCAAAATTGGTCTTTAAAACAAACTGCACCATGGGTTTTCCCCAATACCAGAATACACGTCTTATGAACCTCTCAAAGTTTTTTTGCTTTTTTTTTTGGGAGGGGGGAGTACATGTGGATGTTTGTGCAACGGCTCTGCTGCTGCTTTTATGAATAGAGCAGCTTGTTAGCAGAAGCCGCTGGCAGACTAATCATGCTACTTCTTGTAATGTCTTCATGACCTCAGTACCCTGAAGCCGTTAAAAAAAAAAAAAACATCAAAGATGAACATGTGCGCAGCAATATCGCTTTTACATTGCTGAGCATTTCTTGCAGCACTTTTTCAGGCGGCATCCATCCAAAAGAAGATGACGTGCAAATAACCTTAAACTTACAGTAAATCACAATTACCAGAAAGATCAGATATCTCTATTAATCCCTTCATATAGGTCATGTATCCTCCTTTGATGCAGGCTCCGGCGCTGAACCCGCACATGACAGCTTATTTCATCACCTGACATGTGCCCCTAACCGCCGCAGGTTTTTTTTCACTACTTAAATAAAAAAGAACCTATACATGTTTGGTATCTACAAACTTAAAATGGCAGGTCAGTTTTAGCATTTGGTGAACATTGGGGGGGGAACAAAAAATAGAAGGAAAACAATTGAGATTAGGACTTTTTTTTGCAACTCCACCGCCCTTGGAATTTTTTTCCAGTACACTATATGGTAAAATCAATTGTGTCATTCAACCCTCATACGGTCATAATGAGAGGGAAACAAAAAAAGAAAAGAAAAAGAAAAACTCTCTGGGGGAAAAAAAGAGGAGCAAAAAACAAAAATGGAGGCACTGAAAATCCCAAGGTTGTAAAGTGCTTAACTAGACGTATACCACGAATGTCCTACTGACTTGCCTTTGCTCTAAAGGCACCGCCACACTTAGCGATCGCACTAGCGATCACGACAACGACTTAACCTGGCGAGATCGCTAGTGCGATCGCTATGTGATCGCTAGTTAGATTCCAAACACAACTCATCAGCGATCTGTGATTCCAAACAACTCATCAGCGATCTGTGATTCCAAACACATCTCATCAGCGATCTGCATAACGACCTCTGCGGTCGTTGGGAAAACCTAGTCCCACCTGCGACGCTGATGAAGTCGTTCATAAAGGGTGTCACACTCAGCGATTCAGGCTCACCAGCGGACACCAACGACCAAAAAACGGCTCAGAATGTTCATAAGCGATCAGAGACATCTCAGCAGGGGCCACATCGCCGCTACATGTCACACACAGCTAAGTCGCTAACGAGATCACTACTGCGTCATAAATGGTGATGCAGTAGCGATCTCGTTAGCGATCTCACTTGCGATCTCGCTTAGTGTGGCATACCCTTAACAGAACTGAATAAGCGTGACAGACATGTGCAGCCTGATAGAAAAAGACGGATTTTGGTAAGAACTTACCTGTAAAATCCTTTTCAGCGAAGGAAGGAAAGGAGACACACTAGTAATGACTAGTGGGTAGGCGGAGCCCAGATAGGATTGACACCTCAGATTAAAAAGAGTGTTGACCGGCCCCTCCAGCTCGGGCTCCTCCTACTCCTGCTTCTTCAGTCGTACAAAAGCTTAGGGAAGAGCAAATATCACCAGCGGAGCAACATAACCCCTTCTGAAGGACTTCAGAGAAAAAGCAAGAATACAGGTTATGCATGCATGTAGGCAAAAAACCACACAGTTCCAGGTACTACTCACTGGACCTGACCACCGCGATGAGCTGGCAATGCTGGAAAGGAGCCGTAGCGCGTCAACCTCAGTCCAGATAATCACTATCAGAAGAGGGTCACGCCGCATCTGAAAACACATCAACACACTTCTGCCATGGGCGGGTGCTGTGTCTCCTTTCCTTCCTTCGCTGAAAAGGATTTTACAGGTAAGTTCTTACCAAAATCCGTCTTTCAGCAGCAGAATGGAAGGAAAGGAGACACACTAGTAATGACTAGTGGGACGTCCCAAAGCAGTACAAAAATTAAGGGTGGGAATATAACCAAGAAAAAACAGGCAGAATCCCAACAACCTTGGTAAATGCGCAACAGGCGCCAAATACAAGTTAACTAGAACTTTACACTACAGCCGCCTGTAGGACCCAGCGTCCTAAGGCCGCATCAGCGGAAGCACTGACGTCCACCTTATAAAACTTTGTAAACGTGTGGACGGAGCGCCAAGTCGCCGCTCGGCAGAGCTGAGCTGCCGAAGCCCCTTGATGAAAGGCCCACGATGAGGCCACAGCCCTCGTGGAATGAGCACGAATCTTAATCAGGCAAGGTTCGCCTTTAAGTCGGTAAGCCTCCAAAATGGCTGACCGAATCCAACGAGCAATAGAGTCCTTGGAAGCTCGTTGACCACGTCGACGACCTGCTGGAATCACAAACAAGGAGTCTGACTTCCTAAAACCTTGAGTAACAGACAAATAGAACTTCAAGGCCCGCACTAAATCCAATGTGTGCAAAACCCGTTCCTTTGCATTCCTCGGGCCCGGGCAAAGTGAAGGCAAAACAATATCCTGGTTAACATGGAATTGCGACACTACCTTAGGTAGAAAGTCGCCCCGTGTGCGAAGCACTACTCGATCCGGGTAAAATTCCAGGAAAGGAGGCGAGCAAGAAAGAGCCGCCAACTCAGAAACCCTTCTCAAAGAAGTGACTGCGACTAGGAAGGCAACCTTCCAAGAAAGCAAAGAAAGGTTAGCAGAATCCATTGGCTCAAAAGGCCCATGCTGAAGAGCCTCCAGGACAAGGTTGAGACACAGGTGCCTTCCGCGGCGGAAACTGACGGGTTACCCCGCGAAAAAAGGAGCGCACGTCCCTACGCGAGGCGATAACTTTCCGGAACAACAGGGACAGGGCAGAAACCTGACCCCTCAGGGTACTAACTGCCAAACCCTTGTCCAGCCCGTACTGTAGAAAAGCCAACAGATTGGGAATGGAAAAAATCCTCGGGTTCCTTGAAGAACCCAAACACCACGAGAAGAAGGCTTCCCAGGTCTTGTGGTAAATTCTAGTAGTAGCCGGACCTCTGGCAGCTCGCAAAGTGGCAATGACTTCGGCTGAAAAACCTCTACGGGTCAGTATTTCGGTCTCAAGAGCCACGTCGTCAAACGCAGAGACCTCAGGTCCGGATGACGGACAGGACCCTGGGTTAACAGGTCCGGGCGAAGAGGAAGTGGAAATGGCGGTGCTGCCAAAAGCGACACCAGTGTCGAGAACCACGTCCTCCTTGGCCAATCTGGGGCTATCAACATAGCCGGGATTCTCTCCAGTCTGATCCGACGCAGCACCAGAGGAAGTAAAGATATCGGTGGAAACACATAGATTAGCTCGAATCGGTCCCACGGGGCCACCAGAGCATCCACCGCCACAGCCTTCGGGTCCTTGTACCTGGACATGAAGGTCGGCAACTTGGCATTGGACCTGGATGCCATCAAATCCACTTGGGGAACTCCCCAAAGGGAGCACAGCAGTGCAAAGATCTCCGGATGAAGACTCCATTCTCCGGGATCCATCTTCTCTCGACTGAGGAAGTCCGCCGTGGTATTCTGAACTCCTGGAATGTGAATCGCAGAGATGGCTGGTACTCTGTCCTCGGCCCAATTCAGGATCCGAGACACTTCCACCATGAGCCTGGAACTCCTTGTCCCGCCTTGGTGGTTGATATACGCGACCGCCGTTGCGTTGTCTGTCTGCACTCGGACTGGTAGACCGCTCAAAGGGACTGTCCAGTGTTGGAGGCAAAGGAAAATTGCCCTCAATTCCAAGATGTTGATCGGTAGAACAGACTCTTCCGATGACCATACTCCCTGAACCCAGAGATCGTTCCAGACACCCCCCCAGCCCGTCAGGCTGGCATCGGTGGTTATGACCGACCACCTCGGAGGAAGGAAAGACTTCCCCAGTGATAACGTTCCTGGACGTGACCACCAACTTAGGGACTCTCGCACCCTGCGAGAGATGAGGATACTGCGATCCAGTGCAATCTGCGATCGATCCCAATGACTCAGAATGAGCCTTTGGAGGGCTCTGGAATGAAACTGGGCAAACGGAAGTGCTTCCATGGAAGCCACCATCAGACCTAAAAGGCGCATACACTTCCGAAGGGACATTGCTGTCGAAGACTTCATAGTCTGTATATGTCGAAGGAGACATGCCCGCTTGTCTGGAGGTAAGGACACCACTGCCCGTACCGTGTCGAAATGCATCCCCAAAAACAGGATTGACTGCGACGGTTCCAGAGACGACTTCTCCCAATTGACCAGCCACCCGAAGTCCTCCAGGAGCTGAAGGGATAGATTGCGAGCAGTCACCGCCTCCTCCTTTGAGGACGCCACAATCAAAAGGTCGTCCAGATAGGGAATAATCGGGACTCCCTGTCTTCGAAGAATTGCCATGAGAGGCTGTTATGTTACGGTAGCTGAGGAGTGCAGGTAAAAAAGGAAATACACCAGAGCAGTTGGAATCTATGAGATTGCAGTACCCTGACTAACCACCGCAACTAGAGGCAGCCGTGGAGCGTTCCTACGATGGTCCTAGACGCCTCGTCACAGCCTGAGAAACTAACTACACCTAAAGATAGAAATAGGAAAGCTATCTGCCCCGGAGCAGAACCCCAAAGATAATAGAAAGCCCCCAAACATGTAATGGCGGTTAGACAAGAGGAAATACTGACACAGAAAGAAAATAGTATGAGCAAACGCTGGGGCCCAAACTATCTAAATAGAAAAGGACAGGAAGGGTACTTACTGCAATCCCAGAAAACCCTGAAAAACACCAACTCTACTAATTTCAAAATCACCTGAGATCACACGACCTCTACCACCTAAATTAGTTCTCTGGTGTAACAAAAACAGCAGCCACTGAAAAAAACTGCAAAAAGCAAAAGTACAAAACACAGTGGCTGGACTAAACTGAGAGGGCAAAAGCCCCCGGAGGGGACCCAGAAGGCCCCCACAGAAGTGCAGGACAAAATGCAAAAATATAGCAAAAACACAAAATAAGAAATTGTCTTATCTGATAGCAGGAGATGCAGACACGACACAGCAGGCTACAAGGGAAACTGGAAAGAAGGATTCAGACCAGAACAATTGATCACCGGCAACCCTGATGGGAAAATGATTCCCTTAAATAAGACCAATCAGTAACACCTGATTCCCAATCCTCACTAGTACCGCTAGTAACCACCAGAGGGAGCCTCTGCTCAGAACTCATCTCAAACCCATTCACAACAGTACCCCCCCCTTGAGGAGGGGTCACCGAACCCTCATTTGAGCAACCAGGTCGGTCAGGATGAGTTCTATGATACGCACGGATAAGTCTCCTAGCATGGATGTCCGAAGCAAACACCCAAGAATTATCTTCCTGACCATAACCTCTCCATTTAACCAAATACTGGAGTCTTCGTCTAGAAAAACGAGAATCCAATATTTTCTCAACCACATACTCCAGATTGCCCTCAACCAAAACAGGGTCAGGAGGCACAGCAGCAGGAACCACTGGCTCAACAAACCTCTTCAACAAGGACTTGTGGAACACGTTATGGATCTTAAATGTCCCTGGAAGAAGCAAACGAAAAGAAACAGGATTAATAATCTCCATGATCTTATAAGGTCCAATGAACCTAGGCTTAAATTTAGGAGATGCTACTCTCATCGGAATATTCTTTGAGGACAACCAGACCAAGTCCCCCACTTTAAACCGAGGACCATCAGTCCTATGCCGGTTAGCAAACCGCTGGGCCTTCTCCTGAGAGAGGGACAACCTCCCCACTACCTGGTCCCAAATCTGCTGCATACGCTCAACAACAGAGTCAACACCTGGACAGACAGAAGCCTCCGT
Source organism: Oophaga sylvatica (assembly GCA_033576555.1). NCBI lineage: Eukaryota > Metazoa > Chordata > Amphibia > Anura > Dendrobatidae > Oophaga > Oophaga sylvatica. Next base: position 431,412,487 of record JARQOD010000001.1, on the reverse strand, counting down.
CTGTCCTGAAGAAAATCGAGGGTGAAACCCAGAATTACAGAAAAACGGAGACATCAAAGTGGCAGAGCTAGCCCTATTATTAAGAGCAAACTCAGCCAAAGGCAAAAAAGAGACCCAGTCATCCTGATCAGCAGACACAAAGCATCTTAGATAAGTCTCCAATGTCTGGTTTGTTCTCTCAGTTTGACCATTGGTCTGAGGATGAAATGCCGAGGAGAAAGACAATTGAACACCCAGTTTAGAACAAAAAGTCCTCCAAAATCTGGAAACAAACTGGACTCCTCTGTCAGACACAATGTTCTCAGGAATGCCGTGTAAACGAACCACGTGCTGAAGGAACAACGGCACCAATTCAGAGGAGGAAGGCAACTTAGGTAATGGCACAAGATGTATCATTTTGGAAAACCTATCACAAATTACCCAGATGGTGGTCATTCTCTGAGAAACAGGAAGATCGGAAATGAAATCCATAGAGATATGGGTCCATGGTCTCTTGGGCACAGGCAATTGCATCAACAAACCACTAGAGCGAGAGCAAGGCTTGGAGCGAGAGCAAGTCCCGCAGGACTGCACAAATTCCCTGACATCGCGAGACAAGGTAGGCCACCAAAAGGACCGACTAACCAAGTCTCTGGTACCAAAAATTCCGGGATGCCCAGCCAATGCGGAACAATGAATCTCAGACATCACACTCTTTTTCCATTGGTCCGGGACAAACAATTTTCCAACAGGGCAGCGCTCGGGCCTATCCTCCTGACACCCCTCCAGAGCAAGTCTCAAATTAGGCGAGATGGCGGAAAGAACTACACCCTCCTTCAAAATAACAGAGGGATCAGATAGCTCAGGAGAGTCCGCAAGGAAACTCCTCGAGAGGGCATCCGCCTTAACATTCTTAGTGCCAGGAAGAAAGGAAACCACAAAATTAAAACGTGTGAAAAACAAGGCCCACCTGGCCTGTCTAGGATTGAGTCGCTTGGCAGATTCCAGATAGACCAGATTCTTATGGTCCGTAAGGACCACCACCTGATGTTTGGCTCCCTCCAGCCAATGTCTCCACTCTTCAAAAGCCCACTTCATGGCCAATAACTCCCGATTACCCACGTCATAATTACGTTCAGTAGGAGAAAATTTTCGAGAGAAAAAGGCACAAGGGTTACTTTTAGAGGTCTCTGGATCTTTTTGGGACAAAACGGCACCTGCCCCAATTTCAGAGGCATCAACCTCCACCTGAAATGGCAGAGAAACATCAGGCTGCCGTAGAACAGGAGCAGAAGTGAATCTCTGCTTAAGTTCCTGAAACGCAGAGACTGCCTCAGGAGGCCAATTCACCACATCAGAACCCTTTCTGGTCAAATCAGTTAATGGTTTAACAATAACAGAGAAATTACCAATAAATTTACGATAAAAATTGGCAAAACCCAAAAATCTCTGAAGAGCCTTTAATGAAGTAGGTTGGACCCAATCACAGATGGCCTGAACCTTGACCGGGTCCATTTCAATAACAGATGGGGACAAAATGAATCCCAGAAATGAGATCTTCTGTACGCCAAAAAGACACTTTGATCCCTTCACATACAGAGCATTCTCTCTCAAAATCTGGAATACAGTTCGAACATGTTTCACATGAGAGTCCCAGTCATTAGAAAAAATCAAGATATCATCCAAATAAACAATCAGAAACTTGTCCACAAAATCCCTGAAAATGTCATTCATGAAGGACTGGAAGACGGAAGGAGCATTAGTGAGCCCAAAGGGCATCACAAGGTACTCAAAATGCCCTTCAGGGGTGTTAAATGCCGTCTTCCATTCATCCCCGTGCTTAATGCGAATAAGGTTATACGCCCCCCTGAGGTCAAGCTTGGTAAACCAAGTAGCGTTTTTCACCCTGGAAAACAGGTCAGAAATCAAGGGTAACGGGTATTGATATTTCACAGTAATATTGTTCAAGAGACGATAATCAATACACGGCCTTAATGAACCATCTTTTTTGGCCACAAAGAAAAAACCGGCACCTAAGGGTGAAGAGGATGGTCTGATATGACCCTTCTCCAATGATTCCTTGATATAAGACCGCATAGCGTCATGTTCAGGTACAGACAAGTTAAAAAGGCGACCCTTAGGGAATTTACTACCTGGCACTAATTCAATAGCGCAGTCATAGCTCCTATGGGGAGGTAAGGATGCAGATTTACTTTCGCTAAACACATCAGAAAAATCAAACAAAAAGTCAGGAACATCCTCAGCCTGGGAGGAGGCAGAAAAAACAGGAGTGTTGGTATTAACACATTGGCAGCCCCAACTGGTTACAGACACAGATTTCCAATCCAAAACAGGATTATGAGACTGTAACCAAGGGAAACCCAGCACGATAATGTCATGCAGATTATATAGAACCAAAAATTTGCAGCACTCCTGGTGATCAGGTTCAACCCTCATTATCACCTGAGTAGAAAACTGGGGTTTATTCTCAGCCAAAGGGGTAGAATCGATCCCCAGTAGGGGAATAGACTTCTGTAGGGGTATCAAGGGAAATCCACAACGTTTAGCAAAATCATAATCCATCAGGTTAATAGCTGCTCCAGAATCAACGAAAGCCTGAGCAGAAAATGAGGACAGAGAGCATATCAGAGTGACAGTTAATAAAAACTTAGTCTGAACACCACCCAAGACAACTGAGCGTGCAAAACGTCTTCCCCGCTTAGGGCAGACTGAAATAGCATGAGAGGCATCACCACAGTAGAAACATAACCCATTGCGCTTTCGAAACTCATGACGCTGTGCCCCAGACACCACTCCATCACACTGCATGGGCTCAGCAGCTGGCTCACAAGGCAACACCACTCCACGCATACTTCTCCGCTCACGCAAACGTCTGTCAATTTGAATCGCTAATGACATAGAATCATTGAGACCAGAGGGGACAGGGAATCCCACCATAACATCCTTTACATTATCCGACAGACCCTTCCGGAAAAGGGCCGCCAAAGCGTCGTCATTCCATTTGGTCAGGACTGCCCACCTACGGAATCTCTGACAGTATAACTCAGCGTCATCAAGCCCCTGATTTAATGCCAACAAGGCTTTTTCAGCTTGATCAGTGACATTAGGCTCATCGTACAATAACCCCAAAGCCTGAAAAAATGCATCAACATCACTCAAAACAGGATCCCCAGGTGTGAGGGAAAAAGCCCAATCCTGAGGATCGCCGCGCAGGAGAGAGATGACAATTTGAACCTGCTGCGCTGCGTTTCCTGAGGACTTAGATTTTAAGGCAAGAAACAATTTACAATTATTTTTGAAATTCTGAAACTTAGCTCGATCCCCTGAAAACAAATCTGGCATGGGGATCCTAGGTTCCACAACAGGCAACCTAGCAAGATATGCAGCAATACTCCGAACCTCAGTGGCAAGCTGATCCACACGGCCAGACAACTGTGCAAACTCCATTGGGAGAAAAGATCCTCCCCAGCACCCAGAGATACAGAGGGAAAAAAAAAAAAAAAAATGCAACAAACAGAAAAATATCTCTGACAACTTTTCTTCCTTCAAAATATTTTTTCCCTTCTGTGAGTACCATACAATTTTTATGGCCGGTGATACTGTTATGTTACGGTAGCTGAGGAGTGCAGGTAAAAAAGGAAATACACCAGAGCAGTTGGAATCTATGAGATTGCAGTACCCTGACTAACCACCGCAACTAGAGGCAGCCGTGGAGCGTTCCTACGATGGTCCTAGACGCCTCGTCACAGCCTGAGAAACTAACTACACCTAAAGATAGAAATAGGAAAGCTATCTGCCCCGGAGCAGAACCCCAAAGATAATAGAAAGCCCCCAAACATGTAATGGCGGTTAGACAAGAGGAAATACTGACACAGAAAGAAAATAGTATGAGCAAACGCTGGGGCCCAAACTATCTAAATAGAAAAGGACAGGAAGGGTACTTACTGCAATCCCAGAAAACCCTGAAAAACACCAACTCTACTAATTTCAAAATCACCTGAGATCACACGACCTCTACCACCTAAATTAGTTCTCTGGTGTAACAAAAACAGCAGCCACTGAAAAAACTGCAAAAAGCAAAAGTACAAAACACAGTGGCTGGACTAAACTGAGAGGGCAAAAGCCCCCGGAGGGGACCCAGAAGGCCCCCACAGAAGTGCAGGACAAAATGCAAAAATATAGCAAAAACACAAAATAAGAAATTGTCTTATCTGATAGCAGGAGATGCAGACACGACACAGCAGGCTACAAGGGAAACTGGAAAGAAGGATTCAGACCAGAACAATTGATCACCGGCAACCCTGATGGGAAAATGATTCCCTTAAATAAGACCAATCAGTAACACCTGATTCCCAATCCTCACTAGTACCGCTAGTAACCACCAGAGGGAGCCTCTGCTCAGAACTCATCTCAAACCCATTCACAACAAGAGGCGCTAGAATTTTTGTAAAAACTCTGGGCGCTGAAGCCAAGCCGAATGGCAGGGCCACAAATTGGTAATGGTCCTGACCTATGGCAAAACGAAGGAAGTGCTGGTGAGCCCTTCCGATGGGAACATGCAAATAAGCGTTGCGAATGTCGATTGACACCAGAAAGTCGTTCTGCGACAGGGTTGCCACAACGGAGCGAAGTGACTCCATGCGGAATTTTTGGGTGTGGACATGCTGATTCAATCTTTTGAGATCCAGAATAGGACGAAATTTGTCCTTTTTTTTGGGGACCACAAAGAGATTTGAATAAAAACCTTTTCCCCGGTCCTCTGTTGGAACCGGTATTACTACACTCTTCTGCAGAAGGAATTCCACCTCTCGTAGCAGAGCGGCAAATAGCTCGGGCTCTGACGGAATGCGAGACTGGCAAAAACTGTCCGGGGGTCGAGAAGAAAACTCTATGAAATAGCCTGCCGACACAACTCGCGTTACCCAGGAATCCGGAACGCGGGAAATCCAATTCGCCTTGAATTGGAGCAGGCGACGCCCCACTCGAGAGCCCTCGAGTGAGGACCTGGCGTCAGTCTGCCTTGGCGGGCTTCTTGTCAGTTTCCCGCTTGTCTTGACGGAAACTTTGTTTCCAAGGGGTGCGGGATTTCTGAGAAGACTTCTTTCCCGAAAAAGAGGGACGACCCGATCCCCAAGATTCAATCTTTTGAGATCCAGAATAGGACGAAATTTGTCCTTTTTTTTGGGGACCACAAAGAGATTTGAATAAAAACCTTTTCCCCGGTCCTCTGTTGGAACCGGTATTACTACACCCTTCTGCAGAAGGAATTCCACCTCTCGTAGCAGAGCGGCAAATAGCTCGGGCTCTGACGGAATGCGAGACTGGCAAAAACTGTCTGGGGGTCGAGAAGAAAACTCTATGAAATAGCCTGCCGACACAACTCGCGTTACCCAGGAATCCGGAACGCGGGAAATCCAATTCGCCTTGAATTGGAGCAGGCGACGCCCCACTCGAGAGCCCTCGAGTGAGGACCTGGCGTCAGTCTGCCTTGGCGGGCTTCTTGTCAGTTTCCCGCTTGTCTTGACGGAAACTTTGTTTCCAAGGGGTGCGGGATTTCTGAGAAGACTTCTTTCCCGAAAAAGAGGGACGACCCGATCCCCAAGATTCAATCTTTTGAGATCCAGAATAGGACGAAATTTGTCCTTTTTTTTGGGGACCACAAAGAGATTTGAATAAAAACCTTTTCCCCGGTCCTCTGTTGGAACCGGTATTACTACACCCTTCTGCAGAAGGAATTCCACCTCTCGTAGCAGAGCGGCAAATAGCTCGGGCTCTGACGGAATGCGAGACTGGCAAAAACTGTCCGGGGGTCGAGAAGAAAACTCTATGAAATAGCCTGCCGACACAACTCGCGTTACCCAGGAATCCGGAACGCGGGAAATCCAATTCGCCTTGAATTGGAGCAGGCGACGCCCCACTCGAGAGCCCTCGAGTGAGGACCTGGCGTCAGTCTGCCTTGGCGGGCTTCTTGTCAGTTTCCCGCTTGTCTTGACGGAAACTTTGTTTCCAAGGGGTGCGGGATTTCTGAGAAGACTTCTTTCCCGAAAAAGAGGGACGACCCGATCCCCAAGAAGACTGACCGGATCGTCCCCTAGACCGAAAATACCGCCGACCATTACCGGCACTAGGTCTGCCAGACGTAGAAGCCATAGCCCTTCGCTGTGGTAAAGCCGCTTCTTTAGCCTTTGCCTTGGCAATCAGCTCTGTGAGATCAGATCCAAATAGCTGACCACCCTTGTAGGCTAAAGACAGTAAACCCTGTTTGGAAACCGCGTCCCCGGTCCACTGTCTAAGCCACAGTGCTCTTCTGACTGTGACAGCTGAGGATTGCGTCCTGGATAATAATGACGCAGTATCCAGACCTGCATCACAGCTATATCGGGCTGCAGTCTCCAATAAATCGAGAAGTCCATCTATCTCGGATAATGGAGATCTATTTTGCAACGCCTTCCATAAACGGACCAACCAGCACAGGGAAGCCTTAGAAGCACACATGGATCCTAGTACTGCTCTGAATCCATGACCTGCAGCTTCATAGATGGATTTCGCCGCCATCTCCGTTTTTCTGTCCAGCGGCTCCTGCAGACTTGCCTTCCCTTTAACCGGAAGCAATGAGGATTTACTAAGCTGGGATAAAGGAACATCCACTTCAGGAGAAGAAATCCAATTATCCGTCAATTCCGTTGAACACGGATATAATGCTTCAAAGAACCGTGTCCCTTGAAAACGTTTATCTGGACACAGACGTTCCTTCTCCACTACCGTATTAAGCTCTTCCAGAGCCGGTAATGTTGACCGCGACTTATGGTACTCCTGGTACATGCGGCCCGACTTACCAGGCCGTGTAGTTACCTCCTCTGGTAACTGTAACGCCTCTCTCATAGCTTCAATTAAAGCCTCTGTTCGGCTCACAAGAGAGAAAGAATGTCCCTGCCGATCCTCCTTATCCGAATCGGATAACTCCCCTTCTGAGTTTGAAGGAGAACCCTGTCCGCATTCCATATCAGATACCTCTGATTCGCTACGTGGAAAAGATGGCACAGGCCTGCGCCGCTTCCTGTCATGAGAGGATCTAGCTGACACCCACTGACCTAAAAGGTCAGACAAGCCATTAATTGACTGAGCGATGGCATCTAATTTGGTATCGCTGTACATCGCAGCGCTTGATGCCGTCGAAGTCTGCGTATCAGATACTTGCGACTGATCCTGTAGCGGATCTGGCAGATGGTCCGCACCTTCCGGACCCTGAACCGACATGTCAGCCGTAAATGGCAGGTCAAAACCCTGTTAGTAACTGGAAACAGTGTGGTTACTAAGCAGACTGAGCAAGTACGCTGAAGGGTTAAAGCTCTTAAAGAAGAGAGTTACCCCAGCTATCTCTCAGTATATAAATAACCTCCTGCGTTCTGATCCCTACCGGGTAGAACCTGCGGCGGTTATTGCTGAAAGGGTTAACCCTTCATAGGGGTTAATGCCGCCAACTCCCCACAACTCCCTATATAAAATAAAAGGAGTGTGCGAGTCCCAGGTCTCTATAAGAGAACGCGGCTGCAGATAAACGCTATCTGTCACTTGGAACACAGATAGGTTCTGCGCTGTGGGGTGATGATATTCACTCACCCAGCTGGCCTCGGTGAAAGTATACCTTAAACAGGAGGAGCGGAGCATGAGGAGCCCGGAGCCTTTGTAATGGCCGCCGCGCTGAGAGAACCCGGAAGAGAAGCACAGTGAAGCTGCAGTCTCCTCAGAGCGATTCCTGTCACAAAAAGAGCGGGAAGCGTGAAGCCACGCCCCCCTCCGGCTTCAGAAAAGAGCGCGAACTCCTCGCTCTCTGCTCTCCTCTGTCCTGCAGGTATCTGCCTGCGGACATAAAATACAGTCACCAAACATGTCATCTAATACATGTACCAGCGGCTGCCGCAGCAGCCGCTGAGAGCACACACACATTCACATAAAAATGCGGTACTCACCAGCCGAGCGCCACAGGGACCCCCAGGGGTTTGTGGCGCTGTGCCCATCGCTCCCCCCCCCCCCGGGCGGGGAACGCAGTGACCCCCGATGTGCGGTTTGCGTCCCCGCCAGGGAAGCAATCCTCATCCCCCAGGGCCGGCGTGAAACTGCAGAGACCACCATACAGGGTATTACAGATCGCCAAGGGAGAGGTTGGGGTCCAGCAGCGCTGAGACCCCTGAGACCTCTAGACCACTTCTGGTGATCGAAGTCTCTTGTCCGATAAAAATAATAAAGTTTTCTGAGGAGCTGCTTCCAGCAGCGACCTATCCTCTGGACCTCAAATTTTAGACTGAAGAAGCAGGAGTAGGAGGAGCCCGAGCTGGAGGGGCCGGTCAACACTCTTTTTAATCTGAGGTGTCAATCCTATCTGGGCTCCGCCTACCCACTAGTCATTACTAGTGTGTCTCCTTTCCTTCCATTCTGCTGCTGAAATGGACAGATCTAGAATTCCGCTTAGCTGCAATGATCAAAAGTTTACCCAGAACATAACACAGAAACGTGGTGTGAACATACTCGTACGATCCCACTGAGTCTCAGAAAGTACAGTGAGACACATGGCTCAACTTCAATGAACGTCTTCATTTGTGGCTTCATCACTCACCTGCTCTGAATGTATCGGCACATATCAAACACGTCTTCCATCCTTTTCTTTGATAGTAATATGCCAGCTAGAAAACAAAAATACACTAAAGGTTTGCCATATGCAAGCCCACATTTAATAAAAACAGCCAGATATCTTACCTTAGAACAAGTCGTGGTCTTTCCACTTCCCTGTAATCCGACAAACATAATAACATTTGGTTTTCCTTTCGTAGGAGTCCATGCCTTCACTCCGGGATCTACCAGCTATGGAACAAGAGCAACATTTCAGCTTCCATACGCAAATACGGTAAACATTATGTTTTCCTAAGAGTGACATTTTAGAGAACAGGAAAACACATTATTTGCTTAATTGCACATGGGTCGGGGGTGATAACAGCAAAAATATAGTATCTTGGTTCTAAAGACATAATAAAATGAAAGAAGGAAAGGGGAAGGCACCATCAAGGAAATATATGATATGGGATCAAATCCTGAAGCATGTGACTATTACACATATACCAGAAAAAGAAACATGCTATCAAACAGGGATCACCAATGAGAAATCAATATTTTATTTGAATATACAAAAAAATAAAATACATAAAACCATTTAAAAAGTGCCCACCAGAAGGTGGAATCCCGCCCTGCGGACCTAGAGGCAAAAGTGTGCATGCATGAAAAGACCAATAAAAAAAAATCAAATGGTAGAGAGAACTTGACATACACTGGTTAGTATAAAAAATAACAAGATCACATCGCGCGGTTCAGAGGGTCTCAGGGATCATGGTCTCAGGGATCATGTTTGATCACAGTGTGCCAGGGGTTAATGTGCTGGGAGCGATCTGTGACCTCTCCTGGCACAGTGCCGTGTGTCAGCTGTGATAATCAGCTGACACCCGGCCGCGATCAGCCACGATCCCCTCGTGAGCGCAGCTGATCGCGTATGACGTACTATCCCGTCCTTGGGAACTAAGTCCCAGGGCACATGGACGGGATAGTACGTCAGATGGAAGAAAGGGGTTAAAGAAAAAATGCGACCTAGTCCGGCTAGAAGCTGGGAACCAAATTTGCAGCGCCGGCCGGCGCGAGAGGGAGCCGAAAGTGGTGAAAAATGCCACTGGACATCGGGACACCCCTCCCCCCAGGGGGTCATTCCATGGTAACTTACGTTACATTCACAAGCCAAAAACTGAGTTAATAATGGCTACAGACTGTTCATTGAAGGCAGGCACAAAAATGAGTGAATGTATATTGTACATTAAGCTATTCTCAATAGATTTCAACACAGTTTGATTTTTCAACAATAAAATTAAATACAAAATACAGTGTTATTACTTGGTAACTAGCGTTACACAAAAAGGAAAGGCAATTGTCCATATCATGAGACTGCTAAATTATCTGTGCTGGTAAACAGGGGAGAAGCACTATTTTTATTGTAATAAAACAACATAGTCCAAGCAACTTTAACAAATTTATTTTAACCACTCAAGTTAAATGTAACAGTTTTTATTACAAGAAATGTAGGTAACTTACGTTACAACACAATATAGTAACTTACGTTACAAAGAATGTGTCAGTGTTTATATTTGAGACGGCAAACTGACTTTATTTAGACAAAACATAGGCTGCATGTGAATTCATTGATGTGAACTACATATGTAGACTAAAATTTTGTATAAAAATGTAATCTATCAATATTCATACTTTAGTTGTCAACATTTTTGCAGAGTGGAAATTTTGATTACAAAATATGACCGTTGATCAATTACATAATGTAGACTAAATTTTAATCTAGGCCTACATATGTGGTCCAGTACAATGAATTCAGACACAGCTAATGAAGAACTTCAACAAGGATGTAAATTTGTGCTCACTGCTCATTTAACTTCCTGGCTAATCAAAAAATTCCCAAATGTCCCTAGAACCCATGTTCAGGGGAGGATCAACCTTTCTTAAAATTTGACAGACATCATAATACATTTTATCATCTTTAGATGGCCATTTCCAGGTATTTTTATTCTTGCCATAGAGTTCCATGGTTTTCACTTTCATCTCATTGCGTGCAGCCTCTAAACACTCCACGATACTTTCTGCCATCATACATTACTTCAACCCAGTCATCAACTTTGTCAGGGTACTTGCAGTTATTAGCATTGTAATAGACCATGTTTTTAGTGGTTCTAAAGCCAATATATTTGCCTGCAAAATACCCTATGGCATGATATTTGGAAATTCCTTCAACAGGCTTTGCATTGCTTACCAACTGCTTTAAATCCAGAGCCAAATTTCAGTAATCAGTCTCAGTGTTGCTTATGTGTAGGACCTCTTCATTCTTCAGTTCGTTTGCAGCTTTGAGAAACTGAGTTGCATTTTGGACAATTTCCTTCCTGGTCATGATGGATTCTCGTACAAACCTTTTCACAACAGCTCCTATTCCATCTACAGGACCTTTGCCATGAGACGTTGCGAGGTAATTCCAAATTATGTTCATTTTATAGTTCTCTTTGAACTGTTAAATAGCAGCAACAATAAATTTGTTTATGAAGGTCCATCAGACCAAAAATGAACAGTTTTGATTGTTGGAGGCAGCTTTTCAAGAAGAATATCGATGTATGCAATAATTGTGTCCTTGGTGTGAGTTAAGTTATCTGAGCACTGAGCCTTGCAAAACTGCTTATTAGAATGCCACTGTGATACTGTAAAAATGCTGACCTGGGATTGCTGCCAGTGAGCACTCTGAATCTCGTCCTGGTAGAAACATGTAAAGTTCTCTGCAAAGTCAACACTGATAATACAAAGAGTTATCAAAACTTTCTGATAAAGCTGTCTACTCTGAGTGTATGAATATGCTTGTTCTCTCTTCATGTTAACATGTTCAAGGAACTGAGGGTACATAGATTCAATATGATCGCACAAATTTTGAACAGTCCCTTCGGTGCATGTTTTCATTAGAGTTCCATTAACATCTCTCCATTCTTGTCATGAAACTTCAGCTGGAATATCATGGACATCTAACTCTGAAGTTATAAGGTTTCCTTTACATCTTTCACACTTTGAAAACCAACAATTCTCATTTGGTATTTCACAAAGAAAAGAGTCAATAAATTTATGGCCATAAGGTGGAAAAGTGTTGCATATTTTACGGAAGGCCTCAATAGCAAGCTTAAAATGCTCATGGTCTTTGCACAGACACACAATGTGTGGAATCTTACTACTTAGCAGCACATGTGGACGAACAGCACAAAATTTGCTTTCGTCAATTTCAATATCAGGATGTTCTTCAACAAAAACTGCATGTTTCCAACAGTTATGGGTACAGACGCCGAGTCTGCACTTTTTTCTTGGAACCATCAGAAGAGCGCACTGTCACAACATCTTTTACACCTGGGGAAGCTCTACTTATATCATCTCTTTCGTAAAATAATGTGATTGTATCTGCAGTACTGGGCTTCAATGCTGTTGGTCCTACTCTCTTGGAAGAAATTGTACTTTCAATAGGTCCATAAAATGATTCAAATAGTTTTTTTACTACACATTTCTTTCTTGGTGTGCTTGTAGGAAGTAACCTCCTCACTTTCGCAGTTGCTTTGCCTAAGGAATTAGTTGATTTGTATGGCACTGGTGACTTATCACTTTGAATCTGTTTCACACTTTTCTTTAGTTCTCTGCATTTCCTAAGGCTGGGGTCACATTACGTTCTGGCAGTCCGTTAGACCAGGGGTCCCCAACCATCGGTCCGCGGCCCAGGACCAGGCCATGGCAGTTCTATTGCAGGGCCGCGGAGCCACGGCTCAGAATGCTGGACACAAGGGGAGCCGGCGGCTGTAGCACTGTAGTGACAGCTGCAACCGCCGGCTTCCAGAAGACATCGATACTCACCTTCAGTCGCTGCATCCCTGTCCCGGCGCTGCAGCTTCATCCTGTGCTGAGCGGTCACGTAGTACCGCTCATTAAAGTCATGAATATGGACGCGACTCCACTCCCATAGGCATGGCGTCCATATTCATGACCTTAATGAGCGGTACCACGTGACCGCTCCGCTCAGGAAGAAGCTGCTGCGCCGGGATAGAGATGCAGGGACCTGCAGCAACGGTGTCAGGGTAAGTATGATGGGTGAGGAAGGGGGAGCGGAGCCCAGCCATGCATACAAGGGTGGGAGCAGAGCCATGCATACAAGGGTGGGAGCAGAGCCATGCATACAAGGGTGGGAGCAGAGCCATGCATACAAGGGTGGGAGCAGAGACATGTATACAAGGGTGGGAGCAGTGCCATGCATACAAGGGTGGGAGCAGAGCCACGTATACAAGGGTGGGAGAAGAGCCACGTATACAAGGGTGGGAGCGGAGCCTTGTATACAAGGGTGGGAGCAGTGACATGTATACAAGGGTGGGAGAAGAGCCATGCATACAAGGGTGGGAGCAGAGCCATGCATACAAGGGTGGGAGCAGAGCCACGTATACAAGGGTGGGAGAAGAGCCACGTATACAAGGGTGGGAGCAGAGACATGTATACAAGGGTGGGAGCGGAGCCATGCATACAAGGATGGGAGCGGAGCCATGTATACAAGGGTGGGAGCAGAGCCACGTATACAAGGGTGGGAGAAGAGCCACGTATACAAGGGTGGGAGCAGAGACATGTATACAAGGGTGGGAGCGGAGCCATGCATACAAGGATGGGAGCGGAGCCATGTATACAAGGGTGGGAGCAGAGCCATGTATACAAGGGTGGGAGCCGAGCCATGCATACAAGGGTGGGAGCAGAGCCATGCATACAAGGGTGGGAGCAGAGACATGCATACAAGGGTGGGAGCAGAGACATGCATACAAGGGTGGGAGCAGAGCCATGCATACAAGGGTGGGAGCAGAGCCATGCATACAAGGGTGGGAGCAGAGGCATGCATACAAGGGTGGGAGCAGAGCCATGCATACAAGGGTGGGAGCAGAGCCATGCATACAAGGGTGGGAGCAGAGCCATGCATACAAGGGTGGGAGCAGAGACATGTATACAAGGGTGGGAGCAGTGCCACGCATACAAGGGTGGGAGCAGAGCCACGTATACAAGGGTGGGAGAAGAGCCACGTATACAAGGGTGGGAGCAGAGACATGTATACAAGGGTGGGAGCAGTGACATGTATACAAGGGTGGGAGCAGAGCCATGCATACAAGGGTGGGAGCAGAGCCATGCATACAAGGGTGGGAGCAGAGCCATGCATACAAGGGTGGGAGCAGAGCCATGTATACAAGGGTGGGAGCGGAGCCATGTATACAAGGGTGGGAGCAGAGTCATGCATACAAGGATGGGAGCGGAGCCATGCATACAAGGATGGGAGCGG
>JARQOD010000001.1:431282402-431398460 GCA_033576555.1 Oophaga sylvatica | reverse complement strand
GCCGGCACCTTTATAAAGGGGAATGGATTCAAAGGTTTATCCTGGGTTTTTCCTTCTCTCAGATTTTTCCCCAAATTATCCCCCTACATTGGGGATCTAGGGAATATTGCTGCTATGGCCGGGCCCTAATTTTTTTCCTCCAGTGACCCCCACCCCCTTTAAGAAAGGAGTCAGCTTTTTTTTATCCAAGGGATTTTTAAAGAGTCCCCTGTCCTCAAAGGGGAGGGTAAACTTTTTAGAGGTTTACCTACGGCGACATCAAGCCTAGGGGCTTTGTCCCAGGATGTGGATGCTTTTCTTCAAAAAGGATTTTCCCTTTTAAGGGAGGGCGGGGAGTTTTTCCTACTGATTTCTCCCATTCTTTTTAATTAGGGTTTGGCATTTGGGTTAATGGAAACATCCTACGTTTTTTTTTTCCTAACCCCCCGAACATTATTTCTGAGTGTCTTGTCGGGAGGGGTCTGTCACCCCAGGTAGATTCATGCCTTTCCAGGGTACTACTTCATCTGGGGGAAGAGCCGACGCCCCCCCCCGTTTTTCAGCCAAAAGGGGAAATGAGGAGTTGATAGTCGAGTCAGCGTCCCGAAGGAGAGGGGTAGATTGGGAAAATTAACCTCCTTTTTTACTTTACCCCCCGGTTTAGAGGTGTAAAGGCACTCGGGATTCTGTTCTGATTAGGTTTAGTAGAGGCAAAACCCGGGGTTTCCTCATAGGATTATCGTTTCAGTCATGGCCAAAATTTTTTGAGAATGACCAAATATTATATTTCACAGATCGTGCCCTCGGGTTTTTATTGTGTTTGCGGGTTTTTTTATCACAGACGAAATATAAAAATTTGGCAAAAGAGAAACAAAAGCTTATAGACATTTAGAATGAGTTAATGCAGAAGTAATTTTTGCAGGTTGCCCCTTCTTCTTCAAGACCTCTGCAAATTTTCCCCGCATACCCAATCAAATTTGGGCCCCAAACCTGATGAAGCATCCATTTGCACAAACAATCTTTTTTTTTGTCAAAATTTTTTTGGTTTTTTTTTGCCACCGTCCTTTAGTTTACCACAAATCTCAATGGGATTAAAAACTGGGGAGTTTCCAGGCCAGGGGCCCCAAAAACTCTATGTTTTTTTCCCTGAGCCATTTAGTTATCACCTTTTCTTTATGGCAAGGTGCTCCCTCATGCTGGAAAAAGGCATTTTTGATCGCCAAATGCTCTTTGGAGGGTGGGAGAAGTTTCTTTGGAGGGCATTCTGGTTTCCATTCTTTTTTCTTGTTGTTTTTTGGCAAACTTTGGGGAAAAGCCATTCCCTTGGGTGGAAACAACCCCAACATGAATGGTTTCAGGATGCTTAACGTTGGGATGGACAAGATGGTGGTAGCGCTCACCTTGTTTTTCCCGAAAGAGGCGTTTTCCTGAGTCCCAAAAAAAATCGAAAAGGGGTTCATCAAAAAAAAAACTTTACCCCACCCCCAGCATCCACTGCCCGTCCTTTTGCAGAATTCGTCTGCTATGATGTTTTTTCTGGAGGAAGTGGGTTCTTTGCTGCCCCGAGCCAGGCCTTGCTTCAAAAGTCTCCGCAACAGTGCGGCAATGAAATCACACCGCCCCGCTGCCCATTCCTGAGCAAACTCTGCCTGGTAGCCCACCCCCGCAGCTGAAACACTTTTTAAGAACGGTCCGGGGGCCTTGCGGGTCTTTCGGGGGGCCCCTGAACCTATTGGCAACAAGGAACCTCTTCCTTAAAGTTCTTGATGATGCGATAGATTTTGACTAAAGTGCAATCTTTCGCTGCGATACTTTCCTGTTGGGCCCATTTTTGGATTGCAATGATGATTGCACTGTTTCTTAGGAAAAACCAGGTTAACAAAAAAAACAATGGCAAGCCCACCTCCTTTTAAAAGTGTCCAGTGGTGTCATTCTTATTAATCATGAAGTTTTGATCTCCAGCCATGCCTCACAAACCCACACCTGTTTTAATGGAGCAATCACTAAAAAGGGGTTAGCTGGTCCTTTTAAGGCGGGCTGCAATGATGTTGAAATTGTTTGGGGGGAAAAAGTTCTTTTTCTAGCCAAAATATTGACTTTGCAAGTAATTGCGTTGCTGATACTCTTTTAACTTTCTGGAGTATATGCAAATTTGCCTTTAAAAAAAGTAAAGATTTAAGACTTTGTAAAATTAAATATTTGTGTCATTCTAAAAAATTTTGGGGCCTGACTGACATTACAAAGCTTCTTGTTTCCAGGATTCCGGAAAGCTTTTACAGGTGGGGCAGCCCCCTTTTTCTTTTTCCCTACTTCTTTTTTCCCCTAGTAGGGAAGAGGATAAACCCCCTTTACAATGGTGAACTTCTCGAAGGCCCTCACCATTTGATGGGGGTCGCAGGTACGGTTCTGGAGGGGGGATGGATTTTGTGGGGGAAAGCCAGAGATGGTGACTTGCTCGCTCAGCGGATCTGTGCGGCTTGAGTGGTTTTGCCATTTTGGCTTTCTTTGTCCCCCCCCCCAAACTCTGCTTAGGGGGCCTGCTGGCCCCTAGGTGCTGCTGCTCCGGTCCTACTGGTGTCATGTCCCCCTACATTTCCCCCCTTTTTGAATTTCCCCGCCCAGCGCCGACCCTTCGGTCCCCCCTCCTCCTGTGCCGTTCATCAGGGGAGCGTGTCATGGGTATGCCCCGACCCGGGAACTGGAAGTCCCGTCGCACAAGACGCACAGGTGCCCCCGGGACCCGGACCCCCCGCCCCCTCTAAGACGGGGGCTGCACCCCCCCCGGACTGCCCGGCCCTGGTCTTCCCGGCTTTTTTCGGGTTACCGCAGAAAACTAAAGGGTTTCCCCCTCAGGGACAGGAACCCAAATGATGCAGGGAGAGGCACCGCCCTTTTATCTGTGGGTTTTCCCTTCCCCTGAAGGGGGGACCCCCTCTCTACGTGGTGCTGTCTTGGAAGACTGAGAAAGAATTGTTTTTCCACACTTATCTGAGAGCTTAACGTCAAAGGTCGTAAAGGGGGTTTTAAAATGGTTAACCCCCAAGAGAACCCCATAAGTAGCTACCACAATCGGGGTGCTTACAGTATTTTGGGAGAAAAACACTTCCCAAAAAATCGGGCTAATGGCCCCCATTTTCTGTATTTTAAAATTTTTTTATCATGTGCGTAGTGTAAACTGCCCTTAGAAATAAAGAAAAAGAAAGGATTTTTTTACTTTCTGCAAAGAAAGGTTTGAGACCCGCAAAAAAATTATTTGCATTTTTATAACTCAAAAAATATGAATAACCCCACTGCCCATGACACCCAGAATTTTTGGATTTACTTACCATTTTAAATTTTTCCTCATCAGACCTCATTGTCTCTAACTTCAACTCATTCACCTTTAAATCAAGCCTTAAATATCCCCCCATTCCTGTGGGAAAAAGAAAATTTGAAAAATAAAATGCCTTTTAAATGAGAAAGCAGACACATGTAATAAGACATTTTGAGACTTTGGGCACCTTTATTAATGAAAAGTTTTAGGCTGATTTCCAAAAGTTTTTTCTGATATGGACTGAATTGCCCAAAACTTCAGCCCAGACACACTAAAGCTTAAATTCCGATTAGGGACAGCACCCGGGATGAGCTTTTCGGTCCGTTAGGGGCCCGGAAACACATTTTGGTGAACAAAGCAAAGAGTTTTTTTGGTAGGGGCAATCAGTGGATTGGGGTTTTGCTTATTTCCCGGGTTTTAATTATAAAATCTACTGTATATATTTTATACACACACAACAAGACAAGCCTTTAACTAAATAGTTTTTGCTATTTATGGGTCACTAGAAAGTCCTTTTAAAATAAAGGACAGCATCTCAAAAATTTAATATCAACTCCAAGGGCCATTCAACGCTGTAAATTGGCCCGAGACTCGAAGACGGGCCCCGGGGTCTTTGGGCAGAGTGGACACCCCCATAAAAACATAAAGTCGTCACGCTCTGGGGTGGAGATTTCGGCCAGTCAGCACATTGCAGTGCGATCCCAGACCGATTTTTCACGGACGGTATTACCATGGGACCAATCCCCTAGAATTTGTGAAAAAACTGCGTTTTAAAGGGCTCAAAATCATCGATTTTTTCCCAGTTCCCAATGAAAAAAATTTGGGGCTCTTTGTCCCCAAACACTAAAAATAGAGAGAAAAATCATGGATTTTGTGGGTGACACAAGCCCAAAGAAATAAAGTAGTTATTAAAAAATGACATTTGAAATCGATCTTCTCCCCGCAACATTAAGAAGTGAAATAAACAGACTTCCACAAAGAGCGCCCCCTCCTTGCATACCACTATTTGGTGCAAAAAACTGCCTACTCTACTTTATCCTTGAAGGCTTTGGCCTGAGTTCACAAGCCTGTCCGATCGAGGCATCCTAAGTATAAATTTTATTGGTTGCTAAGTATTGGAAAAAAAAAAAAAAAAATACAATTTTCATAGATGCAGTGGTTGGTTCGAGAATGAAAATTAGAAATATATGCGGCATAGTGTTCCCTTCACATCCTTACCGAAACAATTTTCGGGCCCCAGCCCCCATCAATGGGGTGATTGACAGTGATATTTCTTGGGATAAATGCACTTTGCAAGAGGGTAAACAGCACGGGACTAGAGACATGGGACCAAAGAGGAAAAACTATGTTTAATGTGCGAAGTATTCACCCAGTGTTGGTTTACGATCTTTGTGTGTTTGCAAATAGGGGCCGATTGCATGATTTGGGGCTCTTTACTAATCGTAAAACTTTGTTTTGTGCTGCTTTTGATGAATTTTTCATTGAGTTAGTAAAAAAATTCCCTTACTATTGCATTGGAGACTTGAAGCTTTTCTTCAAACAGAAATCTTTTTGCTTGTGCCCCACTTGGGTTCCAAAAAAATAATTTCAAAGTTTTCTTTTTTTGAACTTCCCACGCCTTCATAAGCAATATTTACGGATCCATCTCGTATAACTGTGAGAAGAAAAAAAGATGGCTCTAACGAGCGTTTGGAAACAATTGGCCCGACTAAAGACTAAGAAAAGAACCTTCCCTTCCGTAAAATGGGATCTGGTTTTTGTAGCTTTCTGTTTAAGCTGATCAAAGGCACCTAAAAAAGTATAGGGTAAATTTGGACTCTTGAAAAGATGTCATGAGCCCTCACCCCCCGCCCGGCTGCAGACAACAAACCATGGAGCCGGAGGACTCACCCTGGCCCCAAAAAGGGAAGTAAAGAAAATTTTGGTCTTAAAACAAATGACCATGGGTTTTTCCCCCAAACCCGAATACACGTCTTATAAACCCTCTCAAGTTTTTTTTTTTTTTTTTTTTGGGAGGGGGGGTACATGTGGATGTTTGTGCAACGGCTTGTGCTTTTTTTATGAATAGGCAGCTTGTTAGCGAAGCCGCTGGCAGACAAATCATCTATTTCTTGTAATGTCTTCATGCCTCATACCCTGAAGCCTTTTAAAAAAAAAAAAAACAAAAAGAGAAATGTGCGCACAAATCCTTTTACATTGCTGAGTTTTCTTGCGCATTTTTCAGGCGGATCCATCCAAAAGAAGATGACGTGCAAAAACTTAAATTTACGTAAATACAATTACCAGAAAGATCAGATTCTCAAACCCTTCAATAGGTCATTATCCCCCTTTTGACAGGCTCGGCGCTAAACCCCGCACATGACCTTATTTCATCCCCTACATGTGCCCCTAACCGCCGAGGTTTTTTTCATACTTAAATAAAAAAAAACCTATACTTTTGGATCTACAAACTTAAAAAAGGGCGGGTCATTTTTTAGCATTTGGTGAACATTGGGGGGGGGAAAAAAAAAATAAAAGAAAACAATGGATTAGGACTTTTTTTTGAAAATCCACCGCCCTTGGGAATTTTTTTCCAGTACACATAGGTAAATAAATTGTGCATTAAACCCTCATACGGTCATAATGGAGGGAAACAAAAAAAAAAAAAAAAAAACTCTCGGGGGGAAAAAAGGGGAGCAAAAAACAAAAATGGGGCACTGAAAATCCAAGGGTTTTGTAAAGTGCTTAACTGAGTATACCACGAATGTCCTACTGACTTGCCTTTGCTCTAAAGGCACCCCACATTACATCCCAGCGATCCGACAAGACTTAACCTGGCGAGATCGCTAGTGCGTCGCTATGTGATCGCTATTTAGATTCCAAACAAACTATCGCGATTGTGATTCCAAACAACTCATCAGCGATCTGTGTTTCCCAAAAACACATCTATAGCGATTGCTAACGCCCTTTCGCGGTCTTTGGGGAAAAAAACTTCCCCCCCTGCGACGCTGATGAAGTCGTTCAAAAAAGGGTGTCACATCAGCGTTTCAGGTCACCGCGGGCACCAAGCCCAAAAAAAAGGCTCAAAATGTTCATAAGCGATCGAGACATTCAGCGGGGCCACATCGCCGCTACATGTCCCCACAACAAGTCGCTAAGAGATCACTACGGCCATAAATGGGGAGCAGTAGCGATTGTTAGCGATCTCATTGCGATCTGTTTGTGTGGCATCCCTTAACAAAATAAATAAGCGTGACAGAATTGCAGCCTGATAGAAAAGAGGTTTTTGGGTAGACTTACCTGTAAAATCCTTTTCGCGGGGGAAGGAAAGGAGCCCTAGTATTGATAGGGGTAGCGAGCCAGATAGGATTGACACCTAATTAAAAAGAGTGTTGACCGGCCCCCCCCAGCTCGGGTCCTCCTACCCGCTTCTTCGTCGTACAAAAGCTTAGGAAAAAAATATCACCAGGGGAGCAACATCCCCTTTAAGGATTCAGGAAAAAGCAAGAATACGGGTTATGCTCATGTGGGAAAAAAAACCCAACCCAGTTCCAGGTATACCACTGGACCTGCCCCCCGGTAGCGGCAATGCTGGAAAGGACCCGTACGCTCAACCCAGTCCGAAATCACTACAGAAGAGGGCCCGCCGCTCGAAAACACATCAAAACTTCTGCCATGGGGCGGGTGCGTTTTCCCCTTTTCCCTTCCTTCGCTGAAAAGGTTTTTACGGGAATTTTCTTACCAAAACCGTCTTTCCACAGAATGGAAGGAAAGGGACACACTAGAAAGCTAGTGGGACCCCCAAAAAGCAGTACAAAAATTAAGGGGGGGAATAAACCAAGAAAAAACGGGGCAGAATCCCAAAAACCCTTTGGAAAATTCCCAAACGGCCCCAAATAAAAGTTAACTAGAACTTTACACTACACCGCCTTGGCCAGCGCCCTAAGGCCCACAGCGGAAGCACTGACGTCCACCTTAAAAACTTTGTAAACGGGGGGCGGAGCCCCCAAGTCGCCGCTCGGCAGAGCTGAGCTGCCGAAGCCCCTGATAAAAGGCCCCCACGATGGGGCCCACCCCTCGTGGAATGAGCACAAATTTAATCGGGCAAGGTTCCCTTTAAGTCGGTAAGGGCCCCCCCAAAAATGGCGACCGAATCCAAGAGCAATAGAGTCCTTGGAAGCCTTTTGCCCACGTCGACGACTGCTGGAACCAAACAAGGAGTTGACTTCCTAAAACCCGAGTAAAAGACAAATAAACTTCAAGGCCCGCAAAAAATCCAATGGGCAAAACCCCCCTTTTGCTTTCCTCGGGCCCCGGGAAAAGTAAGGCAAAACAATATCTGGTTAACATGGAATTGCGACTCCTTAGGTAGAAAGTCGCCCGTGTGCGAAGCCTACTCACCCGGGGTAAATTCCGGGAAAAGGAGGCGAGCAAAAAAGAGCCCCCAAACTCAGAAACCCTTCTAAAGAAGTGACTGCGTAGGAAAGGCAACCTTTCCCAAAAAAGCAAAAAAAGGGTTGCAGAACATTGGCTAAAAAGCCCTGTGAAAGAGCCTCCGGACAAGGTTAGCACGGGGCCCTTTCCGGGGCGGAAACGACGGGTTCCCCCGCAAAAAAAAGGAGCGCACGTCCCTACGCGGGGCGATAACTTTCCGGAAAAACGGGACGGGCAGAAACCTGACCCCTCGGGGTAAAAAAATGCCAAACCCTTGCCCAGCCCGTACTGAGAAAACCCAAACAGTTTGGGGAAGGGAAAAAAACCCCGGGTTTTCCTTGAAAACCCAAAACCACGAGAAAAAGGCTTCCGGTCTTGTGGAAAAATTCTATTGAAACCGGACCTTGGCAGCTCGCAAATGCAAGACTTGGCTAAAAAAACCTCTAGGGTCAGTTTTTTGGGTCTAAGAGCCACGCTCAAACGCAGAGCCCCTCAGGCCCGGATGAGGACAGGACCCTGGGAAAAGGGTTGGGCAAGGGAATGGAAATGGCGGGGGCTGCCAAAAGCGACACCATGTCGAGAACCCGTCCCCTTGGCCAATCGGGGGCACAACATAGCCGGGTTCTCCCCAGTCTGTCCGAGCAGCCCAGAGGAAGAAAAGATACGGTGGAAACACATAGATTAGCCGAAGGGCCCCACGGGGCCCCAGAGCTTTCCACCCCACACCCTTCGGGCCCCTTGTCCCGGGGCATGAGGTCGGCAATTGGATTGGACGGGATCCCTAAAATCCATTTGGGGGAATCCCCAAAGGGAGCACACAGTGCAAAGCCCCGGATGAAGACCCCCATTCTCGGGACCCATCTTCTCTGACTGAGGAAGTCCCCGTGGTTTCTGAACTCCTGGAATTGAATCGCAGAGATGGCTGGTATCTGTCCTCGGCCCTTTCAGGACCCGAGACATTTCCCACCATGACCTGGAACCCTTGCCCCCTTGGGTGGTTAAAATTTACGCGACCCCCGTTGCGTTGTCTGTCTGCACTCGGATGGTAAGCCCGCTAAAAGGGATGTCCAGTTTGGAGGCAAAGGAAAATTTGCCCTAAATTTCCCAAGATGTTGATCGGTAGAAAAAGATTTTCCCGATGACCTACTCTAAACCCAGAGATCGTTCCAGACCCCCCCCAGCCCGTCGGGCTGGCATCGGTTTATGACCGCCACCCCGGAGGAAGGAAAGATTTCCCCCAGTGATAACGTTCCTGGACGTGCCCACCAACTTGGGGACTTCGCCCCCCCTGCGAGAGTGAGGGATATGCACCCAGTGCAACTGCGATCGTCCCAATGACTCAGAATGACCCTTTGGGGGGCTCTGGAATAAAACGGGCAAACGGAAGTGCTTCCATGGAACCCACCATCAACAAAAAGGGCATACATTCGAAGGGCTTTGCTGTCGAAGACTTCATGTCTGTATATGTCGAAGGAGACATGCCCTTGTTGGAGGTAAGGACACCATGCCCGTCCGTGTCGAAATGCTCCCCAAAAACGGATTGACTGCGGGGTTCCCGAGCGATTCCCCCAATTGACCAGCCACCCGAATCCTCCAGGAGCTGAAGGGATAGTTTTGCGACAGCCACCCCCTCCCCCCTTTGAGGACGCCACAATCAAAGGTCGTCCGATAGGGAATAAGGGGATCCCGGGTTTTCGAAGAATTGCCATGAGGGGTTAGTTACGGTCTGAGGAGTGCAGTAAAAAAGGAAATCACCAGAGCATTTGGGAATCTATGAGATTGCAGTCCCCTGACTAACCCCCGCAATAGAGGCAGCCGTGGAGGTCCTACGATGGTCCAGACCCTGTCACACCCGAAAAACTAACTACCCTAAAGATGAAATGGGAAAGATCTGCCCCGGAGCAAAACCCCAAAGAAAAATAAAAAAGCCCCAAAATGAAATGGCGGTTAGAAAGGGGAAATACTGACACGAAGAAAATAGTAGAGAAAACGCTGGGGCCCAAAATATCTAAATAGAAAAGGACGGGAAAGGGGTACTTACGCAATCCCAAAAAACCCTGAAAAAAAACCAACTTACTAATTTAAAAAACCCCTGAGATCACACGACCTTACCACCTAATTATTTCTTGGTGAAAAAAAAACAGCAGCCCTGAAAAAAAGCAAAAAGCAAAAGTACAAAACACATGGCTGGCCAAACTAAAGGGGAAAAAGGGCCCCCGGGGGGCCCCAGAAGGCCCCAAAAGAAGGCAGGACAAAATGAAAAAATTGCAAAAAACACAAAAAAAGAAATTGTCTTATTGATCAGGGATGCAGCACGACACAGCAGGCTACAAGGGAAACTGGAAAGAAGGATTCAGACCGAAAATTGATCCCCGGCAACCCCTGAGGGGAAAATGATTCCTTAAATAAGACCAATCAGTAACACCTGATTCCCCCAAATCCTCACTAGCCGCTAGTAACCACCAGGGGGGCCCTCGCTCAGAACTACTCAAACCCTTTAAAAAACAGTACCCCCCCTTGAGGAGGGGCACCGAACCCCTTTGAGCAACCGGCGGTCGGGAGGGGTTCTATGATACCAGGAAAAGGGTCTCCTGCAGGATGCCGAAGCAAACCCCCAAAAATTATTTTCCTGCCCAAACCCTCCCCTTTTTAAACCCAAAAATACTGGGTCTTCGCAGAAAAACAAAATCCAAATTTTCTCAACCACATCCCAATTTTCCCCTCAACCAAAAACGGGGTCGGAGGCACAGCAGCAGGAACCACTGGCTCAAAAAACCTCTTAAAAAGGATTTGGAACACGTTATGGTTTTTTAAATGCCCCTGGAAGAAGCCCGAAAAAAAACGGATTAATAATCTCCATGTCTTATAAGGCCCAATAAAACCTAGGCAAAATTTGGGGAGATCCCTCTCTATCGGAATATTCTTTGAGGAAACCAACCAAGCCCCCTTTTTTAAAACCGGGGGGCCCATCAGTCCTATTGCCGGTTAGCAAACCCTGGGCTTCCCCGAGAGGGGGACAACCCCCCCCTACCTGGTCCCAAATCTGTGCATACGCCAAAACGAGTCAACCCCCTGGACAGACAAAGCCCCCCCCCCTCGCCTAAAGAAAATCGAGGGAAACCCAGAATTCCCAGAAAAGGAGACATCAAAGGGGCAGAGCTACCCCTATTATTAAGAGAAACTCACCCAAAAGGGAAAAAAAAGGACCCATCCCTGATCACGACACAAAGCTTCTTAGATAAGTCCCCAATGTCGGGTTTGTTCCTCATTGACCAGGGGCTGAGGATGAAATCCCGAGGAGAAAGAAAATTTGAAACCCAGTTTAGAACAAAAAGTCTCCAAAATCTGGAAACAAACTGGACCCCTCTGTCAACACAATGTTTCAGAATGCCGTGTAACAAAACCACGTGCAAAGGAAAAAACGCCCCAATTCAGAGGAGGAAGGCAATTTGGGTAATGGCAAAAGATGAAAATCTTTTTGGGAAAAACCTATCAAAATTACCCAGATGGTGGTCATTCCTGAGAAACAGGAAAAAGGGAATGAATCCATAGGATAGGGGGTCCTGGTCTTTTGGGGCACAGGAAATTGCATCAACAAAACCATAGAGCGAGGAAGGCTTGGAGCGAGAAAAAAGTCCCGCAGGGACGCACAAATTCCCTAATCGCGAGACAAGGTAGGCCACCAAAAGGCCCGCTAACCCAAAAGTTTTGGGTCCAAAAAATTCCGGGATGCCCACCCAAAAGGGGAACAATAAATTTCCAGAAAATCACATCTTTTTCCATTGGTGGGGGACAAACAATTTTCCAACAGGGCAGCGCTCGGGCCTTCCCTCCTGACACCCCCTCCAGAGAAAGTCTAAAATTTGGCGGATGGGGAAAGAACTACCCCCTCCTCAAAATAACAGAGGATCAATAGCTCGGAGAGTCCCGGAAAACCCCTCGAGAGGGCCCGCCTTAACATTCTTAGTGCCAGGAAAAAAGGAAAACCCCAAAAAATTTTAAAACGTGTAAAAAACAAGGCCACCGGCCCTTTTCTAGGTTTGAGGCTTGGCAATTCCAGATAGACAGATTTTTTTGGGCCCGTAAGGCCCACCACCTGATTTTTGGCTCCCCACCCAAATGTCTCCACTTTTAAAAAAAGCCATTTCATGGCCAAAAACTCCGTTACCCCGTCATAATTACGTTCGTAGGGAAAATTTTCGAGAGAAAAAGGCACAAGGGTTACTTTTAGAGGTCTCGGATCTTTTTGGGACAAACGGCCCCCTGCCCCCCAAATTTTTAGAGGCATCAAACCCCCACCTGAAATGGCAAGAAAAAATCAGGCGCCGTAGAAAGGAGCAGAATGAATCTTGCTTAAGTTCCTGAAAACCAGAGACTGCCTCAGGAGGCCCAATTTACCCCAAAAGAACCCTTTTGGTCAAAAAAGTTTAAAGGTTTAACAAAAACAGAGAAAATTTCCAATAAATTTACGATAAAAATTTGGCAAAACCCAAAAAACTCTGAAGAGCCTTTTAAAGAAGTAGGTTGGACCCCAACACGATGGCCTGAAACCCTTTACCCGGGTCATTTCAATAACAGATGGGGACAAAATGAATCCCAAAATGAGATCTTCTGTACCCAAAAAGACACTTTGATCCCTTCACATACAGAGCATTCTCTCCAAAATCTGGAATCGTTGAACTGTTTCAATGAGAGTCCAGTCATTAAAAAAATCAAGATATCATCCAAAAAACAATAGAAACTTGTCCCCAAATCCCTGAAAAGTCATTATGAAGGAGGAAGCGGAAGGAGCTTAGTGGCCCAAAGGGGATCACAAGGTACCAAAATGCCCTTCAGGGGGGTTAAATGCCGTCTTCCATTCATCCCGTGTTAATGCGAATAAGGTTAACGCCCCCCTGAGGTCAAAATTGGTAAACCCAAATAGCGTTTTTCCCCCTGGAAAAAAAGGCAGAAATCAAGGGTAAGGGTATTGATATTTTACAGTAAATTTTTCAAGAGACGATAATCAATACACGGCCCAATGAACCATTTTTTTGGCCAAAAAAAAAACCCCCCTAAGGGTGAAGGGATGGTCTGATAGACCCCTTTTCCAAAGATTCCTTGATAAAGACCCCCAATAGCGTAGTTTAGGTACGGACAATTAAAAAAAGGGGCCCTAGGGGAAATTTTCTACCTGCACTAATTCAATAGCGCAGTCTAGCCCTATGGGGAGGTAAAGGGTTGCGATTTACTTTGCAAACACATCAAAAAAACAAACAAAAGTCAGGGAACTCCTCAGCCTGGGGGGAGGCAGAAAAAACAGGAGTGTTGGGATTAACACATTGGGGCCCCCCAAATGGGTTACAGACCAGATTTCCAACCAAAAACAGGATTATGAGACTGAAAAAGGAAACCCGCCGATAATGTTTGCAGTTAATAGAACCCAAAAAAATTTCAGCACTCCTGGGGGATCAGGGTTTAACCCTCATTATCACCTGAGTAAAAAATGGGGTTTATTTCAGCCAAAGGGGGGGAAATCGAACCCCCTAGGGGGAATAACTTCTGTAGGGGTATCAAGGAAATCCACAAGTTTAGCAAAATCATAATCCCTCAGGTTAAAAGCTGCTCCAGAATCAAAAGAAGCCGAGCAGAAAATGAGGGGGCAGG
Source organism: Oophaga sylvatica (assembly GCA_033576555.1). Taxonomy (NCBI): domain Eukaryota; kingdom Metazoa; phylum Chordata; class Amphibia; order Anura; family Dendrobatidae; genus Oophaga; species Oophaga sylvatica. The sequence continues at coordinate 431,385,109 of JARQOD010000001.1, read as the reverse complement.
AAGGGATATCAGAGTGGGCATTAATAAAAACTTAGTCTGAAACCCCCCAACAAAACTTTAGCGGCAAAACGTCTTCCCCGTTAGGGCAGACTGAAATGCATGAGAGGCATCACCCCAGAGAAACATAACCCCTTTCGCTTTTGAAATCATGACGCGTGCCCCCGACACCACTCTCACATGCATGGGCTCAGAGCTGGTCACAAAGGCAACACCCCTCCACGAACTTCTCCCCACGCAAATTGTCAAATTTTAAACGCTAATGCATAGAATCATTGAGACCGGGGGCGGGAAACCCCCCTAAATCCTTTCATTATCGCAGACCCTTTCCCGGGAAAAGGGCCCAAAAACGTCGTCATTCCCTTTTTTCAGGACTGCCCACCACGGAACTCTGACATATAATCGGTCATCAAACCCCTGATTTAATGCCAACAAGGCTTTTTCAGCTTGTCAGTGCATTAGGTCACGTACAATAACCCCAAAGCCCGAAAAATTTCATCAACAAACTCAAAACAGGATCCCCCGGTGTGAGGGAAAAAAAACCCCCTCCTGAGGATCGCCCGCAGGAGGAGATGACAATTTTAACCTGCTGCGCTGCGTTTCCTGAGGATTAGTTTTAAGGCAAGAAACAATTTCAATTATTTTTGAAATTCTGAAAATTACCATCCCCCCAAAAAAAAATCTGCATGGGGATCCTAGGTTCCACAACAGGCAACCTAGCAAGATAGCACAATACTCCGAACCCATGGCAAGTATCCCCACGGCCAACAACTGTGCAAACTCCATTGGGAGAAAAGATCCCCCCCCAGCACCCAAAACAGAGGGAAAAAAAAAAAAAAAAAAACAACAAAAGAAAAAAAATTTTGACAACTTTTCTTTTTCAAAATATTTTTTCCCCCCTGTGATCCATACATTTTTTTTGGCCGTGATACGTTATGTTACGTAGCGAGGAGTGCAGGAAAAAGGAAATACACCAGAGCAGTTTGGGAAACTATGAGTTTTCATACCCCGACTAACCACCGCAAAGAGGCAGCCGTGGGCGTTCTACGATGGTCCAGACGCCCGTCACGCCCGAGAAACTAAAACACCTAAAGATGAAATAGGAAACTATCTGCCCCGGAGCAGAACCCAAAAAATAAAATAGAAACCCCCAAAAAGTAATGGCGGTTAGACAAAAGGAAATAGACACAGAAAGAAAAAGTATGGGCAAACCTGGGGGGCCCAAATATTAAATAAAAAAGGGCAGGAAGGGTCTTTCTGCAACCCCGAAAACCCGAAAAAAAAACCAACCTACTAATTTCAAAATCACCCGAGATCACACGACCCCTACCCCCTAAATTAGTTCTCTGGTGTAACAAAAACAGCACCACTGAAAAAAGCAAAAACAAAGTAAAAAACACAGTGGGGGACAAACTGAGAGGCAAAACCCCCGGGGGACCCAAAAGGCCCCCCCAAAGGCGGGACAAAAAAAAAATATACAAAAACCAAAAAAAAAATTTCTTATTAAGCAGGAAAACAACACGACACAGACACAGGAAAAAGGAAAAAAGGTTCAACCAAAAATTTATCACCGCAACCCCCAGGGGGAAAAAATTCCCTTAAAAAAACCAACATAAACCGATTCCCATCCTCACAGTACCCTAGTAAACCCCAAGGGGCCTTGCTCAAAACACTCAAAACCCTTCCAACAAAGGCCTAGAATTTTTTTAAAAATCTGGGGGCCCGAAGCCAAAACCAAGGCGGGGGCCCCCAATTTAAGGTCCTGCCCCATGGCAAAAAAAAAGGAAGGCGGGAGCCCCTTTCCCTGGGGGAAAGCAAAAACGTTGCAATGTGATTGACACCCAAAAATCGCTGCGACAGGGGTTTCCCAAGGAGGGAAATGATCCATGCGGGAATTTTTTGGGGGGGGACTGCGATTCAATCTTTTGAAACCAATAGGGGGGAAATTTTTTCCTTTTTTTTGGGGGCCACAAAGAAATTTTAATAAAAACCCTTTTTCCCTCCCCCGTTAAACCCTATTTCTCACCCTTTGCAGAAGGAATTCCACCCTGACAAGGGGGCAAAACTCGGCCCGAAGCGAACTGGGAAAAACGCCGGGGGGCAAAAAAACCATAAAGCCCCCCCAACCGCGTTAAACCCCGGAACCGGAAAACGGGGAAACCAATTTGCCTTTTTTTGGGGCAGGCGAGCCCCCTCGGAGCCCCGGGGGGACCGGCTCATTGCCTTGGGGGGTTCTTTTCTTTCCCCTTTCACGGAAACTTTTTTCCAAGGGTTCGGGTTTCGAAAACTTCTTTTCCCCAAAAAAAACCCCATCCCAAAAACAATCTTTTTGATCCAAATAGGGGGAAATTTTTTCCTTTTTTTTTTTGGGGCCCAAAAAATTTTTTAAAAAAACCTTTTCCCCGGTCCCTTTAAAACCGGATTTTACACCCTTTGAGAAGGAATTCCAACCTCTTACAAGCGGGAAAAAAACCCGGGGGTTACAAAAAAAGACTAAAAATGTCCCGGGGGGGAGAAAAAACTCAAAATAGCCCCGACAAACTCGCGTTACCCAGAATCCCCCAACCCGGGAAAACCCCAAATTGCCTTGAATTAGCAGGCGACCCCCCTCGAAACCCCGGGGGGGACCGGGCATCTGCCTTGGCGGCTTTTGTCATTTTCCCCCCTTTTTTTACGGGAAAATTTTTTCCAAGGGGGGGGGATTTCTGAGAAACTTTTTCCCCAAAAAAAGGGCCCCCGATCCCCAAATTCAAACTTTTTAGATCCAAATAGGGGAAAATTGTCCTTTTTTTTGGGACCCAAAGAGTTTTAATAAAAACCTTTTTCCCCGGCCCTGTTGGAACCGTATTTCACACCTTCTGCAAAGGGGAATTTTCCCCCTCTCGTAGCAAGCGGCAAATACCGGGCTTGACGGAATGGAACTGGCAAAAAAGTCCGGGGGGCGGAAGAAAACCAAAGAAAAAGCCTGCCACCAACTCGCTTTCCCGGAACCCCCGGAAAACGGGAAATCCCAATTTGCCGAATTGGGCAGGCGCCCCCCCGAGAGCCCTCGAGTGAGGGCCCGGGTTCTGCCTTGGCGGGGTTCTTGTCAGTTTCCCCTTGTCTTTACGGGGAAATTTGTTTCCAAGGGGGGCGGGGTTTTTGAAAGACTTTTTCCCAAAAAAAAAAGGGGGGGGGCCCACCCCCAAAGACGACCGGGTCCCCCAGCCCAAAATACCCCCCACCATTCCGGACTATCTGCCGAAAAGAAGCCCTTGCTTTGGGAAACCCTTTTTCCTTTTTCCTTGGGGAACAGCTCTGTAGACCCAAACCAAAAGCTACCCCCTTGAGGTAAAGACAGTAAACCGTTTTTGGAAACCGCGTCCCCGTCCCTGTCTAACCCAGGCTCTTTTGACTGTGACAGCTGGGGATTGCGTCCTGGATAATAATGACGCAGTATCCAGACCTGCATCACAGCTAATCGGCTGCATCTCCATAAATCGAGAAGTCCATCTATCCGGATAATGGAGATCTATTTTGCAACGCCTTCCATAAAGGGACCAACCCCCGGGCACAGGAAGCCTTAGAAGCACACATGGATCCTAGTACTGCTCTGAATCCATGACCTGCAGCTTCATAGATGGATTTCGCCGCCATCTCCGTTTTTTGTCCAGCGGCTCCTGCAGACTTGCCTTCCCTTTAACCGGAAGCAATGAGGATTTACTAAGCTGGGATAAAGGAACATCCACTTCAGGAGAAGAAATCCAATTATCCGTCAATTCCGTTGAACACGGATATAATGCTTCAAAGAACCGTGTCCCTTGAAAACGTTTATCTGGACACAGACGTTCCTTCTCCACTACCGTATTAAGCTCTTCCAGAGCCGTAATGTTGACCGCGACTTATGGTACTCCCTGTACATGCGGCCCGACTTACCAGGCCGTGTAGTTACCTCCTCTGGTAACTGTAACGCCTCTCTCATAGCTTCAATTAAAGCCTCTGTTCGGCTCACAAGAGAGAAAGAATGTCCCTGCCGATCCTCCTTATCCGAATCGATAACTCCCCTCTGAGTTTGAAGGAGAACCCTGTCCGCATTCCATATCAGATACCTCTGATTCGCTACGTGGAAAAGATGGCACAGGCCTGCGCCCTTCCTGTCATAGAGGACTAGCTGACACCCACTGACCTAAAAGGTCAGACAAGCCATTAATTGACTGAGCGATGGCATCTAATTTGGTATCGCTGTACATCGCAGCGCTTGATGCCGTCGAAGTCTGCGTACAGATACTTGCGACTGATCCGTAGCGGATCTGGCAGATGGTCCGCACCTTCCGGACCCTGAACCGACATGTCACCCGTAAATGGCAGGTCAAAACCCTTGTTATAACTGGAAACAGTGTGGTTACTAAGCAGACTGAGCAAGTACGCTGAAGGGTTAAAGCTCTTAAAGAAGAGAGTTACCCCACTATCTCTCAGTATATAAATAACCTCCTGCTTCTGTTCCCTACCGGTAGAACCTGCGGCGGTTATTGCTGAAAGGGTTAACCCTTCATAGGGGTTAATGCCGCCAACTCCCCACAACTCCTATATAAAATAAAAGATGTGCGAGTCCCAGTCTCTATAAGAGAACGCGCTGCAGATAAAACGCTATCTGTCACTTGGAACACAGATAGGTTCTGCGCTGTGGGGTGATGATATCACTCACCCAGCTGGCCTCGGTGAAAGTATACCTTAAACAGGAGGAGCGAGCTGAGGAGCCCGGAGCCTTTGTAATGGCCGCCGCGCTGAGAGAACCCGGAAGAGAAGCACAGTGAAGCTGCAGTCTCCTCAGAGCGATTCCTGTCACAAAAGCGGGAAGCGTGAAGCCACGCCCCCCTCCGGCTTCAGAAAAGAGCGCGAACTCCTCGCCTCTGCTCTCCTCTGTCCTGCAGGAAATCTGCCTGCGGACATAAAATACAGTCACCAAACATGTCATCTAATACATGTACCAGCGGCTGCCGCAGCAGCCGCTGAGAGCACACACACATTCACATAAAAATGCGGTACTCACCACCGGCGCCACAGGGACCCCCAGGGTTTGTGGCGCTGTGCCCATCGCTCCCCCCCCCGGCGGGGGAAAGCAGTGACCCCGATGTGCGGTTTGAGTCCCCCCCAGGGAAGCAATCCTCATCCCCCAGGGCCGCGTGAAACTGCAGAGACCACCATAAAAGGGTATTACAGATCGCCAAGGGGGAGGTTGGGGTCCAGCAGCGCTGAGACCCCTGAGACCTCTAGACCACTTCTGGTGATCCAAGTCTCTTGTCCGATAAAAATAATAAAGTTTTCTGAGGGCTGCTTCCAGCAGCGACCTATCCTCTGGACCTCAAATTTTAGACTGAAGAAGCAGGAGTAGGAGGAGCCCGAGCTGGAGGGGCCGGTCAACACTCTTTTTAATCTGAGGTGTCAATCCTATCTGGGCTCCGCCTACCCACTAGTCATTACTAGTGGTCTCCTTTCCTTCCATTCTGCTGCTGAAATGGACAGATCTAGAATTCCGCTTAGCTGCAATGATCAAAAGTTTACCCAGAACATAACACAGAAACGTGGTGTGAACATACTCGTACGATCCCACAGAGTCTCAGAAAGTACAGTGAGACACATGGGTCAACTTCAATGAACGTCTTCATTTGTGGCTTCATCACTCACCTGCTCTGAATGTATCGCACATATCAAAAACGTCTTCCATCCTTTCTTTGATAGTAATATGCCAGCTAGAAAACAAAAATACACTAAAGGTTTGCCATATGCAAGCCCACATTTAATAAAAACAGCCAGATATCTTACCTTAGAACAATCGTGGTCTTTCCACTTCCCTGTAACCGACAAACATAATAACATTTGGTTTTCCTTTCGTAGGAGTCCATGCCTTCACTCCGGGATCTACCAGCTATGGAACAAGAGCAACATTCAGCTTCCATACGCAAAAACGGTAAACATTATTTTTCCAAGAGTGACATTTTAGAGAACAGGGAAAACACATTATTTGCTTAATTGCACATGGGTCGGGGGGTATAACAGCAAAAATATAGTATCTTGGTTCTAAAGACATATAAAATGAAAGAAGAAAGCGGAAGGCACCATCAAGGAAATATATGATATGGATCAAATCCTGAAGCATGTGACTATTACACATATACCAGAAAAAGAAACATGCTATCAAACAGGGATCACCAATGAGAAATCAATATTTTATTTGAATATACAAAAAAATAAAATACATAAAACCATTTAAAAAGTGCCCACCAGAAGGTGGAATCCCGCCCTGCGGACCTAGAGGCAAAAGTGTGCATGCATGAAAAGACCAATAAAAAAAAATCAAATGGTAGAGAGAACTTGACATACACTGGTTAGTATAAAAAATAACAAGATCACATCGCGCGGTTCAGAGGGTCTCAGGGATCATGGTCTCAGGATCATGTTTGATCACAGTGTGCCAGGGGTTAATGTGCAGGGAGCGATCTGTGACCTCTCCTGGCACAAGTGCCGTGTGTCAGCTGTGATAATCAGCTGACACCCGGCCGCGATCAGCCACGATCCCCTCGTGAGCGCAGCTGATCGCGTATGACGTACTATCCCGTCCTTGGAACTAAGTCCCAGGCACATGGACGGATAGTACGTCAGATGGAAGAAGGGGTTAAAGAAAAAATGCGACCTAGTCCGGCTAGAAGCTGGGACCAAATTTGCAGCGCCGGCCGGCGCGAGAGGGAGCCGAAAGTGGTGAAAAATGCCACTGGACATCGGGACACCCCTCCCCCCAGGGGTCATTCCATGGTAACTTACGTTACATTCACAAGCCAAAAACTGAGTTAATAATGGCTACAGACTGTTCATTGAAGGCAGGCACAAAAATGAGTGAATGTATATTGTACATTAAGCTATTCTCAATAGATTTCAACACAGTTTGATTTTTCAACAATAAAATTAAATACAAAATACAGTGTTATTACTGGTAACTAGCGTTACACAAAAAGGAAAGGCAATTGTCCATATCATGAGACTGCTAAATTATCTGTGCTGGTAAACAGGGGAGAAGCACTATTTTTATTGTAATAAAACAACATAGTCCAAGCAACTTTAACAAATTTTTTTAACCACTCAAGTTAAATGTAACAGTTTTTATTACAAGAAATGTAGGTAACTTACGTTACAACACAATATAGTAACTTACGTTACAAAACAAAGATTGTCAGTGTTTATATTTGAGACGGCAAACTGACTTTATTTAGACAAAACATAGGCTGCATGTGAATTCATTGATGTGAACTACATATGTAGACTAAAATTTTGTATAAAAATGTAATCTATCAATATTCATACTTTAGTTGTCAACATTTTTGCAGAGTGGAAATTTTGATTACAAAATATGACCGTTGATCAATTACATAATGTAGACTAAATTTTAATCTAGGCCTACATATGTGGTCCAGTACAATGAATTCAGACACAGCAATGAAGAACTTCAACAAGGATGTAAATTTGTGCTCACTGCTCATTTAACTTCCTGGCTAATCAAAAAATTCCCAAATGTCCCTAGAACCCATGTTCAGGGGAGGATCAACCTTTCTTAAATTTGACAGACATCATAATACATTTTACATCTTTAGATGGCCATTTCCAGGTATTTTTTATTCTTGCCATAGAGTTCCATGGTTTTCACTTTCATCTCATTGCGTGCAGCCTCTAAACACACTCCACGATACTTTCTGCCATCATACATTACTTCAACCCAGTCATCAACTTTGTCAGGGTACTTGCAGTTATTAGCATTGTAATAGACCATGTTTTTTAGTGGTTCTAAAGCCAATATATTTGCCTGCAAAATACCCTATGGCATGATATTTGGAAATTCCTTCAACAGGCTTTGCATTGCTTACCAACTGCTTTAAATCCAGAGCCAAATTTCAGTAATCAGTCTCAGTGTTGCTTATGTGTAGGACCTCTTCATTCTTCAGTTCGTTTGCAGCTTTGAAAACTGAGTTGCATTTTGGACAATTTCCTTCCTGGTCATGATGGATTCTCGTACAAACCTTTTCACAACAGCTCCTATTCCACTACAGGACCTTTGCCATGAGACGTTGCGAGGTAATTCCAAATTATGTTCATTTTATAGTTCTCTTTGAACTGTTAAATAGCAGCAACAATAAATTTGTTTATGAAGGTCCATCAGACCAAAAATGAACAGTTTTGATTGTTGGAGGCAGCTTTTCAAGAAGAATATCGATGTATGCAATAATTGTGTCCTTGGTGTGAGTTAAGTTATCTGAGCACTGAGCCTTGCAAAACTGCTTATTAGAATGCCACTGTGATACTGTAAAAATGCTGACCTGGGATTGCTGCCAGTGAGCACTCTGAATCTCGTCCTGGTAGAAACATGTAAAGTTCTCTGCAAAGTCAACACTGATAATACAAAGAGTTATCAAAACTTTCTGATAAAGCTGTCTACTCTGAGTGTATGAATATGCTTGTTCTCTCTTCATGTTAACATGTTCAAGGAACTGAGGGTACATAGATTCAATATGATCGCACAAATTTTGAACAGTCCCTTCGGTGCATGTTTTCATTAGAGTTCCATTAACATCTCTCCATTCTTGTCATGAAACTTCAGCTGGAATATCATGGACATCTAACTCTGAAGTTATAAGGTTTCCTTTACATCTTTCACACTTTGAAAACCAACAATTCTCATTTGGTATTTCACAAAGAAAAGAGTCAATAAATTTATGGCCATAAGGTGGAAAAGTGTTGCATATTTACGGAAGGCCTCAATAGCAAGCTTAAAATGCTCATGGTCTTTGCACAGACACACAATGTGTGGAATCTTACTACTTAGCAGCACATGTGGACGAACAGCACAAAATTTGCTTTCGTCAATTTCAATATCAGGATGTTCTTCAACAAAAACTGCATGTTTTCCAACAGTTTGGGTACAGACGCCGAGTCTGCACTTTTTTTTGGAACCATCAGAAGAGCGCACTGTCACAACATCTTTTACAACCTGGGGAAGCTCTACTTATATCATCTCTTTCGTAAAATAATGTGATTGTATCTGCAGTACTGGGCTTCAATGCTGTTGGTCCTACTCTCTTGGAAGAAATTGTACTTTCAATAGGTCCATAAAATGATTCAAATAGTTTTTTTACTACACATTTCTTTCTTGGTGTGCTTGTAGGAAGTAACCTCCTCACTTTCGCAGTTGCTTTGCCTAAGGAATTAGTTGATTTGTATGGCACTGGTGACTTATCACTTTGAATCTGTTTCACACTTTTCTTTAGTTCTCTGCATTTCCTAAGGCTGGGGTCACATTACGTTCTGGCAGTCCGTTAGACCAGGGGTCCCCAACCATCGGTCCGCGGCCCAGGACCAGGCCATGGCAGTTCTATTGCAGGGCCGCGGAGCCACGGCTCAGAATGCTGGACACAAGGGGAGCCGGCGGCTGTAGCACTGTAGTGACAGCTGCAACCGCCGGCTTCCAGAAGACATCGATACTCACCTTCAGTCGCTGCATCCCTGTCCCGGCGCTGCAGCTTCATCCTGTGCTGAGCGGTCACGTAGTACCGCTCATTAAAGTCATGAATATGGACGCGACTCCACTCCCATAGGCATGGCGTCCATATTCATGACCTTAATGAGCGGTACCACGTGACCGCTCCGCTCAGGAAGAAGCTGCTGCGCCGGGATAGAGATGCAGGGACCTGCAGCAACGGTGTCAGGGTAAGTATGATGGGTGAGGAAGGGGGAGCGGAGCCCAGCCATGCATACAAGGGTGGGAGCAGAGCCATGCATACAAGGGTGGGAGCAGAGCCATGCATACAAGGGTGGGAGCAGAGCCATGCATACAAGGGTGGGAGCAGAGACATGTATACAAGGGTGGGAGCAGTGCCATGCATACAAGGGTGGGAGCAGTGCCATGCATACAAGGTGGGAGCAGAGCCACGTATACAAGGGTGGGAGCAGACCGTATACAAGAAGAGCCACGTATACAAGGGTGGGAGCGGAGCCTTGTATACAAGGGTGGGAGCAGTGACATGTATACAAGGGTGGGAGAAGAGCCATGCATACAAGGGTGGGAGCAGAGCCATGCATACAAGGGTGGGAGCAGAGCCACGTATACAAGGGTGGGAGAAAGCCACGTATACAAGGGTGGGAGCAGAGACATGTATACAAGGGTGGGAGCGGAGCCATGCATACAAGGATGGGAGCGGAGCCATGTATACAAGGGTGGGAGCAGAGCCACGTATACAAGGGTGGGAGAAGAGCCACGTATACAAGGGTGGGAGCAGAGACATGTATACAAGGGTGGGAGCGGAGCCATGCATACAAGGATGGGAGCGGAGCCATGTATACAAGGGTGGGAGCAGAGCCATGTATACAAGGGTGGGAGCCGAGCCATGCATACAAGGGTGGGAGCAGAGCCATGCATACAAGGGTGGGAGCAGAGACATGCATACAAGGGTGGGAGCAGAGACATGCATACAAGGGTGGGAGCAGAGCCATGCATACAAGGGTGGGAGCAGAGCCATGCATACAAGGGTGGAGCAGAGCCATGCATACAAGGGTGGGAGCAAGCATGCATACAAGGGTGGGAGCAGAGCCATGCATACAAGGGTGGGAGCAGAGCCATGCATACAAGGGTGGGAGCAGAGACATGATACAAGGGTGGGAGCAGAGACATGTATACAAGGGTGGGAGCAGTGCCACGCATACAAGGGTGGGAGCAGAGCCACGTATACAAGGGTGGGAGAAGAGCCACGTATACAAGGGTGGGAGCAGAGACATGTATACAAGGGTGGGAGCAGTGACATGTATACAAGGGTGGGAGCAGAGCCATGCATACAAGGGTGGGAGCAGAGCCATGCATACAAGGGTGGGAGCAGAGCCATGCATACAAGGGTGGGAGCAGAGCCATGTATACAAGGGTGGGAGCGGAGCCATGTATACAAGGGTGGGAGCAGAGTCATGCATACAAGGATGGGAGCGGAGCCATGCATACAAGGATGGGAGCGGAGCCATGCAAACAAGGGTGGGAGCGGAGCCATGTATACAAGGGTGGGAGCGGAGCCATGTAAACGAGGATGGGAGCGGAGCCACGTATACGAGGATGGGAGCAGAGCCACGTATAAAAGGGTGGGAGCGGAGCCATGCATACAAGGTGGGAGGGTGGGTTGTGGAGCCATGCATACAGGATGGGACAGGGAGCCATGCATACAACAGGGGGAGCCACACAGAGTTGGACAGGACGGGCTTGTTGCAGGAAACTCCCACTCATTCTAAACCTATGGTGAGTTGAGTCACATTCATATTATAAATGTTATAATTAAATGATAAGTTTGCACTACTAAACCCAGTCCATAGCCCCGACCCCTGCCACACCTCCATCCCTGCCCTGCCGGGCCATGGAAGAATGGTCTTGCTTGAAGCTGGTCCCTGGTGCAAAAAGGGTTGGGGACCACTGCGTTAGACGGACTGCGTTACAACCGCGGTATAACGCGGTGTAACGCAGTCAGTTAACGCTGCCATTGACGGGCGCATCGTGACATGCCGTAAAGCGGCATGCGTTCGCGATGTGCCGTCAGTGACGGAGCCTCGGACGCGGGCTGCAGCGTCTGAGGCTCCGTCACCGCTAGCATAGATGAATCATCTGCGCTAGCGGGTATAGCATAACGCGATCGCGTTATGCTATACCGTTACCAGCCCGTCAACACTATACGTTGAATGGCTGGTAAAACGTAATGTGAACCTAGCCTTACCCTTGAACGAACCTTCATCCTTTCTTCTTTAATTTTTTCCTGCTTTTTTTTCGACACAGCACTAACATCAATCTTTTTCTTCTCTCTGGATTTTTTAACTGCTTCTCTGACTTTTATCTTGTACTGTTCATATCCTCCTGTTTCTTTCAACTTCTCACATCGTCTCTTCATCTTTTCAGCTGGCGTTAATGGCATTGTGACTCAAAAAATACAAAGTATGACCTTATATAAAGTAAAATGAACATCAAAATTATGATAGTATTTAATTATTTCAAAAAGCTGACTGTAAAGGGTATGCCACACTAAACAACATCGCTAACGGGATCGCTAAAAAACGTCACTATTTAGCGATCCCGTTAGCGATGTTGTTGTGTCCGGCATCTGTCAGCGACGAGCTTCCTGCTGAGATCCTGCTGTGATCTCGCTCGTCGCTGGAATCGTTCCGGACCCTATTTTATCGTCGGCGCTCCCGCTGGGTAAGTATTATCGCTGAGTGTGGCACCTTTTATTTAGCGATTTAGCGTTATTTTGTACCGCTAAAGTCGTTAAGGAGATCGCTAACCGCGATAGCGTCCTTAACGACATCGCTAAATAAAGCCGCTACTAGCGATATTAAAACGATCCCGCTAGCGATCGCATTAGTATGCGTCTTTATCGTGATCGCTAGCGGGATTGTTTAGTGTGGCAGTACCTTAAGTGTTGTCCAAAAATTGAAAGGCAGGTAACTTACAATGAAAAGCTGAAGTAACTTACGTTACAAAGCTGATGGTAACTTACGTTACAATAAGTTTACTTCATACAGAAACTGTGAAACTTTTAGCAGCAACATGAAACTTAGTGAATAGTTAATACATTATGCAATATAAGAACTCTGCAAGTTACAACTTAATTTATGCTTAGTTCTCAATCCTACAAAAACTTTTATCTTATTGGTAACTTACGTTACTGAGAAAATGTCTACAATCAATATGTGCAAAATTTCTGGTAAGCAATAATCTTACAGAACCAAAGATATTATAGTATTTTGGCTTCCTAACAGTACTTCTTTTATATTTACTGAACTTAAGTTATGCATGTTGCTAGTTAATGGCAATCCACTTACCAATATAGCCTGTTACTGTATGATTCCAGTAAGAACAGTAGGTGTTCACATTCAACCCTCTGCCATCTTGGAAATATATGGAATTTGAAAGAAACAGTGTTGCCACCTTATGCCATGTGTAATGAAGTACCAACTTACAAAAAATTAACTATTTCCAAAATATTAGAATATTTTTTTAAATATTCCTTCTCAGCATGGAACTGCCCCAGGGACCAGGACCTTCTCTGCACCTGAATGGAGCCCTCCTGCCGCCTCCAGACGCTGCGCTTACTCACTAGAAGCTGCAGCAAGGCTGCATCTGCAGGCGCAGATGTAGCAGAGCCGGATCCGCAGGTGTGCAGGTCACGTAATTCACCCTTAACACTAGGACTACTGGACTCGTGACCCCGCCTAGAACTACTGAAAGGAGTCATTTTGACTCCTTGCTTGTTTTCGTTTATTTTTAGAGTTTCATTTGTGGTTATTTATTAATAATTATATTTTTTGTAATGTATTATTATTGTGAGATCCAACAGTAATGCTTTTGATTGTTTTTTTTCTGCTTTTCTTATTTTTCTACAGAAAATAACAATAATTATAATAGACGTTTTTCAAACATTTTTTTTTATTCAAGTGCACACATATAAACAACAACTGAAGAACAAAAAGCAGAGAAAATGTAGGTGGAGGAGCATAAAAATGAAAATATGGCGCAGAATTCACCTTCTAAACATTTGGTGTTTCGCATTTTAGGCATTGCCTTTGATTTATGGCAGTACATTGCCCACACAAAGACTTACCACAAGTCTTACAATTGCCGACAGATCTATTTTTCTTGCACTTTTCTTTGATCTGGCAAAATTTTGTTTGAACCATCACTTCTGAGCATGTAGAAACTTGGGACGTGGAACCCTTTTCCCTATCTGTGACATAAGGACCACTCAACTCTCTCACAAGCGTTTGCAAAAATGCCTTGCGTGACATTTTTTGGTGGGTTATCTCATTGAATATTATCCATGCATTTATACCCGCAAAGTCTAAGGCATTTTCAAATGCATGAACAGGCCATCTCCTTGTGCATGTTCGTGTAGTATATTTTCGTGCCATCTGATCCACTACATCTACTCCATATTTTGTTTCATTGTAAAACTTTACCGTTTCTGGAGTTTTTTTTAGCGGAATCAGACGCAACAACAACATCTGGATGGACGGAACTCAAAATGACAACATTTTTGTTGGGCTTTCCTTGATATACTGTAAGTGTAAAATTGTCTTCATTTCTAAACACTTTAGTGTTGTACAATTCCTCTTTCATGGATTTTATTTCTTTAGGCACTTCTCGCCTTATCTTGTTCAGTGTTCCCACGATGGATGTTCCTTTGCTTTTTAGCTGTTTAGCTAATTTTACTGAAGTAAAATAATTATCGGTTGTAACATTGCAACCTTTTTTCAAAAACGGGTCCAATAACTTCATTACCACATGGTCAGCTAAACGGTCCTCAGCACGGCGTGTGTCATCTTTGCCTAGATAAGGGAAGCCATTTGCCAGATATTTGCTCTCCTTATCAACAGCTAGCCAATATTTGTGGCCATATTTATCTGGTTTGGAAGGCATGTACTGCGTGAATGGACACCTAGTTTTGCTTGGGAAAAGTTGCTCATCCACCGTTATGTATGGGCCAGGTTTGTAACACGCAATACAATTTTCAATAAACCTGTCCCACACAGTAGAAAATAGAGCAAACTTGTCCGTTTGCAGTCTCTCCGATCGAGTAGATTTCTCATCAAATCTGAGAAACCTCATAATTTCAACAAAGCGGTCCCTAGACATTGTCGCTTTGCAAAACGGTATTCCCCAGTCATTACACCAAATACTGCTAATCGAGTGAGGGTTCGTGCCAGATATTCCACGAGCATAGAATATCGCAATGAATGCATCTAGCTCCTCATCAGATAGAGTAAACTGTAAATTATTGTTCCTGCATGCTTCTGCAAGCGTACAGTTCTTTATATGTGTCAATATATATGAATCAAAAATTAGCATAAGATAAGAGCCTAGAGTAAACAAGCTATTTTGTTCAGCATTACACAGTAATACAAGCAGGTAAAACACAAGGAAAATGTGAAAAGTTGACATGTAAATTGAACTACATCTATATGAACATCAGGGTAAATAAGACAGAGTGAAAAAATTATGCACAAAACTTTATAGCAACATTTAGTGACAAAAGGACCTCAAAATATAGTAGGGAGTCAAAATGACTCCCTTCAGTAGTTCTTGGTAAATTTTGAAAAAAACGCGCAAATTTTTCACCAAAATTATTTATTCTCACAAAATCTTTTTTCACATCATATTTGAGGAAAAGTCACCGAGTTTCAAGCCGGAATTCTGAAAAATGTAGTCACAGAAGAGAAATAAAAAACGAAAGGAGTCAAAATGACTCCATCAGTAGTTCTAGTGTTAAACCACCATCCCTTTGACAGGGAGGTGAAGAGGAACTGTCTGCCTCCTTCCATCATCCACTTTCTATCAGTGGTGATGCAGTGGGGGCTGCACGGACGCCATTGGAAGCCTCTTGACCATTCTGTCTGTCCCTCCTGTACGGTGATAGCTCCGCCCACTCGACACGGTCACGTGATCGCAGGTCCTGTTGCTCCCAGTACCTCACAGCAACCTTACGTACCGCCTCCTTAGGTCTCATCCGCCTATACCCCTCCGTGACACCAGACCTCGGGCCCCCGCGTATTGGAGGGTGTCACCCTGCTCAGCCACGTTTAGTCGCTGGTGCTGACAGGGTCGTTAAAGCGACATCTCCGTGTTGCCGCCTGTTAATGATTGGGGAGAGCAGCAAAATCAAAAACAAAAAATTAAAATTGAAAATAATAAAGTTGGGGTCTGAATCCCAGACCAAAGTGTCTCCTACAGACACTAAGCAAGAACTGGTTCGATTAAAGCCGGCAGGAGGGAGTATACTGCAGAGGAGGAGCTTATTTGTTCTATGTAGTGTCCTCTTAGTGGCAGCAGTGTCCTCCAATGAGGCAAAGGAGAAAGAGAGTCTGCTATATGAAGAAAGGTGAATATAATGTCTCAATAGACTAAGTCCCTTAAAGAAGAAAGCTGCAGCCGCTGGATGTGCCACCAAAAGAACCACACAATACCTATTAAACACGACCAGTGTAAACGCCAAAAGGTGCGTAGGGCGTTGAGCCCAATGTGTGTCGCCACAGGCGGTGGCTTCGTCACCTTTCTTCATATATATGGTATTGCATGTATGTGCTGCAGGGTTTCAATTAGAATGGCAAACTTACACATGCTGTTACTGGTTGCCTTTTAAGCAGGGCGCTATGGTTTGATTCTTACAGACATTTACTCTCTATCTTAATTGATTGTATACCAGATTGTATTGTGTCTAGCTCTCTGCATTTCTTCTGGAAGTATTCACTCTGCCATCTTTTTGTTGGCCTTAATATATTAATATATATATAAAAAGATAGACTATTTTTTTAGTGCCCCCATATCAGGTGTCAAAACAGTGCATTTTTTATACTGACCAGTGTATGTCAAGTTCTCTCTACCATTTGATTTTCTATTGGTCTTTTCATGCATGCACACTTTTGCCTCTAGGTCCATAGGGCGGGATCCCACCTCTCGGTGGGCACTTTATGGTTTTAAATATTTTGGTTTTTTGTACATTCAAATAAAATAATGATTTCTCATTGTAGATCCTTGTTTGATAACAGGTTTCTTTTTCTGGTATATGTGGTTCTAAAGCCATAGACTCAACTGATGCTACTTGCTGCAGCTTTTGGTGAAAAAGTATAAAATTAAGAACACTGGGAATTATTCCATTTTCAACAGGAATATGATGCATAACAGGACACACAGCTATAAATGAGGAGAGGCTGAACTAAACACTCAAGGGTCCTATATCAATAACAAGGCTGTGTGTGTGTGTGTGTGTGTGTGTGTGTGTGTGTGTGTGTGTGTGTGTGTGTGTGTGTGTGTGTGTGTGTGTGTGTGTGTGTGTGTGGAACGTACCAAATAAATGGTCACTTCAAGATCTGGCTCATTTTTCAAGCATAAAACTATATAAAAGTGAGATAACAGAAAAGAATTCAAGCTTGAAGTAATGGTCATGTGCGGCGCTTCTCTCTGGTTCTTGTCTTTACACCACTGATCAGCAACACTGAATACATGGACCCAGTTAGTACTTCAATGCTGAACTCCTAGGAGAAAAGTTGCAAAAATCATTGCGTTTCTAAGAGTCTGAAGCAGTTGGATAGGTGGGCCAGTGGCTCTCTGCAGCCTAGATGATCATCTGTTTAAAAGGGATGCAACACTGTGCAAAATTTTAATCGTAGCGCCGTACTTCTGGTACCAAATATGGCTGTATACTTTGTATATGGCTTTATCACTTCAAGGGAATGGGACTGATTGGTCATATAAAAGGTGCGCAGCTGTGCCTGGTAAACAATGAAGGGGACAGGGCATTCACTGGACCACCAAGGCCCTGTCAGACAGGAATTGGCAAGGCTGCAAAGTCAAACCCCCAAAAATCTTATCTTCATGGCTTTTATTTTTATAGTTTTTCTTCTTTTTTTTTTAAATTCGTTTATTAGACAACAAACAGATATACACATTTTGTAAATAGCCAGTGCAATGTATACACAATTATCATAATATCTGTAAAGGAAGAAAACCAACAAGCTTGCATATTGAGTTATTAGTACAGATTTAAATTTCACAGGTCCTCTCTCTCTTGCGAGGCCTATGGATAATCTAGGAATAGTTACAAGAACCCGTTATTCATCTATACAAATGCTTGGCCATGCATAACCCAGAATAATACATTACAACCAACATATTTAACTTCCTACCCTGCTTCCAAAACAACTTCCATAGCACTGATGACATAATCAACCTATAAAGTATAAGCCAATATATTTTCTCTACAGCTATTATGCTAATAACAAACCACTATCTACGCGCTGTTATAGTGAGGTGAGATGCATTCCATACATCCCAGATCTTACTAAACTTCCCCAAGCAACCCCTGTTCTGCTATAGTGTCCGCTCGTATGGTATAATTGAATTTACCAGTTCAATCCAAGCTCTAAGAGAAGGATGTTGATTACCCATCCAGCATAAGGCCAATATTTTCCTGGCTAAAAAAAAGTGTCTCCCGCAGAAGAATTTTGACGTGGTGTCCCCATATCTCTTCCTCCAGCACCCCAAACAGACATACCAATGGAGTGAGAGGAACAGGAGTGCCTATGAGGGAGGTTAACAGCGTGGTCACCTCGCTCCAAAAAGATAGAATAGTTGGGCATCCCCACACCATATGTATGAAATCTGCATCCATTGTATGGCATCTAAACATTCTGAGGATTGGGACCACCACATCCTAAATAGCCGTAGTGGGGTCAGATATGACTGGTGCACTATACACATTTGAGTCATTTTGTTATTGGCTGATGGAGACACCCCGATTGGAGAACCAAGAATCTCCTCCCAATCTTCATTTTGAATATCTGGAACTAGAGACCTCCACCTCTCCCTTACTGACGATAAAGCAGAGTCAGAGCCCGCGGACAACATATAAGTATATAGGGCAGAAATAAGACCCTGGGGGCCTTGTGATTTGAGAATCCCTATCAAAGGGAAGGATGCTATTGCTTGGGTCATATTTCTGTTACGCAGATATGATTGAATTGCTGATCTAAGCTGTAGTATCGAAAAAATTGTGACCTTGGGACACTGTATTTAATCTGCATTTGTTCAAAGGACATTAGGACATTGTGATCATATAAATCTTTAATCGAGGAAATATTATATGAGATCCAGAATTGAGTGGACGGGTGGTTTAATAGCATCGGGAAACAGGAATTATTCCATAATGGCATCTCAGCTATAACGTCACCAAAGCGAACCACTCGTTTAAGTTGTCTCCAGACTGACCGTGCCAACCGCAGTAAGGCCGGCGTCACACACAACCACAAAAAAATCGGTCCGTTTTAGACGGTCGACAATCGGATCAAAATGCAAACATCACACATCCTTCTGGCATCCGATTTTCCTTCAAAGATGCGATTTAATCGCATGTGTGTGTACCTTGTAACATCCGATTTTCATCCGACTTGCGAGATTTTCTCGCAGGCTTGCAAAACTGACATATAATGGATCCAAAAGAATAGTATTTAAATGCCAAAAGAATAGATATATACACATAGAGCACATATATATATATATATATATGTCATTGTGACATATATATATACATATATTTATAATTCTTACACTTCTACATACTGTTATAGCCGCTAATTCAATTGCCGGCTTCAGTGAAATCACAGAAGCCGACATGAAATGATACATTGTTTCCACACATTTAACCATGTAATTTCATGTATTTTTATATATGTTTGAAACATACAATTACATGAGTATATGTGTGCTAAATTTCAGACATGTAGGGGTTAATTAAAGGTCTCCCGCTGTATTTTCTCCACCAGACAGACAAAGCAAAGCGAGTGGGGGCAGATAATAATAGCCTAGGGAGGGTACATTTTTTTTGTGCCCCCCCCCTGGCTACTAACATCTGCCCCCAGACACCCCAGAAAGGGCAAATCTATAATTAGATTCGCCCTTTCTGGCACTTTGCCCGTCTATTCCCATTGCCCTGTAGGGTGGCGAATGGGTTAATCTCACCTTACTGTCACCTTGTATTGAAAGGTGACCTTAAGGCAGGTTAATAATTGATAGCTGTCAATTAGACAACTATCAATTATTAATCCTATTGTATGAAAGAAAAATCAAACACACACAGTTTAATAAAAAATAAGTTTAATTAAATAATCACACAGTTTTTGACCATATTTTATTTTCCTGCTAAAACCATTTCCTGTAATAAAAATAAAATAAAAAAGCAAAATTATACTTACCAATCCGATGTACAGTCAGGTCCACGGTGTAATCCATCAGAAAGGGTTAACAGGTTACAGGTCGCAGAGAGCTAATAATGCTGTCTCAGACCTGTATTCCCCTGAATGAATAAGTTCCTCTCCCAGCGAAAGTAGAGGAATAGATTCATGAATGGAGCTTAATTGATTTATTGCCAATTTAACTGTAGTGACCTGACCTAAAGGGAAAGTGGACACAATCAATTAAGCTTCATTCATGAAACACATCCTCTCCTGTCGCCAGGAGAGGAACTTATTCATTCATGAGCTTTGAGCTGAGCATGCAGGATTACTTGCACTGCTTGGCTCAAAGCTAGTTAACCCTTTGTGAAGGATTACAGCGTGGGACTGACAGATCGGCGGAATAGGTAAGAATAATGTTGTTTTATTTTTTTTTCTTTATTTTAGGAGATCAATGGCTTCGCACGGATTAAGTGTAAAATAAAATATGGTCAAAAAAATGTGTTATTTCATTAAAATTATTTATTCTTAAAGTGTGTGTGTTTTTTTTTATTTACTTCAATAGGATTAATAATTGATAGTTGTCTAATTGACAGCTATCAATTATTAACCTGCCTTAAGGTCACCTTTCAATACTAAAGTGACAGTAAGGTGAGATTAACCCATTCGCCACCGCTACAGGGCAATGGGAATAGACGGGCAAAGTGCCAGAAAGGGCGAATCTAATTATAGATTTGCCCTTTCTGGGGTGTCTGGGGGCAGATGTTAGTAGCCAGGGGGGCACAAAAAAAATGTACCCTCCCTAGGCTATTATTATCTGCCCCCACTCGCTTTGCTTTGTCTGTCTGGTGGAGAAAATACAGCGGGAGCCCACGCATTTTTTTTTCAACGAAATTACACCTTTAATTAACCCCTACATGTCTGAAATTTTGCACAAATACACTCATGTAATTGTATGTTTCAAACATATATAAAAATACATGAAATTACATGGTTAAATGTGTGGAAACAATGTATCATTTCATGTCGGCTTCTGTGATTTCACAAAACCCGGCAATTGAATTAGCGGCTATTACAGTATGTAGAAGTCTAGGAACTATAAATATATGTATATATACATGTCAATGACATGTATATATATATATATATATATATATATATATATGTGTTCTATGTGTATATATCTATTCTTTCTAGTCTTTATTAAAGCTGTCAGTGTGATTTTACAGTATAGGCAGGGATGAATTGCCGGCTTTTCTAAAGGACACCGATGCGATTTCATCGCAAGTCACACAGTGTGGTCCGTTTGTAATCCGATTTTTCATCGCTCCCATAGACTTGCATTGGCGATTGTCGACCGACAATCGGTGACAATCGCAGCATGCTGCGATTGTACACGGACGTTTAAAACGGACCACAAAAAATCTGATACTGGGAGCTGCTCCATAGATTAACATAGGTCCGACTGCAATGCGATATTTCATCGCATTGCAGTCGTCCGATTTTGTCGCCAGTGTGACTCCGGCCTAAGGGTAATAATCCAGAGACATTAGGTTTGTCTACTTCTAAAAACCCCAACAAGCAATCAGTCCCTGCAGCATGAGCCAGATGACTCTCCGAGTTAGGGAAACAATTATTAGGCATCCATCTACTCAGAGCTCTGACTTGCCCGGCCAAGTAATATAAAAAGAAATCCGGCAGTGCCGCCCCGCCCAACTGTTTAGAGCTATGTAAGGTAGACAGTTTGAGTTTAGGTCTAGTCTTCCCCCATATAAAGGATGAGATTAATGAATTAAGTCCTGAAAAAAAAGATTTAGGGATCAGTACTGCACTATGTTGGAGGGAGTAACTGAGTATTTCTTCAGCTTTGTCCATAAATATCACCATATCATCGTCATATAAGCCAATGGTATCTAAACGGCCCGCTATTTCTATGCCTTTAATGACTGGAGTGGATCTTATATGGATCGCCAACGCTTCGATTGCAAGCGCGAAAAGGGCCGGGGAAAGGGGGCAACCTTGGCGTGTTCCTCTTGCCAAAGAGAACGATTCGGATACAGAGTTATTTATTATTATTCGGGCTTTTGGTCTCATGTACATCGCGCATATCCACTTCCTAAATTTGGAACCGAATTCATATTTTTGTAAGCATGCAGATAAAAAAGACCACTCAAGCGAATCGAAGGCCTTTAGCCGCGTCCAGCGACGCCAAGGCCCATTCATTATCTGGCGCTAGGGAACTGTACTGGACCACTGACTGAACTCTCCTAATATTAATAGATGTATTTTTGCCGGGCATGAAACCGGTCTGGTTCGGATGTATTATTTCTAGTTTCACCTAATTTAATCTAGTGGCCAGGATTTTAGTGAAGATCTTATAGTCCACATTTACCAGCGATATGGGGCGATATGATCCACATTCAAGAGGATCCTTTCCCTCCTTTGTAAGCACTATTATATTTGCCTCATAAAAGGAGTCTGGTAAAGAACCTTCCTCCCAGGTCCTCTGAAACACCCTCAGAAGGAGTGGTGCCAAAACATCCCGATATTTCCTGTACATTTCTATGGGAAATCCATCCGGCCCAGGCGCCTTCCCAGAGGCAATATCCGCTATGGCTTCATTTATTTCCTCTATTGTGAAGTCTGCATCCAGAAAGGCTTGTTGGGCGGGCTCAATGTGGGAGATTTTACGTCTGATAAATATTCAAGGCAGTCCGAAGTGCTAAAACCCCCTCTATAACTATATAACGTTTTATAATATTCATGGAAACTCTGGAGTATATCACCCGTTGAGGTTACTATCGAGTTATCTAGTTTCCGAATTTGAAGTATGGTATTAGATGCGTTGTGTTGGCGCACCATAAATGCCAATAACTTCCTGGACTGATTTCTAACTGAAAAGAAGGTAACAAATTGCAAGCTTTCGAGACTACACAGGTCTCTTCATCAGGGAAAGACTAAAACAAAAGCTGAAGTATCACATATTTATACACAAAAATATTTAGAGTTGAGAGTCCTCATATTTATACACAACACAGCACAGAAATAATGCAATAAGATAAGACAAGTGACGTGAAGCAGAACTGTCATTATGGCAGAGGGATGAACATAAATATTGGAACAGTTCATAGTGTGAGACAGTGAGGATATGTGGTGAATGGGTGTACATTTCACCTAGGTTCTTTGCGAACTATAAGGCTATGGTTCCACGGTCCGGAACCATAGCGCTTTTGACGGAGCGGAAATTCCGCTCCGTCTAAGCCCCGCCCCCTTTATGACGCGCGATCTTTCCGGAGGTGTTCAGGACACCTCCGGAACACCTCCGGAAAGAGCGCAGGGCTACATAGCCCTGTGTTAATTATGTTGCGGCGACGCACCGTCGCCGCAATACGCGAGGACATGCTGCGGTCTGAAAAGACGCGCCGCATGTCCGTTACGCAGGTTTGCCACCTGCGTATTGTTACGCATAGTGGAGACGGGATTTCTTGAAATCCCCTCCACTATGCTGTAACATCTGGACGCTGCGTGTTTGGCGCTGCGCCAGCGCACAGCGCCAAACACGCAGCGTTTCCTGACCGTGGAAACTCACCCTAAGGGAAATATGTGGCTTTGTAGACCTGGTGGTAGAGAGAGGTCACTACACCTTGCATTCATTGCACACTTGCAGCTTAAACCTGAAGCCAATCAGCTGTTAATTAGGAAGCCAGAAATAGGTGTCTGCGGACACAGTCAGAGAGCTAGTTTAGCCTGGACACAGGGAGGTGTCCTGGCACAAGAAACAGTCTCCAAGAGTGTTAGAGCTGTCTTCAGCCTGGACACAGAGAGGTGTTCTGGCACAAGGAAGCAGTCTCTGTGAGAATCCATGCGGATAAGCCAAGAGTGTTAGAGCTGTCTTCAGCCTGGACACAGAGAGGTGTCCTGGCACAAGGAAGCAGTCTCTGTGAGAATACATGCGGATAAGCTACTGAAGAGGAGGAGAGCCGTCTCAGTCTGGGTGCAGGAAGGACCCCGGACACATGAGTGTCTCTGTGAACCTCCATGCTGATGATTACTGAAGAGGAGGGGAGCCGTCTCAGTCTGGGTTAGAGGAAGGACCCCGGACACAGGAGTGTCTCTGTGAACCTCCAGCATAATGACTACTGAATAGGAGTGGATCTTTCTCAAGTCTGGAAGTCGGGTGGACCTTCAGACATAAGGAGGAGTATCTGGGAAACTCCATACTGGTAACATATATCATATGTGTTGTTTTGGGCACAGACTGATAGAGTCTGGGTTCCTGATAGAAAGGGACATTACATAAGTGTAATTTAGTGGCTAGACAAGCCTAGGTCTTTTGTTTATGCTTTGTTTTATCTGTGTGCTGTGGACTTTAATAAAACTGGTTGCGGCCAGTTTTTACCATAATTGCTGTCTGAATGAACTGTTTCCGTGCCATTCTGTCTACCCAGACAGCGATCCTAGAGCTAAACCCCCTGGAAATGCTACAATAGATAAGGAGAGAAAGTTTTATTGCCCTCTGATTGGAGTCTACTATTGTGTTTTGATGCCCCTAGAAGGTCAGAAAAGCAGATTCCTTAACTGATGTAGAAAAACATGAATCCTTGGGATATATTCATTCCAGCACTAAGAGTGTCAAAGGTCATCATGAGCTTATATTCCCAAACCTTTCTATCTGTCTCAGATTTAAAGTTAGATTTTAATACAAGTAATTTCATGTCCATCATGCTATGACCGGGCATACAAAAGTGTTTGGCCACAGGTAGATCCATTCTTTTTTCTCTTATTGTATGGCGATGGGAATTCATCCTTGTTCTCAGTTTTTGCCCTGTTTCCCCCACATACAGACCCCCAGTTGGACATTTAGTACATATAATTAGGTACACCACATTAGATGTGATGAAGCTGAAAGTACCTGGTATCTTGTAGTCCTGATGGGAGTTGGGAATCTTTATCTTGTCCGTGGTCATTATAAATGGGCAGGTTTTGCATTTCTTCTGGTTGCAAGGAAAGGTTCCTGCAGCTGTTGGGGAGGACAGGGAGCTTCTGACAATGATGCTTCTTAGATTTGGGGCTGCCTAGAACACAGTAGTGGGGGGTCTGGAAACATGGATTGTAATCGGGCATCTTTTTGTAGTAAAGGTTGTAGTTTCCGTGCAGCTCCCCTTAGCATCTCCCTCTGCCATAATGACAGTTCTGCTTCACGTCACTTGTCTTATCTATTGCATTATTTCTGTGCTGTGTTGTGTATAAATATGTGATTCTTCAGCTTTTGTTTTAAGGGTATGCCACACTAAACGAGATTGCAAACGAGATCACTAAAACGTCACTATTTTGCGATCTCGTTGCGACCTCGTTGTGTGTGGCATGTAGCAACGATGTGGCCCCTGCTGTGATGTCGCTGATCGTTCACTAGAGTTCTGGACCGTTTTTTGATCGTTGGCGTCCCGCTGGTGAGCCTGAATCGCTGTGTTTGGCACCTTTTGCGAACGACGAGCGACCTCGTTTGTGACGCATGACTGTTTTGCATCACGGAGTGGATCGCAATATCTGTAAGTTCTCTTTTGCGTCACAGAGAGGATCGCAGAAGTTGCAAAGCAGGCTAGCAGGACGCAGAGAGCAGGAGCGATGCTGGAAATTCCTATGAATCAGAAGCGCTCAGTACATGCTAATAGATCCTAACGACCGCCAGAGTCGCTAAAGAGATCGCTGACCGCTGATGTTGTTTATGAGATCTCCTGTTTGGCAGCTACTAGCGACCTAAAAGAGATCACAAAAACGATCTCATTATCTTGCGTCGTTATTGAGATCGCTAACCAGATCGCTAAGTGTGGCAGTACCTTTAGTCTTTGCCTGATGAAGAGACCTGAGTAGTCTTGAAAGCTTGCAATTTGTTACCATCTTTTCAGTTAGCCATTAAAAAGTATCAACCACTGAGGACTTTCAAGTCTAAATATTTTTCTATCTACTGGCTAACACGGTACGAAGATATACATCTTTACTATATCAATCTGGACTGATTTTCTAATTCAAAATATGACTGACGAGTAAAAAATAATTTACGTTTAGATTTGGTATCCATATATTGAGTATATAATCTATGGGAGTTTAGCCATTCATTTCAATTTTCATTTGTTTGATTAGCTATATAATTTGCTTCCGAATCGCTCAATCGCTTCTCCATCTCCTCATCTTCCCTAGATGTCACCCGTTTAATATAGGAAATTGTGGAAAACAAACATCCCCTTAGATACGCTTTAAGGGCGTCCCAAAACCATTTAATATTCTGGGGTTCAGGGTGGGAGGAAATGAAGCAGTCTAATTGGTCTAGAGTTCTGTCATTGGGGCCTATCAATTTCAGCCAAAATGGGTTCAGCTTCCAAAATAGATTACGACTCCTTTGACCAAATCTAAGTGTAAGTATTATAGGGCTATGATCTGAGATGCCCCTGTTCCCATGTTCCACATCCCCCACCCACAATGCCAAGTTGCTAGAACCAAATATATAATCTATACGAGATAGAGTGCATCTAATGGACGAGTGACAGGTATATTTTCTCACGTCAGGATGACGTATCCTCCATAAATCCAACCAACCACTGCCCTCAATGAGCAATGATAGTGGAGATGGAGAGCAGGCCGTCCCGGGTACTCCATCATCTAGTCTAAGTCTATCCAGACCGTTATCCATGACTAGGTTAAAATCCCCCATGCACATAACTAATGCATCTGGATAATTTAAAGCAAAGTTTACCGCCTTTCTGACGATTGATATATTAGCTGGGGGCGGGTTATAGACACACATTATGACGTAGTCTTTCAAATCTATCAACACATGCACGAAAACAAAGCGTCCCTCGGGTCTTTCTGAGCCTCCTTGACCTCCCATCTAGTGTCCTTATGGATTAACAAAGAAACCCCTCTAGAGTAACTGGTGTGAAACGCATGTATGGACCATTGTACCCATGGGTTCTGCACATAACGAGCTGAATCTCTGGTCAAGTGTGTTTCAACCAAGGCCACAATGTGAGGACGATGACATTTAATCTGGGAATAAACCTTAATTCTCTTTCGGGGAGACCCAAGACCATTTTTCTTCTTCATTATTAGGGTTTTGTTGCTTTATCTTTATTAGGGTTTTTCACCAAAAGAACCTAATATGCCATGAATATTTTTAGAATAAAGGGCTAAAATCATTAAACTCATTGCTCATCAGATACCAGCAATAAACAGTGGTACAGAAGACCATACCTTGACCAGTTCCTTGAAAACAGCATGCTGGATCATCTTCCTCTTATTGAGGCCAGATGCCATTTCTTCCAAATCAATAGCGGACCTAGAGAGAGGATAAAAATTAACTATGTATGTGACCCTCTGTCATTGTCCGCTAGTTAAAACCCGGCTAAAAGCTAACAATAACATGAGCAATAAATCACTACATAAACAAAATACAAAAACAACCCTAAAAAGAAATAGCGGAGTCATACTTGACATTCTCTCTTAGCTGCTTTACAAGCTTGATGTTGACGTCGGCTTCCAGTAAGGCAGTGCAGACTTCTTTCAGCATCGCACCGAGCACCTAAAATACAAAGGCAGCACGACAGATGTGAGCACTTCAGGGGGTTAGAGGCAATTCTCTTATACAATGTTAAAGATAAGAGGGGTATAAATAGTTTACAGTTTTGGACTGATTTTGAGACATCTCTTTTCTCCATTCATATACAGTGATATCCTTTAGATCTGACAACTAGTGATGAGTGAACGTGCTCAGACAAGGTATTATCTGAGCATGCTCGGGTACTAACCGAGTCTTCTGCGTGCTTGAAAAATGTGTTTGAATCCCTGCAGCTGCATGTTTAGAGGCTGTTAGCCACAACACATGCAGGGATTGTCTAAAAAACAGGTTATTTTTCGAGCACGCCGAAGATGCTTGGCTAGCACACAGATGCTACTACTCTGCAAATAGAAAATTATATGGAAAAGTTAGTGAACCCATCAAACATATATAAGAAATCCAAGTATTATCCAGAATTAATCCTCTACCCTCTATGTCTAACTTCAGGTTCATGAGAGCAGGCCTTACCTCTTCATTAATGATTGTGGCATTGCTCAAAGAGCGCAGAGCCGAGGTTATCTTCCGTCCGAGGTCTGCCAAAACCATTTTGGCGGCTGAAAGCTAATCACCCTAACCTGCAATAGAAAATTACACAAATAAACATTAAAAACAAATTATTTCATGGAAAAAAAATTATAAAAACTGAAAAATCAGACAGAAAACTGCTACAATTAAAACAAAACAAATACATAAGAATCACCCAAGATATAAAATAAGAAGGAAAAAAAATTAAATGAGTTTATAATGCTAAGAAATTCTTGAGGCACTTAATAGTTGAACCCATGGATATATAGGTCACACGTTAGGGCATTCAAACATGCAAGATCTATTGTAATTGCCAATATCAGGACATGGAGCTCGTTCTCTTCACAACTATGGATCTCTGACATTTCACCACAGTAAAATGGGTTTATCCGTCACCTTTCACTATTGCCGAGAGGCGAATGCCAAGTCTCCAGCACGGCCAGCCGATATCATGCACGCATCTTATTCTAATTAATAGCACAGAAGTGTGATATCCGCCACGTGTAAGTGACAGCTACCTATTCCTTGCAGGACGCCACTGAAAATACGTGCAGTGCGTCTCACCTCCTGATGGAGAAGCTCATGGAGGGTGACTTTCACCCTGAAAATACACTGAAAAGTACAGTCAAACTAAACACAATTTACATGCTGCACACAGATCTGGAAAGATTTGTTGTAGTGCAATCTATGGTTAAATTCTATATAGTCTTAAAGATTTCTGCTTATTGTCAGTAAAAGGAAAATTTATTGTTTCAAGCAAGAGGCTGACACTAAGGACAGGAACTCTAGTGCCACCTATTGGATGTAACAGTTCTGAAAGTCAACAGCAACAACCCTTTAGGGGTTGTTTAACTTTGGGGTACAAGTCTGCAGTCACTATGTGACCAAACGCTGTGATGATCCTCCGGTGCAGGGAGCGGGTGGTCATATGATCACGAGTATGCGATCTACAGTGCAGACCAAAAGTTTGGACACACCTTCTCATTTAAAGAGTTTTCTGTATTTTCATGACTTTAAAAATTGTAAACTGACACTGAAGGCATCAAAACTATGAATTAACACATGTATACTTAACAAAAAAGTGTCTAACAACTGAAATTATGTCTTATATTCTAGGTTCTTCAAAGTAGCCACCTTTTGCTTTGATGACTGCTTTGCACACTCTTGGCATTCTCTTGATGAGCTTCAAGAGGTAGTCACCGGAAATGGTTTTCACTTCACTGGTTTAATAAGTGGGATTTCTGGCCTTATAAATGGGGTTGGGACCATCAGCTGTGTTGTGCAGAAGTCTGGTGGATGCACAGCTGATAGTCCTACTGAATAGACTGTTAGAATGTGTATTATGGCAAGAAAAAAGCAGCTAAGTAAAGAAAAACGAGTGGCCATCATTACTTTAAGAAATGAAGGTCAGTCAGTCTGAAAAATTGGGAAAACTTTGAAAGTGTCCCCAAGTGCAGTTGCAAAAACCATCAAGAGCTACAAAGAAACTGGCTCACATGAGGACCGCCCCAGGAAAGGAAGACCAAGAGTCACCTCTGCTTCTGAGGATAAGTTTATCCGAGTCACCAGCCTCAGAAATCGCAGGTTTACGGCAGCTCAGATTAGAGACCAGGTCAATGCCACACAGAGTTCTAGCAGCAGACACATCTCTACAACAACTGTTAAGAGGAGACTTTGTACAGCAGGCCTTCATGGTAAAATAGCTGCTAGGAAACCACTGCTAAGGACAGGCAACAAGCAGAAGAGACTTGTTTGGGCTAAAGAACACAAGGAATGAACATTAGACAAGTGGAAATCTGTGCTTTGGTCTGATGAGTCCAAATTTGAGATCTTTGGTTCCAACCACCGTGTCTTTGTGCAACGCAGAAAAGGTGAACGGATGGACTCTACATGCCTGGTTCCCACCATGAAGCATGGAGGAGGAGGTGTGATGGTGTGGGGGTGCTTTGCTGGTGACACTGTTGGTTATTTATTCAAAATTGAAGGCATAGTGAACCAGCATGGCTACCACAGCATCTTGCAGCGGCATGCTATTCCATCTGGTTTGCCTTTAGTTGGACCATCATTTATTTTTCAACAGGACAATGACCCCAAACACACCTCCAGGCTGTGTAAGGGCTATTTGACCAAGAAAGAGAGTGATGGGGTGCTACGCCAGATGACCTGGCCTCCACAGTCACCAGACCTGAACCCAATCGAGATGGTTTGGGGTGAGCTGGACCGCAGAGTGAAGGCAAAAGGGCCAACAAGTGCTAAGCATCTCTGGGAACGCCTTCAAGAATGTTGGAAGACCATTTCCGGTGACTACCTCTTGAAGCTCATCAAGAGATTGCCAAGAGTGTGCAAAGCAGTCATCAAAGCAAAGGGTGGCTACTTTGAAGAACCTAGAATATAAGACAGAATTTCAGTTGTTTCACACTTTTTTTGTTAAGTGTAATGTATAATTCCACATGTGTTAATTCATAGTTTTGATGCCTTCAGTGTGAATTTACAATTTTCATAGTCATGAAAATACAGAAAAATCTTTAAATGAGAAGGTGTGTCCAAACTTTTGGTCTGTACTGTACAGTCTTCTGGCCACACTCCGACTAGACGTGTCAAGCCTTGTTCAATACACTTGCATTGAGTGAAGCCACACACACATATAGTCGGAATATGGCCATAAATATGGAAATTAAACACTTGCAGTCACGCGCCCGTCACTGGGGAGTCCACACAGTGTGCGAGATATGAGCATTCACAAGTCTGCAGTCACTTTGTGGTTCAAAGTCAGGAGTTAAGCCTGCTCTATACACCGCAGGTGAGTGCTGTACTCAACACCCGAGTCTAACTGCGGTGATGGAGCTAGCACCAATCTCAAGAATTTAATCTCTTCACTGTTGATGTAAATCAAGACAGCAGCATTTAAGTGTTAGGAAAGGAAGGAAGGTGTCCCTTCTGATAAAGGGATTGCATGTGCAAGTCCCCTAGGGGGACCACTAGAAACATAAAAATAGAGATGTATATATATTTTGTTTTAAATAAACAGTTCATATCATCCCTTTTCCTGGAAAGTAAATAACATCTAAAAGTAAACTAATTTGGTATTGTATTGAGTGTATTTCTCCAAAGTAATGAACTATATTTGTCTGATACTGTTAACACCCCCCCAAAATAAATTTGTATATACAGATCACAAAATATCAGAATTGCTGCTTATTGTTTACTTCATCTACCTCCCCATCCAAAAAAAAAAAACAGATCAGAGAGTCTAATAATAAAAAACAGGTACAGGTCTTCGAGTGAAAAAAAAAATTAAAAGCTCAAACTTCTTACCGGGATTGTCACCGAAGGGCCACATAAACCTTGTGCTGGCCCTGCTGCAAATTATCAGCAGATTATTTTAGTAGTGCCAGCTCTTATTCCAATGTGTACGACCACGGACATCAGGCCGGACCAGATCCCAGCCACACCGGCAGCAGACCCCCAGATCCCACTGGCCACAGATCCCCAGCTCCACTGGCCGCAGACCCCTAGATCCCACCGGTCGCAGACCCCCAGCTCCCAGCCCCACCGGCCGCAGACCCCCAGCCGCAGACCCCCAGATCCCACCGGCCGCAGACCCCCAGATGCCACCAGCCGCAGACCCCCAGATGCCACCAGCCGCAGACCCCCAGATACCACAGCCGCAGACCCCCAGATACCACCAGCCGCAGACCCCCAGATGCCACCAGCCGCAGACCCCCAGATGCCACCAGCCGCAGACCCCCAGATGCCACCAGCCGCAGACCCCCAGATGCCACCAGCCGCAGACCCCCAGATCCCACTGGCTGAAGACCCCAAGCCCGACCAGCCACAGACCCCCAGCTCCCAGCCCCACCGGCCGCAGACCCCCAGATCCCACCGGCCGCAGACCCCCAGATCCCAGCCCCACCGGCTGAAGACCCCAAGCCCCACCAGCCGCAGACCCCCAGATCCCACCGGCCGCAGACCCCCAGATCCCACCGGCCACAGACCCCCAGATCCCAGCCCCACCGGCTGAATACCCCAAACCCGACCAGCCGCAGACCCCCAGCTCCCAGCCCAACCGGCCGCAGACCCCCAGATCCACGGCCGCAGACCCCAGCACCACCGGTCGCAGACCCCAGACCCCAGCCCCACCGGCTGCAGACCCCCAGCCCCACTGGCTGCAGACCCCCAGATCCCACCGGCCGCAGACCCCCAGACCCACCGGTCGCTGACCCCCAGATCCCAGCCCCACCAGTCGCAGACCCCCAGCCCCACCGGTCGCAGACCCCCCAGATCCCAGCCCCACCAGTCACAGACCCCCAACCCCACCGGCCGCAGACCCCCAGATCTCAGCCCCATATCCCGGCAGATTACCTGGATCTGCAGATCATTATCTCGTGTACAGCAGACTCTGTGAAACTTAGAACATAAAAGGTTCCTACTTTCCCATCTCAGACCATTGTCAGGGGGACCTGTTCGCCTCTGGTTAGGAGACCATTACTCCTGCCCCGTGCTTGCCTCGGAGAGGACCTGATAACCCACAGCTGCTGGCAGCAGGATCCCTGCCCACACAGTACCTCAGTGTAAGGCGCCCCTTCTCCGGGTGTCACTGTCTCTTCCGCCCCCGGCGGGACGGCGCCTCCAGCTCTCCTCTATTCCCAGTCCTCGGAAACAACAAGGGCCAGATTCTAAACAGAATCACACGGAAACCCGAGCAGACGGCAGATCCTAGCAACTTCCGGTTAATAGGAAACGTCACCACATGCAAGCGACCTTTAACCTTTACCCCGGATGCTTCTTTCCCCCATGAACCTCCGGTGTGACCCATATTGCTGCCCCCCTGCCGCTGTGGACGCTTATCACCGTTCCTAGTTGGGAAGAGGCAGTGGCTGCTGAGCAGAGTTTGCGCTGATTTGAAACAAATGCTGCTTTGGCTGTAAAGTTAATGGACGGTGTGATAGACTGAGGCCGTATCGAGCTGGTGTCCCTGTACAGCCTGCCTGTCAAAGATGTGCCGGCCACGGCGGCCGCCATCTTGGTACACCCAATGCATAGACTATGAGTCGCATGGTTGTGGGGGCACTGGGCAGATGGATGTAGCTGGAGCTCAGAATGCCCTCCTCACATTGCTGGGGCAGGTGTCCCCCTCTGCGCTGCCCAAGGTTATCCAGTGGATGAAAACTAGCAGTAAGACGCCGGGGCTCCTTTATGTGTTACCATATGGAGAAGCAACCTAGTTCAGCCTGGGTTACCCTGACTAGTGCGCGTCAGTGATTATGTCTCCCCCTGATCCATTTATCTCCAGTTTTTAGGGCTCATACTCACATGCGAGAAACTCGAACGAATCTCGCACGTCAATACCCGGCACTCGGACCGAAGCGTTCAGCTGTATAGATATACATGTAGCCGCTCGCTCCACTCCCGCGTGCCGGCGACAGTGCCGGGTATTGACATAGAATCATAGAATGGTACAGTAGGAAGGGACCTCCTGCTCAAAGCAGGATTCACTAAATCATCCCAGACAGATATCGGTCTAGCCTCTGTTTGAAGACTTCCATTGAAGGAGAACTCACCACCTCTCGTGGCAGCCTGTTCCACTCATTGACTCGTCCCAGTTTCTCGCATGTGAGTATGAGCCCTTAGTGTTTCTATGGAAACGTGTGACTGACAGCAGTACATGCATTACCTCTGTGGGATTGCTTTTCCGTCATGCGTCATTCAC
Source organism: Oophaga sylvatica (assembly GCA_033576555.1). Lineage (NCBI taxonomy): Eukaryota > Metazoa > Chordata > Amphibia > Anura > Dendrobatidae > Oophaga > Oophaga sylvatica. Next base: position 431,351,498 of record JARQOD010000001.1, on the reverse strand, counting down.
ACTTCCCAGTCTACAGCGCCCTCGTATGGCCAGGATGACACATGCTAGATACTCGGATGAGTCTCTTATCTTAATACCCGGCACTGCCGCCGGCACTCGGGACCGGAGTGTACGGCTGCATGTGTTTCTATACAGTTGCACGCTCCACTCCCGAGTGCCGGGTATTGGACGAGTCTAGCGTCTTGAGTTTCTCGCATGTGTGATCCCGGCCTACGAGTCAGAATCACATTGCAGTTCAGGGGCATTGCGGGGTTTGTGGTGGGGGAGGTTGTGTCTTGTTACATTTGGATCAATCTCTGAATTCACTAGTAGGTGGAATCCTATTTTGTATTCTGCAGTCATGTTACTCCATAATTAACTTTCCCGGAATATTTGTCCGCCTCCAGAGTAAAAGGGAAACTACAAAATCCTGGACGAAATCTCCATGGTTCCCTAAAACTCATTCGCAATCTGCTTTTACAGGAAAGTTTCTTGTGCGTGTTGCTGCTATGTGTCTTTATCAAGTAAAAGTCAGTGAAAGTAGCGGTCACTGGGGAGCGCCGGGAAAGCGGTGAACAAAGTAAATTAAATTATTGAGCACTCCAGTGCACCTTCAGCCGTAAACCTCCAATGGAGGATAGTAACTGGGACAATGTAGAAAACGGTCAAAGGAGCGCAAAGAGGACAAGGTAATTATTTCTTATGCCCACTACGCGTTTCGACAGTAAACCGTCTTCATCAGGTGGCAATTTATTAATTAAAAGACAGGAAAGGGTATATATGCGACAGGCGACCAATCAAATAGTCAAAACAATTGAACACATGATTAACAAGTCACATGACGGAGTAAAATTAGAGGAAAAAAAAAACACACAAGGGGAAGAAAGCATTAAATGATTAAAAACACATACCGGTAGTTAAATACCTAAAACAGGATTAAAAATTGAAAATAAAAAAATATAAACAAAATAAAAAAGGAGAATATGCATATGAATAGAATTCTCTCGTCACTTTTTCAATGGTTAGGTTCAGTCCCTCAGGTGCCAATGTGCCTAGCTTGAATATTCAAAAGCTTTCCCGGTTAATTAGATTGTTATAGCGATCAGGTACAGTATCTGGTAAATAGTCAGTATTTACTAATTTGAGCGATTTAGGATCTTTCTGATGCCTACTTAGACAGTGCTTGGATAGGCTGTGCAGTAGATAGCCATTCCGAGTGTTTTGGCGGTGTTTGTTAAGCTGCCCGTGCATGATCTGTATGGTGCGGCCCACAGCTGCATTCCAATAGGTACACAACATAGATTGATTGGCAATTGACAAAATGATTGATTTTATAGCAAATGCTGTGCCCTGTAGTGTTGGATCTAAATTCTTTAGCACCGTTAACAATAGAAGAGCAGCAAAGACACTTCGCAGCTCTACAAGCAAAACAACCAGGGTTCTTGACTTGTTGAATTCCAGTCCCATGAGAAGGTTTCAAGGTTGTATTGCTCGGTGCGACAAGGTTACGGAGGGTGCGACTGCGACTTCTTCGAAAGACCATTCTAGGCCGAGTAGGGATATATCCAGAAAGTATAGGGTCACCCTCAAGAATGAGCCAGTACTTCATCAGGAGTTTAATTTTCACATGTGATTGATTAAATGAAGAAATGGGTGTGCACTCATGTCATAAATCGTTAAGGTGCTGGTGAATTTGGACCTGTGTAGGTGCCAGAACAACTAGAGAGATATAATTCACCGCACACACTACTTGGATTCAATGCAAAAGTGATGATTTTTATTGTACTCCACATCCAAAGATAAAAGTGCCACGTATTATGAACAAATCATATAGTCATAAATACTCATACAGTCACAAATACCCGACGTTTCGATCCTCCCGGATCTTAATCATGGGGTACTGAAGAAGAATCAGAGAAAACAAAAGTGAGTAAAACATATATACAAAAATATACAAGTATATACAGTATTTACAGATATCCTTGGTAAAGATGCTATTAGTTATATAAGGATTTCAGATATAGATAAAGGCAGAAAAATATGCATGCAACAATGTTATGAGACCAATGAAGTAAATAGTAAATGGTAAACACATTAGTTAATGGAAATCCACAATACACTTGAGAAAAGTTAGGGAAGTATAATAATATCTTAGTGGTGAGTATTTCAGTAATGAGGCACTTAGTGGAGACATATATTAAATGCCCCTATCTGCAGTCGCCAGGTACTAAGGCAAAAGAGAAAATACATAGACAAAATCAATAAGGGGACATGAGACATTAGTGTCCCTATAGAAGTAAAGCTCATGTTACCTGCCACCAGAGCTGTTCAGGTTGATAATGAGGGCGTTATGGGCCAAAGAAGGAATAATGCTGGTGGAGGAGAGGGGTATTATTATAAGTATAAGGTGCCCAGAGCTGCCGTAAAAAAATGGGAGTACAATAGTGCCATAGTACCTGTAGATTGGTGCGTTCAGTATGGCGGCGCTCCCGCACCCTGCCACGGCTGCTGGATGCGGCTGTTATGTGAGTATGGGGCAAGCCTTGTTTATAAAGTCGCGCCGTGGAACGCCGGCCCGGAAGTGCGTCATCCGGACCGGAAGTGACACGGCGCTAAGGTCCTAGGCCATCGCGCATTCGCGATATCTGTTTGTCTCCATGTTGGTTGTTGGCAAGGAGAAAGAGGGCGTATAGCGAGGAGGAGGGCAGAGATAAATGAATATCGGTAAAAGAGGAGAAAATAGAAAGGGAGATAAATTGGAGATAATGCATATAATTGCTATTGGATATTAGAAGTTGGAAAGTAATGTAACAGCAAAATAACAGGGAGAATGTAGTAGGGGTTATAGACCGGTAAGTAGTGAATAGAAGAGTTGGACAATAATAGAAAGAAGGAGAAAGGAACGCAATGCATGGGCTTCATCATGGTAAAGAGGAAATAAAGGTCAAATAGAGAATAAAAGGAGGTTCAAACCATAAAAAAATAAAAATGAAAAATAAAAAATAAAGAAATTTTATGAAATTTTTTTTGAAAAAAGGGGGTGACGTGTAAAAATAAAAAAATCAGTATAAAGTGGAAAAAATGGAAATAGGATAACATACAAATAAGAATGGATTGAAAATAATACAAAATAAAAAAAAAAATGAAAAGGATGAAAAATAAAAATAAAAATGATGAAAGAATAAAAATATAAAAATTAAATAAATGATAAAATGAAAGTAAAAATAAAAATAAAAATTATGATAAAAAGGAAAAAAGTAAAAAAAATGTAATATATAATTTTGCATTGCTAGTAGGGAAGCGGAAGAACTTACCGGTCAAGAATAGTGATCAGCGAGTCTGAAAATCGAATAAGAGAGAAGGTTAATCAGAGGAGCCAATTAATTTTCATATTGAGACCCCTAGGTGACAACGTGTCCAATTTTTATGTCTCTCTGAGTTTCAGCCGTCGGACATGATCACCACCCCTCCGTAATTTCGGTACCTGTTCGATCACTTGATATTTTAATTGCGCTACTGAGTGTTTGTGTCTGATAAAGTGTTCTGGAAGGGGTAGCCATATTTTGTTGGTACGTATTGTAGATTTATGGCTTGCAATCCTGTCCTTCACATGCTGAGTAGTTTCACCCACGTACAGGAGACCTCAAGGGCACTTAATGACGTAAACTACAAAATTGGAGTCACATGTGTAATAGCCTTGTATGGGAAAGGACTTCCCTCTACGTGGGTGAGTGACTGTATCAGACTTGATGACATTGGAGCAGGAGGCACAGTTCAGGCAAGGAAACGTGCCGTGGCAACGTGAGGATAGGTGCCGTTGTGTTGATGTAGACAGTGTACTGCCAATGTCAGCCCGTACTAATTTGTCTCTAATGTTGGGTGCCCTTCTGTTACACATAAGAGCAGGATTGGAGAATGCTTCAATAGACGGATAGGCTCTTGTTAGTAATGACCAGTGTTTACGGATAATTGAATGGACATCAGAGGATGATGGGTATGGACAAATGGAACACTCTCTTTTTTGATGGTGGGTGAATCTGGGTCTGGAGGATTAAGGATACGGGCTCTTTCAGAATTCAGAAGTCTAGAGGGATAGTTACATTCCTCAAATTTAACCGAAATTTGATCCAAAAGAGTATTTAGTAGGTCAGGATCAGTTAATATCCTAGAGATACGTGAAAACTGTGACCTAGGAAGACTGTCTTTTATTGACTTGGGGTGACTACTGGAATAGTGCAGGAGACTGTTGCAATCAGTTGGTTTTACGTACAGATCGGTAGTAAGGTTACCTTGAAAATCCTTAAGCACCAGAGTGTCTAAAAACGGAATACTCTCAGTGTCATGGTGAATCGTAAATTGTAAGTCGTGATCTATTGAGTTAAGGTAAGTATGGAACGACAATAAAGATTCATGAGGGCCAGTCCAAACAAAGAAGATATCGTCAATGTAGCGATGATAGCATTTGACGTATTCTTGATAGGTCTCAGTTGGGTAGATGTAATTTACTTCAAAATCATGCATAAATGCATTGGCGTAAGCTGGCGCAACGTTACTACCCATCGCGGTCCCTCGTGACTGTACATAGTACGTGTCTTTGAAGAGAAAGAAATTCTCATAGAGGATCAAGGTAAGAAGGTCTAGACAGAATTTGATGGATGCATTTGTCATATTAGACGTTTCTAATAGCTTTTTTGTGGCCAATATGCCCTTGGTGTGAGATATAGAAGTGTATAAGCTATTAACATCCAATGTTACTAGCAAGCTATCAGGTGATGTAGTTTGAAATTCATTAATCACTCTTAGAAAATTAACGGTATCCAGTAGGAAGGAATGGTGGTTTTAACCAGTGGTGTCAAGATCTTTTCAAGGTAAACGGAAAGTGGTGAGAGTATTGAGTCGGTAGATGCGACAATGAGTCTGCCTGGAAGGTTATTGAGAGATTTGTGAATTTTGGGTAGGATATAAAAAACTGGAGTGATTGGGTGTGGATTAGTGAGGAATGTTGCAGTCTTCTTGTCAATTATTTGATTATCTAGTCTAGAGAGATCCTTAGTAGAGACTGTATCTTAGAGTTTATGTCAAGTGTGGGATCTCTTGAAATGATTCTGTAGGTATGAGGATCAGTAAGTTGGCGTTTGACCTCTCTAATATATAGGGAGTGATCCATGATGACAGTGGCACCCCCTTTTTCTGCCTGTTTAATAACAATAGATTTGTTATTCTGCAGTGATACAAGTGCTTGGCTTTCAATTGGTGTCAAATTTTTACAAACAGGAAAGAAACCCAGGCTGTTGTGAATGGGTTTGAGATGAGTTCTGAGCAGAGGCTTCCTCTGGTGGTTACAAGCGGTGCTGGTCTGTCCAGTGAAGATTGTGAGGACTGGGAATCAGGTGTTACTGACTGGTCTTATATAAGGGAGTCACCTTCCCATCAGGGTTGCCGGTGATCAATTGTTCTGGTCTGAATCCTTCATTCCTGTTTCCCTTGTAGCCTGCTGTGTCGTGTCTGCATCTCCTGTTAACAGATAAGACATTTTCTTCTTTTTGTTTTTGTGCTATATTTTTGCATTTTGTCCTGTACTTCTGTGGGGGCCTTCTGGGTCCCCTCCGGGGGCTTTTGCCCTCTCAGTTTAGTTCAGCCACTGATGTTTGTACTTTTGCTTTTTCCAGTTTTTTCAGTGGCTGCTGTTTTGATTTTGTTACACCAGAGAACTAATTTAGGTGGAAGAGGTCGTGTGATCTCAGGTGTTTTTGAAATTAGTAGAGTTGGTGCTTTTCAGGGTTTTCTGGGATTGCAGTAAGTACCCTTCCTATCCTTTTCTATTTAGTTAGTTTGGGCCCCAGCGTTTGCTCATACTATTTTCTGTCTGTGTCTGTATTTCATCTTGTCTAACCGACATTACTTGTTTGGGGCTTTCTATTATCTTTGGGGTTCTGCTCCGGGGCAGATAGCTTTCCTATTTCTATCTTTAGGTGTAGTTAGTTTCTCAGGCTGTGACGAGGCGTCTAGGACCAACGTAGGAACGCTCCACGGCTGCCTCTAGTTGTGGTGGTTAGTCAGGGTACTGCAATCTCATAGATTCCAACTGCTCTGGTGTATTGCCTTTTTTACCTGCACTCCTCAGCTACCGAAACATAACAGTATCACCGGCCCAAAAATTGAAAATTGTATGTACTCACAGAAGGGAAAAAATATTGTGAAAGAAAAAAGGTTGTCAGAGTTGTCAGAGATATTTTTCTGTTTGTTGCTTTTTTTTTTTTTTTTCCCTCGGTATCTCTGGGTGCTGGGGAGGATCTTTTCTCTCAATGGAGTTTGCACGGTTGTCTGGCCGTGTGGATCAGCTTGCCACTGAGGTTCGGAGTATTGCTACCTATCTTGCTGGGTTGCCTGTTGTGGAGCCTAGGATTCCCATGCCAGATTTGTTTTTGGGGGATCGAGCTAAGTTTCAGAATTTCAACAATAATTGTAAATTGTTTTTTGCCTTAAAATCTAAGTCCTCAGGGAACGCAGCGCAGCAGGTTCAAATTATCATCTCTCTCCTGCGCGGCGATCCTCAGGATTGGGCTTTTTCCCTGACACCTGGGGATCCTGTTTTGAGTGATGTTGATGCATTTTTTCAGGCTTTGGGGTTATTGTACGATGAGCCTAATGTCACTGATCAAGCTGAAAAAGCCTTGTTGGCATTAAATCAGGGGCTTTATGACGCTGAGTTGTACTGTCAGAGATTCCGTAGGTGGGCAGTCCTGACCAAATGGAATGACGACGCTTTGGCAGCCCTTTTCCGGAAGGGTCTGTCAGATAATGTAAAAGATGTTATGGTGGGATTCCCTGTCCCCTCTGGTCTCAATGATTCTGTGTCATTAGCGATTCAAATTGACAGACGTTTGCGTGAGCGGAGAAGTATGCGTGGAATGGTGTTGCCTTGTGAACCAGCTTCTGAACCCATGCAGTGTGATAGAGTGGTGTCTGGGGCACAGCGTCATGAGTTTCGAAAGCGCAATGGGTTATGTTTCTACTGTGGTGATGCCTCTCATGCTATTTCAGTCTGCCCTAAGCGGGGAAGACGTTTTGCACGCTCAGTTGTCTTGGGTAGTGTTCAGACTAAGTTTTTATTAACTGTCACTCTGATATGCTCTCTGTCCTCATTTTCTGCTCAGGCTTTCGTTGATTCTGGAGCAGCTATTAACCTGATGGATTATGATTTTGCTAAACGTTGTGGGTTCCCCTTGATACCCCTACAGAAGTCTATTCCCCTACTGGGGATCGATTCTACCCCTTTGGCTGAGAATAAACCCCAGTTTTCTACTCAGGTGATAATGAGGGTTGAACCTGATCACCAGGAGTGCTGCAAATTTTTGGTTCTATATAATCTGCATGACATTATCATGCTGGGTTTCCCTTGGTTGCAGTCTCATAATCCTGTTTTGGATTGGAAGTCTGTGTCTGTGGCCAGTTGGGGCTGCCAATGTGTTAATACCAACACTCCTGTTTTTTCTGCCTCCCCCCAGGCTCAGGATGTTCCTGACTTTTTGATTGATTTTTCTGATGTGTTTAGCGAAAGTAAATCTGCATCCTTGCCTCCCCATAGGAGCTATGACTGCGCTATTGAATTAGTGCCGGGTAGTAAATTCCCTAAAGGTCGCCTTTTTAACTTGTCTGTACCTGAACATGACGCTATGCGGTCTTATATCAAGGAATCATTGGAGAAGGGTCATATCAGACCATCCTCTTCACCCTTAGGTGCCGGTTTTTTCTTTGTGGCCAAAAAGGATGGTTCATTAAGGCCGTGTATTGATTATCGTCTCTTGAACAATATTACTGTGAAATATCAATACCCGTTACCCTTGATTTCTGACCTGTTTTCCAGGGTGAAAAACGCTACTTGGTTTACCAAGCTTGACCTCAGGGGGGCGTATAACCTTATTCGCATTAAGCACGGGGATGAATGGAAGACGGCATTCAATACCCTTGAAGGGCATTTTGAGTACCTAGTGATGCCCTTTGGGCTCACTAATGCTCCTTCCGTCTTCCAGTCCTTCATGAATGACATTTTCAGGATTTTGTGGACAAATTTCTGATTGTTTATTTGGATGATATCTTGATTTTTTCTAATGACTGGGACTCTCATGTGAAACATGTTCGAACTGTATTCCAGATTTTGAGAGAGAATGCTCTGTATGTGAAGGGATCAAAGTGTCTTTTTGGCGTACAGAGGATCTGATTTCTGGGATTCATTTTGTCCCCATCTGTTATTGAAATGGACCCGGTCAAGGTTCAGGCCATCTGTGATTGGGTCCAACCTACTTCATTAAAGGCTCTTCAGAGATTTTTGGGTTTTGCCAATTTTTATCGTAAATTTATTGGTCATTTCTCTGTTATTGTTAAACCATTAACTGATTTGACCAGAAAGGGTTCTGATGTGGTGAATTGGCCTGCTGAGGCAGTCTCTGCATTTCAGGAACTTAAGCAGAGATTCACGTCTGCTCCTGTTCTACGGCAGCCTGATGTTTCTCTGCCATTTCAGGTGGAGGTTGATGCCTCTGAAATTGGGGCAGGTGCCGTTTTGTCCCAAAAAGATCCAGAGACCTCTAAAAGTAACCCTTGTGCCTTTTTCTCTCGAAAATTTTCTCCTACTGAACGTAATTATGACGTGGGTAATCGGGAGTTATTGGCCATGAAGTGGGCTTTTGAAGAGTGGAGACATTGGCTGGAGGGAGCCAAACATCAGGTGGTGGTCCTTACGGACCATAAGAATCTGGTCTATCTGGAATCTGCCAAGCGACTCAATCCTAGACAGGCCAGGTGGGCCTTGTTTTTCACACGTTTTAATTTTGTGGTTTCCTTTCTTCCTGGCACTAAGAATGTTAAGGCGGATGCCCTCTCGAGGAGTTTCCTTGCGGACTCTCCTGAGTTATCTGATCCTTCTGTTATCTTGAAAGAGGGTGTAGTTCTTTCCGCCATCTCGCCCAATTTGAGACTTGCTCTGGAGGGGTGTCAGGAGGATAGGCCCGAGTGCTGCCCTGTTGGAAAATTGTTTGTCCCGGACCAGTGGAAAAAGAGTGTGATGTCTGAGATTCCTTGTTCCGCATTGGCTGGGCATCCCGGAATTTTTTGGTACCAGAGACTTGGTTAGTCGGTCCTTTTGGTGGCCTACCTTGTCTCGTGATGTCAGGGAATTTGTGCAGTCCTGCGGGACTTGCTCTCGCTCCAAGCCTTGCTCTCGCTCTAGTGGTTTGTTGATGCCATTGCCTGTGCCCAAGAGACCATGGACCCATATCTCTATGGATTTCATTTCCGACCTTCCTGTTTCTCAGAGAATGACCACCATCTGGGTAATTTGTGATAGGTTTTCCAAAATGATACATCTTGTGCCATTACCTAAGTTGCCTTCCTCCTCTGAATTGGTGCCGTTGTTCCTTCAGCACCTGGTTCGTTTACACGGCATTCCTGAGAACATTGTGTCTGACAGAGGAGTCCAGTTTGTTTCCAGATTTTGGAGGACTTTTTGTTCTAAACTGGGTGTTCAATTGTCTTTCTCCTCGGCATTTCATCCTCAGACCAATGGTCAAACTGAGAGAACTAACCAGACATTGGAGACTTATCTAAGATGCTTTGTGTCTGCTGATCAGGATGACTGGGTCTCTTTTTTGCCTTTGGCTGAGTTTGCTCTTAATAATAGGGCTAGCTCTGCCACTTTGATGTCTCCGTTTTTCTGTAATTCTGGGTTTCACCCTCGATTTTCTTCAGGACAGACGGAGGCTTCTGTCTGTCCAGGTGTTGACTCTGTTGTGGAGCGTATGCAACAGATTTGGGACCAGGTAGTGGAGAGGTTGTCCCTCTCTCAGGAGAAGGCCCAGCGGTTTGCTAACCGGCATAGGACTAATGGTCCTCGGTTTAAAGTGGGGGACTTGGTCTGGTTGTCCTCAAAGAATATTCCTATGAGAGTAGCATCTCCTAAATTTAAGCCTAGGTTCATTGGACCTTATAAGATCATGGAGATTATTAATCCTGTTTCTTTTCGTTTGCTTCTTCCAGGGACATTTAAGATCCATAACGTGTTCCACAAGTCCTTGTTGAAGAGGTTTGTTGAGCCAGTGGTTCCTGCTGCTGTGCCTCCTGACCCTGTTTTGGTTGAGGGCAATCTGGAGTATGTGGTTGAGAAAATATTGGATTCTCGTTTTTCTAGACGAAACTCCAGTATTTGGTTAAATGGAGAGGTTATGGTCAGGAAGATAATTCTTGGGTGTTTGCTTCGGACATCCATGCTAGGAGACTTATCCGTGCGTATCATAGAACTCATCCTGACCGACCTGGTTGCTCAAATGAGGGTTCGGTGACCCCTCCTCAAGGGGGGGTACTGTTGTGAATGGGTTTGAGATGAGTTCTGAGCAGAGGCTTCCTCTGGTGGTTACAAGCGGTGCTGGTCTGTCCAGTGAAGATTGTGAGGACTGGGAATCAGGTGTTACTGACTGGTCTTATATAAGGGAGTCACCTTCCCATCAGGGTTGCCGGTGATCAATTGTTCTGGTCTGAATCCTTCATTCCTGTTTCCCTTGTAGCCTGCTGTGTCGTGTCTGCATCTCCTGCTAACAGATGAGACATTTTCTTCTTTTTGTTTTTGTGCTATAGTTTTGCATTTTGTCCTGTACTTCTGTGGGGGCCTTCTGGGTCCCCTCCGGGGGCTTTTGCCCTCTCAGTTTAGTTCAGCCACTGATGTTTGTACTTTTGCTTTTTCCAGTTTTTTCAGTGGCTGCTGTTTTGATTTTGTTACACCAGAGAACTAATTTAGGTGGAAGAGGTCGTGTGATCTCAGGTGTTTTTGAAATTAGTAGAGTTGGTGCTTTTCAGGGTTTTCTGGGATTGCAGTAAGTACCCTTCCTATCCTTTTCTATTTAGTTAGTTTGGGCCCCAGCGTTTGCTCATACTATTTTCTTTCTGTGTCTGTATTTCATCTTGTCTAACCGCCATTACTTGTTTGGGGGCTTTCTATTATCTTTGGGGTTCTGCTCCGGGGCAGATAGCTTTCCTATTTCTATCTTTAGGTGTAGTTAGTTTCTCAGGCTGTGACGAGGCGTCTAGGACCAACGTAGGAACGCTCCACGGCTGCCTCTAGTTGTGGTAGTTAGTCAGGGTACTGCAATCTCATAGATTCCAACTGCTCTGGTGTATTGCCTTTTTTACCTGCACTCCTCAGCTACCGAAACATAACACCAGGCGTTGTTCATAGACCAGCGCCTTCACTTCGCGGTCTACAAAAGAGATATACGTTTCGGTCGCATGAAAAGTCTGTGGTGGGTTGAACGAGCTGGGATTACGTAGTCCCAGTTTCTCCACAGAGATCTCTGCAACAGAGACGTCCCCCTCAGGAGACACTCAGAGGTATCTGTTCTCGTCCCGAAGTGAGTCTTCAGTCTGATAGAGCGATAAAATCGCTGGAGATCCTTCTCCAGCTGGAACGCGTCCCAGTTGGGGGTAGGACAGAAGAAAAGTCCTTTATGAAGAATAGATAATTCCGCAGGGGAGAAGGTGTAGCTGGAGATGTTAATTACCGAATTGGGTATGATCTTACCTGAGACATGGTTGTCATTCTTTCTCCTCTATCGTCGTGTCTTTCGTTTCGTTGAAAGCCTCCCCTGCGGCCTTTCCCTAAAAAATGCATTCTTGTGGATCCAGTGGAAGAGTCGCTCTCATAGAAGAGCCAAATCTGCGATTTGATTGGCGGCGCCAGGTGCTCGGTCCGAAGGAATCGTTCCATCTATATACCCTATTATTGGTATAATCATCCGTATCTCTTTGGAACTTCTGGCGTTTCCTTTCCTCCAAAAATTTACGTTGATCAGTTAGAATTTTCTCAGTTTTTTTCTTTCAAATTAGACCAATCGGAGGATGATAGAGTTGAAGACAGCTGGGTTTCAATTGCCTTGATATTTTCCTTGGTCTCAGCAATGCCCTTCTGTAGGTATTCAATAGTTAGAATTATTATATCAAGGGAGCACTTGTTCAAAATATGTTTAAACTTGCTACAAAATTTCTCGTTGTCCCTAAAGAGAGTCGGATGTAAATTACAACTTAGACCCCTAGGGATTCTTCCCTGTTTATGATACTCCGCCAGAGTTATACCATGTAAATCGTAAGACAGTAACCTCCGCTACTCCTTTTCATAATCCCTTGTTCTTAACTCTTGTGTAGGAGTTGTGAGAAAATCTTTAGCATTAGAAACCTGTGATAAGATACCAGAGCTAGTTGCAGCATCATAGGCCAAGGTTTCATTGTTAAGGGTATGCCACACTAAACGAGATCTGATGGACCGGTGCAGACACCACAAAAAAACATAATAGTGATAAGGAATGGGTGTGCACTCAGGTCATAAATCGTTAAGGTGCTGCTGAATTTGGACCTGTGTAGGTGCCAGAACAACTAGAGAGATATAATTCACCGCACACACTACTTGGATTCAATGCAAAAGTGATGATTTTTATTGTACTCAACATACAAAGATAAAAGTGCCATGTATTATGAACAAATCATATAGTCATAAATACCCATACAGTCATGGCCAAAAGTTTTGAGAATGACACAAATATTACATTTTCACATGATCTGCTGCCCTCTGGTTTTTATGTGTGTTTGACAGATGTTTTTATCACAGACAGAAATATAATAATTGCAAACATATGAGTAACAAAAGCTTATATTGACAGAATGAGTTAATGCAGCAAGTCAATATTTGCAGTGTTGACCAGGGTGGATTTGATTTAAATCAAACTGATTTAAATCACGATTTAAATCACTAGTCAGTAAGGCTTGATTTAAATCAGTGATTTAAATCAAAGTTTCTACCTAACTTTGTTGCATCGTTTGCATTTTGCACGCATGCCTGCCTTACCGATAGGCGAAGGAGCTTCATTAAAATATTCCCAAACTGGGTCTCTTTTACGGCCTGCTGCCATTATAAGGAAATAATGTAATAAACCTCAGATCGTACACACAAACAGATCCAGACTTGTCTGTCTGTGGCTATGCTGCAGTATTGTGCTCAAAGTTTCACTTCATTTTCTTGTCTGCTTGCCCTTCCTCCTCCTCACACTTAGATTCACATTCTTCTTGTGTTGTGCAGATCTATTCCACTCCAAACAATCAGAAACATATTGTCTAACTTCTTGGACTTGGCACTGAAGGGGTTGATTCTGTATTCATATAGGTTTGTAGAACAATAGGATTAAGGTCTTTTTCTCAACTCTGTTCATGTTGTAACATTTTTGCCGTGAAGAAGAGGCTGGGACCTCTGCGGAGTCAAATTCAGTTTTGAGAACTGCGTAAGTAAAGCGAGCGTCTGTGATAATATAGGAGAGAAACTGCCCACTAATCCTACAGAAACCTCTGGAAGAGCATGGCATTGTGAATGTTACACATATACAGCCTTTATTCTACTGAGTTAAACAACTCAGCTTTATCTCATGATGGAAGAACCTTTGGATGGTAAAATATTTTCCTCAAAAAGCAGTTTATTGAAAAAAATCCGATTTAGATCAAAAAAATCCGATTTAAATCAAAAAAATCCGATTTAAATCAAAAAAATCCGATTTTTTTTTGATTTTTTTAAAAAAATCATTGATTTTTATCCACCCTGGTGTTGACCCTTCTTCTTCAGGACCTCTGCAATTCTCCCTGGCATGCTCTCAATCAACTTCTGGACCAAATCCTGACTGATAGCAGTCCATTCTTGCACAATCAATGCTTTCATTTTGTCAGAATTTTTAGGTTTTTGTTTGTCCACCTGTCTCTTGATGATTGACCACAATTTCTCAATGGGATTAAGATCTGGGGAGTTTCCAGGCCATGGACCCAAAATCTCTATGTTTTGTTCCCTGAGCCATTTAGCTATCACCTTTGCTTTATGGCAAGGTGCTCCATCATGCTGGAAAAGGCATTGTTGATCGCCAAACTGCTTTTGGAGGGTTGGGAGAAGTTGCTCTTGGAGGACATTCTGGTACTATTCTTTATTCATGGCTGTGTTTTTAGGCAAGACTGTGAGAGAGCCGATTCCCTTGGCTAAGAAGCAACCCCACACATGAATGGTTTCAGGATGCTTAACAGTTGGCATGAGACAAGACTGGTGGTAGCGCTCACCTTGTCTTCTCCGAATGAGGCGTTTTCCTGATGTCCCAAACAATCGAAAAGGGGATTCATCAGAGAAAATAACTTTACCCCAGTCCTCAGCAGTCCACTGCCTGTACCTTTTGCAGAATATCAGTCTGTCCATGATGTTTTTTCTGGAGAGAAGTGGCTTCTTTGCTGCCCTCCTTGAGACCAGGCCTTGCTCCAAGAGTCTCCGCCTCACAGTGCGTGCAGATGCACTCACACCTGCCTGCTACCATTTCTGAGCAAGCTCTGCACTGCTGGTAGCCCGATCCCGCAGCTGAAACACTTTTGAGACAGTCCTGGCGCTTGCTGGTCTTTCTTGGGCGCCCTGGAGCTTTTTGGCAACAATGGAACCTGTTGTGAATGTGTTAGAAATGAATTCTGAGCAAAGCTCCCTTTGGTGGTTACAAACAGTACTGAACTATTCAATGAAGATTGTGAAGATTGGCAATCAGGTGTTACAGACTGGTCTTATATAAGGGAGGTTCCCTCCCATCAGGGTTGCCGGTGATCAATTGTTCTTGTCTCAACTTTGGTTCCTGGTTCTCTTGGAAGCTTGCTGTGTCTTGCCTGCATCTTCTGCTAACAGATAAGATATTTTCTGCTTTTATTTTTTGTGCTTGCTTTTTGCATTTTGTCCTGCACTTCTGTGAAGGTCAGCCAGGTCCCCTCCGGGGGCTTGTGCTCCTCTCAGTTTATCTGAGCCACTGATATTTGTTCATTTGCCTTTTCCAGTTTTTTCAGTGGCTGCTGCTTAGTTTTGGTACACCAGAGAACTAATTTAGGTGGTAGAGGTCGTGTGATCTCAGGTGTTTTTACAATTAGTGTGTTGGTATTTTTTTAGGGTTTTTTGGATTGCAGTAAGTGTCCTTCCTATCCTTTTCTTTCTAGGAAGATTGGGCCCCAACGTTTGCTCATACTATTTTCTGTCTGTAAAAAAAAAAAAAAAAAAAAAAAAAAAATCATGGACTAAGAGTCATAATAAAAAAGTAAATTTTTATTTATACACATATCAATTGATAAAACCAATAAAGTCAAGTAAAAATCGTAGTAAACAAAACAAGGGAAAAAGCAGCATCTAAATCTTAATCAAGTAAGTCATGTGTTATAATAATTAAATGATTTTATACAACAATACAGACAATACATACAGTCCAAGTTGATCACAGATTCTTATATATATGCGCACACCACTAAAGTTTATTCAGGATAATAGGTATTTTTCGTATGTTTGTACATACCGTATTTTTCGGACTATAAGACGCACCGGACCATAAGACGCACCCCAAATTTTCAGAAGGAAAACAGGGAAAAAAAAATAATGTGTCAAATGGGGGTCCGTCTTACAGTCCGAAGTGCTCTGTGTTGCAGGGGTGCTCTGTGGGGTGGCTGTGCTGTGTGGGGTGGCTATGCTCTGTGGGGTGGCTGTGCTCTGTGGGGTGGCTGTGCTCTGTGGGGTCGCTGTGCTCTGTGGGGTCGCTGTGCAATATATGGTACTCACATCCCATAGCGGTGGTCCCAATTCAGCCTCCTGTTTTCTGTGGTGTCTGGCCAGCAGCGGGCTCTGTGCTGCGTGGGGGGCTCCGCCGGCATTTCCCTCTTAGCCGGACAGCCCCCCGCAGCTCCGCTGCTGCGGCCTCCTGATACATGGCCGCCAGCGGCCTCCGGTGGCGGTCCCGACGAAGTCTTCCGTGCGGTGGTTCCGGGGCAGCAGCCGGCTCTGTGCTGCAGGGGGGCTCCGCCGGCATTTCGGTCTTAGCCGGAAAGCCCCCCGCAGCTCCGCTCTCTCCTGCATCTCGGTGGCGTCCTCAAACATGGCCGCCAGGGGACTCCGGTAAGATGGCCGCCAAATCTCATTCAAGTCTCGTTGCCGAGACTTGAATGAGATTTGGCGGCCATCTTACCGGAGTCCCCTGGCGGCCATGTTTGAGGACGCCACCGAGATGCAGGAGAGAGCGGAGCTGCGGGGGGCTTTCCGGCTAAGACCGAAATGCCGGCGGAGCCCCCCTGCAGCACAGAGCCGGCTGCTGCCCCGGAACCACCGCACGGAAGACTTCGTCGGGACCGCCACCGGAGGCCGCTGGCGGCCATGTATCAGGAGGCCGCAGCAGCGGAGCTGCGGGGGGCTGTCCGGCTAAGAGGGAAATGCCGGCGGAGCCCCCCACGCAGCACAGAGCCCCGCTGCTGGCCAGACACCACAGGAAGGCTGCCGCCGCCACCGGGACCGCCGCCGCCACCGGATTTTTTGGTATGTTGGGACCATAAGGCGCACCCCCATTTTCCCCCAAATTTTGGGGGGAAAAAAGTGCGTCTTATGGTCCAAAAAATACGGTATATATATTTGGTCAGTATAAAGATATTCGTGCTAAAGTGCCTAGTGCATAATGCATCCGACCCGTCTCATATAGGGAGACCGGATATATCTAGATATTAATAACCACAAGAGTCAGTGGTCACATTAAATCTCATAATACCTAAATTTAACCAAAATTAAGGGTATATAGCCATACATAATGTAATGATAATAAATCCAAATTAATATGTGCGTACTTAGTATAGATAATAATTACAAATCTAGCACATGAGTAAGTGAAATCCTTATTAAAGGTATTTCGGATTGTATATATATCCTAATGATTACAGAATGTGATATACAAAATCATCAATAATTAGAATATATAGCTATATATAATGCACACATCACATATGGAAAGGACAGCAGACTGTCATCATGATCAAACAAAACATCGAACAAAAAGTGGAATAACGCGCGATCAAAAAGACCGATCTAAATAAACATGGTACCGCTGAAAACGTCATCTTGTCCCGCAAAAAACGAGCCGCCATACAACATCATCAGCGAAAAAATAAAAAAAGTTATAGCTCGCAGAATAAAGCGATGCAAAAATAATTATTTTTTATATAAAATTGTTTTTATTCTATAAAAGCGCCAAAACATAAAAAAATGATATAAATGAGGTATCGCCATAATCGTACTGACCCGAAGAATAAAACTGCTTTATCAATTTTACCACACGCAGAACAATAAAAACGCCTCCCCCAAAAGAAATTCATGAATTGCTGATTTTTGTTCATTCTAACCTCCCAAAAATCGAAATAAAAAGCGATCAAAAAATGTCACCTGCTCAAAAATGGTACAAATAAAAACGTCAACTCGTACCGCAAAAAATAAGACCTCACATGACTCTGTGGGCCAAAATATGCAAAAATTATAGCTCTCAAAATGTGGCGATGCAAAAAACTATTTTTGCAATAAAAAGCGTCTTTTAGCGTGACAGCTGCCAATCATAAAAACCCGCTATAAATAGTAAATCAAACCCCCCTTTATCACCCCCTTAGTTAGGGAAAAATAATAAAATTAAAAAAATGTATTTATTTCCATTTTCCCATTAGGGTTAGGGTTAGGGTTGCGGCTAAAGTTAGGATTAGGGTTAGGGTTGGGATTAGGGGTGTGTTAGGGTTAGGTTTGTGGTTAGGGTTGGGACTAGGGTTAGGGGTGTGTTGGGGTTAGGGTTGGAGTTAGAATTGGGGGTTTCCGCTGTTTAGGCACATCAGGGGCTCTCCAAATGTGACATGGCGTCTGATCTCAATTCCAGCCAATTCTGCGTTGAAAAAGTCAAACGGTGCTCCTTCACTTCTGAGCTCTGCCATGCGTCCAAACAGTAGTTTATCCCCACATATGGGGTATCAGCGTACTCTGGACCCCAAGAGTTATTGTGCAATTTGTCCTATTTCTTCTGTTACCCTTGTTTGATGATAAAGCGTTGATTTTTTGCTTCGTTTTTTTTTTTTTTTTTTAAGGGGTTCACTAAAGGGGTTAACTAGTGGGACAGTTTTATAGGGGGGTCGTTACGGACGCGGCGATACCAAATATGTGTACTTTTATTGTTTTGTTTTTTTATTTACAGGAAGAAATGAATTTATTAGGGAATATTTTTTTTTTATTTTTTTTATTTTGGATTTTTTTTATAACATGTTTATTTTTATTTTTTTAACTTTTTTACTTTGTCCCAGGGTGGGACATCACTGTATTTTATCAAATCGCTGGTGTGACAGTGTGCACAGCACACTGTCACACCAGCGATCGCTCAGGCAGTGCAGCAGGCTTCTCAGTGCCTGCTCTCAGCAGGCACTGAGGAAGCCGCCTCCCTCCAGGACCCCGGCGCCATCTTGGATCCGGGTCCGGGGAGGGAGGAAGCCCTCAGAACAGCGCGATCACATCGCGCTGGTCTGAGGGTCTCAGGGGGGCGCGCAGGGAGCCCCCACCCTGCGCGATCCTCCCCTGTGCCCCCAGTACACCGCGATCATGTTTGATCGCGGTGTGCTAGGGGTTAATGTGCCGGGAGTGGTCCGTGACCGCTCCTGACACACAGTCACGGGTGTCAGCTGTGATAATCAGCTGACACCCGGCGGCGATTAGCTGCTCTCCCCTCAGGAGCGCAGCTGATCGCCTATGACGTACTATCCCGTCCATGGGCAGAATGGCATGGGTTTTATGGACGGGATAGTACGTCTAATGTCAGAGAGGGGTTAACATTGAAGCAAACGTTCTGAAACAACACTTTCAAAACAAAGGATACCCAAAACACTGGTGCAGGATGCATTTCAAAAAGCCAAAACTTTTTCCCAAAAAGACTGTATAGATAAGATGAAAAATAAAAATATCACTGGCCCATTTACCTTTGATTTTGGCAAATGGAGTTTTGTGACAACATTTAATCAATCACATGTGAAAATTAAAAAACTCCTGATGAAGTACTGGCTCATTCTTGAGGGTGACCCTATACTTTCTGATATATCCCTACTCGGCCTAGAATGGTCTTTCGAAGAAGTCACACCCTCCGTAACCTTGTCGCACCGAGCAATACAACCTTGAAACCTAATGGGACTGGAATTCAACCAGTCAAGAACCCTGGTTGTTTTGCTTGTAGAGCTGTGAAGTGTCTTTGCTGCTCTTCTATTGTTAACGGTGCTAAAGAATTTAGATCCAACACTACAGGCATTCGCTATAAAATCAATCATTTTGACAATTGCCAATCAATCTATGTTGTGTACCTATTCGAACGCAGCTGTGGGCCGCACCATACAGATCATGCACGGCAGCTGTTATGAATGTGCTACAGATGGTTTCTGAGCAGAGGCTCCCTCTGGTGGTTACAGACAGTACTGAACCTTTCAGCGAGGAGTGGCAATCTGGAATCACGGACTGGTCTGATATAAGGGAGGTTACCTCCCATGATGGTTGCCGGTGATCAATTGTTCTTGTCTCAATTGTGGTTCCTGGTTCATTTGGAAGTTTGCTGGAGCCTTGCCTGCATCTCCTGCTTTCAGATAAGATATTTTTTGCTTTTCTTTTTGTGCTTGCTTTTTGCATTGTTTTCTGCATGTTTGTGAAGGTCAGCCAGGTTCCCTCCTGGGGCCTGAGCTCCTCACAGTTTATTGCAGCCACTGTTATTGGCTCATTTGCTTTTTTTTTTGTCAGCGGCTGCGGCTTGGTTTTTGTTCACACTGAGAACTGTTTTAGTGGGTGGCGAGATCGTGTGATCTCAGTATTTTTGTAATCAGAATTGTTGGATTTTTGTAGGGTTTTCTGGGTTGCAGAAAGTAATCTCCTGTCCTATCCTATTTAGTCAGCTTGTGGCCCCAGCGTTTGCTCAGTCTATTTTCTGCCTATGTTTGTATTTTCATCTTGTCTAACCGCCATTATATGTTTGGGGGCTTCCTATTTTCTTTGGGGATCTGCTCCGGGGCAGATAGCTTTCATCTTTCTGCCTTTAGGTGTAGTTATCTCTCAGGCTGTGACGAGGCGTCTAGGATCAACGTAGGAATGCTCCACGGCTACCTCTAGTTATGTCGTTAGTTTAGGAATCTGCAACCCATCAGTTACCAACATCTCAGGTGTTCGGCTGCCCTGCTGTTGTTCCTGTCCTCCTCAGCTACCGAAACATAACAGGCAGCTTTACAAACACCGCTAAAACATTCGGAATGGCTATCTACTGCACAGCCTATCCAAGCACTGTCTAAGTAGGCATCAGAAACATCCTAAATCGCTCAAATTAGTAAATACTGACTATTTACCAGATACTGTACCTGATCGCTATAACAATCTAATTAACCGGGAAAGCTTTTGAATATTCAAGCTAGGCACATTGGCACCTGAGGGACTGAACCTAACCATTGAAAAAGTGATGAGAGAATTCTATTCATATGCATATTCTCCTTTTTTTTTTTGTTTATAATATATTTTTTATCTTCAATTTTTCATCCTGTTTTAGGTATTTAACTACCGGTATGTGTTTTTAATCTTTTAATGTTTCCTTCCCCTTATATGTTTTTTTTCCTCTAATTTTACTCTGTCATGTGACTTGTTAATCAGGTGTGCAATTGTTTTGACCATTTGATTGGTCGCCTGTCGCATACACCATGTTCCAAATTATTATGCAGATTATATTTTTCTCTGATTTTCCTAAGTGGTCGGTGCAAATGCAGTCAGTCTAATAAAAGTCATCACCCGTTAGAGTATACATCGAATTTTATTGAAGAAACCTCCCAATGATAACAGTATAATCTCCAAAATGAATAAAAACTCAAAATGCACTGTTCCAAATTATTAGGCACTGTAGAATTTCTAAACATTTGATATGTTTTAAAGAACTGAAAATTCTCATTTGTGGAATTTGCAGCGTTAGGAGGTCACATTCACTGAACAAAAAAGCTAATTACCGTAACTCCAAAACATCCTAACAGGCCAAGTTACGGTACATGTTAGATCTTTTGCTTGATGATACTCCAAAGGTTCTCTATAGGGTTGAGGTCAGGGGATGATGGTGGCCACACCATGAGTTTATCTCATTTTATGCCCATAGCAGCCAATGATTCAGAGGTATTCTTTGCAGCTTGAGATGGTGCATTGTCATGCATGAAGATGATTTTTGCTCGTGAAGGCACGTTTCTGCTTTTTATAACATGGAAAACAGTTGTCAGTCAAAAACTTTATTCTTTGCAGAGGTCATTTTTACACCTTCAGGAACCTTAAAGGGCCCTACCAGCTGTTTCCCCATGATTCCGGCCCAAAATATGACTCCTCCACCTCCTTGCTGATGTTGCAGCCTTGTTAGGACATGGTGGCCATCCACCAAACATCCACTACTCCATCCATCTGGACCATCCAGGGTTGATCGACACTCATCAGTAAACAAGACTGTTTGAAAATTAGTCTTCATGTATGTCTGGGCCCACTGCAACAGTTTCTGCTTGTGAGCACTGTTTAGGGGTGGCCAAATAGTAGGTTTATGCACCACAGCAAGCCTTTGAAGGATCCTACACCTTGAGGTTCGAGGGACTCCAGAGGCACCAGCAGCTTCAAATATCTGTTTGCTGGTTTATAATGGCTTTTTAGCAGCTGCTCTCTTAATCCGATGAACTTGCCTGGCAGAAACCTTCCTCATTCTGTGTAAGGTTCTATGTATATATTCCTGAAACTCAGTTTGTTCGTCAGCCATTTTACTTTCTGTCTTGCTGCAGCTATCTTGCCCTCAGTCAAAATGGAGTTTCCAGCTTGCATGTTCCCGCCCTGATTCTCTCCTTTGCTTCTTAAGCAGCCACAGCTGAGCAATCAGTGCTTCAGAATCTAGCCTGCAGTGAACCTGTGACTTGACTCCTGTAAGCCTTGGACCTTGTACTCCAGCTATTCCTACTGAGGAACTCTGAAGCACTTGTGGACTCTGAACCCTGCTCTTTGAAAGACCCACGTTTGCATGGACTTACGGTAACAGAGAAGAAGATCCTGAATCTGTATTGGAGAGTGATTGCTGAGCTTGGATTACTCTGGCCTGCTGTGTCTCCTGTTTCTGTGTCTGCAAACTGTGTGACTATTTCTGCCAACTTGTATGAAGTAATACAGGACTTTTCTATATCAAACCTGTGACTCCTGTGTTTTCATCGCACCCAAGCACAAGACGCTATATGAACTGTACTACATACATTACAAGATTCTGAAGCCCAAAACGTTAGTGTCTGCTGGGTCTGGAAGGCTGTGTCTGCTGTACTGTGGATATCAGACGTCCGGTTGTACTTTCTGTGATGACAGTGGTTGTGACTTCTCACAACCATTCCAGGTGAGCAATTCCCTTAAGTTTTTTCTTTTTGCAGTGTTACCACAGTGTTGCCACAGGTGAACACTATTGTTTTTTTTCTCTCCTCTTCTTCCAGTAATCCTGTCTTAAAAGATCTGGAAAATGGAGGCCCGCATAAAGGAACTTTGCGGAGTGACTGATAATATCCTTGCAGATTTGCAGAATATAAAGACCCGTTTTACAAACCTACAGGACCTCAATAATCACAATTTGCAAGTGGTTGGACAGACTACCCAGGATTTGCGAGCCAGGATTGAGGTTCTAGAGGGGCGAGTCCAGGCTCCTGCCGTAGCCCCGAGTGCTGGGATTCCCAAATTGCCCCCTTTTCGTTTTGGCGGTGAATCTGAGAATTCAGGGATTTATTAATCATGCAATCTTTTTTTTTTCTGCACATTGCTCACTATTTCCAACTGAAACGATCTAAGTTGCTTATATAATATGTTGCTTACCAGTTTTTGGCACCACATTAAAAAAGAACATCACAAACTGAGCAAGTTCAGAGAAGCCCAAAATGTGCGCGGTCTGCAAACAGTGTCCTATGAGGAACGGTTGCAGGATTTGGGAATGTTTAGCTTGCAAAAAGAAGACTGAGAGTTAACTTAATAGCAGTCTACCAAATATCCAAGGTGTCACATTGTAGAGATCTTCTTTATTCTCTTTTGCGCAAGAAAGATCTGGAAGCAATGGGATAAACGAATGGGAGGAGACACAGATTAGATATTGAGAAAAAAACTTTTGACAATACAGGTATCAATGAGTGGACAGGCTCCCAAGAGTGGGTGAGTTTACGTTCAGGAGTCTTCAACAGGACTGGATAGCATCTGGTCTGGGATTTCAAGATCTGCCTTTGAGCGGGGGGTTGGTACCAATGATCCCAGGAGGTCCCTTTCCAACTCTACCTTCTATGATTCTTGATTCTAAGGCTTTAATGTGGGCAAACCCTCTGATTGAGACTGAGGATGATTGTTTAAATCACCTTGATGATTTTATTTCAGCCATGGGGCAGGTGTTTGATGACCCCAATCGAGGTGCAACAGCTGAAGCAGCCATGTTAGCTTTGCGCCAAGGTAAGCACTCGGTAGCTGAATATGCCTTGGATTTCAGGAGATGGGCCCTTGATACCACCTGGGACAGTTCCGCCAAAAAATCTATTTTTCGAAAGGGGTTATCTCCACTGATTAAGGATGAACTTGCTCGTGCCGACCCTCCCACTGCGTTAGGTGACTTTATTAACTACTGCATCCGTATTGATACTCGTCTGACTGAACGCAGGCAAGAGAGATGGTTCGAAAGCAATCGTACTAACCTTTTCCTACCTTCCTCTCCAGCTAAGGAACCTTTGAGTAGGATCACAAGGGAACCTGAACCTGAACCCATGCAGGTAGACTCTTTACAACGACGGGTTAGTGATGCACGCAAGGAACATCGTTTTAAGGAGAATCTATGTTTCTATTGTGGTAAGTCAGGGCACTTCATTATAAACTGCCCCAGCCGTTCTCGTAAGACTACTGCAGCACTCATTCATTGTGAGTGTTGCGAGAGGGGATCTGTCAGGTCCGAGCCTCAGGCTCCAGAGAGATCTGCAGCAACAGATCTTGATTTCTCGGACTTAAACTCCGTTACCTCTGAGGACGTTGACTGTGTAAACGCTGCCATTTTTCAAGTTTCCTCAGCGGTGTCCCAGCTGAGTTGTAAGAAAAACAATTCTCATTGCTTTCTTTCCATCAAACTCTGGGTTGACTCAGCTTGGGTGTCTAGCTCTGCTATGATCGACTCAGGGGCAAGTGGAAATTTTATGGATGTCTCCTTTGCTCTGAAACAGGGAATACGTTCAGTGAAGAAGGCTACTCCAGTACAGATGGAAACTGTGGATGGCTCCCTGCTGATCTCTGGACCAGTGGATCAGGAAACAGAGCCTTTGAGGGTTTTTATGGGTAAAGATCATCAAGAGAAACTGTACTTTATGCTTATCTCTTCTCCCCACTTTCCCATTATTGTAGGGCTACCATGGCTACAGGCTCAGAATCCTACCATTAACTGGGAGACCAAGGAATTACACTTTCCAGAGAAACAGATGAGTCCAAAAGTTTCAGCTTGCTCTGTTCCTAAAGGAATCATGTCAGTCCCTGAACTACCAGCTGTATACCAGGACTATGTGGATTTATGTGACAAGAAGAACGCTGACCAGCTTCCTCCTCACCGTCCATATGATTGTCCAATTGAATTATTGCCTGGAGCAGAGATACCTTTTGGTAAGATCTACCCCTGGCGGGGCCCGAGCTAAAGGCTTTAAAGGATTACATAGATGAAAATCTAGCCAAGGGCTTCATACGCCCCTCTTCATCTCCTGCAGGTGCACCCATCTTCTTTGTAAAGAAGAAAGATGGATCTCTGAGACCATGCGTAGACTATAGGGAACTCAATAAGGTTACTATTAGAAACCGTTATCCATTGCCTTTAATCCCTGAGTTATTGGAGAGAGTGCGACATGCCAAAATTTTTTCTAAACTAGATCTTCGTGGGGCCTATAACTTAGTCCGTATTAGACCTGGGGATGAATGGAAGACTGCATTCAGGTCACGCTATGGACACTTTGAATATCTAGTTATGCCTTTTGGTCTGAGTACCGCCCCAGCCACTTTCCAACACTTGGTGAATGACATCTTCAGGGATCTCCTAGATACATTCGTGGTAATTTATTTGGATGATATTCTAATTTTTTCTAACTCCACAGAGGAACATCATGGACATGTGAGAATGGTCTTGGAACGTCTAAGACAAAATCATCTTTACATCAAACTTGAAAAGTGTGAATTCCATAGGACCGAAATTCAATTTCTGGGGTATGTACTGTCTACACAAGGAATTAGTATGGATGGAAGCAAAACCCAAGCCATCAAAGATTGGCCAAGTCCTAGAAATGTGAAGGAGGTACAGCGCTTCATCGGGTTTGCCAACTTCTATAGACGTTTCATTAGAAATTTCTCTGAGGTAGTGTCACCTATCACTCAACTTACCCGGAAAGAGTCTAGGTTTTCCTGGACTCCCCAAGCCCAGGAAACATTTTCCCGTCTAAAAGATAAATTTACCACTGTACCTATCCTAGTACATCCCAACCCCGAGCTTGCCTTCATAATAGAGGTGGATGCTTCAGACTGTGCCGTTGGAGCTATACTCTCTCAGAGAACAGGTGAGAAGAATGTCTTGCATCCCTGTGCCTTCTTTTCCCAGAAGTTGTCTTCGGCTGAGAGGAACTACGATGTGGGCAATAGAGAGTTGTTGGCCATTATTGCCGCCTTCAAAGAATGGAGACACCTTCTTCAGGGAGCTGCACAGCAAATAGTCGTCCTGACAGACCATCGTAACCTTGAGTTTATCAGGTCGGCTAAGTGCCTGACTCCTCGCCAGGCTCGCTGGAATCTTTTCTTAAACCAATTTAATTTTATCATCTCTTATAGACCAGGATCGCGCAATGGAAAGGCTGATGCACTCTCTAGGATTCATTCAGCAGAGACACGTCCACTTACTCCTCCTAAGACTATTCTTCCTGACTCTAGATTCCTAGGAGTAATTCATAATCAAGACCTACTTAAGGACATCAAGGAAGCATACCATGCGGATTCCTTTTTGGCACAACCCCAAGGGACGTAAGTCTTGTCTTTAAGAATGGTGTGTGGATTCAGGGACAACGTCTGTATATTCCTGAAACAGTCAGATTAAGAGTATTGCAACTCATTCACGATTCCAAGATAGCTGGGCATAGAGGAATTCTAAAGACACAGGAATTTCTTTCTCGTTTCTTTGGTGGGCCCACTTGCAGGAAGGATGTTTTGAATTATGTCACTTCATGTGAGGTCTGTGCAAGATGCAAAACACCTCGCTCCTCACCAACTGGTCTGTTACAGCCTCTTCCCACCCCGTCCCGCCCGTGGGGATCCATTTCTATGGACTTCATTGTGGAGTTACCAACCTCTCAGGGGAAGAACACCATTCTAGTGGTGGTTGACCGTCTAACAAAGGCAGCTCATTTTATCCCTTGTGTCGGCTTACCCACTGCAAAACAGACATCAGATTTGATGATTAAAGATGTGTTTCGCTTACATGGAGTACCGGATGAGGTTATTTCGGATCGAGGGGTGCAATTCACTTCTAGGTTTTGGCAAAATTTCTGTGCAGCATTGGACATTAAAGTAAACCTTTCTTCTGCTTTTCATCCCCAGACTAATGGACAGACCGAACGAACCAATCAAACCCTGGAGCAGTATCTCCGCTGCTTTATCTGCCACCTACAGGATGATTGGGTGGATCTACTTCCATTAGCTGAGTTCTCGTATAACAACTCTCAGAGTGCCTCCACTAAACAGTCTCCTTTTTACTCTAATCTAGGTTATCATCCTAACATTCTACCACGATTTCCATAGAAACGCCTTTACCAGCAGTGGCTGAAAGAATCACGTCTTTACAGAAGAATATGGATCTTCTAAAGGAAAATCTGGAATCGGCTCAAGAAAGGTACAAGAAAGCAGCAGATAAATTTCGTAAACCTGCACCAGCTTTCAAGGTAGGAGACTTGGTCTGGCTGTCAACCAGAAATCTTAAGTTAAGGATTCCATCGTCTAAGTTGGGACATAAGTACATTGGACCCTATAAAATCAGTAAAATTATAAGTGCCGTTGCTTGTCGTCTTCAACTGCCCAGAACTATGAGAATCCACCCTGTCTTTCATGTATCCCTACTAAAGGCTGCGACACCCAATACGTTTCCTGGACGTTCCTCTCCTTGCCCTGACCAAGTGCTAGTCGATGGTCAGGAAGAATTTGTGGTGGAAAGGATTTTAGATTCCAGGTTGTATAGAAATCAGTTACAATATCTGATTAAATGGCAGGGCTACCCAGTGGAGGACAACTCATGGGAACCGGTCAATAACGTTAATGCTCCTCGCTTGCTCCGTCAGTTTCATCAGAGGTACCCACACAAGCCTGGTCTGAGGTCATCCGGAGGTTGTCCTTAAGGGGGGAGTAATGTAAGGTTCTATGTATATATTCCTGAAACTCAGTTTGTTCGTCAGCCATTTTACTTTCTGTCTTGCTGCAGCTATCTTGCCCTCAGTCAAAATGGAGTTTCCAGCTTGCATGTTCCCGCCCTGATTCTCTCCTTTGCTTCTTAAGCAGCCACAGCTGAGCAATCAGTGCTTCAGAATCTAGCCTGCAGTGAACCTGTGACTTGACTCCTGTAAGCCTTGGACCTTGTACTCCAGCTATTCCTACTGAGGAACTCTGAAGCACTTGTGGACTCTGAACCCTGCTCTTTGAAAGACCCACGTTTGCATGGACTTACGGTAACAGAGAAGAAGATCCTGAATCTGTATTGGAGAGTGATTGCTGAGCTTGGATTACTCTGGCCTGCTGTGTCTCCTGTTTCTGTGTCTGCAAACTGTGTGACTATTTCTGCCAACTTGTATGAAGTAATACAGGACTTTTCTATATCAAACCTGTGACTCCTGTGTTTTCATCGCACCCAAGCACAAGACGCTATATGAACTGTACTACATACATTACATTCTGCCTTTATCAGCACGAACACGTCTGTGCTCAGAATCAGCCACAAATCTCTTAACATTACGATAATCACGCTTAAGTTTTTGGGAAATATCTAATGTTTTCATCCCTTGACCAAGGCATTGCACTATTTGATGCTTTTCAGCAGCAGAGAGATCCTTTTTCTTTCCCATGTTACTTAAAAACTCTGGCCTGCTTAATAGTGTGGAACATCCAGTTTTCCTTTTATTGGGCTCACATGGCAAACTAATTATCACAGATATCCGAGATTGATTTCAGTGATCCAAAGAACCCTGAGACACAATGCCATCAATGCGTTTCATTTACAAAAAAAAACAAAAACGCTATGACACTTAAAACCAATTTGCATAATTTAGAACACGGTGTATATACCCTTTCCTGACTTTTAATTAATAAATTGCCACCTGTTGAAGACGGTTTACTGTCGAAACGCGTTGTGGGCATAAGAAATTACTACCTTGTCCTTGTGTTCTTTGTCCTCCTTTGACCGTTTTCTACATTGTCCCATGCTTCTTTATCAGACATATTCCCAACGGCCAAATACACGTTTCATGAAGGTCAGGTAATGGGGTGACATCCAATAAGTACATGGACAAGATTCAGAGGAGCGCCGTGTGTGCTTTAGTCTGTAATGTTCCCAAAATCCCATCCTAGAAAGTTGGCTAATGCCTGTTCTAGAACATCGTTACCAACAGTCCCTGCCAAACAGGCAACTTTAATGAAAACACTCAAAATCGAAGGGTGCATATTTTTGGGGACTTTCGCACAGTGGGATTGGCGTTCATAGGGGTTACCTATTGCTTCCAAACAATTTCTTAATGTACTCAGAGTGAGGAGAAAGGAAAAAAACAACCGCAACAGTACCGCTCCTTCGCCCTTGGTACTATGTCCTGTGTGAGAGACCAGAATCTGTTTGGTGTCTGTGGTATCCAATTTGTCCTATAACTTCTGCGTAATGGAGATCAAATCACACTGATAGGCCGGGGTCACAATTGCAACTGCCATACGAGAAACTCGCCTCAATACCCGGCACTCTGGACGGAGTGTGCGGCTACATGTATTTCTATGCAGCTGAACGCTCCGGTCCGAGTGCTGGCGGCAGTGCCGGGTATTGAGACGAGTTTCTTGCATTGCAGTTACAAGTGTGACCCCGGCCATGGGCGGGGAACGTTCACATTTCTATTCACGCCCCTAAAGTTCCTGTTGGTTTATAGTGCAGAGGGAACTTTTCCTTTTTGACTTCTTTAAATGCCTACATGTGCTAATAAAGCAGAAGTCCTATCTAGTACACCATATAAGGCTGTGCTGTTATGATTTTCTTAAAACATGCTTTAATATTTGCATTGTAAATACATAAAAGAGAGTGACTTTCGCTCACATAAAGTCGGTGCCGAAACCCGGGAGTAGATATGTATTTTACCACCTGGATCTTGAGTGAGGCGGACCCTCCAGCAAAAGTGAATTCTAAAGCTGCGGCATGAGGTAAGAAGCTTATTCTTCCATTTTGTATTTCACTTTTGCAGAGAGTTGGTCTACCGCCATTCTGGGTGTGTGATTTTGCATTAAATAGTCTAATCCAAGACCTGGAGTAGACTATTTTGAACTGTGTGCTGTATTGATTTCCTTAAGATATCGAAACATACAGTACTTTGATATTAGGAATTAGAAAGGCATAGAGGAGTGAATTTTTCTCACACCTGTGTGTTGATCTCCTGGCTTTATTATCCGATGGGATGCGTTATATGGCCACTGCTGCTTATTAGCTGCAGTATTTTGTTACGTCTGAGGCAGCTGCTCAGTGGGGAGGAGGCAAGTATCCTGTGTTTTTTAAAATTCTTCCACCCTGTACACATTAAAGGGAATTTTTCACAAGTTTTTACCACCTCATCTGAGAGCAGTATGATGTTAGGACAGATCTTGATTCCAAGAAACTCAGCACTCAACTTAAGTGATCAAGTAAGGATTTTAATGGCATCCACAAAGTAGTAACATAAACGTTTCGGTCCTAATAATGGACCTTCATCAGTCACTATAAAATAGCAGAAATAAAATAAGTGATGAACAAACAAAGTATATACAATAATAATGGTCATTCGAATATATTGAGATAATATAGAAAAATGCTGGCTGTCAAGGAAATTAGACCAGAGTACACGTGAGGACAGCATGTGAGTCTTAGGTAGAGGCATGGGTGATATAATAAACGTACCCGTTATAATTTGTATAGGGATATGGGTAGACCCATAAGATGACTGACGGTAAGAATAATCTGTAAATAGGAGGAAAATCAATTGGTGGCAGTGGTAGCAAATCAAGTGGTAATGATAATATGAAATGGAGACATACCAGGCTATTTATGAGATTGCTACCTATACAGGTCCTTCTCAAAAAATTAGCATATAGTGCTAAATTTCATTATTTTCCATAATGTAATGATTACAATTAAACTTTCATATATTTTAGATTCATTACACACCAACTGAAATTTGTCAGGTCTTTTATTGTTTTAATACTGATGATTTTGGCATACAACTCCTGATAACCCAAAAAAACTGTCTAAAAAATTAGCATATCAAGAAAAGGTTCTCTAAACGACTTATTACCCTAATCTTCTGAATCAACTAATTAACTCTAAACACATGCAAAAGATTCCTGAGGCTTTTAAAAACTCCTGCCTGGTTCATTACTCAAAACCCCCATCATGGGTAAGACTAGCGACTTGACTGATGTCAAGAAGGCCATCAATGACACCCTCAAGCAAGAGGGTAAGACCCAGAAAGAAATTTCTCAACAAATAGGCTGTTCCCAGAGTGCTGTATCAAGGCACCTCAATGGGAAGTCTGTTGGAAGGAAACAATGTGGCAGAAAACGCTGTACAACGAGAAGAGGTGACCGGACCCTGAGGAAGATTGTGGAGAAGGACCGATTCCAGACCTTGGGGGACCTGAGGAAGCAGTGGACTGAGTCTGGTGTAGAAACATCCAGAGCCACCGTGCACAGGCGTGTGCAGGAAATGGGCTACAGGTGCCGCATTCCCAGGTAAAGCCACTTTTGAACCATAAACAGCGGCAGAAGCGCCTGACCTGGGCTACAGAGAAGCAGCACTGGACTGTTGCTAAGTGGTCCCAAGTACTTTTTTCTGATGAAAGCAAATTTTGCATGTCATTCGGAAATCAAGGTGCCAGAGTCTGGAGGAAGACTGGGGAGAAGGAAATGCCAAAATGCCTGAAGTCCAGTGTCAAGTACCCACAGTCAGTGATGGTGTGGGGTGCCATGTCAGCTGCTGGTGTTGGTCCACTGTGTTCATCAAGGGCAGGGTCAATGCAGCTAGCTATCAGGAGATTTTGGAGCACTTCATGCTTCCATCGGCTGAAATGCTTTATGGAGATGAAGATTTCATTTTTCAGCACGACCTGGCACCTGCTCACAGTGCCAAAACCACTGGTAAATGGTTTACTGACCATGGTATTACTGTGCTCAATTGGCCTGCCAACTCTCCTGACGAGAAAGTTGAGAGACGCAAGACCCAACACTCTGGATGAGCTTAAGGCCGCTATCGAAGCATCCTGGGCCTCCATAACACCTCAGCAGTGTCACAGGCTGATTGCCTCCATGCCACGCCGCATTGAAGCAGTAATTTCTGCAAAAGGATTCCCGACCAAGTATTGAGTGCATAACTGAACATTATTATTTGATGTTTTTTTTGTTTGTTTTAAAAAACACTTTATTTTATTGGACGGTTGAAATATGCTAATTTTTTGAGACAGTTTTTTTGGGTTATCAGGAGTTGTATGCCAAAATCA
Source organism: Oophaga sylvatica (assembly GCA_033576555.1). NCBI lineage: Eukaryota > Metazoa > Chordata > Amphibia > Anura > Dendrobatidae > Oophaga > Oophaga sylvatica. The sequence goes on along the minus strand of JARQOD010000001.1, from coordinate 431,319,839 downwards.
TCAGTATTAAAACAATAAAAGACCTGACAAATTTCAGTTGGTGTGTAATGAATCTAAAATATATGAAAGTTTAATTGTAATCATTACATTATGGAAAATAATGAAATTTAGCACTATATGCTAATTTTTTGAGAAGGACCTGTATTAGAAGAGTCTCCATTTCATATTCTCTTTACCACATGATTTTAGGCTGGTTTCACACCGACCCGCGCATGGCCGCCGCTAAGCTTCGCCCCCGGCCGCGCTGCCTATGGGCGCATGACGCTGCATGTGACCTGCGTACCCTATCTTTAGCATTGGATACGCAGACAGTGCTCAGGTATGCATTTGCCGGCACATGCGTCCTTTTGACGGTGCACCGAGCGCACTAAAATGCAACACGGTGCGTTGGGCGCGAGTCGGCGCACCGTCAAAAGGACGCATGCGCCAGCAAACGCATACCTGAGCACTGTCTGCGTATCCAATGCTAAAGATAGGGTACGCAGGTCACATGGCACAAGGACAGAGCTTAGCGGCGGCCGTGCGCAGACAGACGCAGGTCGGTCAAACGCTAGTGTGAAACTACCCTTGTAGTGACTGATGAAGGTCCATTATTAAGACCGAAACGTTTGTTACTACTTTGTGGATACCACAAATCCTTAATTGATCACTTAAGTTGAGTGCCGAGTTTCTTGTTAGGCCGGGATCACACATGCGACGAAAACGTCCGACGGTCGCATGTGAAATCCCAGCTCTGGCGCCGGCACTCGGGAGTGGAGCGAGCGGCTGCATAGAACTACATCAACGTCGGACGTTTTCGTCGCATGTGTGATCCCGGCCTTATACACTTTATGGTGTGGGAAACTACTCTGGCTCCTCCCAACGGCTGTGCACACGTTTATTTATTCACAGATCTTGATTCCAGTGATGTATCAATTACTGGGATGTTTTTTTATTTTTATTAATGATCTTTTATCAGCAGGAAATGATCACTAGAGGACTAGTAAACCTGCTGCCATGTTGTCCTACCATGCCGCCAGCACTGATTGACAGCTTTCTGCCTATGTACAGCGTACACAGAAAGCTGTTAATCAGTGGTGTGGGTGAAGTTATACAGAGCTCACGAATATGGATGATTACGTGGCAGCAGGTTTACTTGTCCTCTAGTAAAAGTCTCCTGCTGATAAATCTGTGTTTTTTTATCAAAAGCAAGCAGCCCAATAAGTGACCCATAGCTGGAGTCCGGCTCTGTGCGACTACAACATGCTGCTATCAGATGGCATGCAGAGTTGTGATTGGGGATGGGTTTACTTTTGGGGTCTTGTAGGATTAGAAAAAGACTCTTCCAATAAGCAATGGCTGGGAAATCCCAAAAAACTGCTGCTCGCTCCACTTTTGTGTGTTTTTATGGTAAAATTCAACACCAGAAACATCTCATGACCAGATTGGGTGCTGTGTTTAGTATAACATGGCCGTGTTTTACTGATCCTGTATATTCCTTTCTAGTAGGACAAGATTAAAAAAAAAAATCTCACCTGGAAGAAAAGAGATGCAGATTAAGTCTTCTTCCATGATCTATTAGTTGGTGGTCCTGTTCGGTTGGAGTGAGATTTAATTTAGACGGCACAAAACTAGGCCAGACAGAAACTTAACCAAACCTATCAGAGTGCTGCACACTCCATAGTAAATGTTCCCCGATGGCTGATCTGCCCAAGCTGCTTGCATGTGTCTGATGATGGCTACAGCAGAGCAAGGGGTCCTAGAGGAGATCCATGTTACTCTGGTGTCAAACTGGTTCCACTCTGAAGTGTTTTCTGTTTTTAAGGCGAAATAGAAGAGCTAGCAACAAGCAATTCAGATGTTTTGCTCCACAATGTTGCTGATGATCTGCGAAACTGCTTACCAGTGGAGGCGATGGTGATATCGGAGAAGGAAGTAATGGAAGAGGTGAGATATAGTGATAAGTGAACGTACTGGGATAAGGTGTTATCCGAACATGCTTGGGTGCTAACCGAGTGTCTTTGGCCTGCTCGAATAATATATTTGAGTCCCGTGTCTGTACGTCTCGCTGCTGTTCGACAGTCGCAACACATGCAGGAATTGTCTAACAACCAAGGAATCCCTGCATTTGTAGGGGCTGTCCAACAGCCGCGAGACATGCAGCTGCCGTCCGCGGGGACTCAAATATATTATTCCACCACGCCAAAGATGCTCGGTTAGCACCCGAGCACACTCAGATAACACCTTATCCCAGCACGTTTGTACCATTTAGGAACGCAGCAATACCAAATGTGTATTTTTTTATTAATTTTTAAGAAATCTTCTAGCCCTTGGGAAACCTTCTTTTTTTTCCAGACTATTTCTCTTGTGTCAGACTACTGCAGGCTTAATTCCCCTGCAAACATATTAAGTGGAATATCACATGTTGCAGTGTTTTTCCAAAATGGAAATCTATAGGTATGTACATGCAGATTTTTGCTGCAGACAGTAGCCCATGCAAAGAACTTTAGCCCACTGAAAGGGTACATTTTGCTGCAAAATCTTCACAACGCAATGTTCATGCTGTGTATTTAAAAACCTGCAGCATGTCCCGAACTTCACCCACTTTTTTTTTCCTGCTCTGTAGTTGGGTTTCTATAAAACACTATCCATATGTATGGGAATGTAAATGGATGCCATTCTAGAAACCACACAGAACATTTTGACGTTATGTCCACGAGTCCGAGCGGATATTTTTTTTGTCGAAAAATTGAAAACTACTCTCCATATTCCATACATGTGAATAGTCATTGAAATTCTCTTTATATACAACGTTAAGTTTCTGCTGGAGTTTTTAACTCCGCTATAGAGAATAATCCAAAAAAGGAAAATCCAAAGCAGTCTTGTTGCTTACAACATATAGATGCAACAATAATACTTTAAATATTTAGCAAACGATATTCCACGTCTCCGAGGTCTTGGTCATGAATTTGAGATTAATTTGTCTGAGTTACTTGCTCTTTTTGGATTCATTCATGCATTTTCCACATCCTTACTAGTATTTTATGTTAGTTTTCTCCTCATGTATTGCTAGATCCAAAGGCTCCAGAGACCTACCCTTCATGTAGATGCTTTTCTTTATGATGATGATGCCATTGATTCATTATGTGAAGATGGAAAGATGAGCCGTAATTACTGTATGTCGTGTGGTTCTACTAAAACGGCTCCATTAGGTGAGTCACTGGCTCCATTATGGAGAACTAAACCCTGACTCTACACCAAGAAACTCTAGTTAAAAGGGCTGTCCAGGCATACAATATTGATGACTTCTCCTTAGGCAAGATCATCAATATCGGATGGTGGGGGTCTAACCCCAGAACCATCAGTCAGCTGGTATTCACTCCGGTAGTGGTCGGGTGTATTCTGCATATGGATCAAAATCACACGGCTCTGTTCAGTATTTAGTGTCTGCTGCCAAGACGTGCAGATCAGCTGCGGCTGCTGCCAAAGCGAATAATAGCTGGTCAGTGTAGATGTCGGACCCTCAATAATCTGGGTTCAAAGGATATATTATATACCTGGACAACCCTTTTAACCCCTTTACTCCCGAGGGTTGTTTGCATGTTATTGACTGGGCCAATTTTTACAATTCTGACCACTGTCCCTTTATAACGTTATAACTCTGGAACACTTCAACGGATCTTGGTGATTCTGAGGTTGTTTTCTCTTGACATATTGTACTTTATCTTAGTGGTAAAATTTCTTCGATATGACTTGTGTTTACTTATGAAAAATACGGAAATATGGGGAAAATTTTTAACATTTTGCAATTTTCAAACTTTAAATTTTTATGCCCTCAAATCAGAGAGATATGTCACACAAATTACTTAATAAATAACATTTCCCACTTGTCTACTTTACATCAGCACAATTTTGGAAACAAAATTTTTTTTGTTAGGAAGTTATAAGGGTTAAAAGTTGACTAGCGATTTCTCATTTTTACAACAAAATTTACAAAACCATTTTTTTTTAGGGACCACATCACATTTAAAGTCACTTTGTGGGGTGTACATGACAGAAAATACCCAAAAGTGACACCATTCTAAAACCTGCACCCCTCAAGGTGCTCAAAACCACATTCAAGAAGTTAATTAACCCTTTACGTGCTTCACAGGAACTGAAGCAATGTGGAAGGAAAAAATTAACGTTTAACTTTTTTTTTTACAAAAAATTTACTTCAGAACCGATTTTTTTTTTCCACAAGTGTTAAAAGAGAAAATAAACCACAACATTTGTTGTGCAATTTCTCCTGAATACGCCGATACCCCATATGTGGGGGTAAACCACTGTTTGGGCACATGGCAGAGTGCGGAAGAGAAGGAGCGCCGTTTGACTTTTTCAATGCAGAAACTGGAACGGAGATTGGACGACATGTTGTGTTTGGAGAGCCCCTGATGTGCATAAACAGTGGAAACCCCCACAAGTGACACCATTTTTGAAACTAGACCCCCTAAGCAATTTATCTAGATGTGTGGTGAGCACTTTGAACGCCCCAAGTGCTTCACAGACGTTTTTGCCCCAAATTTTTATTTTCACAAGGGTAACAGGAGAAATTAGTCTCGCAAAGTTGTTGTGCAATTTGTCCTGGGTACGCCGATACCCCATATGTGGGGGTAAACCACTGTTTGGGCGCATGGCAGAGCTCAGAAGCGAGGGAGCACTGTTTGACGTCTTGAACGCAAAATTGTCTGGAATCAATGGTGGGCGCCATGTCGCATTTGGAGAACCGCTGATGTAACTAAACAGTGGAAACCCCTTAATTCTAACTCCAACCCTAACCAACAACTCCTAACCCTAATCCAACCTAACCTACCTAACACCTAACCCACACCAACCCTAACCCATAACCATCCTAATCACAACCCTAACCCCAACACCCCTAATCACAACCCTAACCATATCCCTTACACATAGAATGACTTTGATTAGTGAATGTGATAGGCCGCTCTGAACAAATGTGTTTTGAGGGAGCGCCTGAAACCATGCAAATTGTGGATAGTCCTAATTTCTTGGGGTAGAGCATTCCAGAGGATTGGCGCAGCGCGGGAGAAGTCTTGGAGTCGGGAGTGGGAGGTACGGATTAGTGCAGAGGTTAGTCGAAAGTCGTTTGCAGAGCGCAGCAGTCGGTTAGGATGAGGAGGAGATGTAGGGGGGTGCTGCACTGTGGAGAGCTTTGTGGGTGAGAACAAGTACTTTGAATTGGATCCTAAAATGAATGGGCAGCCAGTGTAAGGACTGGCGAAGAGCGGACGCGTCCGAGTACCGATTAGCCAGATGGATGACCCTGGCTGCTGCATTATGGATGGACTGGAGAGGGGATAGTCGAGTAATGGGGAGGCCAAATAAATAAATCCCCAACAGTGTCACCAGCAAAGCACCCGCACACCATCACATCTCCTCCTCCATGCTTCACGGTGGGACAAGGCATGTAGAGTCCATCCGTTCACCTTTTCTGCGTCGCACAAAGACACGGTGGTTGGAACCAAAGATCTCAAATTTGGACTCATCAGACCAAAGCACAGATTTCCACTGGTCTAATGTCCATTCCTTGTGTTCTTTAGCCCAAACAATTCTCTTCTGCTTGTTGCCTGTCCTTAGCAGTGGTTTCCTAGCAGCTATTTTACCATGAAGGCCTGCTGCACAAAGCCTTCTCTTAACAGTTGTTGTAGAGATGTGTCTGCTGCTAGAACTCTGTGTGGCATTGACCTGGTCTCTAATCTGAGCTGCTGTAAACCTGCGATTTCTCCTTCGTCTCATTGGGGGACACAAGACTGTGGGTGTATGCTACTGCCGCTAGGAGGCTGACACTAAGTAAATATAAAAAAAGGTTAGCTCCTCCTCCGCCGTATACACCTCAGCACTAACCCAGTTCATGCTTAGTGTCTGATGGAGGCACACGTCTGTTTTCTTCCAGACCATTTTTTTTTTTTTTCCTCTCAACTTTCCCACGAAGATTAGATAGGGGCGACGGACCCTTTTGAAGGGGTCCGATCTCCCCAAACCATCAACGGGCGAGCACGTGGAGTGAAGCCTCCACGTATCCTTTCCCGCAACGTGGGACATGATGCCGGACTCAGCCCTGACCACCCTAGAGTATTGAAACCCTAGGCTGTACAGTGGCAGGAGATAGTCCGTGCTGCCCCCACTGCACCACCAATGCCAGACTGCGGTGCTGCAAGGAGGCGGACGGTCCCTCTCCTCATCCCCCGAAGGGGTGATGGAGTTAGGGTGCCTGCACCGTCCCCATTTTTTGGTTTGCCCCCCCTCTAAGTTGAGACTGGGGAGACGCTGGGACTGTTGTCCACTACAAGCAACAGAGACGGAACCTGAACCCACCTTCAGAGAAGCCAAGGATCGGTGTGGGGCCGAGGGATGTGCTGGAGGGTCAGGAACAAGCGCTTCGCTGGCAGCCAGGAGCATGGGAGAGATAGGCCGGGCTCCGTCCCAGAGAGGCGGTAGGTGATTCAGCCTGGCTTCAGCCAGGAGCAGGGGGCCGGGCTCCGGTCCCCGGCCTGAGCTCCTCCCCCTAAACAGCGTCATCTTCCGGCGGCCCGCCCCCCGGCTTCTGGGCGGCCGCCGCCAAAAATTTAGCCCCCGGCTTCGGCCGGGGACTAGGCCGCGGGCGGAAATTTAGTCCCCGGCTTCGGCCGGGGACTAGGCCGCGGCGTCTAATCTTGCTCCCGGCTTTGGCCGGAAGATAGGCCGGGCTCCGCCTCCTGGCAGCGACACCTCCGGCGGGCCCGCCCCCTGTTTTTTTGGGCCTTCTTTAGAAATTTAGGCTGCGGTTTCGGCCAGCGCCTAGGCCGCGGCCGGAAATTTAGTCCCCGGCTTCGGCCGGAGACTAGGCCGCGGCCGGAAATTGAGTCCCTGGCTTTGCCCGGCGCTAGGCCGCGCCTCGTGACCCCTCCCCCCCTAGGCTCGGCTATTTAGGCACGCCCCCTCTGAAAGGGAGGCGCGCTTTTTTGAAGTCTGGAGCCTCCGTCTTCTCTCTTGCGCCCAGTGACCCTTTACAGCAGTGGACGCAAGCGCTTCGCAGGACGGGCATCCCATCATTGTTAGACATTCGGGGATACAGGACTGGGGTAAGTGCTACTACCTCCAGCCTGGTTGCTCCCTTCGCTGCGCTCCACTCCGCTACACCGCACCGCCACATCCAAATAATTGCTGGAAGAACTCTGTGACAGATCCAGTATGTCCAGAAGGGCTAAGACCCACACGGTGCTGTATACGGCATGCATTGCCTGTAGGTCCCCTTTTCCGCACGCCCAGACTAATCGGGTCTGTGAAGCCTGTGACTCCGAACGGGCTCAGGAGCCTTCACCTATAGCCGAGCCCAGTGCGTCAGGTCCCCCGGAATGGGCCCTATCTCTGTCTCAATCTATGGCGTCACTAACGAGAGCAATCGAGTCCCTTCAAGCTCCCGATAGGAGCAGGGACAGTGGTTCATCCGTCTTGGCTACGGCTCAGGAACCTCCGGCCTGCAGGGGCCGTGCTCTCACCAGGCAGACACAGGGGAAGCGAACCCACACTGTGTCGCCTATGCCGTCTGGGGCCTCGGCATCCTTCAGTTCTGTTTCTCGCTCTCCCTCACCTTTGGGGGCGAGTGATCAATATTCGGATTCCGATTCTGAAGGTTCCCTCAATTTAGAAGCACCAAGTTGTCAGGAGACAATTGACAGTCTAATTGAAGCTGTCAATCAATCCCTGGGGGTAGACGACGAGTCCACCTTGGCCTCTGGTCATAAGGTGTCCTTCAAACGAGCCAGGCAAACTCATAAGGTTTTTGGTGCTCATCCTGAGTTTGAAGAGCTGGTGCAGCGCCACCGGGAAAAGCCGGACAAACGCTTCGCAGGACAAAAGGCTATTAATACCAGATATCCTTTTTCTCCCGAACTTCTGAAGAAGTGGGCGGAATCTCCTGCGGTCGACCCTCCGGTATCGCGTTTAGCGTCCAAGACGCTTCTCTCTCTTCCCAACGGTTCCTCGATCAAGGATCCAACGGACCGTCTGATTGAGAGCTTGGCCCGCTCAGTGTTTGAGGCATCAGGCTCTGCTCTCTCTCCTTCTTTTGCAGCATCTTGGGTTGCTAAGGCCATGATATCCTGGTCGGAGTCTCTAAATAGAGCTCTCCAGGAATAGAAGTGCCGTCTGAAGTAACTGAGATCTCTAATCAGATAGCTCTTGCAGGAGACTTCTTAATTAACGCTTCCATGGATGCGGCAAATTGCGCAGCTCTAGCTGCTGCCAATGCGATTGCTATCAGAAGATCCTTGTGGTTAAGAACTTGGCGAGCGGACTCAACCTCAAAGAAATCACTCACATCCTTACCGTATCAGAGTGGCCGGTTATTTGGCGAGAAGCTGGATCAGCTCATATCTGATGCGACAGGAGGGAAGAGCAGTGTCCTTCCTCAGCAAAAGATTAGACAGCCTTTTCGCCGACAACTTCAGCCTCGGTTTAGGGCTTTTCGTAACCCAGGTTGGGCCGCAACAGCCACCTCCAGCGGCACAGGACGACCTAATCAGGCCAGAGATCGCCAGGTCTCCTACAAGACCAACCCTTTGGGAAGAATGCGATCTCAACAGCCAAGATCTAGAGGGTCTAAACCCCAAAGATATTCGGACAAATGACTGGAGGCAGAATCCGGTCAATTCGTCCAGAGTAGGCGGCCGCTTACTCTGGTTTCGCCCCACTTGGCTGTCAATTACTCACGACGAGTGGGTCAGGGAGTTAGTCACCTCAGGGTACAAAATAGAATTTATCAGCCTGCCGTCAAATCGTTTTTTTTCCCTCGCGTCTTCCCAAAAAAGATTCCCGGGTTCACGCCTTATTCAAGGCGGTCGAATCTCTTCGGTGCAGCGGGGTCATTGTTCCTGTACCAGAGGTCGAAAAGGGTCAAGGGTTCTATACCAATCTGTTCATAGTACCCAAGAAAGACGGCACTGTAAGGCCTATTTTGGACCTAAAACGTCTGAACCAATTCGTCAGGATTCAACATTTCCGAATGGAGTCTCTCCGCTCGGTCATTGCAAGCATGGAAAAGGGGGAATTTCTAGCGTCAATAGACATTCAGGATGCATATCTTCATATTCCCATATTCCCTCCTCATCAAAGGTTTCTTCGATTCGACATCGGCGATCTTCACTTTCAGTTCGCAGCCTTGCCCCTCGGGCTAGCCACAGCCCCCAGGGTGTTCACAAAGGTTATGGCTGCTGTTGTGTCCATTCTGCACTCCCGGGGGATAGTCATCTTGCCATACTTAGACGATCTCCTCATCAAGGGTCCGTCCTTTCAAGCCTGCGAGGAAAGTGTCAACATTACGCTAGACACCCTTGCTCGCTTAGGGTGGCTGGTGAATCTAAAAAAGTCGTCTCTTGTGCCATCTCGAAAGATCACCTTTTTGGGGATGATCTTCAACACTGCTCAGGGGTTGATAACTCTTCCTCGAGACAAGGCCCTAGTTCTCCGTCAGGAGGTACGGGTCCTTCGCCAACCGATACCTCACACCATCCGGTTTTGCATGAGGGTCCTAGGAAGGATGGTGGCGGCAATCGAGGCCATTCCATTTGCCCAGTTCCATCTCCGCTCCCTCCACATATCTTGGCAATATGGAACAGGAGCCCTTACTCGCTCAATCTTCGGTGCCGTCTGTCCCTGCAGGTCAGACAGACGCTCACATGGTGGACAAACAGCACCACTCTCCTCCAAGGGCGATTTTTTCCTCCAGTCCATTGGCTGGTAGTCACAACAGACGCCAGCCTTCTCGGATGGGGAGCAGTGTTTCGTCACTATACACCCCAGGGGGCATGGTGTCGGCAGGAATCAACCCTCCCGATCAATGTTCTAGAGATCCGAGCTGTTCGGCTGGCTCTGAAGAGTTTTCACCATCATCTGGCTGGCTGCCCTGTCCGGATACAATCGGACAATGCCACGGCGGTGGCATACATAAATCATCAGGGGGGTACCCGCAGCAGGGCGGCATGCACGAGGTAAAACATATTCTGACCTGGGCAGAGAGAAATCACTCTGTGATATCAGCGGTCCACATTCCGGGCGAGGAAAACTGGGCAGCGGATTTCCTCAGCCGTCAGGGGATAGCGTCAGGGGAATGGTCGCTACATCACAAAGTTTTTCAGCAGATATGTCTACGCTGGGGAACCCCAGATGTGGACCTGATGGCCTCCAGGGTAAACGCCAAGGTGCCCAACTTCGTCTCCCGATACCGGGATCCGCAGGCAATTGCAGTGGACGCCCTGGTTCTACCGTGGAATCAGTTTCATCTTCCATACTTGTTTCCACCGATAGCTCTGCTCCCAAGGGTGATCAGAAAGATCAGGTTAGAGGGGGTCCCAGCGATATTAATCGCTCCGGATTGGCCGCGTCGTTCATGGTACGCAGAGCTAGTACAGTTGCTCGCCGACGCACCCTGGCGTCTGCCAGAACGCGTGGATCTTCTCTCCCAGGGCCCAGTCTACCACCAGAGCTCAGCGGTCCTGTGTTTGACGGCCTGGCCATTGAATCTTGGATCCTAACCAGGACTGGATTTTCCAAAAAAGTCGCTGCTACAATGGCTAGCGCTCGGAAACCCACCTCGGCCCGTATCTACCATGGTACTTGGAAGGTCTTTTTTGCATGGTGCAGGGAACAGGGTTGTTCCCCGCTTCTGTTTTCAATTCCAAACATTCTGTCTTTTCTCCAAGCGGGCCTAGATTCAGGTCTAGCTCCAAGTACTCTTAGACGACAGATATCAGCCTTGTCGGTTCTTTTTCAGAGAAGAATCGCGTCTAATTTACAGGTTAAGACCTTTATTCAAGGGGTTGTCCATATAGTACCCCCCTACAGGACTCCCTTAGAGGTTTGGGATCTTAATCTGGTCCTAGGAGTCCTGCAGGAATCTCCATTTGAGCCTCTTCAGGAGGTTTCCCTGACTTACCTGTCATGGAAAGTGGTGTTTTTGGTAGCCATAACATCCATAAGGCGGGTTTCGGAGCTGGCAGCACTGTCTTGTCGAGCTCCGTACTTACTTTTCCATCATGATAAGGTAGTGCTCAGGCCAACACCACCTTTTTTGCCTAAAGTCGTGTCCTCATTCCATATTAATGAGGACATTGTTTTGCCCTCATTTTGCCCAGCTCCGACTCACCGAGTGGAGAAGGCTCTCCATACGTTGGATCTGGTGAGAGCACTCAGGAGATATGTATCTCGGACAGCATCCTTTCGGCAGACGGACACGCTGTTTATCCTCCCCTAGGGTCGCAGGAAGGGACTCGCTGCCTCTGGTCAACTTTAGCCAGATGGATACGGTTGACCATTCAGGAGGCCTACCGCATCAGAGGCGCTGTGGTTCCCGCAGGAATCAAGGCTCACTCCACCAGGGCAGTGGGTGCCTCCTGGGCTCTTCGGCATCAAGCTTCGGTGGAACAGGTTTGCAAGGCGGCAACCTGGTCCAGTCTGCATACTTTTTCCAAACATTATAATGTCCATACTCAGGCTTCAGCGGATGCAAGTCTGGGTAGAAGGATTCTTCAGGGCGCGGTAGCGCACCTATAGGCAATGCCTGTCATAAATTACACTGTGGAGTCGGTTTCCCACCCAAGGGACTGCTTTGGGACGTCCCACAATCTTGTGTCCCCAATGAGACGAAGGAGAAATACGGATTTTTGTGTTACTCACCGTAAAATCCTTTTCTCCGAGACGCTCATTGGGGGACACAGCACCCTCCCTAATAGCCGGATGGCTTCGTTTTGGAGTTGATTCTATGTTTGGGTCTATGTCAGTAGTTTTACTTCTGGATATATTGTACCTGTGTTAACACTGATTTATTCTTTAGCCTCCTACTGCTTTTTGCACTAAACTGGGTTTGCCTGCGGCCAGTGCTGAGGTGTATACGGCGGAGGAGGAGCTAACCTTTTTTTATATTTACTTAGTGTCAGCCTCCTAGCGGCAGTAGCATACACCCACAGTCTTGTGTCCCCCAATGAGCGTCTCGGAGAAAAGGATTTTACGGTGAGTAACACAAAAATCCGTATTTCTGAGTCTGGTGACTCGGATAAACTTATCCTCAGAAGCAGAGGTGACTCTTGGTCTTCCTTTCCTGGGGCGGTCCTCATGTGAGCCAGTTTCTTTGTAGCGCTTGATGGTTTTTGCAACTGCACTTGGGGACACTTTCAAAGTTTTCCCAATTTTTCGGACTGACTGACCTTCATTTCTTAAAGTAATGATGGCCACTCGTTTTCCTTTACTTAGAATGTGTATTATGGCAAGAAAAAAACAGCTAACAGTCTATTCAGTAGGACTATCAGCTGTGTATCCACCAGACGTCTGCACAACACAACTGATGGTCCCAACCCCATTTATAAGGCCAGAAATCCCACTTATTAAACCTGACAGGGCACACTTGTGAAGTGAAAACCATTTCCGATGACTACCTCTTGAAGCTCATCAAGAGAATGCCAAGAGTGTGCAAAGCAGTCATCAAAGCAAAAGGTGGCTACTTTGAAGAACCTAGAATATAAGACATAATTTCAGTTGTTACACACTTTTTTGTTAAGTATATAATTCCACGTGTTAATTCATAGTTTTGATGCCTTCAGTTTGAATTTACAATTTTCATAGTCATGAAAATACAGAAAAATCTTTAAATGAGAAGGTGTGTCCAAACTTTTGGTCTGTACTGTATATGACTAAGCATGAATCCTAATTATGCCTGTGTTCAGCCGTCGTACATATAATAGATATTACATGATTGTAGTTAAATAACCATGTGGTGCACAGGGGTGAACGTTCTAAAATCAGAAGAAACACCATAAACAAATGTCTGTTGGTAGGTCAAGCAACATTAATACACGCCATTGTGCCTTTTACGTATACGGGGGGAGAATTCTCCCACAGTGATATATATCTGCAAATGCTGTGTACCGTATGTATCTCACACTACCGTATCAACTACTAAATCTGCAGGATTCTCTATCACCAGACGCCAGGGGTCACACTGGCAATTTGGTGCACATTGTCTAAATTTTCAAGCACAGTTATTTATGGGTTGACCGCTTTTAAGCTACAAGTCTGCAGTCACTGCAGACTTGTGAATCCTCCCATTGCACATGCTGCGTGCTATGAGACTTCTCCGGTGCCAGCCGCAATATCAAGCAGCCATGTGAGAGCAAGTATGCGATATGCACAACTTTCCAGCATATTTTAACCTGATCTGCGCAGCCTCCCGCAATGGAAGTGTATTGAATGTGGACAGGAGTACGCATATCACATACTTGAAGCCACATTATCTCCTGACACCGGATAATCCTCACAGCACACACTGTGTGTGATGTGAGGATTCACAAGTCTGTAGACACATCAAGTGACTGCAGACTTGTAGCGTACAGACAGGGCTATCCAGTGCATACAGCTGCAGGTTTCATAGGTATAATATTATAATGTTTTGGTACCTTAAGAGTCACTGACTACTTTTATATTTGCAGACTTTCTTTCCCATTCTTTCTCCATTTTGGAGCTCAGATTTCTTTTTCACCATGTATTACCCGATCTGAGTGGGAAGATGGTATTAGATGTAGGCTCAAGACTTGGAGCAGTCCTTTATGCGGTAAGACTTGAGATAACGAGTATTTCAGTCTAATAATTTGACATGTGCCTTGTTGATCGTAAGAGTGAAAGAACTGACTTGTTCCCTTTATATTTTGAAACATGGCCATTGAAGTGGGGAAAAAAAAAGATAGATACTATCTGTATTTGGGAAATGAACATTCGGAGGCCAGGAAGGGCGACTACAGTCGTAGCAATGTGCCATCGCTTATTTTATTGGAGAAATCCTTGATATCTTGTGTAATTCTATGAAATATAGATATGGTTGTATCCCACCAACCCCAATAAAGTTATCCTGTAAATGAATTCCATAGTTATTAAAGAAGAGCTGTCACTTAAAACTAATGTGTTATATTAAAAAAAAAGTCCCCTAGCTCCCGATTCTGCCGCTCTTTTCTGTTTTGTGCTGCGTCGCTCCATTGCAGAGGTATTCACATTTGTTGCTTTTGGAGTGCAGTATGTGAAATCTCTCCCTGTAGTGCAACTGGGTGTTTCTTCAAGCTAAGTGCACACGTTCAGGATTATTCGCGTTTTTTTCGCGGCAAAAAACGCATGAATTAAGCATCCTAACATTTAGAATGAATTCCGCAATTTTTGTGCACATGGTGCGTTTTTTTCCACGAAAAAAACGCATCACGGAAAAAGAAGCAACATGTTCATTAATTTCGAGTAATTCTAGCCTTTTTACCGCTATATTGAACTAGAAAGTTTAGGGAAAAATCGCAAAATCCGCGCAAAAAAACGCACCAAAAACGCGCAAAATCGTGCAAAAAAACCCGCACGTTTTTACCGCGTAAAAAGTCCGGTTTTGCTCAGGAAAATTCTGCACACATTCCTGAATGTGTGCACTTAGCCTCAGAGTCTTCTTTGGGGGCGTGCGCTTTCATTCTTCTTTTCCCAGACACTGCTAATCACAGCTTGGCAGAAGCATCTGAGACTTCTAGATCATCTGATCTGTGACGGCACACACCACCAGAGAAGACTCTGAAGAAACGCCCAGTTGCACTACAAGCAGACATTTCACATATTGCGCTCTAAAAGCAATAAATGTGAATATCTTTGTTAACGGGTGATGCAGCTTGCAATGGAAAACGGTGACATAATCAGAGGAGCTTGGGGAATTTTTCATGGTATTTTCACTCAATTTGTTTGCTCAAGTGACAGGTCTGCTTTAAGAGGAAGCAGTAATTTATAAAGGTCAAGCTCTACTCCATGTTTACTATATAGAATAGACTGTAAATCTAAAATGTAGCTTCTTTGTTATTTATCAGAACGTATAAATATTGAGAAGTTGCATGTATATGACTTTGTGCATTATGGATCATAATACATGTGGCAGGCAGAAGTGTCCTGCACAGCGCATAACATCGTTTTTTCTCTATCGCTTCATTGAGGGACACAGGAACCATGGGTGTATGCTGCTGCCACTAGGAGGCTGACACTATGCATATGCAAAAAAAGGTTGGCTCCTCCTCTGCAGTATACACCCCACCGACTGGCATCAAGCTAATCAGTTTTAGCTTAGTGTCAGTAGGAGGTGGACGCAGGTCTCTATTGAGACCCACATCTACCTAATGTGCGTCGTTCCTTTTCAGGTTTTTTCCGGAGGGATACAGTGTGAACAGTCACTACTGTACTCCCACGCAGAGACTATGAGTACGGCGTGTACTGCCACCCCGTATCCTCATATGTTACTTTGGCAGGACCCTATATTCCCTAACACGGACGTGTGTTTAGGTGACCACGGAAAAGACCTGGGCCTGCCTCCGTTTCCCACCTACTAGCCCACCAGAGCCTGTCGGTTGAGGAGATGCGGACGTCATACAACTGGATTCCGGACGTCCGTCTATCTTCAGAGGTATTGTCCCTCTTTCCTCCATAGCAAAGAAGATAGAAGAAAAGAAGACAAGAATGGAAGAATAAAAAAAAAAAAGGAAGAGTATGGGGGAAGTGGCGATCCGCTCACAGGGTCTCATCATTCCGGGCTCTTACCTGCGGATCAGAAGCTGCCTCTTATGTACCCCCGAGCCCCCCCCCCTTCCCCAGGTGACCTGCAACTTCAGGTGCCTGGTCGCGCCGCAAAACGCTGCTTGTGGAGGCCCCCCTTTTAATGCAGCTTCATCACTTCTTGTAGGGGCCCCTATCTAATGCCTTTTAATGCTTTTAGTGCTTTTCGGTGACTTCTGCGCCGCCCCTCCCCCGGCGGCCGCAGGCTCTAATCGAGGCTCTGGCTTCATTTTGGGCCTAGTCTTAGCGCCGGCTCTGCCCCCTTCCTTCCAGCCTTCCGGGCGGGCTTTTCTCCCGCCCGTCTTTCCTTAGAACGCTGTCTTAGGCTCCGCCCACCTCTCTCAGCCCTCTGGTGGACCGCAGCCGCCATATATGCGACTCAACCCGGCGTTTTTTTTGCACCGCCCCTTTGTCCACTGCTTAGAGCGGGATTCCTCAGCAGCGCGCGCTTTTCTCCAGCCGGATTCCATCTTCGCCTCGTGCAGGACGACTTCTCCCAGAGCCTCTGATATCCCTCACACCTGAGGGACAGCATTCAGGAACCGTCAATAGCTCTGCCCTGCAGAGCTGACACCCTCCTCTGTCTTTTCTCTGTCCCCCAACCTTCTGGCATCAGTTAGTGGGACTCTCACCATGCCTAAGCACAAGGGAGAGCCTGCTCGCCCCCCACCTTCCTCTTCCTCCTCCACTCTGGTCAGACACTTTGTATGCTCTTCCTGTAAAAGCAGACTCCCTTCAGGTCAGTCATCTCCCTCTGCCAGGCCTGCAGCGACCCCACGGTACCCACCCAGGATTCCCCGCCTACCCCAGGAGGTTCTGAGCCCCCTACCCCGGAGTGGGCCTCTTCTCTGTCACAATCTGTGGCGGACCTCACCAGGGTGTCACAGACCCTAGTGTCCGTATTAGACAGATTGCCCCACTCAACTCCCGCAGTCGCCAGTGGGTCATCCCCATCCTTCCAACCCAGACCGTAAAATGCCTAGACTGGAGCACCGTTCTAGGTCCTCTTCCCGCTCCGCCTCACCAGACGACCTTTCATGGAGTGATCCCTCTCTAGCGCCCTCCTCTCCGGAGTCAGGCGAAGCGTCTTCGGACGCGCTTTCGTAAGACGAGTCGGACCTGGATTCAGAACAGGCCTCCAGCATGGCTGATATGGTGCAGAGCCTGATTGTTGCAGTCAATCAGACCTTATGCATCAAGGATACCGCCACGGAATCCGCAGATCAGGCGGTTTCGTTCAGACAGTCCAAACCACCTTCCAAGGTTTTTGCCCCACATACTGAGTTTTTGGAGATACTCAAGAAGGAGGGAGAATCAGACCAGGCGTTTTCACAGAGGGAAGCGCCTCGGCATCCTATATCCCTTCTCTCCGGAACTCGCCACTAACTGGATGATCTCCCCTGCAGTGGACCCACCGGTCTCCAGATTGTCCACCAATACGGTCCTTCCGCTTTCTAATGCAGCTTCCCTTAAGGATGCCAACAATAGAATTATAGAATCACTGGCAAAATCATCCTTTGAAGCGGCCGCCTCTACCTAATGCCCGGCCTTTGCCTCCACTTGGGTCTCAAAGGCCATAGCCAGATGGGCCAAACAACTCCGCAAGGGCATCATGGCTGGAGCCCCTCAGAGAGAGCTTGCTGAGCTTGCCAACCAAATTTCCCATGCTGGGCAATATTTAGTATCGGCCTCCCTGGATGCCGCGTCCTGCGCTGCTCAGGCATCCAGCAATACTGTGGCCATCCGGAGGAACATTTGTCTCAAAGCTTGGCAAGCAGACCTTTTGGTCAAAGAGGTCGCTCACAGGCCTCCACTTCCAGGGAGACCGTCTGTTCGGCTCTTAGTTGGGTCAGATCATTAAAGAGGCAACGGGAGGCACGAGTTCCCTCCTCCCTCAGTCCAAGCCTCGCAGACCCATTCAAAGGCGACAGTTCCGCTCCTTTCGGCCTTTCGCCGTTTCCCGACGTCGGAGGATTCCTCTGGTCAGCGCAGGTCGCAGAATCGCCAGGTCAAGAAGAAACCTTCCTTCAAGCCCACTCCTTCCTGGCGTTCCCATAACTCCCACGGTAGATCCGCTGGGTCAAGACCCGGCAGATCTTCCTCGGCATGACTCGGCTCCAGGACCCAGCGTTCCTCCAAGCTCGGCGGTCGTCTCCTGCTGTTTAGGGACGTTTGGCTCGACTTAGTGGAAGACGCTTGGGTCAGGGAGGTTGTATCCTCATGATACAAAATAGAGTTCACTTCCGTCCACGACATCGGTTTTTCGTATCCCGCCCCCCAAGGGATTCTACCTTGGTCCGGGTTTCTTTGCATCCATCGACTCCCTTCACAGGTCTGGGGTTATTGTTCCCGTTCCACAGCGAGAACGCTTCACAGGTTTCGATTCAAACCTGTTTGTTGTGCCAAAGGAGGGTGGCTCGGTCCGTCCCATTCTGGACCTCAAGTTGCTGAACAGGAGGGTTCGCCTGCGTCACTTCAGGATGGAGTGTCTTCGTTCAGTAATCTCTTCCATGGAGACACAGAAATTTCTGTGCTCCATAGACATCCAAAACGCCTACCTCCACGTTCCTATTTGCCCAGCTCATCAGAGGTTCTTGCGTTTTGCAGTTCAGCAGAACCATTTTCAGTTTGTCGCCCTGCCGTTCGGCCTTGCGACCGCTCCCAGGGTCTTCACCAAGATCACGGCTTCATTGATGGCCATCTTGAGAATCTGAGGCCTGGTTCTCATTCCATACCTCGACGACATCCTCATCAAGGCCCCGTCCCTCCCACAGGCCCAAGAAAGCCTGTCCATCGTTCTCGACACCTGGCCCGCTTCGGGTGGATCGTCAACAGGAAGAAGTCCTGCCTTGTTCCATCCCAACGCCTGGTCTTCCTGGGGATGCTATTCGATACTCGACAGGCGAAGGTTTTTCTCCCAAAGGAGAAAAGAGCAATCCTCCAGCAGGGAGTTCAGTCTCTGCAGGGCCCTCAGTTTCCTTCCTTCCGGTCAGCAATGAGGGTGCTGGGCAGAATGGTTGCAGCCTCAGAGGCAATCCCCTTTGCGCAGTTTCACTTGAGACCTCTTCAACGAGCTATCCTGTCTCGGTGGGACAGGTCTGTCCGGTCGTTTAGATCGTCCGCTTCATCTCCCTCTCAGAGTCAAGCAGTCTCTCAACTGGTGGCTTTCATCCCCCCTCATCCTCCAGGGCCGGTCCTTCCTGCCAGTCCACTGGCAGGTTATAACGACGGACGCAAGCCTTCTGGGCTGGGGGGCAGTTTTTCACCATCTGACGGCTCAGGGTCGTTGGTCAGCACAGGAGTCCTCCCTACCGATCAACATCCTCAAAATCAGGGCCTCTCCCTCCTTCACTGGCAAACGCTTCTCACGGGCCTGCCGGTCAGAATTCAGATGGACAATGCCACGGCTGTGGCGTACGTCACTCACCAAGGAGGGACCAGAAGTCCCCTGTCAATGGCCGAGGTGCCAGGATCCTTCATTGGGCGGAGGTGACAGTTCCGGCAATATTCGCTGTGCATATTCCTGGCGTAGACAACTGGGCTGCCGACTTCCTCAGCCGCGAGGGTCTCGCGGCAGGAGAATGGTCCCTGCATCCGGACGTCTTCCATCAGATCTGTCTTCGATGGGGGACTCCGGACGTGGACCTCATGGCGTCCCGGCTGAACAGGAAGGTTCCTCGGTTCTTCTCCAGGTCCCGCGACCCTCTCGCGTTGGACGCCGATGCTCTGGCCATTTCCTGGTCGCGGTTCGCTCTTTCCTATCTATTCCCTCCTCTGCCCCTTCTTCCCAGATTGCTGAAGAAGATCAAGGCGGAAGGGGTGCCGGTCATTCTGATCGCCCCAGATTGGCCCAGGAGGTCTTGGTTCGCAGATGTCGTCAATCTTCTGGCGGACGCCCCCTGGCGACTCCCAGACAGACCAGTTCTTCTGTCACAGGGTCCGATCTGCCACCTGAGTTCTCGGTCGCTCAATTTGACGGCGTAGCTGTTGAGACCGCGATATTGAGAGCATCCGGTTCTCCGATCGGGTGATTCCCACCATGACCCAGGCCAGAAAACCTTCGTCCTCTAGGGTCTACTATCGCACTAGGAAGGGCTATTTTCGCTGGTGTGAGTCCAATGTCATCCCGCCAATGAAGTTGTCGCTCCAGCCGTCTTGGCTTTTCTCCAAGCGGGACTGGACTCTGGTCTCTCTCTCTCTCTCTCTTGCTACTCTAAAAGGGCAGGTGTCAGCCCTTTCTATCATATTTTCAGAAGGCCTTGGCGTCTTGTCCTCAAGACAAGACTTTCCTTCAGGGAGTGGCACATATGACTCCCCCGTACCGGATTCCTGTGGACCCCTGGGACCTCAATCTCGTTCTGGAGGTCATGAGGAGTGCTCCCTTTGAACCTCTCAGAGAGGTCCCCCTCTCTGTTTTGTCCTGGAAAGTGGCATTTCTCGTGGTGATCACTTCTATCACACGGGTTTCAGAATTAGCATATCTGTCCTGTCGCCCCCTTTCCTGGTTCTTCACCAGGATAAGGTTGTGTTGCGGCCTCCGCCATCCTTTCTTCCCAAGGTGGTATCCACTTTTCACTTGAATGATATTGTCCTGCCTTCCTTCTGTCCGGCTCCGACTCATTCTCTGGAGCGTTCGTTGAACAGGCTGGACCTGGTCCGGGCAGTGAGGATCTACCTGGAGAGAACTGCTTCCTTCAGGAAGTCGGATCTTATGCTCGTCATTCCATTCGGG
The DNA here is from genome assembly GCA_033576555.1 of Oophaga sylvatica. NCBI lineage: Eukaryota > Metazoa > Chordata > Amphibia > Anura > Dendrobatidae > Oophaga > Oophaga sylvatica. Next base: position 431,299,483 of record JARQOD010000001.1, on the reverse strand, counting down.
GCGCAGAGAGGCCTGCCTGCCTCCAAGGCTACGATTGCGCGTTGGATTAGGACTGCAATATTGGAGTCTTACGGGTTAAGAACAGAGTGCCCCCTCTGGGATTAAAGCTCACGCCACCCGGGCAGTAGGCGCCTCCTGGGCGGTTCACCATGGGGCATCTGCCCTACAACTTTGCAGAGCGGCAACCTGGTCTTCCATCCACACGTTTGCCAAGTTTTACGAGGTCCACAACTACGCTTCGGTGGACGCCAGCCTAGTCAGAAGGATCTTGCAGGCGGCATTGGGGTCTTTGCCGACCTGAATGGAGTTTCTTGCCATTTTCTCCCACCCCAGGGACTTTGGGATGTCCCATGGTTCCTGTGTCCCCCAATGAAGCGATTGAGAAAACAGGATTTTGGTTACTTACCGGAAAATCTGTTTCTCGGAGCGCTCAATGGGAGACACAGCACTCTCCCATATGTTTACAACTCTTGTCCTTTTTTCTGATTGTTATGGTTATGATAGACAACTCAATCTGGTTGTTTGGTTCTGTCATGTTTCTTCTACTGCTTTCTCACTAACTGATTAGCTTGGTGCCAGTCGGTGGGGTATATACTGCAGAGGAGGAGCCAACCTTTTTTTGCATATGCATAGTGTCAGCCTCCTAGTGGCAGCAGCATACACCCTTGGTTCCTGTGTCCCCCAATGAGCGTTCCGAGAAACAGATTTTACGGTAAGCAACCAAAATCCTGTTGTATCTACCATAGAACCAAAGATAAATGATGCTGTATCCTAACGCATGAAGATACATTGTGCACCTTGATGGGAGGCACTACCAATTCGGCATGCCAAGTATAGTTTAATGCAGTGTTTCCCAAACTCCAGTTCTCAGGGACCCCACGGGTCATGTTTTCTGGATTTCCTTTGTATTGTGCAGATGGTGGAAGTATCAAGGCATCAGGAATTCTCTCACCTGTGCAACACTATGGAAATCCTGAAAACATGACCCGTGGAGTCCGTGAGGACTGGAGTTTGGTTAACACTGGTTTAGTGGATCAGCCCAAGACACGCAGCTATACTTTCACTTGACAATTGGATAATAGTTAATAACTTACTTTTCTGTGTTCTATATTCTACAGAATAATGACTGACCGAAATCCCATCAGTTTCAGAAATCGGCCTAATCGCATTGTGCTAGCAAAGCATTTGTTGATATCACAGCATATATTAGGAGCTTAATGTTTCTATATTTTCTTTCCGATGTAGGGTTATATTTACAGCTCTGCCAATAAGTTAGAAGGAGTAGAAATCAATGCTGAATTCTGTGAACTACAAGAGAAGATCATAAATAAGTATAATTTTTCTGATAGAATTCGGGTAAGTTGGATTTTTAGCGTAATGGGGCCAAAGTTCCCATTTTGTATTAAGAATTTATCAAATTGAATCACAGGTCTCCGGTCTGATGGCCACATCTGTAGTTCACAACTTAATAACATTTCGGGGTCTACAAAGTAGAATCGTCCAACAAAAAATGTGTATGCAGTATATACAGTGCTCAGCATAAATGAGTACACCCCCTTTGAAAAGTAAGATTTTAATCAAGATCTCACTGAATACAAGAACAATTTCCAAAATTTTGACAAGACTGAGTTTCATTTAACTTTTTTTTTCAACCCATAACATTAAATTAAGGTTAATAAAATAACTTTGATGACAAAATCTTCAGTGTAACGCATAATAGTTGATGTAAAAATGAGTACACCCAACATAAAAATCAACTACATCTAGTATTTCATCTGATAGATGGATGAGGAAAGGCTGCTCACCTGTGTAGAAGCCTTTCCCTTCCTGGTTTGTCCAATCAGCTGAGTCATTCCCTTGCTGCCTCCATTGTGTTCAGCACAGAGAGACTGGAGCAGTTGGAGGATCCAGCAGAGAAAATTCTAGTCTAGTGAACAGCTTCTCCATAGTCAGGAGAGGACAGCTCACCGACAAAGTGTGATATACAGGACCCCATGCAGAATTCTGACAGGGAGCATATTACATACTGTCAGCATTCTGCAGCCTAAGTACGCACACAAATTATACAGAAAGCCTCGACAACCCCTTTTAACCCCTCTCTGCCATCCGACGTACTATTCCGTCCATGTGACCCTGGACCTCATTCCCATGGACGGAATAGTACGTCATATGCGATCAGCTGCGCTCCCGGGGGGAGCGCAGCTGATCGCGGCGGGGTGTCAGCTGTTTATCACAGCTGACACCCAGCACTATGTGTCAGGAGCGGTCACGGACCGCTCCCGGCACATTAACCTCTGGCACACCGCGATCAAACATGATCGCGGTTGTACCGGGGGCACAGGGGAGGATCGCGCAGGGAGGGGGCTCCCTGCGCGCTCCCATGAGACCCTCAGAACAGCGTGATGTGTCGCGCTGTTCCGAGGGTCCGTCCTCCCTCCAGGTCCCCGGATCCAAGATGGCGCCGGGGTCCTGCAGGGAGGCGGCTTCCTCAGCGCCTGCTGAGAGCAGGCGCTGAGGAAGCCTGCAGCGATGCCAGAGCGATCGCTGGTGTGACAGAGTGCTGTGCACACTGTCACACCTGCGATCTGCTAAAATACTGTGATGTCCCACCCTGGGACAAAGTAAGAAAGTAAAAAAAAAAAAAAGTGGTAAAAAAAATCATAAAAAAAAATATATATATTCCCCAATAAATTCATTTCTTCCTGTAAATAAACAAAACAATAAAAGTACACATATTTGGTATCGCCGCGTCCGTAACGACCCCCCCTATAAAACTGTCCCACTAGTTAACCCCTTTAGTGAACCCCTTAAAAAAAAAAAAAATAAGCAAAAAATCAATGCTTCATCATCATACCGCCGAACAAAAAGTGGAATAACGCGATCAAAAAGACCAATATAAATAAACATGGTACCGCTGAAAACGTCATCTTGTCCTGCAAAAAAACGAGCCGTCATACAGCATCATCAGCGAAAAAATAAAAAAGTTACAGCTCGCAGAATAAAGCGATGCAAAAATAATATAGGAAATAATAATTTTTTATATAAAATTGTTTTTATTCTATAAAAGCGCCAAAACATAAAAAAATGATATAAATTAGGTATCACCGTAATCGTACTGACCCGAAGAATAAAACTGCTTTATCAATTTTACTACACGTGGAACGGTATAAACGCCTCCACCAAAAGAAATTCATGAATTGCTGATTTTTGTTCATTCTAACCTCCCAAAAATCAAAATAAAAAGCGATCAAAAAATGTCACGTGGTCATAAATGGTACCAATAAAAACGTCACCTCGTCCCGCAAAAAATAAGACCTCACATGACTCTGGGCCAAAATATGCAAAAATTATAGCTCTCAAAATGTGGTGATGCAAAAAACTATTTTTTGCAGTAAAAAGCGTCTTTTAGCGTGACAGCTGCCAATCATAAAACCCCGCTATAAATAGTAAATCAAACCCCCCTTTATCACCCCCTTAGTTAGGGAAAAATAATAAAATTTAAAAAATGTATTTATTTCCATTTTCCCGTTAGGGTTAGGGTTGCGGCTAAAGTTAGGGTTAGGGTTGGCGCTAACGTTAGGATTAGGGTTAGGGTTGGGATTAGGGTTAGGGGTGTGTTAGGGTTAGTTTGTGGTTAGGGTTGGGACTAGGGTTAGGGGTGTGTTGGGGTTAGGGTTGAGTTAGAATTGGGGGGTTTCTGCTGTTTAGGCACATCAGGGGCTCTCCAAATGTGACATGGCGTCTGATCTCAATTCCAGCCAATTCTGCGTTGAAAAAGTCAAACGGTGCTCCTTCACTTCTGAGCTCTGCCATGCGCCCAAACACTAGTTTACCCTCACATATGGGGTATCAGCGTACTCTGGACCCCCAAGAGTTATTGTGCAATTTGTCCTATTTCTTATGTTACCCTTGGGAAAATAAAAAACTGGGGGCGACAAAATCATTTTTGTAAAAAAAAAATTATTTTTTTGTTTTTACGGCAGTATGTTATAAAACTTCTGTGAAGCACTTGGGGCTTCATAGCGCTCACCACACATCTAGATAAGTTCCTTGTGGGGTCTATTTTCCAAAGTGGGGTCACTTGTGGGGGATTTCCACTGTTTAGGCGCATCAGGGGCTCTCCAAATGCGACATGACGCCCCCAGACCATTCCATCAAAGTCTGCAATGCAAAACATCACTACTTCCCTTCCGAGCCCAGACGTGCACCCATACAGTAGTTTTCTCCCACATATTGGGTATCAGCGTACTCAGGACAAATTGGACAACAACTTTTGGGGTCCCATTTCTCCTGTTACCCTTGTGAAATTAAAATATTGGGGGCGAAAAAAATCATTTTTGTAAAAAAAAAAAGATTTTTTATTTTTACGGCTGTACGTTATAAACTTCTGTGAAGCACTTCGGGGTTCAAAGTGCTCACCACACATCTAGATAAGTTCCTTGGGGGGGTCTAGTTTCCAAAATGGTGTCATTTGTGGGGGGTTTCCACTGTTTAGGCAGATCAGAAGCTCTCCAAACACGACATGGCATCTGCGTTGAAAAAGTCAAACGGCGCTCCTTCCCTTCCAAACTCTGCCATGCACCCAAACAGTGGTTTACCCCTACATATGGGGAATCAACGTACTCAGGACAAATTGCACAATAACTTTTGGAGTCTTGTTACCCTTGGGAAAATAAAAATTGGGGTGAAAAGATCAATTTTGTGGAAAAAATATGATTTTTTAATTTTACGGCTCTACGTTATAAACTTGTGTGAAGCACTTGGGGGTTCAAATTGCTCACCAAAGATCTAGATAAGTTCCTTAGGGGGTCTAGTTTCCCAAATGGGGTCACTTGTGGGGTGTTTCCACTGTTTAGGCACATCAGGGGCTCTCCAAATGCAACATGGCGTCCAATCTCAATTCCAGCCAATTTTGGTTGGAAAAAGTCAAATGGCGCTCCTTCCCTTCTGAGCTCTGCCGTGCGCCCAAACAGTGGTTCCCCCCACATATGGGGTATCCGTGTACTCAGGACAAATTGGACAACAACTTTTGTGGTCCAATTTCTCCTGTTACCCTTGGGAAAATAAAAAATTAGTGACTAAAAGATAATTTTTGTGGGGAAAAAAAATAGGATTTTTTATTTTCATGCCCGGGCATTATAAACTTGTGTGAAGCACTTGGGGGTTCAAAGTGCTCACCAAAGATCTAGATAAGTTCCTTAGGGGGTCTAGCTTCCAAAATGGGGTCACTTGTGGGGGGTTTCCACTGTTTAGGCTCATCTGGGGTACTACAAACGGAACATGACCCCCATCAATGTTTGCATTCCAAAACGTTACTGCTTCCTTCCCCCCCCCCCCACATATGGGGTATCAGCGTACTCAGGACAAATTGGACAACAACTTTTGGGGTCAAATTTCCTTGGGAAAAATCAAAAATTTGGGACTAAAAAATCATTTTTGTGGAAAATTGTTTTGTTTTTTTTTCACACCCAGGCATTATAAACTTTTGTGAAACACTTTGGGGTTCAAAGTGCTCACAACAGATCTAGATAAGTTCCTTAGGGGGTCTAGTTTCCAAAATGGTGTCACTTGTGGGGGGTTTCCACTGTTTAGGCGCATCAGGGGCTCTCCAAACGCGACATGGCGTCCAATCTCAACTCCAGACAATTTTAGTTTGAAAAAGTCAAACTGCGCTCCTTCCCTTACGAGCTCTGCCGTGTGCCCAAACAGTGGTTTTCCCCCACATATAGGGTATTGGCGTACTCAGGAGAAATTGCACAACAACTTTATCTGCCCATTTTCTCCTTTTTACCCTTGTGAAAATAAAAAAAAGTTTGTAAAAGATCATTTTTGTGGCTAAAAAGTTAAATATTCATTTTTTCCTTCCACGTTGCTTCAGCTCCTGTGAAGCACCTGAAGGGTTAATAAACTTCTTGAATGTGGTTTTGAGTAACTTGAGGGGTGCAGTTTTTAGAATGGTGTCACTTTTGGGTATTTTCTGCTATATGGACCCCTCAAAGTGACTTCAAATATGAGGTGGTCCCTAAAAAAAAAATGGCTTTGTAAATTTTTTTGTAAAAATGAGAAATCGCTGGTCAACTTTTAACCCTTATAACTTCCTAACAAAAAAAAATTTTGGTTCCAAAATTGTGCTGATGTAAAGTAGACATGTGGGAAATGTTATTTCTTAACTATTTTGTGTGACATATTTCTCTGTTTTAAGGAAAAAAAAATCAAAGTTTGAAAATTGCAAATTTTTCAAAATTTTCGCCATATTTGCGTTTTTTTCAAAAATAAACGCAAGGTATATCGAAGAAATTTTACCACTAACGTGAAGTACAATATGTCACAAGAAAACAGTCTCAGAATCGCGAAGATCCGTTGAAGCGTTCCAGAGTTATAACCTCATAGACAGTAGTCAGAATTGTAAAAATTGGCCCAGTAATTAACGTGCAAACCACCCTTGGGGGTGAAGGGCTTAATGGTTGGCGAGATGTTCCTTTCCTGAAATTCTGTGCCCCTTTTAACCTCATCCCTCCACAGGACTTGTTTCCAAAATGCATCAGGCTTGTTTAGATGTTCTTTTGCATACTTCTGACACTGAATTTTATGGCGAAAACACAGTATAGGTTTTCTTCTGATGACTCTTCCATGAAGGCCATATTTGTGCATGTGTCTCTGAACAGTAGAACAATGTACGACAACTCCATAGTCTGCTAAATCTTTCTGAAGGTATTTTGCAATCAAGCGGGGGGTTCTGATTCGCTTCTCTAGCAACCATACAGCAGCTCTCACTGAAACTTTTATTGGTCTTCCAGACCTTATCTTGACCTCCATTGTTCCTGTTAACTGCCATTTCTTAATTACTTCTCAAACCAAGGAAAGGGCAACTAGAAAACGCTTTGCTATCTTCTGATTGCCGTCTCCTGCTCTGTGAGCCTCCACCATTTTCAGAGTGCTAGGCCACTGCTTAGAAGGACCTATTATTATTATTATTATTATTATTATTATTATTTATATAGCACCATTGATTTCATGGTGCTGTACATGAGAAGAGATGACATCAAAATACAAATATCACTTACAGTAGACAAACTAACAATGACAGACTGGTACAGAGGGAAGAGGACCCTGCACTTGTGGACTTACATTCTACAGGATTATGGGGATGGAGACAGTAGGTCGGGGGGTTGCAGTAGCTCCGATGGTGTTAAGGTGGCTGCGTGGTCATTACAGGTTGTAAGCTTTTTTGAAGAGATGGGTTTTCAGGTTCCGTTTGAAGGATCCAAATGTGGTGGATAACCGGACATGTAGGGACACAGAATTCCAGAGGATGGGGAATATTCGTTAGAAATCCTGGAGGCGATTGGGTGAGGAGCAAATAAGCGTAGAGGAGAGAAGGAGGTCTTGCGAGGACCGGAGATTACATGAAGGAAGATACTCATGACTGCTGTTTTGTGGCACAAGGTTAGAGGAGGCTGGGTTTTTATAATGCTGGGAGATTTGCATCACCTGGCCTTTCCTAATGATGATGTTGAACAAACTATAACCCTAACAGGCTAAATAAGCTCTGAAATATTGGTTAAAATTATCTGTTCACACAAATCTCCAAGGGTGCCCAAAATGTAAAGGATGAAGGGGGGATATATAATTTAGTACATATATTATGGGGTTTTTTGCGCATAAAATATAAAAGAAATGTGTCATCTTTAACGTTAGCCCATTTAGAGATAATTTCATCTTCAACCTGGTTAACTGGTCACAATAACAGTCTGTAGGGTTGCGTACTCACTCGGCTGCGGTTGAGGTAGGCACAGGAAGCGGTATTTCTGAAATGTCCAAGCAAGTTTATTAAAACGGCATAAACTGCTCTGGATAGGAAACTATAACCCTAACAGGCTAAATAAGCTCTGAAATATTGGTTAAAATTATCTGTTCACACAAATCTCCAAGGGTGCCCAAAATGTAAAGGATGAAGGGGGGATACAGTTAGGTCCATAAATATTTGGACAGAGACAACATTTATCTAATTTTGGTTCTAGACATTACCACAATGAATTTGAAACAAAACAAATCAGATGCAGTTGAAGTTCAGACTTTCAGCTTTCATTTGAGGGTATCCACATTAAAATTGGATGAAGGGTTTAGGAGTTTCAGCTCCTTAACATGTGCCACCCTGTTTTTAAAGGGACCAAAAGTAATTGGACAAATGACTCCAAGGCTATTTCATGGACAGGTGTGGGCAATCCCTTTGTTATGTCATTCTCAATTAAGCAGATGAAAGGGCCGGAGTTGATTTGAGGTGTGGTGTTTGCATTTGGAAGGTTTTGCTGTGAAGGAAACATGCGGTCACAGGAGCTCTCCATGCAGGTGAAACAAGCCATCCTTAAGCTGCAAGAACAGAAAAAAACCCATTCAAGAAATTGCTACAACATTAGAAGTGGCAAAATCTACAATTTGGTACATCCTGAGAAAGAAAGAAAGCACTGGTGAACTCATCAATCCAAAAAGACCTGGGAGCCCACGGAAGACAACAGTGGTGGATGATCGCCGCATACTTTCTTTGGTGAAGAAGAACCCGTTCACAACATCAACTGAAGTCCAGAACACTCTCAGTGAAGTAGGTGTATCTGTCTCTAAGTCAACAGTAAAGAGAAGACTCCATGAAAGTAAATACAAAGGGTTCACATCTAGATGCAAACCATTCATCAATTCCAAAAATAGACAGGCCAGAGTTAAATTTGCTGAAAAACACCTCCAGAAGCCAGCTCAGTTCTGGAAAAGTATTCTATGGACAGATGAGACAAAGATCAACCTGTACCAGAATGATGGGAAGCCAAAAGTTTGGAGAAGAAAGGGAACGGCACATGATCCAAGGCACACCACATCCTCTGTAAAACATGGTGGAGGCAACGTGATGGCATGGGCATGCATGGCTTTCAATGGCACTGGGTCACTTGTGTTTATTGATGACATAACAGCAGAGAAGAGTAGCCGGATGAATTCTGAAGTGTACCGGGATATACTTTCAGCCCAGATTCAGCCAAATGCTGCAAAGTTGATTGGACGGCGCTTCATAGTACAGATGGATAATGACCCCAAGCATACAGCCAAAGCTACACAGGAGTTCATGAGTGCAAAAAAGTGGAACATTCTTCAATGGCCAAGTCAATCACCAGATCTTAACCCAATTGAGCATGCATTTCACTTGCTCAAATCCAGACTTAAGAGGGAAAGACCCACAAACAAGCAAGACCTGAAGGCTGCGGCTGTAAAGGCCTGGCAAAGCATTAAGAAGGAGGAAACCCAGCGTTTGGTGATGTCCATGGGTTCCAGACTTAAGGCAGTGATTGCCTCCAAAGGATTCGCCACAAAATATTGAAAATAAAAATATTTTGTTTGGGTTATGTTTATTTGTCCAATTACTTTTGACCTCCTAAAATGTGGAGTGTTTGTAAAGAAATGTGTACAATTCCTACATTTTCTAACACATATTTTGTTCAACCCTTCAAATTAAACGTTACAATCTGCACTTGAATTCTGTTGTAGAGGTTTCATTTCAAATCCAATGTGGTGGCATGCAGAGCCCAACTCGCGAAAATTGTGTCACTGTCCAAATATTTCTGGCCCTGACTGTATATAATTTAGTACATATATTATGGGGTTTTTTGCGCATAAAATATAAAAGAAATGTGTCATCTTTAACGTTAGCCCATTTAGAGATAATTTCATCTTCAACTTGGTTAACTGTTCACAATAACAGTCTGTAGGGATGCGTACTCACTCGGCTGCGGTTGAGGTAGGCACAGGAAGCGGTATTTCTGAAATGTCCAAGCAAGTTTATTAAAACGGCATAAACTGCTCTGGATAGGAAACAAACGAACAGCCTTTTCCGGCACAAAGTAGCAAACAGAAAAATAAACCATCCATATAGTACTGCGGGTCCACCCGCTCAAATCAGTGTCTTTAGCACACACACAATGGAGGTCTCCACACTTCCAGCCACAGCCACTGAATGAGACATCTGGCCTCCATTTTATTAGCCAAACAACACCCCTGGAGTTGGGATATGTGAGCAGTCATCTTAAATACCCTCCCCCTCTGCCCAAAGCCGGGGGGGCTTGGCAGCTTCTGCCAACAAACAGTGGACTCTCGACAGAGCATCAGCATTGCCATGCAGTTTCTCTGGCCTATGCTCCACATGGAAGTTAAAATCCTGAAGAGCTAGTTCACTCGGGCATTGTTCCCATTTTTCTTCCTCATGCACTTCATATTTCCGGCCCAAGAGGCAGTATCTTAGTGTGTCTCATGCCCACTTGATGGCTAAACGTTCCTTCTCCACTATGGAGTAATTTTTCTCGCAAGACGACAACTTTCAGCTGAGATACATTATGGGGTGCTCTTCCCCTTTCACTTCTTGAGATAGGACAGCTCCCAGCCCGACATCCGACGCGTCCGTCTGGACCACAAACTCCTTGGAGAAATTGGGTGCTACCAGCATCGGCTGTTTACACAGGGCCAGCTTCAGTTCCTGGAAGGCCGTCTCAGCTTCTGGAGACCACTTAGCCATAGCCAACTTTGTCCCTTTAAGGAAGTCTGTCAGAGAGGCGGCTACCATGGCGAAGTTTGGGATAAACCGGCGGTAATAGCCCACAATGCCTCACCTGCTTCTTTGAGAGGGGTTGTGGCCAGCCCTGGATCGCTTTAACTTTTTTTTTTATCTGGGGCTTTATTTCGTCCCTGCCTACAACATAGCCCAAGTATCTCACTTCCTCCATTCCCACGGCACACTTCTTCGGGTTTATGGAAAACCCGCCTTTCATAGAGCATCAAAGATTGTCTGGACCTTGCCCAGATGGCTTCCCCAATCCTGGCTGAAGATCACAATATCGTCAAGGTAGGCCACTGCGTACTTTTTTGTGGGGGGCTAGGATGTGGTCCATGGCTCTCTGGAATGTTGCTGGATCATCCTTGTATATTGAGTCTGGGGATGGTACACTGAGGTTTTGAGCTGAGAAATTTGCAGGGTCTTGCACAGCTCCCTCATGACCTTCGACATGAAGGGGGTCCCTTGGTCCGTCAGTATCTCCTTAGGCAGCCCAGTTCGGGAGAAGATATGGATCAGCTCCTTAGAGATACACCTGGCAGAGGCATTTCTTAAGGGTACCGGGTAGCATAATCCAGGACCACCAATATATCTTGAAGTCGTCTTGCGGATTTTACCAGGGTTCCCACCATGTCCATCGCTATCCGCTCGAATGGCACCTCGATGATTGGCAACGGCACCAGAGGACTGCGGAAGTGAACTACTGGGGAGGTCATCTGGCACGTGGGGCAGGAACGAAAATAGTTCACAATTTCTCTGTAACACCGAGGCCAGTAGAATCTCTGAAGAATGCTTTCCTGGGTCTTATCTGCTCCCAGGTGACCACCCATTACATGGGAATGAGCCATGTCTAACACCCTGCGTCTACAGGGCCCTGGTACCAATAGCTGCTCTATTACCTCAATACCACTGTTGGTGCTGTGATTATGTAGACATTTTTGTTTTCTCACTAATCTGTCCTCCGTTTAACTTCACTCTCTAAGCAAAGTTTTTTTTCGAGGGTTACTTGCTGTTAGCTATACCGTAGTTCCACTAAATCCTATCCTACATGATCTTGCTGTGAATTTTCTGTTCTTTTTCTTCACACAGGTGCACCATTCAGATATATGCAGTCAGAAGACCCTTCTGCACGAAGCCAATGTGGTTGTACTAAATAATGTATTTGAATATTTCCTGAACAAAGAGGAGCAAATTAAGTAATCTATTAACTTACTATGCAATATTTATCATCACACATGTACCTTTCCCAGTAAAATATTACTTATCCAAAATCATATCCCTGTAGCTTTAATATTGTACATACCTGGGACCTTTAACGACCCTGAGAATTAAGAGTCAGAGCTCTAGTTAAGCCTTACAACCTTGTCACAGTGGTGCTTCTGGAAACCCGTTGCCCAGGGACAAGCTCTGTAGGGACTAAAGCTCTAAAACAGTGCTTCCAGTCTCAGGGTTGGACGCGCTGAATGATTCTCACCGACCTCTAGACTGAAGGCGCTGCAGTTCCCCTTCATGTTCATGTATTACAATCTGATTGCAGTGAATGGGAGCCCAGGTTCAGTTGTATCATTCATGCAAATTGATCCATATTTGTCAGATTTGCACATATCAAAACATATTGTTTTTGTCAATGTTGAGATTTGACTTTCTTCCTGGTAACAGTATTTTACAATTGTCCTTTCTAGAGCCTGGATTTTTATGTATGAAAATGTAAGGAAGAAGGGATGCCTTGTCATAACAGTCCCGAGCCTAAAGGAATCCTTTTCCAAACTGCAGGTTTGTTGTTAGTTTAGGAATTGTGTCAAAGATGAAGTTAGCCGTTGATGGTCTTGTGTAGACTATTAAGTCTCTTTACCCCTAAAGGGAAAATGGGATGGAGGCAGAATACCATAAATTTATATCAGCTCTGGTTTACATGTAGTAGGAAGTCCACCATGAAGCCACAGATTAGGCTGTATCTCCAGACTGGTTTCATATGGAGAAATAATAATATGGAGTAAACACCAGTTCATTGTAGCAAATTAGGTTATTTCAAGATGGCTAACAGGCACAAGGTCTGGGCTAGCGGGAGACAAAGAATTGTAGTTAGGAAACTAGCCTAGTTACAACTAATAAAAGCAAGTCTGGCAATACAGCTTTCCAAACAACAAGAACTGTAGGCAATGGGTGTTGGGTAGAGATGAGAGAATCTCTTAGCAGGACTTAAGTCAGTCAGGTCACTAATCTGTGACCGCTGGATGGAAGGCCTACAAGTCGCTTTACCTCCTGACATCCCTGGCTCTTCTTTTGATTAGCCGGGCTGGCCTGAAGTGCTATGTGCATTATGCTACAATAACGAGGTTGTGCCAGCCTGGCTAATCAAAATAAGAGTCGGGATGCCAGTAAGTAAGGAGACTTATAGGCCTTCCATCCAGCAGTTGCAGATTACTGACCTTACTGACGAATCGGAGTCCTGCAAATTGATTCTCCCATCACTCGTGTTGGATAAGAGCTAATGATGAGCAAATGTGCACGGATGTTATCTGAATATCTCAGGCGTTCTCGAATATGTTCGCATCCCTGTGGATGCATGTCTCGTGGTAATCCCCGCATGTGTTGCGGTTGTTGAACATAACATATTTTTCGAGCACGCAGAAGACAATCAGTTAGCACCCTAGCATGCTCTGATAACACCTTAGCCCAGCATGTTCGCTCACCACTAGTGAGGAACCCCCCCCCCACAAAATGATGTCATATGTTAGTATCTATTCAGTTTGACCATCCGCCATCTTGTTGTGGTTTCTGGCTACTGGTCTGTTTTCCCCTGGTGCTGGGCTTGTCGTTGGTCAGGTGATTGTATCACCCTTTATTACCCGGCACCTGCCTCCTAGTCCTTGCTGGACATCAGTGTTCATCCGCTTGAGTTCTGGCTAGGAGCCTTAATAACGTTATGCTAGACTTTGTGCAGTTCTAGGATCTCTAGTTCTGCTTGCTTTATCTTTTGTTTTTTCCTTTTGTTTCTGCAGCTTCCTCTATTTCCCTGCTAGGAGGTTACCAGTGTTTTGTTCCCAATCCCTAGATCTTTCAGGGATTCCATTCCCCCACCTTCAGGTCTTCTCTTGAGTTTAGACTAGGATCGTCGGCGGGTCTATTCGCAAGGAATAGGTCGCCTGCTGCATCGTAGGGATCGAGTTTAGTCATAGTGCAGGGTCAGATTCTCCCGTGCTCTATTCCTGAGTTGCAGACCCATAACAATATACTGTACAGATTTGTCACTTCTTTATTTTTTTGCCATTTTACAAGTTCATGGAATTTTTGTGTTTCGTTTTACAGATTAATCTTCAGCTCGATCAGTGGGTGGAAGAAATAGAAGTGGATACAAATCTGTTCATGGGACCTGACACTGACCAGGAGGCTCTTAGTGACATTCATTTGTATAAAGTCCTTTAGAAGATTAAGTTTTTTTTACCACTTTGGCTGGGCAATGTATTGCACATTTTAAAGTAAATTTTATTATTTCTGTTTTTTTTTAAGCTTCTCAGTCCAGTATGTCGGTACACCCACCTGTTAGACGGAGCGCATCTTCATTACAAATATATTGGATTCTAGTACAGAAACTAAGATCCACCTGTAGAATGTGAGCCAGTAAGAGGGAGGACGTTCTTACAAGCAATACACTAATGACATATTCACACCTTCAAATCAGAACTTCCTGCATTCAACAGTGATTTTGATCCTTTTCACTTTTTTTTAAAAAGGTGTTGTCCTCCATTGGGCCTTTTTTTTTTCACTTAAATGCTCATGTGGGGCTAAAAGTCATTTTTGCAATTGAGTTTCGCTTTAATGTTCTTCACAGCTTGGCTTTTACAGGCTCTTTGTTTCACTTTTTGTTCATTGCTTATGTGGTCTGCGGCATAAATGAGCTGATTGGGGCTTCGAAAAAAAAAAAAACAATTGAAAAGTTACAAACTCCCTATTAGTCCGTCAGAAAGGACCCCCTGATGGATTTTCAGTTAGTCCATTTGGTAGACTGTAACACACATGTTATAAGGGGCAAAATTGTTTCAGGAAACCCAATTGTAAAAATGATTTTTTTAAGCCCAAAATACATGCATTTAACTACCGTATATACTCATGTATAAGCCGACCCCCCCTAATTTTGCCACAAAAAACTGGGAAAACTTATTGACTCGCGTATAAGCCTAGGGTGAAAAATGATTATGCCCCCATATGATGCTCCACAGATTAGGCCCCCATAAACTGCAGATTATGCCCCCATATGCTGCACAGATTATGCCCAATATGCTCCACAGATTATGCCCCCATATGCTGCACAGATTATGCCCAATATGCTCCACAAATTATGCCCCCATATGCTCCAGATTATGCCCCCCATATATTCCACAGATTATGCCCCCATATGCTCCAGATTATGCCCAATATGCTCCAGAGATTATGCCCCCATATGCTCCACAGATTATGCCCCCATATGCTCCAGATTATGCCCAATATGCTCCAGAGATTATGCCCCCATATGCTCCAGATTATGCCCCCATATATTCCACAGATTAAGGCCCCATATGCTGCACAATTATGCCCCATAGTATACGTCCCTTATGCTGCTGCTGCAAAAAAAAATGACATACTCAACTCTCGTCGCTGGGGGCCAGGTGCCGGTGTCCTGAGCAGGTAGTGACACCGGCGCGCTATGGGGGACAGGTGCCGGTGTCAGCGCTCGCTCAGGACCCCGGCACCTGAGATATTTACCTGTCCTCTCTCCACCACTGCACACTGCTCCCTTTTCCGGGTCCTCGGCAGTGAATGATCAGGCACTAACGACGTCATCGCGCCCTCTGCCTGAACATTTACAGCCAGAGGAGTCAGACGAGGAGGTCGGAGCAGCGCGCAGCTGTGGTCCGGGGACAGGTAAATATCGCTATACTCACCCCTCCGCCGGCTCGGTCTCTGCAGCCCCCCCGGGTTTCCCACGATCTCCGGTCCTTTTTGCAAACGGTCCCCGTGGCACGCCAAAAAATTTAAAATCATGAATATGTGGGGATTCATGGAAATTTAATGAGCGGGAAAACCCCCTGACCGTGCAGGAAAGGGGCCCGGGGATTGTGGGGAAGCAGGGGGGCTGCAGAGACCCCCGCCGGCGGGGGGGCAGTATGATCCGACACCCCCCCTCCCCCCCACCCCCGTATATGACCCCCTATAAGGGCCCAGAGGGGGACTTTCAGCCCCAAAAAAAAGGGTGAAAATCTCGGCTTTACACGAGATATACGTAATGAAAAACAAAAAGTTTTCCCCCGGATGGATAACCCCCTTAAAGGTTTTTAAAACACATTCCCTTTTAGGGAAAAATTGGGGGGAAAAATTTATTTTCCCGGGGGGGCACAGACAACGTTGTAAGGGTAAATTTAAATTTTTTCTTTTCTTTAAATTTTTAATTCTTTTTTTTGTATTTTTAAAATTTTTTTCAAAATATGCTGACACCCCGATACGGGATGAGCCCAAGCACAGTCTCCCCTATACATTTTAGTCCATTCACCCCCAAAACCCCTTTAATACAATATGAGCCCTCACAAATTAAAAAAAAAAACAAAAACCCCCTTCCCCCCCCTTGTCGTTTTCCCCCCCAAATTTACTCTGTTCTTTGTTTGTGCACTGGGCTCGCCCCCCAGTCGGATTTTGTCACTGAGGAAAAAATTTGGGGAAAAGGGGGCAATGGGGGGCCCGTGGGCCCCTTTTTTTTAGCCCCTTTTACCCTTTTGGCCCCGGTCAGACAAGGGAAAACCCCCGAGGGGCAGTTTGGCCCACAAAGGGGTTTTGTCCCGTTTTTTTACCATAAGCTTTTTTAAGCATGCCCCCTATAGAGGAAAGCAAAACAAAATATGACATTTTTCACCCCTTTTATAGGATGCAATCCTGCACGTTATACCTGAATGCCGAAAAAAACCTGAAAAAAAGTCTATCCGGGGCCCCCTGCATGAGGGTTTCAAAACAGGGGTTTGGGGGAAACCCTTTTTTTTCCCAGGGGGCCCTTTGGGGAATTTTATAATAGGTTTTTGGGGGGGCCCCCTAAAATTTTAAATGAAGAGTATACCGTTTGGGTTTTCCCCAACATGTAGGGGTCCCGGGTATTTTTTGGGGTTTTTTTGGAGATTTTGTTTCTTCAACGCATTTGCATGATTTGCAGTGTGGACAGCCTGAATACAGTGGGGGTTTCCCTTTAAAAACGGGATTCCTCACATGTATTCAGGTTTTCCCCCCCTGCAAAGAGGGGGCTAGGGACGAAAAATAAATTCCGAGCACCCAAAAAAATGGAGGGCACCCCCAGCATGCTCAGGGGGAAACCCCGGGAATGGTTTTTCGTCTCCTTTTTAATAAACTTTAAAATTTCCCAAATAATTCAAACATTTTAAAAAAAATCCCACCTAATGGATGGCAAAAAAGAAAAGGTACGTTCCCCCAAAAAACACAGGTTCCCCCTTAGGGACACGGTCCCATTAGGCACACA
>JARQOD010000001.1:431266557-431282302 GCA_033576555.1 Oophaga sylvatica | reverse complement strand
GGACCGCAAACTTGATGTCCATTTGTCCTGAGTATGCGGGTACCCCATATGTGGGGGGGACCCACGGTTTGGGCATACTCGGGCTTGGAAGGGAAGTAGTGACGTTTTTGAAATGCCGACTTTGATGGAATGGTCTGCGGGCGTCATGTTACATTTGCAGAGCCCCTGATGTGCCTAAACAGTCGAAACCCCCACAAGTGACCCCATTTTGAAACAGACCCCCCCAAGGAACTCATCTAGATGTGTGGTGACACTTTGAACCCCCATGTGCTTCACAGAAGTTTATAACGCAGAGCCGTGAAAATAAAAAAAATCATTTTTTTTTTTCCTCAAAAATAATTTTTTAGCCCCCAATTTTTTATTTTCCCAGGGGTAACAGGAGAAATTAGATGCCCAAAGTTTGTGCTATTTTTCTTGAGTACGCTGATACCGCATATTTTGGTGTAAACCACTGTTGGCACACGTCGGGCTTGGAAGGGAGGGAGCACCGTTTGACATTTTGAACGCAAAATTGCGGGAATCAATGGTGGCGCCATGTTGCGTTTGGAGACCCCTGATGTGCGTAAACCGTGGAAACCCCCTAATTATATCTCCAATCCTAACCCCAAAACCCCTAACCTTAATTCTAACCCTAATTGCAATCCTAAACCCAACACACTCCAATCTTAACCCTAACCCTAATAGAAAAATAAAAATATTTTCTTTATTTTTTTCTCCCTACCTAGGGGGTGATAAAGGGGGGTTTTTACTATTTTTATTATTTTGGTCGCGGTGAAGGGTTCATCACTGTGATCAAAATGTCCATGAATGAATGAAAAAATCTGATCGACGAATCAATTTGGCGAGCGCCACTACGCAGCGCCGCCATTTTGGAAGATGGCGGCGCCCATGGATCAGGGACTCCGGTGGTACCGGCGGGGGGAGCGGAGGGAAAGAGGGGGAGCAGATGCCGCCAGTCGGTGTGGGGGGGTCAGATTGCGGTCTCCAGTCAGGCCGATGATATTTGCAGCATCGCCATGGCAGGATTGTAATATTTCCCCAAGTTTCATTGGTGAAAATTACAATCGCTCTGATTGACTGTTTCACTTTCAACAGCCAATCAAGCGATCGTAGCCACGGGGGGAAGGAGGGGCAAAGAAACCCCCCCCTCCCTCTCAGGGTGAAGCACAAAGCCTCCTGTGCCTGCTGGTCAGGTGACCTTTCATGACCCCGTCACCCGACCCGCAGGAACGCTATTTATACCATGACACCTACGTAGGTGTCACAGTCGAAAAAGGCCCAGGTTTTCATGACTCCTATGTAGGGCATCATAGGTCGGGAAGGGGTTAAAGGAACCCACAATGATGGTTATAACTTAATGGTTACAAAATATAAGAACATGCATATATTTGCATATCAAACACCCATTTGGTACAAGTATGATATGTGATGAATATAATGGATATAAGGACAAATTTGGGGACACTGAGCAAGAAAGTAGAAGAATAATGCACGTAACATTAGCTCCCAGGTGATTAGGACTGAGGAAGCGGCCATGTTGGCTGCTCTAGTCTGTTGCTGTAACTGGCATAGAAGTGTATGGGAATTATGGAAACTGTGCACCACAGTAAATTTTGCAGCACTGTGGCTCAGTGGTTAGTACAGTTACTTGCAGCTTTGGGGTCCTGGGTTCAAAGCCCACCAAGGACCACATCTGTAATGAGTTTGTATGTTCTCCCTGTGATTGCGTGGTTTCCTCCGATTCTCCAGTTTCCTCCCACACTTCAAAGACATACTGATAGGAAATTTAGGTTCTGAGCCCCAATGGGCACACAATGATGATGACAGTAATGCGCATATAAGAAACTCAAATTAAATAATAATGCGGTTTCTCCTTAACTTCTATTAAAACAATAGGAACAAGGAAAACCTGACTGGCTGCACCACTCAATTTTCATCACTCATACAGAAGTGTATGAGTTTAAAAAAAAAAAAAAAAAGCAGTGTCTCGGCTGTTTTTAGAGATGGCAATACCCCTTTAAAATAACATTTGGAATTTAAGTGTGTAAAAAGTCCGCAATACATAACCGATGCGTTTCAGCTAGAAGCCTTAATCCGGTATGATGAAGGTTTTAGCTGAAACTCGTTGGTTATGTATTGTAAGACTTTCATGAAGACCAGTGCGTTTTTTTTTTTTTTTTTTATTTTTTTTTTTTGTTTTTTTTACTACTTTTTTTTTTTTTCACATTTAATTGAATTTGTCTTTGCTGGAGAATAACCCTCTTAATTTTGTATGCTGAAATATTGAAGCTCTTAAAACTTAGAAATGCATTATTTCTGCGTCATGTAAGTTATAGGTGATCATAAAAGCACTAAACAATAATGGCTTTTCTCATCCCCTTCAGGCACAAAAAAGAACCAATTGACTCGACTTAATCAAATACAAGGTTAAACCCATTGTACAAGCAATGTATGAATGTGTCACTGTGAAGCAATCCAAGTCAGGTATGTATATATGTACGCTGACTTTTGCTGACCTGATCACCAAGAATGACCATACAGCATATAGTGTAGCTTACCAAGGCTGCGTAAACCTCTGCTGACAGTCTGTGTGCAGGACCGGCACTTGAATGGGTTATAAGTACCTGCAGGCAATAGGGGTACAAATCTGCTAAACTCTCATATTAGTTCTAAAGTTTGCTAAAGACAGTAGAAAGTTCAGTTACCAAGTTTAAACATTCCATGTTCCTGAAGACCACTTTGGGCCCCAACTTCAATGTACAATTCTTTTTAAAGGGGTTGTCCAGGTTTATCACAAAAGTCTGCAATCACTCTATGCAAATACAGACTTGGGAATCGCGCCAGCGTAGCTGTGAAGATTCCCAGTACCTGCACTGAGACTGATCGGTCATGTGACCGCAAGTAATGTGATATGCATACTCACAGCCACATTCCGACTAGACATGTGCGGCCTCTGTGATACAGTGAATTGAGCAGAGCACGCACGTCTAGTCTGCATTTGGCCTGGAGTATCCATATCGCATACTTTCTGGCACTTGACTGTCAGTCTCAGCTCTGATGCTGGAGAATCCTCACAGTGCGTTATGTGAGAATTCCTAAGTTTGCAGTCCCCATAATGACTGCAGGCTTTCATGATAAACCCTCAACTACCCCTTTAATGGGACTAAAAAGCAATATTTGCTTAAAAAAAAAAAAAAATTACCGTATATACTTATGTAAAAGCCGACCCGTGTATAAGCCGACCCCCTAATTTTGCCCCAAAAACTTGGAAAACTTATTGACTCGCGTATAAGCCGGGTGTAATAAGTTGCCGTCCTGCTCTGTGCTCCCCCCTCCAGCTCTGTGCGCCCCCATTCTCCTCTGTGCTCCCCTCCTCCTGCTCCATTATCCTGTCCTGCTCATGCTTTCCTCCTCCCCGTCCTGCTCCGTGCTCCCCCATCCAGCTCTGCACTCCCCCATTCTCCTCTGTGCCCACCCCCGTCCTGCTCCGTGCCTCCCGTCCTCCCCCGTTCTGCTCCGTGCTCTCCGTCCTCCCCCGTTCTGCTCCGTGCTCTCCGTCCTCCCCCCACCCCCCCGTCCTGCTCCGTGCTCCCGTCCTCCCCCGTCTGCTCCGTGCTCTCCGTCCTCCCCTCGTCCTCTCCATGCTCCTCCGCCTCCCACCCCCCCCCGTCCTGCTCCGTGCTCCTTGTCCTCCTCCATGTCCCCCCCATCCTCCTCCATCATAACGCACCCTCCCCGTGCCATCGCTGAGCGTCCCGGCCGCAAATCTGCGTTCTCCCCGGCTTCCTGCAGCTCTCCCGCGCTGAGCGGTGATGTAATACCGCTCATTAAGGCCATGAATATGGAGGCCACGCCCATGGGAGTGGCGTCGCGTCCATATTACATGACCTTAATAGCGGTATTACGTCACCGCTCAGCGCTGGAGAGCTGCAGGAAGCCGGGAGAACGCAGGATTGCAGGGACGTTCCGATGGCACGGGGGAGGGTGAGTATGATGTCCCAGCCACCGGCTCCTGCCGCCGCATCCCCTCCCCCCCGCTGGTTTCTTGCCCTGTGACTCGTGTATAAGCCGAGGGGGCATTTCTCCATCGCCTCATTGGGGGACACAGACCATGGGTGTTATGCTTGCGCCACTAGGAGGACACTAAGCAATACATAAGCAAAGAAAGATTAACTCCTCCTCCTGCAGTATACACCCTCTGTTGCTCAATCCTGAACCAGTTCTTGCTTAGTGTCTGTAGGAGGCATAGGGTCTGCTCTCAGACCCCACTTTTTTTCTCATTTTTTTACCTTTTTTATTATTTTTTGCTTTCTTCACGCACGGATGGGCGACGGGACTGTTACGAAAAGTCACGATCTCCAAAAACCATCAACAGCGGCATCGTGGTGTGTCGCCTCCACGTACCCCTCCTGCTACGCTACCATGGGCGACAGATCCCTTGAATGGGCCGCTCTCCCCATGAGATACCCCTCGATGTTGCGAGGTGGATATGGCGCGGAACGTTGGATGGATACCCCTCACCACCTCTAGGAAAGCGGTGGTGGTATGGAGGCAGATTGAGATCCCTCTCCACCCCCCCTATCAAAGGGGACGGTGGATGTAGGAAGTACGGCCACATCTGCCGTAATCCCTTGTGGAGGCCCCCCTTTTCTTCATTACCTCTCCGCAGTGAGTACAAGCACCCGGGGTAATTGCTTATCTCTGCGCCCACTGCGGCTGCTTTCTCCGGCAGCGGCCGCCTGTCATAAATTTAGTCCCCGGCTTCGGCCAGGGATAGGCCGCAACTAGAAATTTAGTCCCCTCTTTGGCCCGGGATAGGCCGCAGCCGAAATTAAGTTCCCCCTACGGGCCGGGATCGGCCTCTATGGGGGAGGGCGGCCTGCGTGACTACGCCCACATCGCAACGCCATTGGCCGGCTTCAGCTAGCACAGGAATCCCTCCTGGTCCCCCTCCCACTGCTTCTGGCGCTTCTCGTGTCATACGAGAAGCGCTGTTCTATCTAATCTCGGGCGCCATCTTCTTAGAGGACAGCGCTGCAGACGCCATTCTCACCCTTACTGGTTTCAGACACAGGACCTGGGTAAGTGCAAACGCTTTGACTAGGTCTACACAGCGTCTTGACCCTTCTGCAGCAGGCTCTCAGTGCAGAAATATGTCGCAACCAAAGGGCGCTAAAAAGGCTGACAAAAACTACACTGTAGTATATGCCGCCTGCATTTCATGCAACGCTTCCCTGCCGTCAAAGCTGGTTCCCAATTCTGTGCATCATGTGCCCAAGAGCCCGCTGCTTCTACTGCTCAGGAGCCCCCCTACTACCGTTCAGGAGCCCCTACCTATTCCGATCCCAATGAGCCGGGTCCTTCAGGGTGGCCTGCGTTCTGGCGCAGTCCATGGATTCTCTGACTAGGGCCTTGGATACCTTCCGTGGCTCCTCTTCTAGCCAGGGCGTCCTTTTTCCAGAAAGGGGCCTGTTAGCCTTCAGAGAGACTTCATCAGTCAGGGGCTGACCCACGGCGTCAGCAAAAGCGGTCGTCCAGAAAACGCCGCCATAATGTTCTCCCATTCCATCTAGTGGTTCGTATCGGCGAGCTCAGGCTCTCGCTCCCCCTCTCCCAGAGATCTTAGTGATTATGATTCTGAGTACGAGTCGGATACTGTTGACGACACCCCAACTCGCCAGAGTTCAGGAGTCCCTGATTCTCTCATTGGGCATAATAAAAATCCTCAAGCTAGATGAAGAACCCGGGTCTCAACCGAATCATCCTATCTCTTTCAAAAGAGCCAAACGTCCTCACAAGATGTTTGGCAACCATCCGGATTTACGGACATGTTCAGGGACATAGAGATCGTCCAGACAGACGTTTTCAGGACTGAAGTCTCTGAAAGCACGATACCCTTTTTTTAGCAACTGTAGAAAAAGAGTGGACTGAATCTCAGTTGTAGATCCACCAGTTTCTCGTTTAGCCTCAAAAACCTGCCTCCGTTTCAGATGGTTCATTCCATTAAGAACCCCTCAGATAAACAGATCGACAACCTCGCCAAATCGATTTTTTGAGGCTGCTGGAGCATCTCTCTTCCTTCCTTTGCGGCCACCTGGTGGCAAGGCCATGGTGCCTGGGCTGAGAATTTTAGTTTAAAATTACTAATGATATCCCTCTTCCACCCAGACACGTAATCTGGCCTATCAATTACTCGGGCAGGCACTACATGGTCCATGCGTCCTAGATGCAGCTAATTGCGCTGCACTCACAAGCCGCCAATGCTATCGCCATTTCGGAGGTCCCTTTGGCTCCGAGAGTGGCGTGCAGACTCTGCTTCAAGAGGACTTGACTTCGCTGCCTTATCTTTCAGGGGCGCTCTTTGGAGATCGTCTTAATCAAATTATTTCTGACACTACAGGCGGAAAAGTAAATTTCTTTCCGCAGCGCAGAATCAATCGGCCTTTTCGGTCGCGATACCAAAGTCCCTCCCGGCCATTTCGTAGCTCCTTTTAAATTTTTGGTCCTCTGCCTCGACCTCGTCCCGAGCACCCCGTTCTTCACGAGAGACAGGGGCTCACAACCATCGTTCAGGCCCTCTCAGCCCTGGAGAAACAGATTCTCCCAGGCGGAAATAAGAGCTCTTCCTCTCGCAAATTAATATTCCCAATGACTCCTTGTGGGGATGGGGACCCAAACAAGGTAGGCGGCCGCCTACTCTTGTCCGCGAGATCTGGGGTCGGTCGTTCAAGACCGGTGGGTCCGAGATCTTGTACACTCCGGCTACAAGATCGAATTCTTATCTCTCCCCCCAAGGCGGTTCTTCCAGTCTCGCCCCCCCAAACTCCAAGGAACTCGCAATTCCTTTTTCTTCAGGCCCTGAACATACTTCGTACCAGCGGGGTCATCGTTCCAGTTTCCTCACAGGAAAGATTCAAAGGGTTTTACTCAAACCTCTTGTGGGTTCCCCAAGAAGGACGGCTCTTGCGTCCTATTCTGGACCTAAAATTGTGAACAAATTCATCAAGTCCGCCATTTCAGAATGGAATCCCTCCGTTCTGTTGTTCGCAATCTCTAGAAAGAAAGGAATTTCTACGTCTATCGACATCAAGGATGCGTATCTACACATTCCGATTTTCAGAGGACACAAAGGTTTCTGCGTTTTGCAGTCCGGAGAGGATCATTTTCAATTTGCCGCCCTGCCTTTCGGACTCGCAACCGCCCCCAGAGTGTTCACAAGTCATGGCGGCCGCCATGTCAATTTTACACTCTCGGGGTGTGGTGGTCCTCCCGTACCTGGACGACCTGCTCATCAAAGGACCGACTTTTCGGGCCTGCGCAAGAGTGTCGAGATCACTATCGACACCCCTCATCCGTCTGGGTTGGCTATCAATCTAAACAAGTCTTCTCCCATTCCCTCTAAGAAAATCCTTTTCTGGGAATGATTCTGGACAACCTCCAAGGGTTGGTTCTCTCCCTCCAGAGAAATTGCTTCTCTGAGGCAGGGCGTGCTCTTATTGTCTCTAGGCCGCTCCCACTCTGCGGGACGCCATGCAGGTCTCGGAAAGATGGTAGCCCTCCATCGAGGCAGTACCGTTCGCTCAGTTCCATCTCGACCTCTTCAACAAGAGCTAATATCAGTCTGGACAGGAACCCAGGTCCCTAAGTCGCCGCTTCCGTCTTTCTCCCAGAGTCAGAAGCTCCCTGAAATGTGGACAAATGCTTCATCGCTGAATCAAGGGAAATCTTTTCTGCCTGTCCATTGGCTGGTGGTGACCACCGATGCAGTCTCCTCTGAGGGAGCGGTGTTCCTTCATCACAACGGCTCAAGGCTTCTGGTCTCTCCCAGAGACCCGTCTCCCGATTAACATTCTGGAGATCAGAGCTATCAAACTAGCTCTCTTGCTGTTCCATCACTCTGGCCGGTCGTCCATCCGATCCAGTCAGACAACGCCACGGCCGTGCGTACATCAACCGTCAGGGAGGCACTCGGAGCAGAACACGATGCTCGGGTATCGCACATCCTGCGCTGGGCCGAGGCAAACCGCTCGCCCATCTCCGCGTTCACATCCCAGGAGTGGACAATTGGGAGGGCGACTTCCTCAGTCGTCAAGGCTTAGTCTCAGGAATGGTCCCTGCATACGGAAATGTTTCAACCTCATTTGCCAGCATTGGGGCATGCCGGATGTGGATCTCATGGCATCCAGATTGAATGCCAAAGTTCAGACTTTCATAAGTCGATCTCGCGATCCACTAGCCATCGGCTCGGATGCGCAGTCCCTCCCTTGGAGTCAATTTCGTCTTCCTTACATCTTTCTTCCTCTTCCTTAATCCCCAGGGTGATTCGGAAGATCAAGGCGGAAGGCGTTCCTCCATTCTAGTCGCTCCGGACTGGCCTCGCCGTCCGTGGTATGCGGAACTAGTGCGTCTGCTCGCAGACGTCCCTTGGAGATTACCGGATCGTCGGGACCTTATCTCGCAGGGCCCAATTTTACATCACAATTCCAAAGCACTGAATTGACAGTATGGCCATTGAAGCCTGGATCTTAGGTCAGGCGGTTTTTCTCACAAAGTGTCTCCACAATGGTCAATGCCAGGAAGCCGCTTCGCCCGCATTTATCATCGTGTCTGGAAAACATTCTTTTCCTGGTGAAGGACAAAGGTCGTTCCCCTTTGTTTTTTTCTATCCCTTCCATTCTGGAATTTCTCCAAGCAGGAATGGACTCGGGGCTAGCACTCTCCTCCTCAAGGGCAGATTTCCGCTTTAATCCGTCCTTTCCAACGACGATCGCATCTAAGTTCTCAGGTCAGGACTTTTATCCAGGGAGTGTCACATCTTGTTCCCCCCTACAAGAGGCCTTTGGAGCCTTGGGATCTTAATCTGGTCCTCATGCATACAGAATCTCCCTTCGAGCCTTTGCCGGAAGTGCCTTTATCTCTTCTTCCTGGAAAGTTGTCCTTCCTAATGGCAATTACCTCTATCAGGCGGGTATCGGAAATTGGCAGCCTGTCTTGTAAACCTCCTTTTCTTACCTTTCACAAGGACAAGGTGTTTCTCAGGACTTCTCCTTCTTTCTGCCCAAATAGTTTCGGCTTTTCATATCAACGAAGAGATTGTCCTGCCCTCCTTCTGTCCGGCGCCAATACACCGTACAGAAAAAGCCCTACACACCTTGGATTTGGTGAGGGCTCTCCGAAGTATATTTCGAGAACTGCATCTTTCCGTAAATCGGACGCTCTGTTTGTGCTTCCGGAGGACGCAGACAGGGTTTTGCCTGCTTCCAAGGCCACGTTAGTCAGATGGATCCGTTCAGCGATCCAAGAGGCTTACCATCTCAATGGTCACCTATCCCGGCTGGGATTAAGGCACACTCCACTCGGTATGTGGGAGCCTCCTGGGCCATTTGGCACCAGGCTTCGGCACAGCAAGTGTATAATGCTGCGACTTTGTCCAGTCTTCATACTTTCGTCAAGCATTACCAAATCCATGCTCAGGTTTCTTCAGATGCGGCACTTGGCAACAGATTCTGCAATCAGCTGTTGCGCATCTGTAAGTTGTCCGTTTGACTGTTAAAGCATTTATGCATGTGGTTCACGAGGCTTCATCTACTGTTATGGCTTCCCACCCGGGACTCGCTTGGGACGTCCCATGGTCTTGTGTCCCCCAATGAGGCGATGGAGCGAAGGAGATTTTTGTGTATCACCGTAAAACCTTTTCTCCGAGACGCTTATTGGGGGACACAGCTCCCACCCTTGTTTAGCCTGTAGCCTCGTTGTTTTCTTTGAATTTTGTGACATATTGCACTCTGTTATGAGCTCCTACTGCTTTGGCACCGAACTGGTTCAGGTTGAGCCAACAGAGGTGTATACTGCAGGGAGGAGTTAATCTTCTTTGCTATGTATTGCTTAGTGTTCTCCTAGTGGCAGCAGCATAACACTCATGTCTTGTGTCCCCCAATGAGCGTCTCGGAGAAAAGGATTTTACGGTGAGTACACAAAAATCTCCTTTTTCAGCACAAAAAAAGGTGCTGAAAATCTCGGCTTATACACGAAATATACGGTACCTCTGCTTTTCATAGGATCAGTTATTTTTATTCTTCTACAGCCTCTTCTCATTTCCACTCTTGATAGTACCGTATTTTTCGGACCATAAGACGCACTTTTTTCCTAAAAAAAAATTTTCGGGGAAAATGGGTGTGTCTTATAGTCGGAGTGTACTTACACTCCTGACAGAAGTTATGGCTATATCCATGTTATGTAAATAAAAGTTTATAACCTGACGGTTAAAATTCATCATTGGTTGTATAAATTTTCTTTTGAAAGCTGAAACCCTCCGAGATGTGGTTTAGGTTAAGAAAATAAATTGCATCAATGCAGAAATATTGATCATTCAATGGACACAGAATGGTCAGATTTGCAAGACAAGTTTTGTCGCCTGGTCATTTAAAGCACCCATCCTATAACATCCTCACCTGTGCTCAGTAAATGATCGTTTAATTAGTGGGTGTGTATAAAAAGAAACCCAGCACCCCAGACCTTCACTTCACTGCAACTTGAGCTCTGACAATATGCAAAAAATCCACCTTGCGACGGCCTACTAAACAGATGGACGCTGGAAAGTGGCAGGTGATTTTCTGATGAATCTTCAGTAGAATTACACCACAGCCGCCGCAAATACTGTAGGAGACCTACTGGTGCCCGTATGGATCCAAAATACACCCAGAAAACAGTTAAATTTGGTGGTGGAAAGATCATGGTCTGGGGTTACATTCAGTATGGGGTATGCAAAACATTTGCAAGGTGGAAGGCAATATCAATAGCCTAAAATATCAAGAAGTATTAGCTACCTCTTATATTCCAAATCATAAAGGGGTCAAATTCTGCAGCAGATGGTGCTCCATCTCATACATCCATCTCTACAACAAAGTTCCTCCAGGCAAAAAAAGATCAAAGTGCTCAAGGACTGGCCAGCCCAGTCACCAGACATGAACCTCATTGAGCATGTTTGGGTAGGATGAAAGAGGAAGCTTTGGAAGACAAAACCAAAGAATCTAGATGAACTCTGGGAGGCATGTAAGACTGCATTCTTTGCTATTCCTGATAACTTCATTAATAAATTTTATGAATCATTGTTGAACCAATGGATGCAGTCCTTCAAGCTCATGGAAGTCACACAAAATATTAAATATGACTCTAATACCACCACAACTTCATCACCAATTTTGCAACATAATTTTGTATTTTAGGTTAATTACTTGTTTGAATATCACATAGTTTCTGTGGGCGACAAAACTTTTTTTTTTGTCTTGCCAAAATCTGACCCATTCTGTGTCCATTAAATGATCAATATTTCTGCATTGATGCCAATTTATTTTCTTAACCTAAACCACATTTCGGAGGGTTTCAGCTTTCAAAAGAATAATTTATACAACCAATGGATGAATTTAACGTCAGGTTATAAGCTTTTATTTACATAACAAGGATAAGCAACATAACTTCTGTCAGGGACTCTGAGTGTACGGTTAGCATGGTGGCAGCAGGAGCCGGGCGATTCTTCCGGTGGTCTCGCTCCCATTCAGCCTGGTCAGCAGTTTCAGCGGTGCTGCGGGGGCTCCGACGACATTGTTGAAAGCCCAAAGCCCCCCGCAGATCATTGCCTCGATGCTGTGGCCTCCGGGAAAATGGTCACCGGAGGCGGGCAATATGCAAATTGAGATCTCTGCTCCAAGATCTCAATCTGCGCCTGGGGAATCAATTCTGGCCGCCGGGAAAATGGCCGCCAGAGGCGGCGCATGCGCGATTGGAGATCTAGGCTCCAAAATCTCGGCTCCCGAGATCTCGTTGCCGAGATCTCAATCGCGCATGCGCTGCCTCCGGCAGCCTTTTTCCCTATGCCACAGCATCAAGGCAAGGCAATTAGAACTGCGGGGGCTTCGGGCTTTTCACAATGTCACCGGAGCCCCTGCAGCACTATGCACCCCCGAAACTTCCGCACATTTTGCAGGAGCCCCCCACTGCCGAAACTGCCGCACCGGGCTGGGATGGGAGCAAGATTTGTCGGACCACTTGAAGAATCGCCCCAATCCTGCTTTCCACCAGCGCGGTTTTTTTTTTTTTTTTTCTCTTCCCAACCCCCCCCCCCCAAGGGTAAGATGAATTCAGGACTGTAAGACGGACACCCATTTGACACATTAATTTTTATTTTTTTTCCCCATTAACTTTCTGAAAATGTGGGGTGCGTCTTGTAGTAAGAAAAAAACTGCAATTATTTTTGCTGATGCTACTGACTTGGTTCTCTATCAAGTGGATGTTATTTGGGGAATATTTTTAGTTTCCGTAATACTGTTACAATGGCTGTTCTTTTCTGAGATTTTCCAATCATGCCATAATGTCCAGTTCATTAACAGAGCAGGCGGTGTCCACATGGGTGTCGTAAACCCCAAAAGCATCCACGTTTCTAAGGCCTTGTTGACATTTAATTTGGAGTTTTAAGTTTTATGTTCACGATATATGCTGCAAAGAGTGAAAAGTGTCATTTTATAGCTTATTACCAAAATGGCTTGGCTTTACTATCAAACACATAGGCACATCTTATTTCTTTCCAGCCAAAACCGTTATTTGTGTGCACTAATTGTGAAGCTTTCGGTTCAGCTTGACCCATGTGAGACACCTGCAGCTCTGGATGCTCCTGTGGCCCAGGGATGTGAAGGGATCATTTGCACATCTTTCCCTTCTTACTATTGGTAATGCACATCTGTGCTGCTGTTAATGGAAGGGGATTTCCTTTCGAATACCCATAGGGTCAGATATACTGTAACGTTGGTTGTTACGCCGCAGAACGTGACCATAGCCTGTTATTACCCACTTGGATGTCATGGGATCTCTGTCGTCACGTGATGTATGCGATTTGCTTTTCTGTTTTTCTTCTAGTCGGAAATCCTCTCTTTTTCGCATGAGAGACTGAAACACTTCTTGAAACTTCACTGTGAAATACAAAATGGGATAGTGAAGCCCAAGGTAATAATTTTTTTATTTAAATATATATATTTTAGCAGTTGTCGATTTTGAAGCACAGCAGTCAGGAGATATATAGGGAATCTATTCTATTATTTCTAAAACACTGTTTTTCGGTGATTACTTTGTATCCGTTCATACTGAAATCCACACACACAACTGATACACCATTTGAAAGGTAAACTTGCCCCCTTCACCAAGAAAATAGCAAAACAAACTGATCACAAAATAGTTTTTTTTTTAAACTTTTATTGAAGGATTCCACAACATAGTGTAACAAACGTATGACATTGCAGTATAACGTCAAGATAATCCGAGTTACAATCATTCACAGTGACATAACTATAACATCACACTTTCAATATTAACTCCTTCATGACCCAGCCATTTTGACCTTAAAGACCTTGCCATATTTTGCAATTCTGACCAGTGTCCCTTTGAGGTAATAACTCGGGAACGCTTCAACGGATCCTAGCGATCTGAGATTGTTTTTTTTTCGTGACATATTGGGCTTATGTTAGTGGTAATTTTTTGCGTTTATTTGTGAAAAAATGGAAATTTGGCGAAATTTTTAAAATTTCGCAATTTTCAAATTTTACATTTTATTGTTAAACCAGAGAGTTATGTGACACAAAATAGTTAATAAATAACATTTCCCACATGTCTACTTTACATCAGCACAATTTTGGAAACAAAATTTTTTTTTTGTCAGGAAGTTATAAGGGTTAGAAGTTGACCAGCGATTTCTCATTTTTACAACAAAATTTACAAAGCCATTTTTTTTTTACGACCCACCTCACATTTGAAGTCACTTTGAGGGGTCTTTATGGCAGAAAAATACCCAAAAGTGACACCATTATAAAAACTGCACCCCTCAAGCTACTCAAAACTACATTCAAGATAATTATTAACCCTTCAGGTGCTTCAGAGGAACTAAAGCAACGTGGAAGGAAAAAAATTGACATTTTAAATTTTTTCCAACAAAAATTTTCTTTTAGCATCAATTTTTCATTTTTACATGGGCAACAGATAAAATGGATCCTAAAATTTGTTGGACAATTTCCCCTGAGTACACAGATACCTCATATGTGGTCATAAACCACTGTTTGGGCGCACAGCAGTGCTCAGAAGGGAAGGAGTGCCATTTGACTTTTCTAATGGAAAATATGCTGGAATATTTAGTGGTTGCCATGTCGCATTTGGAGAGTCCTGTGTGCCTAGACATTGGAGCTCCCCCACAGTGACCCCATTTTGGAAACTAGAGCCCCCAAGGGAAATTATCTAGATGCATAGTGAGCACTTTGAACCCCCAGGTGCTTCACAGAAGTTTATAAATGCAGAGCAGTGAAAATAAAAAAAATCATTTTCTAAGGGTCACTTGATAAATTGGACCCCAAAAGTTGTCCAGTTTTTCCTGAGTACGATGGTGCCCCATATGTGGGGGGGGAACCACTGTTTGGGCGCACGGCAGGGCTCAGAAGGGGAGGAGCGCCATTTTACTTTTTTTAATGGAAAATTAGCTCCAATCGTTGGCTGACACCTTGTCGTATTTGGAAAGCCCCTGTTTGCCTAAACTTTGGAGCTCCCCCCCAAATGACCCCATTTTGGAAACTAGACCCTCTAAGGAACTTATCTAGATGCACAGTGAGCACTTTGAACCCCCAGGTGCTTCTCAGAAGTTTATAACGCAGAGCCGTGAAAATAAAAAATCATTTTTTTTCCTCAAAAAATTATTTTTTTAGCCCCCTATTTTTTATTTTTATAATGGTTACAGGAGAAATTGGACCCCAAAATTTGTTGTCTAGTTTGTCCTGAGTACGCTAGTACCCATATGTGGGAGGGAACCACTGTTTGGGCACACGTCAGGGCTCGGAAGGGATGTAGTGACGCTTTTTTGCCGACTTGATGGAATGGTCTGTGGGCATCTTGTTACGTTTGTTGAGCCCCTGATGTGCCTAAACAGTAGAAACCCCCCACAAGTGACCCCATTTTGGAAACTAGACCCCGCAAGGAACTTATCTAGATGTGTGGTGAGCACTTTGAACCCCAAGGGCTACGCAGAAGTTTATAACGCCTGGGCATGAAAATAAAAAAATCATTTTTTTTCCACAAACATATCTTTTATCCCCAATTTTTTTTTTTTCCCCCAAAGGGAACAGGAAAATTGACCCCAAAAGTTGTTGTCCCCAAATTTTTCCCGAGCGCGATATCCCAATTTTGGGGGAAAAATATGTAGGGCCAGGTCGGGGCCGGAAGGGAAAATAGGACATTTTTAAATCCGACTTTATGGAATGGTCTGCGGGGCGTCATGTTCGTTTGCAGGCCCCTGATGTGCCTAACTGTGGAAACCCTCCCCCGTGACCCCTTTTTGGGAAATTAACCACCCAAGGAACACCAAAAGTTTTTGTCCTGTTTTTCCGAGTAGCGATACCCATATGGGGAGAAAAAACTGATGGGCCACTTCGGGGTCGGAAGGAAGTAGGACGTTTTGTAATACGACTTGAGGAATGGTCTGGGGGTCGCATGTTATGTTGCCCATGGTTCCTAAACAGTTAAAAAAACCCCCCCCAAATGACCCCATTTTTGGAAAAAATCCCCCAAAGGGAACTCCCCTAGTGTGTGGGGGAGCACTTTGAATCTCCCAATTCTTCACAGAATTTATAACGCAAGCCGTGAAAATAAAAAAAAATTTTTTTTTTCGCAAACATGATCTTTTAGTCCCCAAATTTTTTTTTCCCCCGGGGGGAAAAAA
>JARQOD010000001.1:431218222-431266457 GCA_033576555.1 Oophaga sylvatica | reverse complement strand
TACAGGGTAGAGTTCACTTTGCACCCCTGAAATTGGTTTTATCGAATCCCGTCCCCCCAAAGGATCCCGCTCTGGTTTCGGGTTTCTTTACGTCCATCGCCTCCCTTCTCAGTACGGGGTTATCGTTCCCGTACTGAAACAAGAATGCTTCACAGGTTTCCATTCAAACCTGCTTGTTGTGCCAAAGAAGGGCGGCGTGGTTCGGCCCACTCTGGATCTCAAGTCTCTGAACTCGAGAGTCCACCTGTGACCTTTCAAGATGGAGTCCCTCCGCTCAGTAATTGCTTCCACGGGGACGCAGGAATTTTTCTATTATCCTTACTCATCCAAGACGCTTACCTCCACGCTCCTATTTGCCCAACTCATCAGAGGTTCCCGCGTTTCGCAGCTTAGCGGAACACTTTCAGTCTGTTGCCCTGCCGTTCGATCTTGCGACCGCTCCCAGGGTCTTCACAAAGATCAGGGCCGCATTGATGGCCATTTTAAGGTTCGGGGGTCTGGAACTTATCCCTTTCCTCGAGATCATCAGGGAAGTTCGACGACACGAGTCTTTTCTACCGATCAACATCCTCCAAAATCAGGGCCAACCTTCTCTACCTCCATCACTTGGAAACGCTTCTCAGCGGTCTGCCGGTCAGAATTCAGACGGACAATGCCACAGCGGTGGCATACGTCTATCACCAAGGAGGGACCAGGAGTCCCCTGGCAATGGCTGAGGTGTCCAGGATCCTTCATTGGGCACAGGCGACGGTTCCGGCAATATCCGCCGTGCATATTCCCGGCGTGGACAACTTGGGCGCCGACTTCCTCAGCCGCAGGGGTCTCTCGCAGGAGAATGGTCCCTGCATCCGGACGTCTTCCATCAGATCTGTCTTCGATGGGTCTCCGGACATGGACCTAAGGGCGTCCCGGCTGAACAGGAAGGTTCATCGGTTTCTCTAGGTCCCGCGACCCTCTCGCGTTGGGCGCCAATTCTCTGGCCATTCCCCCATCGCTGTTCGCTCTTCCCTATCTATTCCCTCCCTGCCCCTTCTTCCCAGAGTGCTGAAGAAGATCAAGGTGGAAGGTATGCCGGTCATTTTGATCGCCCCAGATTGGCCCATGAGGTCTTGGTTCGCAGACATCGTCATTTTTCTGGCGGACGTCCCCTGGCGACTCCCAGACAGACTAGATCTTCTGTCACAGGATCCGATCTGCCACCTGAGTTCTCGGTCGCTCATTTTGACGGCGTGGCTGTGGAGACCGCGATATTGAGAGCATCCGGTCTCTCCGATCGGGTGATTCGCACCATGATCCAGGCCAGCAAATCTTCGTCCTCTAGGGTCTACTATCGAGCCTGGAAGGCCTATTTTCGCTGGTGTGAGTCCAATGTCATTCCGCCAAAGAAGTTGTCGCTCTCAGCCGTCTTGGCTTTTCTCCAAGCGGGACTGGACTCTGGTCTCTCTCTCTCTCTCTTGCTACTCTAAAAGGGCAGGTGTCAGCCTTTTCTATAATTTTTCAGAAGTCTTTGGCGTCTCGCCCTCAAGTCAAGGCTTTGCTTCAGGGATTAGCGGATACGACTCCCCCGTACCGGAATCCTGTGGACCCCTGGGACCTCAATCTTGTTCTGGAGGTCATGAGGAGTGCTCCCTTTGAGCCTCTGAGAGGTCCCCCTCTCTGTTTTGTCCTTGAACTGGCCTTTCTCATGGGATCACTTCCATCAGACGGTTTTCAAAATGGTGTGTGTCCTGTCGCCCCCCCCCCCTTTCCTGGTTCTTCACCAGGATAAGGTTGTGTTGCGGCCTCCGCCTTCCTTTCTTCCCAAGGTGGTATCCTCTTTTCACTTGAATGAAGATATTGTCCTGCCTTCCTTCTGTCCGACTCATTCTCTTGAGCGCTCGTTGAACAGGCTTGACCTGGTCTGGGCAGTGAGGATCTACGTGGAGAGGACTGCTTCCTTCAGGAAGTCGGATCCTCTGTTCGTCATTCCAGACGGGGCGCCGAGAGAAGTCTACGATTGCGCGTTGGATTAGGAATGCAATATTGGAGGCTTACCGGGTTAAGAACAGAGTGCCTCTCTCTGGGTCGAAGGCTCACTCCACCCGGGCTGTAGGCGCCTCCTGGGCGGTTCACTATGGAGCATCCGCCCTACAGCTTCGAAAGGCGGCAACCTGGTCTTCCATCCACATGTTTGCCAAGTTTAACAGGGTCCACATCTACGCTTCGGCGGACCCCAGCCTAGGCAGAAAGATCTTGCAGGCGGCATTGGGGACTTTGCCGACCTGAATGGAGTTTCTTGCCATTTTCTCCCACCCCAGGGACTGCTTTGGGACGTCCCATGGTTCCTGTGTCCCCCAATAGAGCGATCAAGAAAACAGGATTTTGGTTGCTTACCGTAAAATCTGTTTTTTCGGAGCGCTAATTGGGTGACACAGCACCCTCTCATATGTTTACAACTCTTTTCCTATCTTGGGATTATTGTTGTTATGATCGAGTTGTCTGTTTTTTGTTGTTTGGTTCTGTCATATTCTTCTCCTACTGCTTTCTCACTTAAGGGTATGCCACACTAAACAACATCGCTAACGGGATCGCTAAAAAACGTCACTATTTAGCGATCCCGTTAGCGATGTTGTTGTGTGCGGCATCTACCAGCGACTGGCCCCTGCTGTGATCTCGTCCGTCGTCCTGATCGTTCCGGACCCTATTTTCATCGCTGGCGTCCCGCTGGTAAGTATCTAATCGCTGAGTGTGGCACCTTTTTTAGCGATTTAGCGGTACTTTTGTACCGCTAAAGTCGTTAAGGAGATCGCTAACCGCGATAGCGTCCTTAACGATATCGCTAAATTAGGTAGCTACTAGCAATTTAGAAACAATCCCGCTAGCGATCTCATTAGTATGCGACGCTAACGAGATCGCTAGCGGGATTGTGTAGTGTGGCAGTACCTTAACTGATTAGCTTGGTGCCAGTCGGTGGGGTGTATACTGCAGAGGAGGAGCCAACCTTTTGTTTGCATATGCATAGTGTCAGCGCCTCCTAGTGGCAGCAGCATACACCCCCATGGTTCCTGTGTCCCCCCAATGAGCGCTCCGAGAAACAGATTTTACGGTAAGCAACCAAAATCCTGTTTTTCATAAACCTGCAGTAAGGAAAAATGACCTGCAGGTGGCACCACACTACCACAAAGCTGCTTACAGACCTCACAAACAAATCCAAACATTTGCCTTGGGGGCTTTCCAGCTTGCCGAACTGCTTGCCCAGTCTATTTCAGCCATATTGGAGGATTGCACACTTCACTGCAGGTGAGTTACATATGCAAACACATTTGTAAACATGCACTGCCTATTGAATTGCACACTTGCTCCGTTCATACTCCACCCACACAAACAAATGATACACCATTTGAAAGGTCAAATGACCTGCAGGTGGCAGCACACTACCACAAAGCTGCTTACAGACATCACAAACAAATCCAAACATTTGCCTTGGGGTCTTTCCAGCTTGCCCAGCCTATTTCAGGTACATTGGAGGATTGCACACTTCACTGCAGGTGAGTCACATATGCAAACACATTTGTATATATGCACTGCTTTTTGCTGATTACTTCGCCCCACACATACAAATAATGAGTCACATATTCAAACACATTTGTAAACATGCACTGCTTTTTTGCTGATTACTTCGCCCCACACACACAAATGATACACCATTTGAAAGGTAAACTTACCCCCTTCAGCAAGAAAAGAGCCAAACAAACCACACATTCACAATTTTATCACTAAATACAGTTTAAACATGCATTTTCATAAACCTTCAGAAGAAAACAATGACCTGCAGGTGGCACCTCAACCGGAAGACATTTTTTGGCCTCTACTTATCAAACCAATTTATTGTATTACCAATCTACATATATAAATACCTGTCTGTCTTCATCATCTCATGAAATATATTTACATTTGATAAGCTTACTTTTTCTGAAATTGCCTGCGCCCCCGACGACCAATGTGCGAAAATTTCGCACGGGCCAAGCTAGTCTACATGTATTAACTAAAAATTCATATTCTGTGACTTGGTTTGACATTTAGTGGAGGATGGGGTGCATTGGGTTTTCGGACAGTTTTGTTGCATTCCTGATGAACACTGAAGAGACCAGCATAGGCTATGACTGGGAACAATGCCAAGGTGTTTTTTGCAACTTGAACAAAGCTGTTTCTTCATTGCCTGAAAATTTAGAAATAAGAAATTCCTGTACTTGATATTTGAGGCACGTGTGCAGATTTATTTCTATGTTATGTTGCATTATTCCATTTTCTTCTTTTGTAGGCAAGTAGTATTGCAAAGTATCAAGTATTAGGGAAAAACTTCTTTCATAATTTTCCTGATGAGCCTCCAAGATTTGAATTATCTGCAGAAAAGAAAGCAGCTGCAGCCAGAAGGCACTTAAGAAGGGTGAGTGGTAAAGGAAACTACTGCTGTTTTGGGCTAGCATTTCCTTTAACTAAAAGGGTATTAATGGGGATGTTAACTTGACATCTCTAAAGTACATTCATTTTTTTTAATCTTGTTTCATTAGGATCATGCAACTAAGAAAGCTGTCGCCGCAAGGGAGAAAGAGAAAATCCGGCAGCAAAGGAAAGAAATGAAAGCAATGGGTAAGTGTTCTGTCTTCCGATTTTTGGACTGATCTGAGCCTCTTAATCTTAACTCATTACATCAGATTCACCATTCTGGTTAACCTTTTGGTTTTCAAACACAAGCACATCTCCATTGCAATGACTATGACCAAATACAGTGGCATGTAAAAGTTTGAGCACCCCTTGTCAAAATTTCTGTTATTGTAAACAGTTAAGCAAGTTGGAGATAATTTAATCTCTGCAAGGGCTAAAGATGACACATTTCCTTTTGTAGTTTAGACACAAAAAATTGTTGTTTTTTTTTAAATTTTAAAAATTACAAAAAGGAAAATGGCCCTATGCAAAAGTTTGGGCACCCTTGTAGATTACTGTGGTCAGATAACTTTGACCAAGGTGTCAGACGTTAATTAGCCTTTTGGGGTTATAGCTTGTTCACCATCATCGTTGGGAAAGGGCAGGTGATGCAAATTTCCCAGCTTTATAAAAACCCATTCTCTAACCTTGTGCCAAAAAACAGCTACCATGGGTTCTTCTAAGCTTCTGCGTAGCACTCTGAAAATGGTGGAGGCCCACAAAGCAGGAGAAGGCTATAAGAAGATACCAAAGCGTTCTCAAGTTGCCCTTTCCTCAGTTCAAAATGTAATTCAGAAATGGCAGTTACCGGGAACAGTGGAGGTCAAGATAAGGTCTGGAAGACCAAGCAAAATTTCAGTAAGAGGGAGAGCTTCTCGTAGGATTGCTAGATAGGAAAATCAGAACCCCCTCTTGACTGGAAAAGACAATCGGAAAGATTTAGCAGACTATGGAGCTGTAGAATATTGTTCTACGGTTCAGACACACCTGCACAAATATGGCCTTCATGGAACAGTCATCAGAAGAAAACCTCTCCTGCGTGCTCACCCTAAGTGTTCATACTCACTTGCAAGAAATACGGACGAGTGCAATCTGATAAAAAATCGAAATGCACTCAGACCAATGTTATTCAATGGGTTATATCTCAGTCCGATTTCAGCTGAGAAAAAAAAATCATAGATGAGAAAAAAATCACAGCATGCCGCGATTTGCTGCTTATCTCGGACAAGACTTGCCAATGTAAGTCAATGGGTGCAAGAAAAAAATCGCACGGCATACGGACCATCCGTATGCTGTCCGTTTTTAGATACCTTACCATTCTGTGGCATAGAACACTGTAAATGGTCATGTAAATGACTGTAGAAAAATAGTTGCAGAGAAAAAAAAGCGCATTTCATACCCATGTCATACAGATGCTATGTGAGAAAAATCGCATACAGCATGACACTCGTCTGTTTTTTCGGTCCAGATTACGGACCTTTTTTTTTTTTTCTTGCAAATGAGTATGAACCCTAAAATTCAGTATCAATCGTATTCAAGAGAACATCTAATCAACCTGATGCGTTTTGGATACTAGTCCTGTGGACCAATGAGGTTAGAATAGAACTCTTTGGCCGCAATGATCAAAGGTATGTGTGGAGGAAAAAGGGCACAGAATTTCAGGAAAAGAACATCTCGCCAACCATTAAGCATGGGGTGGATCAAACATACTTTGGGGTTGTGTTGCAGCTAATGGCACAGGGAACATTTCACGCGTAGAGGGAAGAATGGATTCAATGAAATGTCAACAAATTTTTGTATGAAACCGAACACCATCTGTAAAAAAGCTGAAGTTGAAAAGAAGATGGATACAAATGAATAATGATCCTAAGCACACATCAAAATCCACAATAGACCTCAAGAGGCACATGCTAAAGGTTTTACAATGGACCTTGCAGTCCCCTGATCAGAACATCATTGAAAATCTGTGGCTAGACCTCAAAATAGCAGTACATGCAAGACGACCCAGGAATCTCACAGAACTGGAAGAATTTTCCAAGGAAGAATGGATGAAAATCCCTCAAACAAGAATTGAAAGACTCATGTCTAGCTACAAAAGTTTTACAAGATATATAGATATTGATTTTTTATTTATTTTTTTGGCCTAAAAAAAAGTAAATGTATAATCTTTAACTTTAGCCCTTTTAGAGATCATTTCATCTTCAACTTGCTTAACTGTTCACAATAACAGTAATTTCAGCTGCAGATGGAAGGAAGAGAGCCACAGTCATTACTAGTGGGTAGGCGGAGCTCAGATAGGATTGACACCTCAGATTAAAAAGAGTGTTGACCGGCCCCTCCAGCTCGGGCTCCTCCTACTCAGCTCTTCATATTACAATTTGAGGTCTCAGAGGATGGTCGCTGCTGGAAGCAGCTCCTCAGAAGATTTTATTATTTTTTATCGGACAAGAGACTTGGATCACCAAATGTGGTCTAGAGGTCTCAGGAGTCTCAGCGCTGCTGGACTCCCACCTCTCCCTTGGCGGATCTGTATTACCCTAATGGTGGTCCCTGCAGAACCCTGCCGGCCCGGGGGGATGAGGATGGCTTCCCTGGCGGGGGCGCAAACCGCGCTGCAGGGGTCACTGCGTCCCCCGCCCTGGGGGGAAGCATGGGCATAGCGCCAGAAACTCCTGGGGGTCCCTGTGGCGCTTCGGCTGGTGAGTACCTCACATTTTTACCTCACATTTTTATTAATGTGTGTGTGTGTTTAAGCGACTGCTGCGGCAGCCGCTGTACATTACATGTCGTTGACTGTGTTTTTTGTCCGCAGGTGGATGCCTGCAGGACATAGGAGAGGAGTGCGCGCCTTTTTATTTGAATTTTCGCGCCGCTCTGAGCGCGCGCTTTACTGCTGTCTCCATTTCCGGCTTCCCTCATGGAGCACACGGAGGCACAGCGCGGCGGCCATTAACCCCTCTCTGACATTAGACGTACTATCCCGTCCATAAAACCCGTGCCATTCTGCCCATGGACGGGATAGTACGTCATAGGCGATCAGCTGCGCTCCTGAGGGGAGCGCAGCTAATCGCCGCCGGGTGTCAGCTGATTATCACAGCTGACACCCGTGACTGTGAGTCAGGAGCGGTCACGGACCGCTCCCGGCACATTAACCCCTAGCACACCGCGATCAAACATGATCGCGGTGTACTGGGGGCACAGGGGAGGATCGCGCAGGGTGGGGGCTCCCTGCGCGCCCCCCTGAGACCCTCAGACCAGCGCGATGTGATCGCGCTGTTCTGAGGGCTTCCTCCCTCCCAGGACCCGGATCCAAGATGGCGCCGGGGTCCTGGAGGGAGGCGGCTTCCTCAGTGCCTGCTGAGAGCAGGCACTGAGAAGCCTGCTGCACTGCCTGAGCGATCGCTGGTGTGACAGTGTGCTGTGCACACTGTCACACCAGCGATTTGATAAAATACAGTGATGTCCCACCCTGGGACAAAGTAAAAAAGTTAAAAAAATAAAAATAAACATGTTATAAAAAAAAATCCAAAATAAATAAAAAAAAAAAATATTCCCCAATAAATTCATTTCTTCCTGTAAATAAAAAAACCAAAACAATAAAAGTACACATATTTGGTATCGCCGCGTCCGTAACGAACCC
The DNA here is from genome assembly GCA_033576555.1 of Oophaga sylvatica. Classification (NCBI taxonomy): domain Eukaryota; kingdom Metazoa; phylum Chordata; class Amphibia; order Anura; family Dendrobatidae; genus Oophaga; species Oophaga sylvatica. The sequence goes on along the minus strand of JARQOD010000001.1, from coordinate 431,258,353 downwards.
CCCCTATAAAACTGTCCCACTAGTTAACCCCTTTAGTGAACCCCTTAAAAAAAAAAAAAAAACGAAGCAAAAAATCAATGCTTTATCATCATACCGCCGAACAAAAAGTGGAATAACGCGCGGATCAAAAAGACCGATATAAATAAACATGGTATCGCTGAAAACGTCATCTTTTCCCGCAAAAAACGAGCCGCCATACAGCATCATCAGCGAAAAAATAAAAAAGTTATAGCTCGCAGAATAAAGCGATGCAAAAATAATTATTTTTTATATAAAATTGTTTTTTATCTATAAAAGCGCCAAAACATAAAAAAATGATATAAATGAGGTTTCGCCATAATCGTACTGACCCGAAGAATAAAACTGCTTTATCAATTTTACCACACGCGGAACAATAAAAACGCCTCCCCCAAAAGAAATTCATGAATTGCTGATTTTTGTTCATTCTAACCTCCCAAAAAAATCGAAATAAAAAGCGATCAAAAAATGTCACCTGCTCAAAAATGGTACAAATAAAAACGTCAACTCGTACCGCAAAAAATAAGACCTCACATGACTCTGTGGGCCAAAATATGCAAAAATTATAGCTCTCAAAATGTGGCGATGCAAAAAACTATTTTTGCAATAAAAAGCGTCTTTTAGCGTGACAGCTGCCAATCATAAAAACCCGCTATAAATAGTAAATCAAACCCCCCTTTATCACCCCCTTAGTTAGGGAAAAATACTAAAATTAAAAAAATGTATTTATTTCCATTTTCCCATTAGGGTTAGGGTTGCGGCTAAAGTTAGGGTTAGGATTGGGATTAGGGTTAGAGGTGTGTTAGGGTTAGGTTTGTGGTTAGGGTTGGGACCAGGGTTAGGGGTGTGTTGGGGTTAGGGTTGGAGTTAGAATTGGGGGGTTTCCGCTGTTTAGGCACATCAGGGGCTCTCCAAATGTGACATGGCGTCTGATCTCAATTCCAGCCAATTCTGCGTTGAAAAAGTCAAACGGTGCTCCTTCACTTCTGAGCTCTGCCATGCGTCCAAACAGTAGTTTATCCCCACATATGGGGTATCAGCGTACTCTGGACCCCAAGAGTTATTGTGCAATTTGTCCTATTTCTTCTGTTACCCTTGGGAAAATAAAAAACTGAGGGCGAAAATATCATTTTTGTACAAAAAAAATTATTTTTTTGTTTTTACGGCTGTACATTATAAACTTCTGTGAAGCACTTGGGGCTTCATAGCGCTCATCACACACCTAGATAAGTTCCTTGTGGGGTCTATTTTCCAAAATGGGGTCACTTGTTGGGGATTTCCACTGTTTAGGTGCATCAGGGGCTCTCCAAATGTGACATGACGCCCCCAGACCATTCCATCAAAGTCTGCAATCCAAAACGTCACTACTTCCCTTCCGAGCCCCGACGTGTGCCCATACAGTAGTTTTCGCCCACATATTGGGTATCAGTGTACTCAGGACAAATTGGACAACAACTTTTGGGTTCCAATTTCTTCTGTTACCCTTGTGAAAATAAAATATTGGGGGCGAAAAAATCATTTTTGTAAAAAAAAAAAAAAAAGATTTTTTATTTTACGGCTGTACGTTATAAACTTTAGTGAAACACCTGGGGGTTCAAAGTTCTCACCACACATCTAGATAAGTTCCTTGAGGGGTCTAGTTTCCAAAATGGTGTCATTTATGGGGGTTTCCACTGTTTAGGCAGATCAGGAGCTCTCCAAACACGACATGGCGTCCAGCCAATTCTGCGTTGAAAAAGTCAGATGGCGCTCCTTCCCTTCCAAACTCTGCCATGCACCCAAACAGTGGTTTACCCCCACATATGGGGTATCAGCGCACTCAGGACAAATTGCACAATAACTTTTGGAGTCTTGTTAACCTTGGAAAAATAAAAATTGGGGTGAAAAGATCATTTTTGTGGAAAAAATATGATTTTTAAATTTTACGGCTCTACGTTATAAACTTGTGTGAAGCACTTGGGGATTCAAATTGCTCATCAAAAATCTATATAAGTTCCTTAGGGGGTCTAGTTTCCCAAATGGGGTCATTTGTGGGGGGTTTCCACTGTTTAGGCACATCAGGGGCTCTCCAAATGCAACATGGCATCCAAACTCAATTCCAGCCAATTTTGGTTGGAAAAAGTCAAATGGTGCTCCTTCCATTCCGAGCTCTGCCGTGCGCCCAAACAGTGGTTCCCCCCCAATATGGGGTATCAGCGTACTCAGGACAAATTGTACAACAACTTATGTGGTCCAAATTCTCCTGTTACCCTTGGGAAAATAAAAAATTAGTGACTAAAAGATAATTTTTGTGGGAAAAAAATAGGATTTTTTATTTTCATGCCCGGGCATTATAAACTTGTGTGAAGCACTTGGGGGTTCAAAGTGCTCACCAAAGATCTAGATAAGTTCCTTAGGGGGTCTAGTTTCCAAAATGGGGTCACTTGTGGGGGGTTTCCACTGTTTAGGCTCATCTGGGGCACTGCAAACGGAACATGACCCCCATTAACGTCTGCATTCCAAAACGTTACTACTTCCTTTCCAAGCCCTGCCGTGCGCCCAAACAGTTTCCCCCCCCCACAATATGGGGTATCAGCGTACTCAGGACAAATTGGACAACAACTTTTGGGGTCCAATTTCCTTGGAAAAATTCAAAAATTTGGGACTAAAAAATCATTTTTGTGGAAAATTGATTTTTTTTTTTTCACACCCAGGCTTTATAAACTTTTGTGAAACACTTGAGGGTTCAAAGTGCTCACAACAGATCTAGATAAGTACCTTAGGGGTCTAGTTTCCAAAATGGTGTCACTTGTGGGGGGTTTCCACTGTTTAGGCGCATCAGGGGCTCTCCAAACGCGACATGGCATCCAATCTAAATTCCAGCCAATTTTAGTTTGAAAAAGTCAAACGTCGCTCCTTCCCTTACGAGCTCTGCCGTGTGCCCAAACAGTGGTTTTCCCCCACATATGGGGTATTGGCGTACTCAGGAGAAATTGCATAACAACCTTATCTGTCCATTTTCTCCTTTTACCCTTGTGAAAATAAAAAAAAAGTTTGTAAAAGATCATTTTTGTGGCTAAAAAGTAAAATATTAATTTTTTCCTTCCACGTTTCTTTAGTTACTGTGAAGCACCTGAAGGGTTAATAAACTTCTTGAATGTGGTTTTGAGTACCTTGAGGGGTGCAGTTTTTTGAATGGTGTCACTTTTGGGTATTTTCTGCCATATAGACCCCTCAAAGTGACTTCAAATGTGATGTGGTCCCTAAAAAAAATGGCTTTGTAAATTTTGTTGTAAAAATGAGAAATCGCTGGTCAACTTTTAACCCTTATAACTTCCTAACAAAAAAAAATTTTGGTTCCAAAATTGTGCTGATGTAAAGTAGACATGTGGGAAATGTTATTTCTTAACTATTTTGTGTGATATTTCTCTGTTTTAAGGGAATAAAAATTCAAAGTTTGAAAATTGCAAAATTTTCGCCATATTTGCGTTTTTTCAAAAATAAACGCAAGTTATATCGAAGAAATTTTACCACTAACATGAAGTACAATATGTCACGAGAAAACAATCTCAGAATCGCGAAGATCCGTTGAAGCGTTCCAGAGTTATAACCTCATAAAGAGACAGTGGTCAGAATTGTAAAAATTGGCCCGGTCATTAACGTGCAAACCACCCTTGGGGGTGAAGGGGTTAAAGAAGCAGGCTGAAAGCTTCTTCTGGCTCTTCTCCCACCTCCCCTCCCGGCAAGATGTTACACTGTTACCAGCTGGGTGAGTAGCCCGCAGGCAGAAGCTTAACCCCTTCACCCCCACAGCGCGGGCGCCTTCTGGGGCACTAATGAGTGACAGACTGCGCTGTCCTGCGGCTGTTATCGCATAAGGGGCTCGCACACTCTTTTCAATAATAATAAAGAGTTTGTGGGGAGTCTGTGATTTTAATACTGCCACTATACGTTCCCACTAACGATCCTGATAACGACGCATACTAATGCGATCGTTTGTGTGATCATTTTTTAATGTCGCTAGTAGCTGCCAATCTGGGCGATCTCATTAACATCGCATAAGCGGTTAGCGATCTCCTTAACAACTTTGGCGGTCATTGCGATATACAAAACAGCACAATTTTTAGCGATCTTGTGGAACGTTTTTCTGTTAGTGTGGCATAAAAAGCTGTCCTGCAGCTGCTGCCTTATAAGAGGCACTTGGGGCTCGCACAACTTTTTCATTATCAAGGTTGTGGGGAGTCTGCTACTTTAACCCCTTCTTAGGCGGTTAACTATTAATGCTGGGGTAGCTCTCTCTTTAAGAGCTTTAACCCTTCAGCGATTGTTTTTTCTTTAAGAAACACACTGTTCTAGTTACTGACAGCTTTAACCTGCCATATACTGTGCAAGGACATGTCAGATGCCGACTATCTGACACGCAGACCCCGACAGCGTCATGCGCAGCGGTCGGATGTTCCAGTGGTGTCAAAATGGAGGCCCTCGTTTCTATGATGGCCTGTCTGACCTTCTAGGTTATGGAGTGTCAGCTAGATCCTCTCAAGGAAGCGACACAAATCGGTACCTTCCTTCTCGCGTAGCGAAGATGTCCGTTTCGGACAAGGAGGATCGGCAGGGACACTCTGCCTCTCTCATGGACCGTACTATTGGAGCCATGAGGGCGTTACAGTTACCAGAGAGAGGTAACTAGGCGTCCTGGTAAGTCGGGCCGGATGTTTCAGGAGTCGCATAGGTCGCGACGGCTTTACAATCTGTATCCGTTTTCTACGGAGTTGATTGTTAATTGGATCTCCTGAAGTGAATGTCCCTTTATCCTGGTAAAGGAAGGCGAGTCTGCAGGACCTGCTGGACAGAAAAATGGAGATGGCAACAATATCCATCTGCGAGGCCGCGGGTCATGGATTCAGTATTAAGGATCTATGTGTACTTGTAAAGTTTCCCTGAGCCGTTTGGACCGTCTACGGACGGCGTGACAAGATGGATCCCCTCTATCGAGATAGATGGGCTTTTCAAGTTGAAGGATTCTGCGTCACTGCTATCCAGGGCGCAATCCTCGGCAGTCAGAAGAGCACTGTGGCTTAGACAGTGGAACGCGGTTTCCAAGCAGGGTTTGCTATCTTTAGCTTACAAAGTGGTCAGCTATTTGAATCTGACCTCACAGAGCTGATTTCTGAGGCAAAAGAAACAGCTTTACCGCAGCGCAGAGCTGTGACTTCTGCGTCTGGCAGGACTAGTGCCAGTAGTTGTCGGCGGTCCTTTCGGTCCAGGGGATGATCCGGTCAACCCTCTGGGTGTTTGGGTCGTTCCTCTCTTTTTTTTAAAAAAAAAAAAAAAGGGGGAATTTCTCAGAAATTCCGCATACCCTGGAAACAGAACTTCCATTAAGACAGAAGCTGGCAAAAAACCCGCTAAAGCGGTCTGACGTCTGGGTCTCACTCGAGCGCTCTCGAGTGGAGGGTCGTTTACTCCAATTCAAACCGACTTGGGTTTCCCGTGTGTCGGACGCCTGGGTAACACAGGTTGTGTTGGCAGGCTACTTCATAGAGTTTCTTTCTCGACCCCCGGACAGGTTTTGCCAATCTCGCATTCCGTCAGAGCCGAGCTATTTGCCGCTCTACTACGAGAGGTCGATTCCCTTCTGCAGAAGGGTGTGGTGATACCGGTTCCGCAGAGGACCGGGGAAGAGGATTCTTATTCCAACCTCTTTGTGGTCCCCAAAAAAGAGGACAAATTTCACCCTATTTTGGATTTCAAAGATTGAATCGGCATGTTTACATCCCGAAAATTCCGCATGGAGTCGCTTCGCTCCGTTGTGGCAGCCCTGTCGCAGAACGTCTTTTTGGTCAATCGACATTCGCGACGTTTATTTGCATGTTCCCATCGGAAGGGCTCACCGGCGCTTCCTTCGTTTTGCCATAGGTCAGGACCATTGCCAGTTTGTGGCTCTGCCATTCGGCTTGGCCTCGGCGCCCAGAGTTTTTACAAAAATTCTAGCGCCCCTCATGGCAATTCTTCGAAGACAGGGGGTTACGATTTCCCTACCTGGACGACCTTCTGATTGTGGCGTCCTCAAAGGAGGAGGCGGGGACGGCTCGCAATCTATCCCTTCAGCTCCTGGAGGATTTCGGGTGGCTGGTCAATTGGAGAAGTCGTCTCTGGAAGTCAATCCTGTTTTGGGGAATGCATTTCGACACTGTACGGACGGTGGTGTCCCTTCCTCCAGACAAGCGGGCATGTCTCTTTCGACATGTACAGATTATGAGGTCTACGGCAGCAATGTCCTTTCGGAAGTGTATGCGCCTTCTGGGTTTGACGTCCATGGAGGCACTTCCGTTTGCCCAATTTCATTCCAGGGCCCTCCAAAGGCTCATTCTGAGTCGTTGGGATCGATCGCAAGCTTCTCTTAATTGCAGCGTCATCATCTCTCACAGGGTGCGAGAATCCCTAGGATGGTGGTTACGTCCAGGAGCGTTATTCCTGGGGAAATCTTTCCTCCCTCCGAGGTGGTCGGTCATAACCACCGATGCCAGCCTGACGGGCCTGGGGGGGGGTCTGGAACGATCTTTGGATCCAGGGAGTATGGTCATCGGAAGAGTCTGTTCTACCGATCAACATCCTGGAGATGAGGGCAATTTTTCCTTTGCCTACAACACTGGACGGTCCCTTTAAGCGGTCTACCAGTCCGAGTGCAGACAGACAACTCGACGGCGTTGCGTATATCAACCACCAAGGCGGGACAAGGAGCTCCAGCCTCATGATGGAGGTGTCTCGGATCCTGCTATGGGCCGAGACCAAGGTTCCAGCCATCTCTGCGATCACATTCCAGGAGTCCAGAATACCACAGCGGACTTCCTCAGTCGCGAGAAGATGGATCCTGGAGAATGGAGTCTTCATCCGAAAATTTTTGCGCTGCTGTGCTTCCGTTGGGGAACTCCCCAAGTGGATTTGATGGCATCCAGGTTCAAATGCCAAACTACCGACCTTCATGTCCAGGTACAAGGACCCGAAGACTGTGGCGGTGGTTGCTCTGGTGGCTCCGTGGGACCATTTCGAGCTAGTCTGTGTTTCCGCCGATATCTTTACTTCCTCTGGTGCTGCGTCGGATCAGACTGGAAGAGAATTCCGGCTATGTTGATAGCCCTGGATTAGCCAAGGAGGACGTGGTTCTCGACACTGGTGTCGTTTTTGGCGGCACCGCCATTCCCACTTCCTCCTCGCCCGGACCTGTTAACCCAGGGGCCCGTTCGTCATCCGGACTTGAAGTCTCTGCGTTTGACGGCGTGGCTCTTGAGACCGAAACCTTGACCCGTAGAGGTTTTTCAGCCGAAGTCATTGCCACTCTGCGAGCTGCCAGAGGTCCGGCTACTACTAAGATTTATCACAAGACTTGGTCTTTTCGTGGTTTCGAGTTCTTCAAGGAATCCGAGGATTTTTTCCATTCCCAATTTTTTGGCTTTGCTACAGTACGGGCTGGACAAAAGGTTTGGCAGTTAGCACTCTGAAAGGTCAGGTTTCTGCCCTGTCTTTGCTATTTCGGAAGGCTATCGCCTCGCGTAGGGACGTACGTTCCTTTTTTCGCGGAGTAACCCGTCAGTTTCCACTGCGGAAGGCGCCTGTGTCTCCTTGGCGGCTCAACCTTGTCTTGGAGGCTCTTCAGCATATACCTTTTGAGCCTATGGGTTCTGCTAGCCTTTCTTTAATTTCTTGGAAGGTTAGCTTCTTAGTGGCGGTAACCTCTTTAAGAAGGGTTTCTGAGTTGGCAGCTTTTTCCTGCTCGCCTTCTTTCCTGGAGTTTTACCCGGATCGAGTAGTGCTTCGCACACGGGGCGATTTTCTACCTAAGGTGGTGTCGCAATTTCATGTTAACCAGGATATTGTGTTGCCCTCGCTTTGCCCGGGCCCAGGGAATGCAAAGGAACGGAACTTGCACAAATTGGATTTAGTGCGGGTCTTGAAGTTCTATTTTGTCTATTACTCAAGGTTTTCGAAAGTCAGATTCCCTGTTTGTGATTACAGCAGGTCGTAGGCGTGATCAACGAGTTTTCAAGGACTCTATAGCTCGTTGGATTCGGTCGGCCATTTTGGAGGCTTACCGTCTTAATGGCGAACCTTGCCCGATTAAGATTCGAGCTCGCTCCACGAGGGCTGTGACTTCATCGTGGGCCTTTCATCAAGGGCTTCGGCAGCTCAGCTCTGCCGAGCGGCGACCTGGCGTTTCGTCCACACATTTACAAAGTTTTATAAGGTGGACGTCAGTGCTTCCGCTGATGCGGCCTTAGGACGTAGGGTCCTGCAGGCAGCGGTAATTTAAAGTTTTTAGTCAACTTGTATTTGGCGCCTGTGGCGCATTTATCTAGGTTGTTGGGTTTCTGCCTATTTTGGTTTTTTCCCACCCTAATTTTTGGACTGCTTTGGGACGTCCCACTAGTAATGACTGTGGCTCTCTTCCTTCCATCTGCAGCTGAAAGACGGATTTTGGTAAGAACTTACCTGTAAAATCCTTTTCAGCGAAGGAAGGGAGACACAGCTCCCTCCCATGGCAGAAGTGTGTTGTTGTATTTACAGATGCAGCGTGACCCTTCTCTGATAGCGATTATCTGGACTGAGGTCGACGAGCTACGGCTCTGTTCCAGCATTGCCAGCTTATCGCAGTAGTCAGGTTCAGTGAGTAGTACCTGTAACTGTGTGATTTTTTTTTTTGCCGAATGCATGCATAACCTGTACTCTTATGTTTTTTCTCTGAAGTCCTTCAGAAGGGGTTATATTGCTTCGCTGGTGATCTTGTTCTTCCTTAAGCTTGGGTACGACTGAATAGCTGAGTAGGAGCCCGAGCTGGAGGGGTCGGTCAACACTCTTTTTAATCTGAGGTGTCAATCCTATCTGGGCTCCGCCTACCCACTAGTAATGACTGTGTCTCTCTTCCTTCCTTCGCTGAAAAGGATTTTACAGGTAAGTTCTTACCAAAATCCGTCTTTTAACCAGGGGTGCCCAGTCTTTTACACGCCACTGTATACGTGGACAACGCTATACTTTCAGGAAGAAATGCAATCTGATTACTTGAAAAAGTTTTTAAGTATCTTCTAGGCTACATACTAGAGTTTTTTGTTTTTTTTCCCTAAAAGTTGTTATAGCTCAGATTAGAAAATCTGTCTTTATCACTGCCACAAGCGGTCAGGGCTAAAACAGCTGTGTTGGCAGCACTCCATAGAAGTGAATGGGAGGTGCAGAAGTTGGTTCTTGTACAATATATTGTTCTTGGGTTCTATCCAGCATAATATGGCAGAAAAATCTTTGACCATCCGTGCCATAATCTTTCATACAACAAATCAAATGCCTATCCTCGTAACTTTATAAACTGGTGAATACACGTATGTCATGCAACCAAGAGCTTAGGTAGTCCCAGGGCTTCCCGTCTATGAACCCATTGTGAGAGAACCCTATGTTTTAGCTCCTATTTATACTAGAATATGGGACATTTTGGAAATCCTTTAACGCTCTCACCCTAAGAGACATCTAAGTGGAGAACACCACTAAGTCATTTTTCTCAATTGTAAGAGCATAAGAGCTCTAAAAAAAAAAAAAACTTTATAGGGCTGAGATCACACTAGACCTTTTTTGCTGCTTTTTATGCTAATTTTCAGCTGCTTTTTACAGTACCAGCAGTCTGAGATTTCATAAATCATGCACACACGTTTTTTTTTTCTCCATCGCCTCATTGGGGGACACAGAACCATGGGTGTTATGCTGCTGCCACTAGGAGGACACTAAGCAAGTACACAAAAAAAGTTAACTTCTCCTTCTACAGTATACACCCTTGCTGGCTCTGCTCTGCCCTAGGCCCTCTGCTGGCTCTGTGCAGTGTATACTGCAGAAGGAGGAGTTAACTTTTTTTGTGTATTTGCTTAGTGTCCTCCTAGTGGCAGCAGCATAACACCCATGGTTCTGTGTCCCCCAATGAGCGTCTCGGAGAAAAGGATTTTACGGTGAGTACTCACAAAAATCCCTGTTTTTTGTCATCAGTATTTTGTGCTTTGCATGGTTTTTTGGACATGGAGCATGTAACTACTTTCAGCGTTTTTCACCCACTAAAAGCAATGGGTATGGAAAAAAGCAAGTACAGCAGTAATATGAAACCCATTTATTTTTTTTATTTATTTATTTTTATTTTCAGGTTTTTACCGTTTTGTCTAGGTCTGCTAAAATGGTAGTTGGGATTAGTACAGTTTCATTAAATTACTGATGTGTACAAAGTAAATATTGCCAAACAAAGGTGGAGATTGAATAATGCCTGTTGCTGACATAGGTGTGAGATTGGACAATGGTTTGAGCAACTCCATGGCAGACCAAAGTGTGAAAGTTAATCAGTGTCCTACAAACTCAATGCACTGCTTGTCTTGGGTAAATTATTCCAGACCATTTCACCTCCCTCAGCTGTTATATGTTCATGAAAAAATACAAATGTATGTCTTGTATTGGTGACCTGTGGTGGCAGCAAAGCTGAACTTTGGGATCCTGAAAAACGCACCAAAGGCTGCACCATACATGCGTTTTTGACGCTGCTTATTTGCTGCAGAAAAAAAACGCAGCAAAAACACCCAGTGTGAACTTAGCCTAAATATCTGCAACTTCGTTATGCTTTACGGAGTCAAATTTTCATTACTGGCATCCCCATCTCAAGCTATAATAAGCATTCTTATGACCTAAGGGACTGACCTCTGTTACACACAAACCTGCCAAACGCAAAAGTGGCCTCAAAACAGCTCTATGTTGAAGGTGGGTGGAGATCTAAGATTCTGCATCTCACCGCGAAGGATTAGGAGGAGGTGCTGGAGTCTCTGCTTGATGTGCTTTTTGCAATCAATAAAAAAAAGCAACTTTACTTCTTTCACCTATCTTTTATATATTCCCTACATGGCTTCAGAAAATGGATAGGGTATCTTGTTCAAATGGTCACTTGCTGAATGTCTGGTGCAGACCTGTGGCATGGGGATGACCTTGCATATGTTCGCTCTGGAAAGAGTTTTTTGAGTTTACTAGAACACGTCCAAGGAATTCCCATCCCACACTCACCAGAGACCTGTGCACTGGGTATCCTAGAGGAGTCCTTGTGGCCTCTTCATAATCTTTTTTTTTTTTTTTTTTTTTTTTTTATGAGACACTCTCCCTGGCTAGGAAGGTGATGGCTCTCTGCTGGGGCACTGAACTCCTATTTCTCAATGGAAGAAATTATTAACATGGTAATTCCTTATGAAACTTTGGTATGCAAAAATTAATTGGGCCCTTAAAAATTCACTAAAGTGTGGGACTGGTGGAGTGCGTCGTCTTGTACCTCTTATACGTCTGGCGAGATCTGAGCTGACTCATTTTCAACATTCTGTTTTTTGATATTGGAAGAGAATTGGGTTGTGAGACAGGGATATGACTTTGATGGTATAGAGGTTATGTTGATTTATCTCATTCCTTTTTGTTGATCTATGTTGGGTACAGGTTTCTTGTATAAGTTGACTTTTGCAAGAATGTCTACCATGAATTTACATTTGTACCTTTTTTTTAGGTTTGCTTTGTTGCATATACTTGACCGGAATTCAATAAATTAAGATTTTGGGTTCTTACAATAAAATTTTCCTTGGAGCCTTCATTGGGGGACACAGGGAACCATGGGTGTGTGCTTCTGCCACTTGGAGGCTAACACTAGGCAATAAAGTTTGCACCTCACCAACTTGAGCCAAACCGATCAGTTGGTGTAAAAGCAGTAGAAGTAACCTGAAATGGAACACAGACTGGCCCAATGGAAGCGTCTAGAAAGGGCAGGTGCTTTGTCCCCCAATGAAGGGTCCGAGAAAGATTTTACAGTAAGAACCAAATATATTCATTTCCCAGGACGTCCCTCATGATTGCACCATTACATGGCGTGCTGTCATGATGGACTCCTGGAGAAATAACTGGTAGTGCTAATTCCTAATTTCTCTTACTTAATTGGGGGGCACAGGAAACTATGGGACGTCCCAAAGCAGTCCCCAAGAGTGGGGGAAGACAAACGAGGTCTAGTCAAAGGCATGAGCAGAAACGAGAATCTCGGGTCGGAGACCCGCCATTGTTATATGTAAAACATTTCTTCCCAGGCCCGAAACCGCCAAGGGGAGGCAAGAAAATTGGCATTCTGTAGAATCTAGAAGTTAAAACAGATAACTGAGAAACCACTTGGAGAGCTGCTAAGAGACCAGATGATGAATGATGGAGGTCAGACCCATGTTCATATGCGTCCAGAATTTTAGAGCGGATCCAGACTCTTAAGAAAATTATGATGACTCTCCAGACGCAAACAGGGAATCTGAGCGTCTGAAGAAACTTATCAACAGAAAGAGTGCTGAAAACACACACTGACCAGTAACAATATATTCAAGAGACCGATGCGAGGATGACTAAAAAAGGGAAATGAAGAAAGAACTCTGTAGAGTGTTCAACACCAGATGCTGGCCCAACAAGGCACACTTGAAACCGCTAGAGATTTGTTAAGCGTGAGTACCCCACTGGAATATCAGAACAAATGAAATGGAAAACCAGTTTCCCTGAAAGGAAGGTATAACTCTGCCCCTAAGGACCTGAGGTACAAACTAGACTCAAGATCAGACTATAGTGAAGAAGATGAAGGGGCGAATAAGAGGATTTCCCTGCTTAGATCGTAATCACGCTGTGATTGAAGGAACCGGAGCTTGGATAGATGACTCGTTTCACGAGGAGTACGAGAAACTGGAATAGTCAAATCGTAATAGCGAAGATGATGGATTTGGAAAACCGAGGTTTCCAAGAGTAGACTGTAAGAAAGTCAACTACCTCCATGCTAGAAGAAAGCAGGAGGAGGATTGGAGTGTAGAATATTGGGAAAGTGTTGGGGAACAATTGCTGAGTTGCGGAATCTGGAAAGAGGGCTGAAAAACCTTGTAGAGCACCCTGGATCTCTTTGGGACGATGTAGGGTATGCTCCGCCATAATCTACTATGGACAAGAACCGTTTGATCAAACGAAACAGAGAACCATCTGATAGGACAACCCATCTCCTGTCAAAGGAGCTTGGCAAGTTAGGAAGGCAGTAGAACGTAGTTTAGCATGGATAAATCTGCAGACTAATCTGTCTGTGACCAGATGCCTCCGCCAAGGCTGACAAGGATAGCATTACACCTTGGAAGGAAAGTGGATCCTGGGTACCACCATGGAAGGAAAAGAGAGAATACCTACCACTCTAGGTTCCAGATGGAGAGGAGGCTTAATTGGCTTACGGACAATCCAGAGCAGTGTGACACTGGACTAAATTTCCTAGCTGAGAAGAAAGATTCATCATGAACTAACACGCTCATTCCAGCCCTAACCCATCTCTTCAACCTATCGCTATTTTCAGGTACCTTTCCCTCTGCCTTCAAACATGCCACCATCACACCCATCCTCAAAAAAAATAAAGCAAACCATGATCCAACTGCTATGCCCAGCTATCGCCCAATAGCATTGCTCCCGTTTGCTTCCAAACTCCAACATTTCCAAGCTCAACTTTCCTCCTACCTCTCATCTAACTTTCTCCTTGACAACCTCCAATCTGGCCCGCTCCCACCACTCCACTGAAACTGCCCTGACCAAAATTACTAATGACTTACTCACAGTCAAAGCTAACACACAGTTCTCCATCCTCCTCCTCCTTGACCTATCCTCTGCCTTTGACACAGTCGACCACTGCCTACTGCTACAGATTCTTTCTTCCCTTGGCATCAAAGACCTTGCCCTGTCCTGGATTACCACTTACCTTTCCGACCGTACATTTATCGTCTCCCACTCCCACACTACCTCCTCATCCCGCCCTCTCTCTGTTGGAGTCCCTCAAGGCTCTGTCCTGGAGCCCCTACTTTTTCCATCTATACCCTTGGCCTAGAACAACTCAAAGTCCCATAGCTTCCAGTACCACCTGTATGCAGACGACACTCAGATCTACTTCTCTGGCCCAGATGTCGCCTCTCTGCTGTCCAGAATCCCGGAGTGTCTATCAGCCATATCCTTCTTCACCTCTCGCTTCCTAAAACTCATTGTAGACAAAACCGGACTCATGATCTTTCCTCCATCTCGTGTATCTTCCCTACCCGATCTATCTATTATGGTAAATGGCATCATGCTCTCTCCCGCACCTGAAATCCGCTGCCTCGGAGTAACTCTTGACTCTGCCCTGTCCTTCAATCCTTCAAACCACACGTCCAAACTCTTGCCACCTCCTGTCACCTCCAACTTAAAAACATTTCCAGAATCCGTCCCTTCCTCAGCCCTCAATCTACTAAAACTCTTGTGCATGCCCTCATCATCTCCCACCTTGATTACTGCAACACCCTCTTCTGTAGCCTCCCCGTCAACTCTCTTGCACCACTCCAGTCTGTCCTCAACTCTGCTGCTCGACTACTCCACCTCCTCACTACTCCCTTGCTTCTCCCCTCTGCAAATCCCTCCACTGGCTCCCAATTCCCCAACGAATCCAGTTTAAACTAACACTGACCTACAAAGCCGTCCACAACCTGTCCCCTCCCTATATCTCTGAACTAATCTCCCAATATCTTCCTTCACGTAATCTTCAATCCTCCCAAGGCCTCCTACTATCCTCCACTTATTCGTTCCTTACACAACCACCTCCAAGATTTCTCCCGAATATCCCCCATCCTCTGGAATTCCACGCCTCAACATGTCCGATTATTCACCACCCTTGGATCCTTCAGACTGAACCTGAAAACCATCTCTTCAGGAAAGCCTCCAGCATGCAATAACCATGCTGCCGCCTCGCCACCACCACCCTAGCTGCCGCCTCGCCACCACCACCAGAGCTGCCGCACCCCCGACCTTCTGTTTCTTCCCCATTATCCGGTAGAATGTAAGTCCGCAAGGACAGGGTCCTCCCCCCTCTGTACCAGTCTGTCATTGTAAATTTGCTTACTGTAAACGATATCTATAACTTTGTACTTAACCCCCATGGAATTTAAGGCGCTATATAAATTAATAATAATCAGGAACGTTCTTTGGTCTGAAGGATCATTTGTGATGACTGAGGGTAGAAACCAGTCAGTAGGTCAAAACGGAGTATACTCTGACACGAGACCTTATGGAAGGGACAGTCAGTGATTTAGTTCAGAGAAGGCGAGTAGAGAACCCGTCTGGAAAGAAGGGCTGCACGGATTGAGACAGCATGTTCCGAACACTAGAGACTGGGTTGAAATAAGGGGTGATTATGACCTGCTGAAGTTCAATCCCGAGCAAATGAGTGTTCTGAAAATAGTGCAAGGAATCTCACATCATATAGATAAAAAAAGGAGGAGCCCAGGACCAAATGTGTGATCCTTTCATGGACATTAAGAGGCTAAGCCGATGGTTACTCCTAGGGTGGCAGAGATTCTAAGAGTCTCTGCGGCCCAGAAGAGATTCCCTGAAGAAAATTCAAGCACACAGGGCGGAAGGAGGTCGTAGGTTCTATAAAATTAGCCGTCTTGGAGGGCGTTGGAAGGCACATCAGTACCTAAGCCGTAGATCCAGAATGAAAAGGTAGGTACGGTCCTACTATGCCTTGGGAGATATTTTGAAGTGAAAAACCAGCTCCCTGGAGAGTTGACCATGGAGAAGTCTGACCCTAGAACCGAAGTGCTGAAGAAAAACCGTGTGAAACAGCCGGAAAGTGGCCAAATGGCGAAAAGAACAACATTGATGAGGACTAGTAGATATGCATGTGGGACCACTTACCTTGGCATGAGCTGCAACACGACAGATGACAACGGTGAGGATCTGGAAATGATGGCCGCTCTAAGAACAGCACAAACTATGACCAATTTGTTCAGCGAGGTCCAACCATTCGAGAGAGGGGGGCCCCAGTGTGCTGTAGGCAATTGAAAGGGTGGAGGCTGGCTCGCCAACACAATCAGCTGGACTCTAGTGCTGACCATGTGCACCACAGAGTTAAACTTGGCCAGGGATTCTGCAATTTGCAATGGGCTGTACAGCCAAGACAGTGCTGGAGCTGGGAATCAAAATGTAATAACGGGAGAGAAAATCAGATTATGACTCTAAATTACTGAGAAGGAAGTTATAAGGGTTAAAAGTTGACCAGCGATTTTTCATTTTTACACTTTTTTTTATTTTTTATATAGGGACCACCTCACATTGAGGGGTCTATATGATAGAAAATGCCCAAAAGTGACACCATTCTAAGAACTGCACCATTCAAGGTGCTCAAAACCACATTCAAGAAGTTTATTAACCCTTCAGGTGCTTTAGAGGAATGTTTGGAATGTTTAAAAAAAATGAACATTTAACTTTTTTTCACAAAAAAATTAATTCAGATCCAATTTCTGTTATTTTACCAAAGGTAACAGGACAAATTGGATGCCAAAAGTTGTTGTTTAATTTGTCCTGAGTACGCTGATACCCCATATGGGAGGGGGGAAACCACTGTTTCGACGCATGGCAGAGCTCGGAAGGGAAGGAGCGCCGTTTGACTTTTCAATGCAAAATTGGCAGGAATTGAGATCAGACGCCATGTCGCGTTTGGAGAGTCTCTGATGTGCCTAAACAGTGGAAACCCCCCAATTCTAACCCCTAATGCCAACCCCAACACACCTTACCCTAATTCCAACCCTAACCCTAATGGGAAAATGGAAATACATTTTTTATTTTATTATTTTCCCTAGCTAAGGGGGTGATAAAGGAGGGTTTGATTTACTATTTATAGCGTGGTTTTTATATTTGGCAACTGTCGCACACTAAAAGATGCTTTTTATTGAAAAAAATAGTTTTTGCATCACCACGTTTTGAGAGCTATAATTTTTGCATATTTTGGCCCACAGAGTCATGTGAGGTCTTATTTTTTGCGGGACTGGCTGACGTTTTTATTGGTACCATTTTCGGCACATGACATTTTTTGATTGCTTTCTATTCTGATTTTTGGGAGACAGAATGTGGGAGTGGGGGTATTTACACAATTCTGCGTGATAAAATTGATAAGGCAGTTTTATTCTTCGGGTCAGTACGATTACAGCAATACCTCATTTATATCATTTTTTTATGTTTTGGCGCTTTTATACAATAAAAACAATTTTATACAAAAAATAATTATTTTTACATCGCTTTATTCTGAGCGCTATAACTTTATTTTTTTCGCTGATGATGCTGTACGGGGGCTTGTTTTCTGCTTGACAAGATGCCGTTTTCAGCGGTACCATGTTTATTTATATCCATCTTTTTGATCAGCAGTATGATAAAGCATTGTTTTTTGCCTTGGTTATTTTTTTATGGTGTTCACTAAAGGGGTTAACTAGTGGGACAGTTTTATAGAGCTGGTTGTTACGGACGCGACGATACTAAATATATGTACTTTTATCGTTTAGATTTTTTTCATTAAAATATTTGATAGAATAATTATTGATTTTTGTAATTTTTTTATTAAATATTTTACCATTTAAAAAAAAAAATTAGTTCTTACTTTTACATTTTCTCCCACTATGGGATACTCATTTTGTGCAGGCTGATCGCTTCTATAGCAGTCAGATAAAGCAGCATCTGCATGCTATAGAAGCTGTTAGCGCTGCATGAATTTTACACTGACCTCAGACTTCCTGGTCATCACTGCGCGTGTCACTGCGCGTGACAGGAAGTCTCTGAGCTCTGGAGACCCGGATGTCGTCATGACTACATCGGGTCTCCATGGCAGCGATCGGGACCCCGCGTCATGACGAGGGGTCTCGGATCCAAAGGCAGAGGGGATGTAAGAGCTGACAGCCCTTCTGCCTGCTCCCGGAACGCTGCGATCATGTTTGATCGAAGTGTGTCAGGGTTAAAGTGCCGGGAGCGGTCTGTGACCGCTCCTGGAACTTAGTGCTGGGTGTCAGCTGTGAGAATTACGTACTATCCCGTTCAGGGTCAATAAGGCCCAGGTCACAAGGACGGATATTTCCAAACTTGTTCACATTCTGTCTTTCTGCGATTCATTCAGGAGCTGCACTCATTTCCTAAAAACAAATATCATAATTAATGATCAGGACTGTAATCCTTTAATTCTATGTTCCTCTTTTTTTTTCTTTTTTTTAGAAATTGAAAAAGAAAGATTGCGAAAAGAACGTGCTGAACGTATGCAGTCCAGGAACAGAGATGAAGAACTACAGAAGGAAGAATTTAAAAAGACTGTTCAGGTGGAACGACAGAAAAAACAAGAGGAACAAAAGATGATCAAACTTGAAAGGGAAAAGGTAGCGTAGTTTTTGCTTTCATGTACCTGGTGCGGTCTGCCTCCTTCAACACAAAAGTGTTGAAATGTCACTAGTTTGCTGTATGGTATATGGTATTTCTATTATTCTAAAGGACATGGCGCACCTAGTACCATCAAGGTGTATGAATCTACCTGGTACAGGGACTGTGCCAGTAGCCTGTAAAGCAATAGAAGATAAGTTTCTAGATTCACAGCAGTAGGGATAAGTCTTGGTAGCCAATTGAGAAAATGACCACAGGACTCAAAATTGGCAGGTAAAGTAGATAAGAAAATGTATTGAAGTGACCATAAAAAAACTTTTCAATTGTAGAAAATGCCCAATGGTTCGGTCAAAACTGGTCTGGGTTCAAGGCCATAAACGGACAAAAAAACTCCACAAGCTATAATTATATATATTATGCTTTTTGTATGATTTTAAAATCCTTTTCTCAATTAGTCTTGTTTTTTTTTTTGGGGGGGAGGTAGTAATAGGGAGGTGGAAAACTAATAATAGTTTATGAATTATCACTGTTCATGTGAAAAATTGTGATTTACTTGAGTTTTCCTCCTGTGAAGGTGATATCACTTTCTGAATATTTCTTAGATTAGTAATTTCAGGTTTTAGGCCAGCGTCAGACTCACCGTACAAAAATACGGACCATATTGTACGGCCGTATTACGCCAAAATGTTGGTGGCACACCAATTCGTATTTCATGCGTTTTCAGGGTGCGGCTGCGTATTTCGCGCATGTAAGCATCTGTATGCAATCCGTATAGCGTTTTTTCTCGTAGCCTTACAAAATGGACATTTAACGGTTTTTAGGCCTGAAACTCATTCAAATCATCAGCAAGGCTATTTATTGTCTCTGCATCCGGTTGCAACCCCCAATCTGGCCATTTTGGTGGTCTGCTTGTGTTGGAGGGCTGATGCTTGGTTGCTAACATGTCTGAGAGTCTTCAGTTCACCACAAAAGATAGTGTTGTGCAACTCAGTTTAGTCCCACCGCTTTGGCCAGCCTTACCCAGTGATCGTTGATCCGCGCAGGAGGAGGTGAATGTGGGCTTGTCCGCATTTGAGCCAAGCACTGACTAAAGCTCATTTCAGCAGCAGATGAAGGAAGGGAGACACACTAGTCATTACTAGTGGGTAGGCGGAGCCCAGATGGGATAGACACCTCAGATTAAAAAGAGTGTTGGCCGGCCCCTCCAGCTCGGGCTCCTCCTACTCCAGCTCTCCAGTCTAAAATTTGAGGTCTCAGAGGATAGTCGCTGCTGAAGCAGCTCCTCAGAAGATTTTTTTATTTTTATCGGACAGAGACTTGGACTCAGGGTCTAGAGGTCTCGGGGGTCTCAGCGCTGCTGGACCCCCACCTCTCCCTTGGCGGATCTGTATTACCCTGTAAGGTGGTCCCTGCAGAACCCTGCCGGCCCTGGGGGATGAGGATGGCTTCCCTGGCGGGGACGCAAACCGCGCTTCTGGGGTCACTGCGTTCCCCGCCCTGGGGGGAAGCGATGGGCATAGCGCCACAAATCCCTGGGGTCCCTGTGGCGCTCGGCTGGGTGAGTACTCTGCATTGATGTGTATGAGTGCTTCAGCGACTGCTGCGGCAGCCGCTGCTACATGTACATGATTGGTGACTGTGTGTTTTTTTGTCCGCAGGTGGATGCCTGCAGGACATGGGAACGGGGCAGGAAGGAGAACGGAGGAGTCCCGCGCTTTTTTTGAAGCCGGCGGGGGGCGTGGCTTCACGCTTTCCCGGGCAGGAAGCGACTCTGAGCGCGAGATTCCCTCTGCCTCTTCTCTTCCGGCTCTCTCCTTCAGCGCGGCGGCCATTGCTAGCCTCGGGCTCCTCACTCTCCGCTCCTCCCGTACTAACCGAAGAGAACAGCACCGCGGCCAGCTGGGTGAGTCGCTTCTACCTTCCTGAGGGCAGAAGCTTGACCCCTTCACCCCCACAGCGCAGGCACCTTCCCGGGGTACTGCCACACGGAACGCCCGCTAAAGTTCACGATAACGACGCAATTACTGCGATAGTTTTTTGTGATCGTTGTAAGTCGCTAGTAACTGCCACACTGGACGATCTCTTTAACGTCGCATAAGCGGTTAGCGATCTCCTTGCATCTGTCGGTCATTGCAATGTGCAAAACAGCGCAATATTTTAGCGATCCTGTTGGCGTTTTTTGTTTAGTGTGGCATACCTTGAGGACTGTACTTTCTACACCTGCTACCTCATAAGAGGCACCTGGGACTCGCACACCTTTTACATTAACAAAGGTTGTGGGGAGTCTGTGACATTAACCCCTTCTTAGGCGGTTAACCCTGTATTGGGGGACAGCTGGGGTAGCTCTCTTTAAGAGCTTTAACCCTTCAGCGTTCGTTTTTCTTCTTTAAGAAACCACACTGTTCTAGTTACTGACAGGTTTAACCTGACATATACGGTGTGAGGACATGTCAGATCAGGGTCCAGGAGGTGCGGACCGTCTCCCAGATCCGCAACAGGATCAGTCTCGCGTATCTGACACGCAGACCTCGACGGCGTCAAGCGCAGCAGTCGGAGGTCTCAGTGATGTCAAAATGGAGGCCCTCACTCGTTCTATTGATGGCCTGTCTGACCTTATAGGTTATTGGATGTCAGCCAGATCTTCTCATGGCAGGAAGCGACACAGGCCGGTGCCTTCCTTCCCGCATAGCGATTCGGAGATCTCTGGTATGGAGGGTTCCCCTTCAAGTTCGGATGGAGAGATGTCCGATTCGGATAAGGAGGATCGGCAGGGACACTCTGCCTCTTTTTCGGGCCGTGCAGAAGCTTTTATTGAAGCTATGAGGGAGGCGTTACAGTTACCGGAGGAAGTAACTACACGTCCTGGTAAGTCGGCCCGGATGTTTCAGGAGGCGCATAGGTCGCGTTCGACCTTACCATCCCTGGATGAGCTTAGTAAGGCAGTGGAGAAGGAGCGTCTGTGTCCAGACAAACGTTTTCAGGGGACACGGCTTTTTGAGACACTGTATCCATGTGCTACGGAGTTGATTGATAATTGGATTCCTTCTCCTGAAGTGGATGTCCCTTTATCTCAGCTTAGCAAATCTTCATTACTTCCTGTTAAAGGGAAGGCGAGTCTGCAGGACCCGCTGGACAGAAAAACGGAGATGGCGGCAAAATCCATCTACGAGGCCGCAGGTCATGGATTCAGAGCAGTACTAGGATCCATGTGTGCTTGTAAAGCTTCCCTGAGCTGGTTGGACCGTCTAAGGACGGCCTGGCAAAATGGATCCCCTTTATCCGAGGTAGAGGGGCTTCTCAATTTTTTGGAAAATGCAGTCCGATATGGCTATGATGCAGGTCTGGACACTGCGTTACTGCTGTCCAGGACACAATCCTCGGCGGTCACAGTCAGAAGAGCTCTGTGGCTTAGACAGTGGACCGGGGACGCAGTTTCCAAGCAAGGTTTGCTTTCTTTAGCTTACAAGGGTGGTCAGCTGTTTGGATCTGACCTCACGGAGCTGATTGCCAAGGCAAAGGCAAAAGAAACGGCTTTACCGCAGAGAAGAGCTGTGGCTTCTGCGTCTGGCAGGCCTAGTACCGGTAGTGGTCGGCGGTCCTTTCGGCCCAGGGGACGGTTCGGTCAGCCCTCTTGGGGATCGGGTCGTCCCTCTTTTTCGGGAAAAAAGACCGCTCAGAAATCCCGTTCTCCCTGGAAACAGAGTTTCCGTCACGACAAGCGGGAAGCGGACAAAAAGCCCGCTAAGGCGGACTGACGCCAGGGTTCTACTCGAGGGCTCTCGAGTGGGGGGTCGCCTGATTCAATTCGAATCGACTTGGGTGTCCCGCGTTTCAGACGCCTGGGTGACGCGGGTTGTGTCGGCAGGTTACTTCATAGAGTTTTCGTCTCGACCCCCAGACAGCTTTTGCCAATCTCGCATTCCGTCAGAGCCCGAGCTGTTTGCCACTCTACTACGAGAAGTCGATTCCCTTCTACAGAAGGGTGTGGTGGTACCGGTTCCGCCAGAGGATCGGGGAAGAGGGTTTTATTCCAACCTCTTTGTGGTCCCCAAAAAGGAGGGCAAATTTCGTCCCATCCTGGATCTCAAAAGATTGAATCGGCATGTCCACACCCGGAAATTCCACATGGAGTCGCCTCGCTCCGTTGTGGCAGCCTTGTCGCAGAGCGATTTTTTGGTGTCAATCGACATTCGCGACGCTTATTTGCACGTTCCAATCGGAAGGGCCCACCAACGCTTCCTTCGTTTTGCCATAGGTCAGGACCATTACCAGTTTGTGGCTTTGCCATTCGGGTTGGCCTCAGCGCCCAGAGTTTTTACAAAAAATTCTGGCGCCACTCATGGCGATTCTTCGAAGGCAGGGGGTTACGATTCTTCCCTATCTGGACGACCTTCTGATTGTGGCATCTTCAAAGGAGGAGGCGATGACTGCTCGCAATCTATCCCTTCAGCTCCTGGAGGACTTCGGGTGGCTGGTCAATTGGGAGAAGTCGTCTCTGGAACCGTCGCAGTCAATCCTGTTTTTGGGGATGCATTTAGACACGGTTCGAGCAGTGGTGTCTCTGCCTCCAGACAAGCAAGCATGTCTCCTTCGACATGCACAGGTTATGAAATCTTCGACAGCAATGTCCCTTTGAAGCTGTATGCGCCTTCTGGGTTTGATGGTGGCGTCCATGGAGGCACTCCCGTTTTCCCAGTTTCATTCCAGGGCCCTCCAAAGGTTCATTCTGAGGCGTTGGGATCGATCGCAGACTTCGCTGGATTGCAGGGTCATCATCTCTCACAGGGTACGAGAGTCGCTAGGATGGTGGTTACGTCCAGAAGCGTTATCCCTGGGGAAGTCTTTCCTCCATCCGAAGTGGTCGGTCATAACCACCGATGCCAGCCTGACGGGCTGGGGGTGTCTGGAACGATCTCTGGATTCAGGGAGTATGGTCGTCGGAAGAGTCTGTCTTGCCGATCAACATCCTGGAATTGAGGGCGATTTTCCTTTGCCTCCAACACTGGACGGTCCCTTTAAGCGGTCGGCCAGTCCGAGTGCAGACAGACAATGCGACGGCGGTCGCATATATCAACCACCAAGGCGGGACACGGAGTTCCAGGCTCATGGTGGAGGTATCTCGGATCCTGGTATGGGCAGAGACCAGAGTGCTGGCCATCTCTGCGATCCACATTCCAGGAGTTCAGAATATCACGGCGGACTTTCTCAGTCGCGAGAGGATGGATCCCGGAGATTGGAGTCTTCATCCGGAAATTTTTGCACTGCTGTGCTCCCGTTGGGGAACTCCCCAAGTGGATTTGATGGCATCCAGGTTCAATGGCAAGTTACCGACTTTCATGTCCAGGTACAAGGACCCGAAGGCTGTGGCAGTGGATGCTCTGGTGGCTCCGTTGGACCATTTCGAGCTGATCTATGTGTTCCCGCCGATATCCTTACTTCCTCTGGTGTTGCGTCGGATCAGGCTGGAGAGAATCCCGGCTATGTTGATAGCCCCAGATTGGCCAAGGAGGACGTGGTTCTCGACACTGGTGTCGCTTCTGGCAGCGCCTCCATTTCCTCTTCCTCTTCGCCCGGACCTGTTAACCCAAGGGCCCGTTCGTCATCCGGACCTGAAGTCTCTGCGTTTGACGGCGTGGCTCTTGAGACCGAAATTTTGACCCGTCGAGGTTTTTCAGCCGAAGTCATTGCCACTTTGCGAGCTGCCAGAGGTCAGGCTACTACTAGGATTTACCACAAGACTTGGGAAGCCTTCTTTTCGTGGTGTTCGGGTTCTTCCAGGAACCCGAGGATTTTTTCCATTCCCAATTTGTTGGCTTTTCTGCAATTCGGGCTGGACAAGGGTTTGGCAGTAAGCACCCTGAAGGGTCAGGTTTCGGCTCTGTCCTTGCTATTTCGGAAGGCTATCACTTCGCGTAGGGACGTATGTTCCTTTTTTCGCGGAGTAACCCGTCAGTTTCCGCCGCGGAAGGCGCCTGTGTCTCCTTGGTGGCTCAATCTTGTTTTGGAGGCTCTTCAACATGGACCTTTTGAGCCTATGGACTCTGTTAACCTTTCCTTGCTTTCTTGGAAGGTTGCCTTCCTTGTGGCGGTCACCTCTTTGAGAAGGGTTTCTGAGTTGGCGGCTCTTTCTTGTTCGCCTCCCTTCCTGGAGTTTCACCCGGATCGCGTAGTGCTTCGCACACGGGGCGACTTCCTACCTAAGGTTGTGTCACAATTTCATGTTAACCAGGATATTGTGTTGCCCTCGCTCTGTCCGGTGCCGAGGAATGCAAAGGAACGGGCCTTGCACACATTGGATCTGGTGCGGGCTTTGAAGTTCTATTTGTCTATTACTCAAAGTTTTCGGAAGTCGGACTCTCTGTTTGTGATTCCAGCAGGTCGTCGGCGTGGTCAACGAGCTTCCAAGGACACTATAGCTCGTTGGATTCGGTCGGCCATTTTAGAGGCTTACCGACTTAAGGGCGAACCTTGCTCGGTTAAGACTCAAGCTCACTCAACGAGAGCTGTGGGTTCATCATGGGCCTTTCATCAAGGGGCCTCGGCAGCTCAGCTCTGCCGGGCGGCGACCTGGCGCTCCGTCCACACGTTTACAAAATTTTATAAGGTGGACGTCAGTGCTTCCGCTGATGCGGCCTTAGGACGAAGGGTCCTACAGGCGGCTGCAGTTTAGAGTTTTTCCGTTAACTTGTATTTAGCGCTAGTTGCGCATTTATTTAGGTTGTTGGGTATCTGCCTCTGTTGGTTTTTTTGCCCACCCTTATTTTTGGACTGCTTTGGGACGTTCCACTAGTAATGACTAGTGTGTCTCCCTTCCTTCATCTGCTGCTGAAAGATGGATTTTGGTAAGAACTTACCTGTAAAATCCTTTTCAGCGAAGAATGAAGGGAGACACACATCCCTCCCATGGCAGAAGTGTGTTGTTGTGTTTTCAGATGCGGCGTGACCCTTCTCTGATAGCGATTATCTGGGCTGAGGTCGGCGCGCTAAGGCTCTGTTCCAGCATCGCCAGCTCATCGCAGTAGTCAGGTTCAGTGAGTAGTACCTGGAACTGTGTGGTTTTTTCCTGTTACATGCATAACCTGTATTCTTGTCTTTTCTCTGAAGTCCTTCAGAAGGGGTTATGTTGCTCCGCTGGTGATATTTGCTCTTCCTTAGCTTGTGTACGACTGGAGAGCTGGAGTAGGAGGAGCCCGAGCTGGAGGGGCCGGTCAACACTCTTTTTAATCTGAGGTGTCTATCCCATCTGGGCTCCGCCTACCCACTAGTAATGACTAGTGTGTCTCCCTTCCTTCTTCGCTGAAAAGGATTTTACAGGTAAGTTCTAACCAAAATCCGTCTTTTCACCGGCTGTATGCATGTCTGCAGCCTCTTCCATATTCTTTTGTCCAGTTTTGTCTGATGACCATTCCCAGATGTTAGGTTTAGTGGGAGATTGTGCGGCCAGGGATCACGTAGCAGGATGCGGAAAGCTATCTGTGCACAGGAGCGACTTTTCCTTAAGCAACCGTCTGGATTTCTTACCTACATACTGTCTATTGATGATGTGTGTTACCACAAGTTAACATTTACCCTTATGGGTGTTGCAGAAATATAATCTTAATCTAGGCTATATATGACCTTGAAATACCAGAACAATGATGTGAATATTTACATTACAATAAAATGGTACTTGGCCTACATGTCACTTATCACTGTTTTGACATTCACTCATGTAAGGGTTATGTATTGTGTGTTTAATTAATCTTTCTGCATGTGCATTGATTGTTCTCTGTACATTGGGTTACTTGTCGCTTCTTAACTACTGGCATATCCTATTCGGCACTCCATCTGCATTTTTATATGGGGATGTGTAACATCTGTGCCATTGTGCGTAATACCTGCTCACAACTGTGCTACAAACTTAATCAACTTGTGATGGCTGAGCCTAAGATGGAAGAGTGTAAGAGGATTGCCAGGGGATTTGAGGACCAATGCAACTTTTCTTATTCACATAGTCTCTGTGT
The DNA here is from genome assembly GCA_033576555.1 of Oophaga sylvatica. NCBI lineage: Eukaryota > Metazoa > Chordata > Amphibia > Anura > Dendrobatidae > Oophaga > Oophaga sylvatica. Next base: position 431,232,098 of record JARQOD010000001.1, on the reverse strand, counting down.
AGTGTTAATGGTCATAACACATGTATTTGTGTTTGAGTACAAAGAATCAATGCAAAAAGACTCCATAATTTTTACAAAAATAGAGATTTATATGTGTAAAGTTCCACTTGAGGTAGTGACAACCATATTAGCTTCATATGGTATATTTCGTTACATCACAATAGTGTAAGTGTGCAGTCTCAGACAAGGAAAAAAATATGGCATCACAACATTACTAATTCTTCCATACATAATAGTATGTAAAGGCCAAAACCAATAGTGACTATGGGTAATGCTGATCATATGTTACACATATGTTTGGTTCACAAGATTATACTACTTTAAATATGCAGTAGCCAACATGGAGTGAAATTAAATTTAACCAAATAAATAACATTTCACTAGCACTAGTGAGCACCATATGTGCCCCTTATGGTTAGGTTGTAAGACTAGACTAATGCAATGATGCATTAGCCAACAATTTTTAACAGGAATGGGGACAAAATAACAAACTTTTGTAGAAATAATATCTAACTAAATAATATTTTCCCATATCCCACCAACTAAGTGCCATATGGTATTTGTAGGCATTCAGATTAGTGCAAATATGCGTTACACAACATAAATTATCCAAATGAAATACGATTTCTCGCTATAGGAGCAGATAATGAAAATAATATACCGTATATACTCGTGTATAAGCCGACCCGTGTATAAGCCGACCCCCCTAATTTTGCCACAAAAAACTGGGAAAACTTATTGACTCGTGTATAAGCCGGGTGTATAAACTGCCCTCCTGCTCTGTGCTGCCCCTGTCCTGCTCCTTGCTCCCCCATCCAGCTCTGTGCTCCCCCATTCTCCTCTGTACTTCTCCCCCCCCCCTCCTGCTCCTCCTCCGCTGTGCTCCCCCATTCCTTCCCGTCCTCCTTGTGCCCCCCCCGTCCTGCTCCGTGCTCCTGTGCCCTCCATCCTCTCCCCCCGTCCTGCTCCGTGCTCCTCTGTGCCCTCCATCCTCCCCCCGTCCTGCTCCGTGCTCATTGTCCTCCATGCTTCCCTCGTCCACCGTTCCCCCCCCGTCCTGCTCCATGCTTCCCCCGTCCTCCGTTCTCCCCCCCTGTCCTCCTCCATGCTTCCCCCGTCCTCCGTTCTCCCCCCCCCTCCTGCTCCATGCTCCCCGTCCACCGTTCTTCCCCCCCGTCCTCCTCAGCTTCCCCCGTCCTCCTCCATGCTTCCCCCGTCCTGCTCCATGCTTCCCCCGTCCTGCTCCATGCTTCCCCCGTCCTCCTTCTTCCCCCCCGTCCTGCTCCATGCTTCCCCCGTCCTCCGTTCTCCCCCCGTCCTCCTCCATGCTTCCACCGTTCCCCCCCCCCCCCCGTCCTGCTCGTGCTCCGTGTCCTCTCCTCCATCATACTCACCCCTCCCCGTGCCATCGCTGAGCGTCCCTGCAATCCTGCGTTCTCCCCGGCTTCATGCAGCTCTCCAGCACTGAGCGGTGATGTAATACCGCTCATTAAGGCCATGAATATTGAGGCCACGCCCATGGGAGTGGCGTCGCGTCCATATTACATGAACTTAATGAGCGGGTATTACGTCACCGCTCAGTGCTGGAGAGCTGCAGGAAGCCGGGGAGAACGCAGGATTGCAGGGACATTCAGCGATGGCACGGGGAGGGCTGAGTATGATCCCAGCCACCGGCTCCTGCCGTGGCATCCCCTCCTCCGCTGGTTTCTGCCCTATGACTCGTGTATAAGCCGAGGGGGCATTTTCAGCACGAAAAAAGGTGCTGAAAATCTCGGCTTATACACGAGTATATACGGTAGGTTGACTATGCCTAGTCAACAGCATATTGCTTGCATATGTTGGTTACAGGGGTCTAAATAGCTGCAAATCTGTTATACACAATTTGAGTTTTAAGTACATCTAAAGCCATTAATAACTTTTTTAAATGCAAAAATATACTTTACATACTAAATCACAGCTGGGTGGTATGTGGGTAGTGGGGTTGGCTTATTCCCAGCATCTCGGTGTGGTTGTCTTGATGACCACCTTGACCATCACCCTGTTGGGGTGGATTTTCTGGGCCTTGAGCTAACATCTGTCCATGGTCAGGTTGGTGTGTGGGCACATTGCCATACAGATAAGGGAGATTATATTCCTGTGTAAGATGATACCCACGAGAATCATACCCCCTAATATGACCATGTTGAGCACATCCAGGTTGGGACCAGCCTGCAACACTGGATCTGTACAAGTGGTCATATTGGGAAGTCTGATTATAGGCAGCCATTTGACCCTGTTGTTGCCAAGGTTGTTTCGGTGGGGGAATGGGTAGAGGTGTAGGCGCCCGTGCAGGAGGATCATCAGATCTGTTGGGAAATGAAAGGGGATTAGAACATGTAGGAGGGGTGAACCTAAACTGCATATGTGTTATGTGGTGTGATGTATGTACTTACGGTTTCAGATCAAGAATATGTGCAAGAAAACCCAGCCTGTCTAAGTAAACGTAGTTTCGCTTTCTGGGTGCTGCTGACCCGCTCTTGGCCCTCTGCTGGCGTTGCTGCCTGTATTGGTCGCGGCTGCTTCTCCATCTTCTCATAACATCATCCACTGCAATCAGACATATAATATGTAATCATTTAGCTAGCTGGACAAAGCATCAGTATTCTGCAGACACGTTATATAGTCACGGGGGTCTAGTAGGATGGGACTATACGACAAATGTGTCGGATAAAATAAGCAAAAAAAATGGGGGGCTGATTCTGCGCTACAACGATGCTGTTAGCGTTAAGAAAATTCTGATGAAATCATGTAACTTACTGATTCGCTGATGCTTCTGGCGTGGGCTGTCGCCAAAGTGGTGAAACATCTTCCCACAGATGCGCCTCCATGCCGCCTCTTTGCTTGTGCGTTCAGCGTAATGTGCATCTCTTTTGTGGCACATTTCGGCCCTCTCTTTTGCAGCAAGAGTCTCAACATGGCCAAATTGATGTGCGTAGGCATCATGGCCGACTCCGTGGAGGCGTTCTTCCGGGATGTCTGCCGCTCTTTTTGAGCTAATTTGCATGTGTCAGCTTCCTCCTGCATGTGTTGCACCATTTCCTGTGAGCTGCAGAAGTCTTCCGTATTTCTCGCAAGTCACACGCCTGGTCTGTGTGTAAGCCGTTGTTTTCTCGCACCCATAGACTTTCATTGGCGTACAACGGGCGTAATACGCGTACAATCGCAGCATGCTGCGGGTGTCTCGCACCGTAAGATACGGCCGAGAAAAAAACGCATGATCAGAGCTACCCCATAGAGAAGTATAGGTCTTGTGTGTAATGCATGGTTTTCACGCCTCTCACTCGTCCGTATTCTTACCTAGTGTAAAGCCGGCCTTACATTGGTTCTTGTTCTGTTCATTCAGCCATTACCATAGGAAGAGCAGCTTTCTTGCTCTTCAGGTGTTTTCTGCTCAGAAAACACTTTGTACTTTCCAATACAAGACGAGAAGGCTCAGAAAACGCTCTGACGGTTTTTTTCGTTATTCAATGGAGTAAAAAAGACTCACGAAAACCCTCCCAAAAAATGCCCAAGGCCCAAAAAAATACTTGGAACAGTTGAAAAACAGATACAAAAGACACTTCAAGAAAAACACTATAAAGTTTCCTAAATCATCTTCTGCTTGAAAAACTTATCCGGCTCAGCTGAGTTTAATAGACGTCGTGTGCACATAGCCTTACTCCATTTATCTGGTCCCTCTGCTTTTCTTGAAATCCTGGGGGCTGCCAGTTTGGCGTTTCCATACACACTGTCACTGGGATGATGCGGTTCTTCCACTGGCCACATCCAGTTGTCAATTAGTAAATTTGATTTATAGTGAGAACAAGGTAAAGTCAAATCAAGAGTTTTAAGAAAAGAGACTCCAGAAATATTTTGGGCAGTGCAAGTATTTACTACAATATACAGGTCATAAGGACTGATGGAGCAGGTGAACAGACACTTGTAATAGCTTTCTTCCACTTGCTTTGTTTAGCGTGTCTGCTCCATTTTTTTGTATTTATTTATTGAAGAACATTTGTAGAATGTGTTACCCTAGAACGGGTACGCATCTTAAGGGTATTGGCACTCCTCCTCGTGTTATACCTCTAATCTTCACCACGGTGTGTGATTTTAGACTTTGGATGTAATTGTGATATTATTTGACAAGGGATCACTTGAGCCTAGAAACTTGAAATTTCTCTTTTGCCTCATTGGGGGACACAGGACCATAGGTGTTGTGCTGCTGCCACTAGGAGGACACTAAGTGAACATAGAAAAGATTAACTCCGCCTCTGCAGCATGCACCCTCTGCTGGCTCTAGCCTGAACCAGTTTTTGCTTAGTGTCTTTAGGAGGCACTTGGGTCTGAAGTTCAGACCCCAACTTTATTATTTTTTAACTTTTTCATTTTTTTATAATTTTCCTATGGAATCAAGGGGCGAAGGGACCTTTCAAGGTCCCGATCTCCCCGAATCTTCAACAGGCGGGAACGTGGAGTGTCGTCTCCCCGTATCCCCTCCTGCAACATTTTAATACCTGGGCTCAATCCAGAGGCGACGGGTCCCTCCAGGGCCCCGCTCTCCCCACATCACCAATAGAAGAGCCTCGGCTGTATTCTCGCCTGCCGATTGTGTCTCCGCACACATCTCCAGGCGCTTTTCCTTAAGAGAAGCGCCAATGCTATTTCCAGCGGCCATATCTTGGGTTCACCGCAAGGCACCTGCACCATCACCTGGAATCCCTGGGGACACAGGGCCTGGGTAAGCTGCAAATGCTTAACCCCTTCCCTGCTGAACGGCAGTATTCTTTCTTTGACCAGCCTTAAAGGGAATCTGTCACCCTAAATTGGCGGGATATTTAAATGATGGCAGTCAGGTCAGATGGGCGGCGTTTTGGGTACTTGCCTTAACATGTTGTTCCATGCGTTATATGGATAGCAACGACTACAATTCCCAGAAATAATGGAGACAGCGGCGAACAACATGTTAAGGCAAGTACCCAAAACACCGCCCATCTGACCTGACTGCCATCATTTAAATATCCCACCAATTTAGGGTGACAGATTTCCTTTAAAGGGCCAATATGTCTCCGCCTCAGCCCTCTAAGAAGGCTACTAAAACACACACAGTTGTGTATGCCTCATGTAATGCCCCTCTGCCCCGGGGCCACGGCCTACATGCGCACAAGAGCCCTCCGCTACTGCCCACCCTAGTTGGTTTAGCCCCCCTGAGTGGGCTACGTCTCTGGCACAGTCCATGGCTTTTATGACTAAAGCTATAGAGTCCTTCCGTTGCTTGCCTGGCGCAGAGCGCTCCTCAGCCATGCGAGAGACCGCCTCTGACAGGAGCCGTCCCACATCAAAAAATACGCAAACTTCTAGAACATCTACACATCTCCCATGCACTCTTGTGCCTCGGCGTCCGCAAGCTTTGTTTCCCGATCCCCCTCTCCAGGGGGTTCGCAGCGAACACTACTCAGAATGAGTCTGATGTATCCGTAGACCCGGACTCGCCAGAGTACCAGGAGTCACTGGACTCCCTCATTGAAGCGGTTAATAAAGCTCTGAGGGTAGACGAGGAGTCCGGATCATGCAGTGTCTTTTAAAAGAACCAAACGTCCTCACAGGATGTTTGCTAACCATCCCGAGTTTACGGACATCGTCCAGAGGCATAGGACTCACCCGGACAAGCGATTCACAGGACAAAAGCCACTTGAGACACGATACCCCTTTGCTCCTATTCTAAAGAAAGAGTGGGCTGAGTCTCCCTCAGTGGATCCCCCATATCACATATCTCTTCCAAAACCCTCCTGTCTTTGTCTGACTGTTCCTCTAGTAAGGACCGACAGATTGACAATCTCACTAGGTCAGTCTTTGAAGCTGCTGGCACAGCACTTTCCCCGTCCTTTGCCGCAACATGGGTGGCTAGAGCTATGGTAGCCTGGGTGGAGGCTCTGGCTAAAACCAGCCAAGACAGTAACCTGCCTCCCGAGGCGGTCAATCTTTCCTACCAAATTGCCCGGGCCGGGGATTATGTTGTTCAGCCGCAAATGCCATTACTATCAGGAGAGCACTATGGCTCGGAGTGACGAGCAGATTCTGCTTCCAAAAAATCGCTAACTTCTCTGCCTTACCAGAGGGCACTTATTCCGGGAAAATCTGGACCAAATTATCTCCGATGCTACCTGAGGGAAAAGCAAATTCCTTCCTCAATGAAGGCCCAGTCGGCCTTTTCATAGCCAACACCAGGTTCGGGTCCGGCCTTTTCGCGGGTCCACAAGCTGGCCCTCTACGACCGCCTCCTCGGGCTCGACTCGCGCGCCTCCCCCCCCCCCCACCCCCACCCCCCACCCCACGTAAAGACAGGGACTCCCTGGCTTTGAACAGACCCATTCGTTCCTGGAAAAGAAGATCCACACAAGCTGGATCCAAAGGATCTAGATCCTGCAAGTTCTCTGCAAAATGACTTATGGCGATATCTGGAGGCCGCAGACGGGGTAGGCGGCCGTCTACTCTTCTTACGTCAAGCTTGGCTTTCGGTCTTTCACGACCAGTGGGTCAGAGATCTGGTATCCTCCGGATACAAAATAGAGTTCTCGTTTTTTCCTGTCTCGCTTTCCCAAGACAGAGGCACATGCAGCTTTGTTCCACCAAGCCATAAATACACTCCGCAAAGACTGAGTCATCGTCCGGGTCCCACACAACGAAAGGTTCAAAGGGTTTTACTCCCTATTCTGGACCTAAAACAATTGAACGAATTCGTCAAGGTCCGTCATTTCAGAATGGAGTCCCTCCTCTCAGTGATCACCTCGATGGAGAAGGGAGAATATCTTGCATCCGTCGACATCAGAGACTCTTATCTGCATATTCCAATCTTCCCTGCCCACCAGAGATTCCTGCGCTTTACTGTCTGCGGCGAGCACTTTCAGGTCACTGCCTTGCCCTTCAGCCTCGCTACCGCTCCCAGAGTGTTTACCAAGGTCATGGCGCCGTCATGTCCATTCTACAGACGACCTACTCATCAAGGGATCATCTTTTCAGGCCCGTGCAGAGTGTGTGAGCATCACTGTGGATACTCTTTCTCGCCTGGGTTGGCTGGTAAACCTCCACAAGTCTTCCCTTGTACCAGCTCAGCAAATTTCCTTTTTGGGGATGATCTCAGACACCTCCCGAGGGTTGGTAATTCTCCCCCCGGAAAAGGTATCAGCATTGAGACAGGGAGTACGGAGGCTTTCTCTTGCCTGTCCTCACTCCCTGCGGTTCGGCATGCAGATTCTGGGCAAAATTGTGGCAGCAATGGAGGCGGTTCCATTCGCCCAGCTACACCTCCGCCCTCTACAACAGGCGCTACTGACAGCCTGGGACCCGTTCTTTCTGGACCGTCTGTTCCAACTGTCCCAACAGGTCAGGCAATCCCTCAGGTGGTGGATGTGGAGCTCTTCTCTGAATCAGGGGGAACTTCTTCTTCCCAGTACGTTGGCTTGTGGTTATCACTGATGCCAATTTTCTCGGATAGGGAGCGGTTTTCCGTCACCACACGGCTCGAGGACAATGGTCCACTCCAGAGTCACGTCTCCCAATCAACATTCTAGAAATCCGAGCAATCAGTTTAGCCCTTCTGCGTTTCCACGATCTCCTGGCGGGTCGCCCTATTCGGATTCAGTCGGACAATGCCACGGCGGTGGCGTACATCAACCGTCAGGGGGAAACAGGAGCAGAAGGGCGATGCTCGAAGAAGCCCACATTCTCCAATGGACAGAAAGGAATCGCTGAGTCATCTTAGCTGTTCATATCCCGGGAGTAGAGAATTGAGCGGCAGACTTTCTCAGCCGTCAGGGCCTCGCCTCGGGAGAGTGGTCTCTTCATCCGTAGGTCTTTCAGCAGATTTGTCATCGCTGGGGGACGCCTGATGTGGATCTTATGGCTTCCAGGCTAAACGCCAAGGTTTCCGGCGTTCATAGCTCGGTCCCGCAACCCACTAGCCATCGGGTCGGATGCACTGGTCTTCCCATGGCATCAGTTTTGGCTCCCGTACGTGTTTCCGTCGCTTCCGCTACTTCCGAGTGTCATCAGGAAGATCAGAGTGGAAGGAATCCCGGTTATTCTTATTGCCCCAGACTGGCCACGCCGAGTGTGGTACGCGGAACTAGAGCAACTTGTCGCCGATGTTCCTTGGCGACTACCGGATCGTCCGGACCTGCTCTCTCAGGGACCGATTTACCACCAGAATTTGAGAGCCCTGAGTTTAATGGCTTGGCCATTGAATCCTGGATTCTAACCCAGGCCGGCTTTTCCCAGCAAGTAGTCTGCACCATGATTAGTGCCCAGAAACCGACATCTGTGTGGAAGACCTTTTTCGCCTGATGCAGAGCCCGTGGACTCTCACCACTTGTTTTTTCAATTCCGTCCATTTTGAATTTTCTCCAAGCAGGGTTAGACTCGGGCCTTGCGCTTACTTCCCTAAAGGGTCAAATTTCAGCCTTATCCATTCTGTTCCAGCGCAAGATAGCTGCCAAATCACAAGTCAAGACCTTCATGCAGGGAGTTTCCCATATGGCTCCTCCCTACAAGATGCCGTTGGAGCCTTGGGACCTTATTCTGGTCCTAGGGGTTCTACAAGAGGCCCCGTTCGACCCACTGCAGGAAGTGGCACTGACTCTTCTCTCTTGGAAGGTAGCCTTTCTGGTGGCGGTAACGTCAGATGAGTTTCAGAGTTAGCGGGCTTGCCTTTGCAGGCCTCCGTTCCTGGTTTTCCATCAGGACAAGGCTGTGTTGAGGACGTCTCCGTCCTTTCTACCTAAGGTCGTCTCTTCCTTCCATCTGAATGAGGACATCGTTCTGCCCTCGTGTCCAGCGCCGGTTCATCGTGTCGAGAAGGTTCTCCATACATTGGATTTGGTAAGAGCGCTTAAAAAATGTTTCCCGAACTGCGCCTTTCCGCAAGTCGGATGCCCTCTTCGTGCTTCCGAAAGGGCACAGGAAGGGTCTACCTGCCTCTAAGGCTACAGTAGCCAGGTGGATCCGCTCGGCGATCCAAGAAGTTTACCGTGTCAGAGGTCAGCCTATCCCGGCGGGGATTAAGGCCACTTCACTCGGTCAGTGGGGCTTCCTGGGCCATCCGGCACCTGACTTCGGCACAGCAAGTCTGTGACTTGGTCCAGCCTGCACACGTTTGTAAAACATTACAACATTCATTCTCTGGCTTCTGCAGGTGCAGCCCTTGGCAGATTGATTCTGCAATCGGCAGTAGCACATCTGTAGAGCAAACGTAGCCTGATGGTACAAGAGGTTTTCAGCTGTCGTGCTGTTTCTCACCCAGGGACTGCTTTAGGACGTCCCATGGTCCGGTGTTCCTCAGTGAGGTGAAGGAGAAACAGGGATTTTTGTGTACTCTTAGTAAAATCCTTTTCTCCAAGCCAATCATTGGGGGACGCAGCACCCAGGGCCGGCGTCAGCACCCGGCACACCCGGGCAAGTGCCGGGGCCCTGAGCAGGCGGGGGGGCCCACTCGCCGTCTGGCACCCCCGCGCCCGTTAGCGGAGGAGAGCGGTGTCAGCGCCGCCACTGGGCCCCCCCCCCCCCCCTCCCCCGCTTGCTCAGGGCCCCGGCATCAGCTGGCACAATACTTACCTCTCCCGTGCCTCCGCTGCCGCAGCTCCGGGCTCCAGGGGGCGCCAGCGCTTCCTCTCACAGCAGCGCCGCTGAGTGACGTCATCATTCAGCGGCCAGCTGTGGCAGAGAGCGTGGGGACGCCGGACAGGTAAGACGTGTGTGTGTGTCTCTGTGTGTGTCTGTGTGTATGTAGTGCGGTGCTTTGTGTGTGTATGTGTGTGTGTATGTATGTGAGAGAGTGCTTGTGTGCTGTGGTGCTGTCTGTGTGTGATGGGCAGGCATTGCTGATAATGGGGAGGCATTGATGATGATGGGGAAAAGATGATGATAATGGGCAGGCATTGATGATAATGGGCAGGCATTGATGATGGGGAGAAGATGATGATGGGCAGGCATTGCTGATAATGGGGAGGCATTGATGATGATGGGGAGAAGATGATGATAATGGCCAGGCATTGATGATAATGGGCAGGCATTGATGATGGGGAGAAGATGATGATGGGCAGGCATTGATGATGATGGGGAGGAGATGATGATGGGCAGGCATTGCTGATAATGGGGAGGCATTGATGATGATGATGGGGAGAAGATGATAATGGGCAGGCATTGATGATGGGAGAAGATGATGGGGAGGAGATGATGATGGGCAGGCATTGATGATAATGGGGAGGCCATGATGATGATGGGGAGGCAATGATGATGATAAGGAGGCAATGATGATGATAAGGAGGCAATGATGATGATGGGGAGACAATCATGATGATAATGGGGAGTCTTTCCACAGCGCCCTTTCCTGAGCCGTAACAGTGCAGAACGCAGTACAGCGCAGAGGAGAGCTCCATATTTTGTATGGAGCATTATATGGGGACCAGTATCATGTATGGAGCATTATATTGGGTCCAGTATTCTGTATGGAGCATTATTTTGGGTCCAGTATTCTGTATGGAGCATTATATGGGGGGGTGACATCCTGCATGGGGTATTATATGGGTGATGAGGGGGAGACTGTGGTGCCCATAATATTGTATGGAGGACTGTACTGTGCGCTGTGAGGATTTGGCGGTTTTTGAGCTATTGTACAATTTACAATAGATATCACTCATGTAATAGAAGAAGTGAAGTATTTGGCATTGTACTACACCTCTATTTCTCTGCTGTATCTGTGCATCATGAATCGTGGTCTGTGTTAAAGGGGCCCACTGAGGCTCTTTCGCCCGGGGCCCATAAAAACCTGGAGCCGGCCCTGACAGCACCCACCCTGTTGGCTAGTGTTTGTTCTTTGGTTTTGACATATTGTACTCTTGTTTGCTAGTTATGAGCTCCTACTGCTTTGTCACCGAACTGGTTCAGGCTAAAGGCAGCAGAGGGTGTATACAGCAGAGGAGAAGTTAATCTTTTCTATATTTACTTAGTGTTCTCCTTGTGGCAGCCAGTGGTTTGGCTCGGAGAAAAGGATTTTACGGTGAGTACACACAAAAATCCCTGTTTATGGTACTGCTATAATTTTGATTTAATCTTGTAGAAGAATTAATTACACAGTCAAATTATGTAATTAGTAACACTGAATGTTTCCATGATACCTGTGTGTGTGTGTATGTGTATATATATATATATATATATATATATATATATATATATATATATATATTCTTCTGATTCCCAGTGAATGGGTAAGAACCATTATCTCCGCTTCCCCTCTCCAAAAAATAAATCTCGAGCCTATTCATAAAGAGTGTTTGTCTCTTTTTATTTAATTTCCATATTATCTGTGTAGATATATTTCAGGAATTGGTAGTTTCAGCAGCAGACGAAGGAAGGGAGACACACACTAGTCATTACTAGTGGGTAGGCGGAGCCCAGATGGGATAGACACCTCAGATTAAAAAGAGTGTTGACCGGCCCCTCCAGCTCGGGCTCCTCCTACTCAGCTCTCCAGTTTAAAATTTGAGGTCTCAGAGGATAGTCGCTGCTGGAAGCAGCTCCTCAGAAGATTTGTTATTTTTTATCGGACAGAGACTTGGATCACCAGAAGTGGTCTAGAGGTCTCAGGGGTCTCAGCGCTGCTGGACCCCCACCTCTCCCTTGGCGGATCTGTATTACCCTATATGGTGGTCCCTGCAGAACCCTGCCGGCCCGGGGGGGATGAGGATGGCTTCCCTGGCAGGGATGCAAACCGCGCTGCAGGGGTCACTGCGTTCCTCGCCCTGGGGGGAAGCGATGGGCATAGCGCCACAAATCCCTGGGGGTCCCTGTGGCGCTCGGCTGGGTGAGTACTCCACATTTTAATATGTGTTTGAGTGCTTCAGCGACTGCTGCGGCAGCCGCTGTTACAGTGAATGATTGGTGACTGTGGTTTTTTTGTCCGCAGGTGGATGCCTGCAGGACGTGGGACGGGACCGGAGGAGTCCCGCGCTTTTTTTGAAGCCGGCGGGGGGCGTGGCTTAGCGTTTCCCGGGCAGGAAGCGCTTCTGAAGCGCGAGATCTCCTCTGCCCTTCTCTTCCGGCTCTCTCCTCAGAGCGGCGGCCATTGAACGCTCCGGGCTCCTCACTCTCCGCTCCTCCCGTACAGAATAAGAAGAACAGCACCGCGAAGCTCAGTGAGTCGCTTCTGCCTATCAGGGCAGAAGCTTAAAAACTCCTCACCCCCGCGGCGCAGGGCACTTTCCTGGGGTTCTGGCACACTGAACGGCGCTAAGATCACGATAGCGACGTCTTTAAGGTCGCATAAGATTTCTTTGAGATGCGAAAAAGAGCGCAATTTTTTAGCGATTTATCTGTTTAGTGTGGCATACCTTGAGGACTGTACTGTCTGCACCTGCTACCTCATAAGAGGCACCTGGGGCTCGCACACCCGTTACATTAATACAGGTTGTGGAGAGTCTGTGACATTAACCCCTTCTTAGGCGGTTAACCCTTAACTGGGGACGGCTGGGGTAGCTCTCTTTAAGAGCTTAACCCTTCAGCGTTCGTTTTTGTTTCTTTAAGAAACCACACTGTTCTAGTTACTGACAGGTTTAACCTGCCATATACTGTGTGAGGACATGTCAGATCAGGACCCAAGTGCGGACAGTTTCCCAGATCCGCTACAGGATCAGTCTCGCGTATCTGACACGCAGACCTCGACTGCGTCAAGTGCAGCAGTCGGAGGCCCCAGTGACGCCAAAATGGAGGCCCTCACTCGTTCTATTGATGGCCTGTCTGACCTTATTGGTTATTGGGTGTCAGCCAGATCTTCTCATGGCAGGAAGCGACACAGACCGGTGCCTTCCTCCCCACGTAGTGACTCGGAGATCTCTGGTATGGAGGGTTCCCCTTCAAGTGCGGAGGGAGAGAGGTCCGATTCGGATAAAGAGGATCGGCAAAGGTACTCTGCCTCTTTTTCGGGCCGTGTAGAAGCTTTTATTGAAGCTATGAGGGAGGCGTTGCAGTTACCGGAGGAAGTAACTACACGTCCTGGTAAGTCGGCCCGGATGTTTCAGGAGTCGCAAAGGTCGTTTTCGACCTTACCATCCCTGGATGAGCTTAATGAGGCAGTGGAGAAGAAGCGTCTGTGTCCAGACAAACGTTTTCAGGGACACGGCTTTTGAGTCACTGTATCCGTGTGCTACGGAGTTGATTGATAATTGGATTCCTTCTCCTGAAGTGATGTCCATTATACCCGCTTAGCAAATCCGCTGTTACGTCCTTTAAAGGAAGGCGAGTCTGCAGGACCCCTGACAAAAAACGAGATGGCGGCAAAATCCTCTACGAGGCCGCGGGTCATGTTTCAGAGCAGTGCTAGTTCCAGGGTGCTTATAAGGGTATGTTGCACCACGATGAGGATTTCATTGCAGTACTGCCGCAGATTTTGCCTTTGCAGATCTGCAGCAGAACAGCTATGAAGTACCTTACCATTCGGACCATGGAAATCAAAAATGCCGTGCACATTGCTGCTGATTTTGTTGGCCAATTTGGTGGCGGTATTAAAAACGCAGCATGTCACTTCATTTGAGCGATCCGCACGGTTTTTAACACCTGCTTCCCTAATAGGAATTCTGCATCTCAAAAGGCAGGGGTAAATCGCACAAAAAACAGCCGTAAATCTCAGATAAAAAGGACAAAAAAAGGATCAAAACTGCGCAATCTTGATCTGCAGTTTCGCCAAGAATGCAGATCTGGCATACAAATTCGCAGACCAATCTGCAATGTGTGCACCTACCCTAATGCTATGTGCACACGTTGGCGGAATTGCCATGGAAATTTCCGAGCGCAATTCCGCACCTCCCTGCCG
>JARQOD010000001.1:431140359-431218122 GCA_033576555.1 Oophaga sylvatica | reverse complement strand
GATGATGGGGAAAAGATGATGATAATGGGCAGGCATTGATGATAATGGGCAGGCATTGATGATGGGGAGAAGATGATGATGGGCAGGCATTGCTGATAATGGGGAGGCATTGATGATGATGGGGAGAAGATGATGATAATGGCCAGGCATTGATGATAATGGGCAGGCATTGATGATGGGGAGAAGATGATGATGGGCAGGCATTGATGATGATGGGAGAGATGATGATGGGCAGGCATTGTGAAATGGGGAGGCATTGTGATAATGGGAGATGAATGGAGGCATGATGATGGGGAGAAGATGATGGGAAGTATGGGGCAGGCATTGATGATAATGGGGAGGCCATGATGATGATGGGGAGGCAATGATGATGATAAGGAGGCAATGATGATGATAAGGAGGCAATGATGATGATGGGGAGACAATCATGATGATAATGGGGAGTCTTTCCACAGCGCCCTTTCCTGAGCCGTAACAGTGCAGAACGCAGTACAGCGCAGAGGAGAGCTCCATATTTTGTATGGAGCATTATATGGGGACCAGTATCATGTATGGAGCATTATATTGGGTCCAGTATTCTGTATGGAGCATTATTTTGGGTCCAGTATTCTGTATGGAGCATTATATGGGGGGGTGACATCCTGCATGGGGTATTATATGGGTGATGAGGGGGAGACTGTGGTGCCCATAATATTGTATGGAGGACTGTACTGTGCGCTGTGAGGATTTGGCGGTTTTTGAGCTATTGTACAATTTACAATAGATATCACTCATGTAATAGAAGAAGTGAAGTATTTGGCATTGTACTACACCTCTATTTCTCTGCTGTATCTGTGCATCATGAATCGTGGTCTGTGTTAAAGGGGCCCACTGAGGCTCTTTCGCCCGGGGCCCATAAAAACCTGGAGCCGGCCCTGACAGCACCCACCCTGTTGGCTAGTGTTTGTTCTTTGGTTTTGACATATTGTACTCTTGTTTGCTAGTTATGAGCTCCTACTGCTTTGTCACCGAACTGGTTCAGGCTAAAGGCAGCAGAGGGTGTATACAGCAGAGGAGAAGTTAATCTTTTCTATATTTACTTAGTGTTCTCCTTGTGGCAGCCAGTGGTTTGGCTCGGAGAAAAGGATTTTACGGTGAGTACACACAAAAATCCCTGTTTATGGTACTGCTATAATTTTGATTTAATCTTGTAGAAGAATTAATTACACAGTCAAATTATGTAATTAGTAACACTGAATGTTTCCATGATACCGTGTGTGTGTGTGTATGTTATAATATATATATATATTATATATATATATATATATATATATATTCTTCTGATTCCCAGTGAATGGGTAAGAACCATTATCTCCGCTTCCCCTCTCCAAAAAATAAATCTCGAGCCTATTCATAAAGAGTATTTGTCTCTTTTATTTAATTTCCATATTATCTGTGTAGATATATTTCAGGAATTGGTAGTTTCAGCAGCAGACGAAGGAAGGGAGACACACACTAGTCATTACTAGTGGGTAGGCGGAGCCCAGATGGGATAGACACCTCAGATTAAAAGAGTGTTGACCGGCCCCTCCAGCTCGGGCTCCTCCTACTCAGCTCTCCAGTTTAAAATTTGAGGTCTCAGAGGATAGTCGCTGCTGGAAGCAGCTCCTCAGAAGATTTTGTTATTTTTTATCGGACAGAGACTTGGATCACCAGAAGTGGTCTAGAGGTCTCAGGGGTCTCAGCGCTGCTGGACCCCCACCTCTCCCTTGGCGGATCTGTATTACCCTATATGGTGGTCCCTGCAGAACCCTGCCGGCCCGGGGGGGATGAGGATGGCTTCCCTGGCAGGGATGCAAACCGCGCTGCAGGGGTCACTGCGTTCCTCGCCCTGGGGGGAAGCGATGGGCATAGCGCCACAAATCCCTGGGGGTCCCTGTGGCGCTCGGCTGGGTGAGTACTCCACATTTTAATATGTGTTTGAGTGCTTCAGCGACTGCTGCGGCAGCCGCTGTTACAGTGAATGATTGGTGACTGTGGTTTTTTTGTCCGCAGGTGGATGCCTGCAGGACGTGGGACGGGACCGGAGGAGTCCCGCGCTTTTTTTGAAGCCGGCGGGGGGCGTGGCTTAGCGTTTCCCGGGCAGGAAGCGCTTCTGAAGCGCGAGATCTCCTCTGCCCTTCTCTTCCGGCTCTCTCCTCAGAGCGGCGGCCATTGAACGCTCCGGGCTCCTCACTCTCCGCTCCTCCCGTACAGAATAAGAAGAACAGCACCGCGAAGCTCAGTGAGTCGCTTCTGCCTATCAGGGCAGAAGCTTAAAAACTCCTCACCCCCGCGGCGCAGGGCACTTTCCTGGGGTTCTGGCACACTGAACGGCGCTAAGATCACGATAGCGACGTCTTTAAGGTCGCATAAGATTTCTTTGAGATGCGAAAAAGAGCGCAATTTTTTAGCGATTTATCTGTTTAGTGTGGCATACCTTGAGGACTGTACTGTCTGCACCTGCTACCTCATAAGAGGCACCTGGGGCTCGCACACCCGTTACATTAATACAGGTTGTGGAGAGTCTGTGACATTAACCCCTTCTTAGGCGGTTAACCCTTAACTGGGGACGGCTGGGGTAGCTCTCTTTAAGAGCTTAACCCTTCAGCGTTCGTTTTTGTTTCTTTAAGAAACCACACTGTTCTAGTTACTGACAGGTTTAACCTGCCATATACTGTGTGAGGACATGTCAGATCAGGACCCAAGTGCGGACAGTTTCCCAGATCCGCTACAGGATCAGTCTCGCGTATCTGACACGCAGACCTCGACTGCGTCAAGTGCAGCAGTCGGAGGCCCCAGTGACGCCAAAATGGAGGCCCTCACTCGTTCTATTGATGGCCTGTCTGACCTTATTGGTTATTGGGTGTCAGCCAGATCTTCTCATGGCAGGAAGCGACACAGACCGGTGCCTTCCTCCCCACGTAGTGACTCGGAGATCTCTGGTATGGAGGGTTCCCCTTCAAGTGCGGAGGGAGAGAGGTCCGATTCGGATAAAGAGGATCGGCAAAGGTACTCTGCCTCTTTTTCGGGCCGTGTAGAAGCTTTTATTGAAGCTATGAGGGAGGCGTTGCAGTTACCGGAGGAAGTAACTACACGTCCTGGTAAGTCGGCCCGGATGTTTCAGGAGTCGCAAAGGTCGTTTTCGACCTTACCATCCCTGGATGAGCTTAATGAGGCAGTGGAGAAGAAGCGTCTGTGTCCAGACAAACGTTTTCAGGGGACACCGACACTGTATCCGTGTGCTACGGAGTTGATTGATAATTGGATTCCTTCTCCTGAAGTGGATGTTCCTTTATCCCAGCTTAGCAAATCCTCATTACTTCCTGTTAAAGGGAAGGCGAGTCTGCAGGACCCGCTGGACAGAAAAACGGAGATGGCGGCAAAATCCATCTACGAGGCCGCGGGTCATGGTTTCAGAGCAGTGCTAGGATCCATGTGTGCTTATAAGGGTATGTGCACACGTTGCAGATTCTGTTGCAGTTCTGCAGCAGATTTTGCCTTGCAGATCTGCAGCAGAACTGCAAGTGATGTACATTACCATTCTAGTCAATGGAAATCAAAAAATGCAGTGCACATGCTGCAGATTTTTTTGCGCAGATTTGGTGCGGATTTAAAACTGCAGCATGTCACTTCTTTTGTGCAGATCCGCAGCGGTTTTACACCTGCTCCATTATAGGAATCTGCAGGTCTCAAAAGGCAGGGGAAATCTGCACAAAAACTGCAGTAAATCTGCAGATAAAAAGGACAAAAAAAGGATAAAAACTGCGCAGATTTTGATCTGCAGTTTCTGCCAAGAGATGCAGATTCTGTGCAGAAAATTCTGCAGACCAATCTGCAATGTGTGCACATACCCTAAGGCTATGTGCACACGTTGCGGAATTGCCATGGAAATTTCCGCGGCAATTCCGCACCTCCCTGCCGCGGGAAATCCGCATATTATAGGTATGCGTATTCCCGCTAAACACTAGCGTTTTGCAAGCAGAATTAGCTTGCAGAATGCTAGCGTTTTACAAGCGATCTGACAGGTTGGTCACACGAGTCAAACAAGTGTTTGACACGTGTGACCAACTTTTTACTATTGATGCCGCCTATGTCGCATCAATAGTAAAAAGATCTAATGTAAAAATAATAAAAAAAATAATAAATAATGATACTCACCTTCCGGCGGCCCCCGCAGCTTTCCCGCCTTCAGCGACGCTCCCGGCAACTCCCGGTCCCAGGAGTCCTTTGCGACAATCATCCCGATGACGTAGCATCTCGCGAGACCGCTACATCATCTGGGTGATCTCGCAAAGGACTCCTGGGAACGCGATTGGCGGGAGCGTCGCTGAGAGGCGGGAAAGCTGCGGGGGCCGCCGGAAGGTGAGAATATCATTATTTTTTATTTTAATTATTGTTTTTACATGGATATGGTACTCAGGGCCTGGAGGAGAGTCTCCTCTCCTCCAGACCCTGGGTACCCATCCGCACATGAACCGCTTACTTTCCGCATGGTGGGCACAGCCACATGCAGAAAGTAAGCGGTTTAATGCATTCCTATGTGTGCAGAATCGCCGCGGTTCCGCAAAAAAGAATGAGCATGCTGCGGATTCTCCCGCGATGCGATTCCGCCGCGGAAAAACCCGCAGCATGTGCACAGCATTGCGGAATCTCATAGGCCTTAATGAGTTGTATTGTGTAAGCGGTTTTGCTGCGGTTTCGCGGCGTTTCCGCTGCGAAAAACCGCGGCAAAACCGCTAAAAAACCGCAACGTGTGCACATAGCCTAAAGCTTCTTTGATCTGGTTGGACCGTCTACGGAGGAAATATCCGTCATCCGAGGAAGATGGACTTTTCGAATTGTTGGAGAATGCAATTCGTATGGCTATGATGCAGGTCTGGATACTGCGTCACTGCTGTCCAGGACACAATCCTCAGCGGTCACAGTCAGGAGAGCACTGTGGCTTAGACAGTGGACCGGGGATGCGGTTTCCAAGCAAGGTTTGCTTTCTTTGGCTTACAAGGGTGGTCAGCTATTTGGATCTGACCTAACGGAGTTGATTGACAAGGCAAAGGCAAAAGAAGCAGCTTTACCGCAGCGAAGAACTGTGACTTCTTCGCCTGGCAGGCCTACTACCACTAGTGGTCGGCGGTCCTTTCGGTCCAGAGGACGATTCGGTCAGCCGTCTTGGGGATCGGGTCGTCCCTCTTTTTCGGGAAAAAAGACATCCCAGAAATCCCGCACTCCCTGAAAACAAGGTTTCCGTCAAGACAAGCGGGAATCTGACAAAAAGCCTGCTAAGACGGATTGACGCCAGGGTCCCACTCGAGGGCTCTCGAGTGGGGGGTCGCCTGCTCCGATTCGAATCGACTTGGGTGTCCCGCGTTCCGGACGCCTGGGTGACGCGGATTGTCGGCAGGCTACTTCATAGAGTTTTCTTCTCGACCCCCGAACAGTTTTTGCCAATCTCACATCCCGTCAGAGCCCGAGTTATGTGCCGCTCTGCTGCGAGAGGTCGATTCTCTTCTGCAGAAGGGTGTGGTAGTACCAGTTCCGCCAGAGGACAGGGGAAGAGGGTTTTATTCCAACCTCTTTGTGGTCCCCAAAAAGGAGGGTAAATTTTCGTCCCATCCTGGATCTCAAAAGATTGAATCGGCATGTCCACACCCGAAAATTTCGCATGGAGTCGCTTCGCTCCGTTGTGGCAGCCTTGTCGCAGAATGACTTTTTGGTGTCAATCGACATTCGCGACGCTTATTTACACGTTCCAATCGGAAGGGCTCACCAACGCTTCCTTCGTTTTGCCATAGGCCAGGACCATTACCAGTTTGTGGCTCTGCCATTCGGGTTGGCCTCAGCGCCCAGAGTTTTTACAAAAATTCTGGCGCCTCTCATGGCGATTCTTCGAAGACAGGGGGTCTCGATTCTTCCTTACCTGGACGACCTTCTGATTGTGGCGTCTTCCAAGGAGGAGGCGGTAACTGCCCGCAACCTATCCCTTCAGCTCCTGGAGGACTTCGGGTGGTTGGTCAATTGGGAGAAGTCGTCTCTGGAACCGTCGCAGTCAATCCTGTTTTTGGGGATGCACTTCGACACGGTACGAGCAGTGGTATCCCTGCCCCCAGACAAGCAAGCATGTCTCCTTCGACATGCACAGGTTATGAAGTCTTTGACAGCAATGTCCCTTCGAAGCTGTATGCGCCTTCTGGGTTTGATGGTGGCGTCAATGGAAGCAATTCCATTGGCTCAGTTTCATTCCAGGGCTCTCCAAAGGTTCATTCTGAACCGTTGGGATCGATCGCAGACTTCGCTGGATCGCAGTGTCATCATCTCCCACAGGGTACGAGAGTCTCTGGGATGGTGGTTACGTCCGGAAGCGCTATCCCTGGGGGAAGTCTTTCCTCCCTCCGAAGTGGTCGGTCATAACCACATATGCCAGCCTGACGGGCTGGGGGGGGTCTGGAACGATCTCTGGACTCAGGGAGTATGGTCATCGGAGGAGTCTGTCTTGCCGATCAACATCCTGGAATTGAGGGCGATTTTCCTTTGCCTCCAACACTGGACGGTCCCTTTAAGCGGTCTGCCAGTCCGAGTGCAGACAGACAATGCGACGGCGGTCGCATATATCAACCACCAAGGCGGGACAAGAAGTTCCAGACTCATGGTGGAGGTATCTCGGATCCTGGTATGGGCAGAGACCAGAGTGCCAGCCATCTCTGCGATCCACATTCCAGGAGTTAAGAATATCACGGCGGACTTTCTCAGTCGCGAGAAGATGGATCCCGGAGAATGGAGTCTTCATCCGGAAATTTTTGCACTGCTGTGCTCCCGTTGGGGAACTCCCCAAGTGGATCTGATGGCATCCAGGTTCAATGCCAAGTTACCGACTTTCATGTCCAGGTACAAGGATCCGAAAGCTGTGGCGGTGGATGCTCTGGTGGCTCCGTGTGACCAATTCGAGCTAGTTTGTGTTCCCGCCGATTTCCTTACTTCCTCTGGTGCTACGTCGGATCAGACTGGAGAGAATCTCGGCTATGTTGATAGCCCCAGATTGGCCAAGGAGGACGTGGTTCTCGACACTGGTGTCACTCCTGGCAGCGCCGCCATTTCCACTTCCTCTTCGCTCGGACCTGTTAACCCAAGGGCCCGTTCGTCATCCGGACCAGAAGTCTCTGCGTTTGACGGCGTGGCTCTTGAGACCGAAATATTGACCCGTCAAGGTTTTTCAGCCGAAGTCATTGCCACTTTGCGAGCTGCCAGAGGTCCGGCTACTACTAGGATTTATCACAAGACTTGGGAAGCCTTCTTTTCTTGGTGTTCAGGTTCTTCAAGGAACCCGAGGATTTTTTCCATTCCCAATTTGTTGGCTTTTCTGCAATTCGGGCTGGAAAAAGGTTTGGCAGTAAGCACCCTGAGGGGTCAGGTTTCTGCTCTGTCCTTGCTGTTTAGGAAGGTTATCGCCTCACGTAGGGACGTACGTTCCTTTTTTCAAGGAGTAACCCGTCGGTTTCCGCCGCGGAAGGCGCCTGTGTCTCCTTGGCGACTCAATCTTGTTTTGGAGGCTCTTCAACACGGGCCTTTTGAGCCTATGGATTCCGCTAACCTTTCGTTGCTTTCTTGGAAGGTTGCCTTTCTGGTGGCGGTCACCTCTTTGAGAAGGGTTTCTGAGTTGGCGGCTCTTTCTTGCTCGCCTCCTTTTCTGAAGTTTCACCCGGATCGAGTAATACTTCACACACGGGGCGATTTTCTACCTAAGGTGGTGTCACAATTTCATGTCAACCAGGATATTGTGTTACCCTCACTCTGTCCGGGGCCGAAAAATGCGAAGGAACGAGCCTTGCACACATTGGATTTGGTGCGGGTTTTGAAATTCTATTTGTCTGTTACCCAAGGGTTTCGGAAGTCGGATTCTCTGTTTGTGATTCCAGCAGGTCGTCGACGTGGTCAATGAGCTTCCAAGGATTCTATAGCTCGTTGGATCCGGTCGGCCATTTTGGAGGCTTATCGACTTAAGGGCGAACCTTGCCCGATTAAGGTTCGAGCTCATTCCACGAGAGCTGTGGGCTCATCGTGGGCTTTCCATCAAGGGGCCTCGGCAGCCCAGCACTGCCGGGCTGCGACCTGGTGCTCCGTACACACCTTTACAAAATTTTATAAGGTGGACGTTAGTGCTTCCGCTGATGCGGCCCTAGGACGTAGGGTCCTGCAGGTGGCTGTAGTTTAAAGTTCTTGTTAACTTATTTGTTAGCGCTGGTTGCGATTTTTTTTCTTAGGTTGTTGGGTTCTGCCTTTTCTGTTTTTTTCCCACCCTTAATTTTTGGACTGCTTTGGGACGTCCCACTAGTAATGATTAGTGTGTGTCTCCCTTCCTTCGTCTGCTGCTGAAAGACGGATTTTGGTAAGAACTTACCTGTAAAATCCTTTTCATCGAAGAAGGAAGGGAGACACACCGCTCCCTCCCATGGCAGAAGTGTGTTGTTGTGTTTTCAGATGCTGTGTGACCCTTCTCTGATAGCGATTATCTGGGCTGAGGTCGACACGCTACGGCTCTGTTCCAGCATTGCCAGCTCATCGCAGTGGTCAGGTCCAGTGAGTAGTACCTGGAACTGTGTGGTTTTTTCCTGTTACATGCATAACCTGTATTCTTGTTTTTTCTCTGAAGTCCTTCAGAAGGGGTTATGTTGCTCCGCTGGTGATATTGCTCTTCCTTAAGCTTGTGTACAACTGGAGAGCTGAGTAGGAGGAGCCCGAGCTGGAGGGGCCGGTCAACACTCTTTTTAATCTGAGGTGTCTATCCCATCTGGGCTCCGCCTACCCACTAGTAATGACTAGTGTGTGTCTCCCTTCCTTCTTCGCTGAAAAGGATTTTACAGGTAAGTTCTTACCAAAATCCGTCTTTTATGGGATTAGTGACATGCACTGTATCTAAATGGCTGTGCTGTATACCACAGCTTTCAAAGGTCGGAAACTATACCATATATACTCTAGTATAAGCCGACACACCTAATTTTACCACAAAAAACTGGGAAAACTTATTGACTTGAGTATAAGACGGGTATGCATGGCCTCCTCATCCCTATCCTGGTATGCATGGCCTCCTCATCCCTATCCTGGTATGCATGGCCTCCATATCCCTATCCTGGTATACCTGGCCTCCTCATCCCTTATCCTGGTATGCATGGCCTCCTGATCCCTATCCTGGTATGCATGGCCTCCTGATCCCTATCCTGGTATGCATGGCCTCCTGATCCCTATCCTGGTATGCATGGCCTCCTATCCCTATCCTGGTATGCATGGCCTCCTCATCCCTATCCTGGTATGCATGGCCTCCTCATCCCTATCCTGGTATGCATGGCCTCCTCATCCCTATCCTGGTATGCATGGCCTCCTCATCCCTGTCCTGGTATGCATGGCCTCCTCATCCCTTTCCTGGTATGCATGGCCTCCTCATCCCTGTCCTGGTATACATGGCCTCCTCATCCCTGTCCTGGTATGCATGGCCTCCTCATCCCTGTCCTTGTATGATTGGGTCCCATCAAAAAACATTAACCCCTTAATCCCATTGGACGTAATATTCCGTCCATGTGACCTGGTACTTAATTCCCATGGACGGAATATTACGTCCAGGGCGATCAGCTGCGCTCCCGAGGGGAGCGCAGCTGATCGCCGCCGGGTGTCAGCTGATTATCACAGCTGACACCCGGGACTGTGTGTCAGGAGCGGTCACGGACCGCTCCCGGCACATTAACCCCTAGCACACCGCGATCAAACATGATCGCGGTGTACTGGGGGCACAGGGAAGGATCGCGCAGGGTGGGGGCTACCTGCGCGCTCCCCTGTGACCCTCAGAGCAGCGCGATGTGTCGCGCTGTTCCGAGGGTCCGTCCTCCCTCCAGGTCCCCGGATCCAAGATGGCGCCGGGGTCCTGCAGGGAGGCGGCTTCCTCAGTGCCTGCTGAGAGCAGGCACAGAGAAGCCTGCAGCGATGCCAGAGCGATCGCTGGTGTGACAGAGTGCTGTGCACACTGTCACACCAGCGATCTGCTAAAATACTGTGATGTCCCACCCTGGGACAAAGTAAAAAAAAATAAAAATAAAGTGGTAAAAAAAAAATCATAAAAAAAAAAATATTCCCCAATAAATTCATTTTTTCCTGTAAATAAAAAAAACCAAAACAATAAAAGTACACATATTTGGTATTGCCGCGTCCGTAACGACCCCCCCTATAAAACTGTCCCACTAGTTAACCCCTTTAGTGAACCCCTTAAAAAAAAAAAAAACTAAGCAAAAAATCAATGCTTTATCATACCGCCGAACAAAAAGTGGAATAACACGCGATCAAAAGACGGATATAAATAAACATGGTACCGATGAAAACGTCATCTTGTCCCGCAAAAAACGAGCCATCATACAGCATCATCAGCGAAAAAATAAAAAAGTTATAGCTCGCAGAATAAAGCGATGCAAAAATAATTATTTTTTATATAAAATTGTTTTTATTCTATAAAAGCGCCAAAACATAAAAAAATGATATAAATGAGGTATCGCCGTAATCATACTGACCCGAAGAATAAAACTGCTTTATCAATTTTACCACACGCGGAACGGTATAAACGCCTCCCCCAAAAGAAATTCATGAATTGCTGATTTTTGTTCATTCTAACCTCCCAAAAATCGAAATAAAAAGCGATCAAAAAATGTCACATGGTTATAAATGGTACCAATAAAAACTTCACCTCGTCCCGCAAAAAATAAGACCTCACATGACTCTGTGGGCCAAAATATGCAAAAATTATAGCTCTCAAAATGTGGTGATGCAAAAAACTATTTTTTGCAATAAAAAGCGTCTTTTAGCGTGACAGCTGCAAATCATGAAAACCCGCTATAAATAGTAAATCAAACCCCCCTTTATCACCCCCTTAGTTAGGGAAAAATAATAAACTTAAAAAAATGTATTTATTTCCATTTTCCCATTAGGGTTAGGGTTGCGGCTAAAGTTAGGGTTAGGGTTGGCGCTAACGTTAGGATTAGGGTTGGGATTAGGGTTAGGGGTGTGTTAGGGTTAGGTTTGTGGTTAGGGTTGGGACTAGGGTTAGGGGTGTGTTGGGGTTAGGGTTGGAGTTAGAATTGGGGGGTTTCTGCTGTTTAGGCACATCAGGGGGTCTCCAAATGTGACATGGCGTCTGATCTCAATTCCAGCCAATTCTGCGTTGAAAAAGTCAAACGGTGCTTCTTCACTTCTGAGCTCTGCCATGCGCCCAAACAGTAGTTTACCCCCACATGGGGTATCAGCGTACTCTGGACCACAAGAGTTATTGTGCACTTTGTCCTATTTCTTCTGTTACCCTTGGGAAAATAAAAAACTGGGGGCGACAAAATCATTTTTGTAAAAAAAAAAAAAAATGATTTTTTTGTTTTTACGGCTGTATGTTATAAAACTTCTGTGAAGCACTTGGGGCTTCATAGCGCTCACCACACTTCTAGATAAGTTCCTTGTGGGGTCTATTTTCCAAAATGGGGTCACTTGTGGGGGGTTTCCACTGTTTAGGCGCATCAGGGGCTCTCCAAATGCGACATGACGCCCCCAGACCATTCCATCAAAGTCTGCAATCCAAAACGTCACTACTTCCCTTCCGAGCCCCGACGTGCGCCCATATAGTAGTTTACTCCCACATATTGGGTATCAGCGTACTCAGGACAAATTGGACAACAACTTTTGGGGTCCAATTTCTCCTGTTACCCTTCTGAAAATAAAATATTGGGGGCGAAAAAATCATTTTTGTAAAAAAAAAAAGGATTTTTTATTTTTACTGCTGTACGTTATAAACTTCTGGGAAGCACTTCGGGGTTCAAAGTGCTCACCACACATCTAGATAAGTTCCTTGAGGGGTCTAGTTTCCAAAATGGTGTCATTTGTGTGAGGTTTCCACTGTTTAGGCAGATCAGGAACTCTCCAAACACGACATGGCATCCAGCCAATTCTGCGTTGAAAAAGTCAAACGGCGCTCCTTCCCTTCCAAACTCTGCCATGCACCCAAACAGTGGTTTACCCCCACATATGGGGTATCAGCGTACTCAGGACAAATTGCACAATAACTTTTGGAGTCTTGTTACCCTTGGGAAAATAAAAATTGGGGTGAAAAGATCAATTTTGTGGAAAAAATATGATTTTTTAATTTTACGGCTCTACGTAATAAACTTGTGTGAAGCACTTGGGGGTTCAAATTGCTCACCAAAGATCTAGATAAGTTCGTTAGGGGGTCTAGTTTTCCAAATGGGGTCACTTGTGGGGGGTTTCCACTGTTTAGGCACATCAGGTGCTCTCCAAATGCAACATGGCGTCCAATCTCAATTCCAGCCAATTTTGGTTGGAAAAAGTCAAATGGTGCTCCTTCCATTCCGAGCTCTGCCGTGCGCCCAAACAGTGGTTCCCCCCCACATATGGGGTATCAGCGTACTCAGGATAAATTGGACAACAAATTTTTGGTCCAATTTCTCCTGTTAACTATGGGAAAATAAAAAATTAGTGACTAAGAGATAATTTTTGTGGGAAAAAAATAGGATTTTTTATTTTCATGCCCGGGCATTATAAACTTGTGTGAAGCACTTGGGGGTTCAAAGTGCTAACCAAAGATCTAGATAAGTTCCTTAGGGGGTCTAGCTTCCAAAATGGGGTCATTTGTGGGGGGTTTCCACTGTTTAGGCTCATCTGGGGCACTACAAACGAAACATGACCCCCATCAATGTTTGCATTCCAAAACGTTACTGCTTCCTTTTCAAGCCCTGCCGTGCGCCCAAACAGTTTCTCCCCCCCCCCTCCCCACATATGGGGTATCAGCGTACTCAGGACAAATTGGACAACAACTTTTGGGGTTCAATTTCCTTGGGAAAAATCAAAAATTTGGGACTAAAAATCATTTTTGTGGAAAATTGTTTTTTTTTTTCATACCCAGGCATTATAAACTTTTGTGAAACACTTTGGGGTTCAAAGTGCTCACAACAGATCTAGATAAGTTCCTTAGGGGGTTTAGTTTCCAAAATGGTGTCACTTGTGGGGGGTTTCTACTGTTTAGGCGTATCGGGCTCTCCAAACACGACATGGCGTCCAATCTCAACTCCAGCCAATTTTAGTTTGAAAAAGTCAAACGGCGCTCCTTCCCTTACGAGCTCTGCCGTGTGCCCAAACAGTGGTTTTCCCCCACATATGGGGTATTGGCGTACTCAGGAGAAATTGCACGACAACTTTATCTGCCCATTTTCTCCTTTTACCCTTGTGAAAATAAAAAAAAGTTTGTAAAAGATCATTTTTGTGGCTAAAAAGTTAAATATTAATTTTTTCCTTCCACGTTGCTTCAGCTCCTGTGAAGCACCTGAAGGGTTATTAAACTTCTTGAATGTGGTTTTGAGTACCTTGAGGGGTGCAGTTTTTAGAATGGTGTCACTTTTTGGTATTTTCTGCTATATAGACCCGTCAAAGTGACTTCAAATGTGAGGTGGTCCCTAAAAAAATGGCTTTGTAAATTTTGTTGTAAAAATGAGAAATCACTGGTCAACTTTTAACCCTTATAATTTCCTAACAAAAAAAAATTTTGGTTCCAAAATTGTGCTGATGTAAAGTAGACATGTGGGAAATGTTATTTCTTAACTATTTTGTGTGACATATTTCTCTGTTTTAAGGGAAAAAAAATTCAAAGTTTGAAAATTGCAAAATTTTCAAAATTTTCGCCATATTTGCGTTTCTTTCAAAAATAAACGCAAGGTATATCGAAGAAATTTTACCACTATCATGAAGTACAATATGTCACGAGAAAACAGTCTCAGAATCTCGAAGATCCGTTGAAGCGTTCCAGAGTTATAACCTCATAAAGACACAGTGGTCAGAATTGTAAAAATTGGCCCGGTCATTAACGTGCAAACCACCCTTGGGGGTTAAGGGAAAAAAAAATCCTACTTGCCTTCCTGTTCTCTCTCGCTTTTTCTGGTGCCAGCAGCTGTATTGTGCTTGTAAGCAGCGCATGGCAGTGACGTCATGTGCTGCTTACAAGCAGAGTACAGCTACTGGAATACTCCTCACTCCTCCTGCCGTGACTGTGCGTGGAGAGCAGAGAGTATTCATTGCTATTAAGTAGCGCACACAGTATCAGCCGCTGGGTGATCAATTGTGTCCGCCACTTAAGAAAAATGAATATTCACTTTTATTCTGTTCTCTTAAGTAGCGGGCACACGTGATCGCTTGGCCGCTGCAGGAGCCAGTTGCTGACACTGTGTGCTGTTACAGAGAAACGAATATTCACTGCCAGCGCAGTGAATATTCATTTCTCTTAAGCAGCGGGCACAGTCTTTAGCCATAGCAGCCGGCTCCTTCCTCCTGTGACTCGCTGCTCTGCCGCTGCCGCTCCCCTTCCATCTTTTGGACCCTTACTCAAGTATTAGCCGAGGGGAGGGGGAGCGTTTCAGCACAAAAATAATGTGCTGAAACTCATCTTATACTAGAGTGTATATACGGTAATGATTAGGATTCTTTGACTTGGATGGTTGGAAATCAGCGGAAGTGGATCAGCTATACACTCTTGTTTCAGGAGAGAGAGAAAATCCGTGCAGAAAAGCGTAAATATGCAGAACGCTTAAAACTGTGGCATCAAAGACGGGATGACATAGAGTGCGATGACTTGAAGGTAGGTTATTGCAGTGTGTGATCTGTCATGTAATTCTTTTTCTTTGCTTCCTGAACCATGGTTCTAAAAAGGTCAAGGCTCTTAAAGAGCATCTGCAAAAATACAAGTAATAGTGACTCACAGTTCTGATGGCACAGAAAGAAAGGGCACACGTGTATACAGCATGAGGGAACAGATGAATATTAATGCATTAGATGATACTTCTCCCCCTCCAACCTCCAGCTGACTGTCATCTACCGCCCGCCAGAACTAGCCATCTCCACCTTCCTCGACCACTTCACCACCTGGCTACTTCATTTCCTTTTTGCTGACATCCCCACTATCATCATGGGTGACTTCAACATCCCCATCAACACTTCTACCTCAGCTACCTCTAAACTGTTATCACCGACTGTCTCCTTTGGGCTCACTCAATGGTCCTCTGCGGCCACTCAAAGGTAGCCACACGCTGGACCTTTTCTTCACCCTCCTCTGTTCCCTTACTAATCTCACTAACTCACCACTCCCCTTGTCTGACCACAACCTACTGACATTCTCTTCCCTCTTCTCTCCTAGTGCCCAACCCCCACTCCACAAACTCACTCACCCTCGCAGAAATCTCAAACACCTCAATTTACACTCACTCCCGAGTCCCTTCTCCCTCTTACAGACATGGCTTCCTTACATGACACAGATGCTGCTGCCACTTTTTATAACACCACAATAACAGCAACACTCGGTTCGGCCGCCCCTCCTCACGCACACCAAAACTCGTACAATCAACAGGCAACCCTGGCTGACCAGCCTGACCAAACCCAACTGAGATGGGCTTCCAGGATTGCTGAGCGGAGATGGAAGAGATCCCGTTCGGCCGAGCACTTTTTCGCATACAAGCACTCCCTCGCCAGCTTCAAGTCCACGCTCACTGCCGCAAAACAAACTTGCTTCTCTTCTCTCAGAACCTCCCTGTCTCACAACCCTAAACAGCTCTTCAACATTTTCAATTCTCTACCCCTTCCCCCCACACTGCGCCCTCCTCCCCTCATTTCTGCTGAAGACTTTGCCTCTTTGTTTAAGCAGAAGATCGATAACAGAGAAAGCTTTGGCCCGCAGCCCCCAATGCCCCTCCTCTTAACTGCTCATCCCTGTTCTTCCATAACCAGCTTCTCCACCATGACAGAAGATCAGCTCTCCACCCTTGTGTCAAGATCACATATCACCACGTGCATTCTTGACCCGCTCCTGTCCCACCTCATCCCTAACCTCGCCACAGTCTTCAACCCAACAATAACACATCTCTTAAACCTTTCACTTACAAATGGTGTCTTCCCTCATCCTTCAAACATGCCTCAATCGCACCCATCCTCAAAAAGCTCTCCCTTGACCCATCCTCTATGTCTAGCTATCGTCCAATATCACTTCTCTCTTATGCCTCAAAACTACTGGAACAGCATGTCCATTTTGAACTGTCCTCCCACCTCTCCTCCTGCTCCCTCTTTGACCGTTTACAATATGGCTTCTGACATTATCACTCAACTG
Organism: Oophaga sylvatica; assembly: GCA_033576555.1. NCBI lineage: Eukaryota > Metazoa > Chordata > Amphibia > Anura > Dendrobatidae > Oophaga > Oophaga sylvatica. The sequence goes on along the minus strand of JARQOD010000001.1, from coordinate 431,201,930 downwards.
AAACTGCCCTAATTAAAGTCACCAATGACCTACTAACCGCCAAGAACAAGCGACTCTACTGTCCTCCTCCTCCTGGACCTGTCTTCTGCCTTTGACACTGTAGACCATTCCCTCTTGTTACAGATTCTCTCATCTCTTGGCATCACAGATTTGGCCCTATTCTGGATCTCGTCATATCTAACAGACCGGACGTTCCCCAAGGCTCAGTTCTGGGACCCCTACTCTTCTCCATCTACATCTTCGTCGTTGGACAACTCATAGAATCACACTGTTTGCAGTATCATCTCTACGCCAATGACACGCAGATCTATCTGTCTGGACCCAATATCACCTCTTTACTGGCCAAAATCCCACAATGTCTGTCCGCTATTTCATCTTTCTTTCTTATCGCTTCATTGGGGGACACAAGTAACCATGGGTGTATGCTGCAGTTGCTAGGAGGCTGACACTATGCAAAAAAGGAAAAGATGGCTCCTTCCCCAGCAGTATACACCCACCTACAGGCAGAAAGTACCTCAGTTTGTGCTTAGTGTCTGTAGTGCGGTCCGTGATCTCCCCAGATCCGCAGCTAATCCTTTTTCCTATTCAGGTTTTGTGTGTGTTTATTAATCTTTTCTCTTTGTTTTTCAGATACAGCTATCAGGGAATTGGGGTGTAATTTCTCACCCTGCCTTCCCATTATGCGGCTGAGTGAGCAATGTGGTGTCACCCACATCGCAACTCTCAGGCCCGCAGGCAGGACCCTATCCCCTGTCACCCTCACAGGTGCTCCAGGGTTGATTTCGGTGACTGATCCTTGCCATTTCCCTCCTCACCCCTTTCCTCTGAGAGGGCTGAGAGGAAGACGGTGGCACAGGCGGTGACTTTCTCCCTTTTCCTGAAAGGGTTGAGGCAGTCTTCTGCACCGTCCAGGATACGGTGTGGGAAGGAGGATTTCTGACTCCAGCTCCCTTCTTCATCAAGGGACCCTGAGCGATCCTCCCGTTCACGGCAAGTGTAGTCAGGACACCAAGGTACTGCTAGCCCCCCGGCGTCCCTCATCCCAGCAGGTAGGGAGCTGCAGGGCCTCTCCTGCCATTTGAAATTCGTGCTCCTTAGGTGCGCGTCTCTCCATCCCAGCCTCTCTCAAAAGAGCCGCAGCTCCCTTGTTTGAAACCGGCGCCTTTTTTTCGCGCCGCTGCTCGCGGGGCCGCTCCCTCTCTTATCTCTCCCCGGTTCCCTCAACCCTAGTGGGCTCCGTTTTTTTCGCCACCTCACACTCCCCATCTTTGCAGTTATGTGTGTGGGTCTCTTCCCTCTCGCCGGGCATGGCGCCCGGCACTTTTTACTTTCGCATCCTCTCCGGCGGGCTCCTTGCCACGCCCCTTCTCTCCCTGTGTGCGCTCTCTCGGCTCTTTTTTTTCTACAGCTAATCAGGCGCCGCTTCTAGTTGCGTTCACGCCCCTCTTCGCCAGCCGGCCTATTGAAGGGGCTCTCTCTCTCCGAAAAAGTGGACATCACAGCCCTCCTGCCGGGCCGCGCCCCCTTCGGTGAGCAGCCTGTAAGCGCTCAGCAGCCAGGCTCCTTACTCCGCCCACCTCACTAGCGTCCCGGTGTTACTCCACCTTGGAAACAGTACAGCATCTCTGCCACGCTCTGTCTCGGATGGAATTTCAGCTGGGGACACAGCTACTTTCGGCTGCAGCTCGCTGTACTGGGTAGGATCAGTACCCTCTCCTCCTTCCCGTACCCAATTTAGCTCCCCTCTGCAGTATCTCCAGATACTCCTATTCCCGAACACAGCAGGCTCTACCTATGTCCAACCACGCTAGGGCCTCTAACCCTAAGCCCACGGTGATCCATTACGCCTGTGCAAGTTGTAAGTAAGAGTGGGCATCAGGCCAGACGTCGCCGCTCTGTCCGTCCTGCAGTGCTTCATCCATGTCTGCCCCACGGGAGCACTCCGACTCCCGGGATGAGAGCACTCCCCCTCACCCCGAGTGGGCAGTTGCCATGTCTGTCGGTCGCAGACCTGACTACGGTGTCTCAGTCCCTGGTCCAGGTCCTTGAACGCCTTCCACAGCTCTCCGCAGCCACCAGTGCTCCGAACGTCTCCCATGGCGATTCGCACGCACCTGACCTCGACCTTCGAAGGGACAAACCTACGAGAGGTTCTGGAAACAGGACTTTGTCTGGCTCCTCATCCAGCTCCCCGGGCCCCTCCGCAGCATCCGACCTGCTATCGCCCGTTTCCCCTGATCTTCGGACGAAGACCTTGGATCGGATGTAGTCTCCCACTCCGGGTCCGACTCGGATTCAGACCAGACCTCCAAAAGCAGGTCATGGTTGATAGCCTTATCTCGGCTATCTCCCAAATCCTCAAACTAAAAGGGGATGAGATTCCTGCCCAGGATTCCTCTGTCTCATTTAAAAGACGGTCCTGTCCTTGCTGGATGCTGCGTCTTCTAAAGACGCTACGGACTGGCAGATCGAGGCTCTGCCCAAATCAGCCTTTGAGGCAGCTGGCGCTTCCCTCTGTCCCAGTTTCGCTGCCACCTGGGTGGCAACAGCCATCTCTGCCTGCGCCAAGATGCTTTGCAGGGGCAGCTTGGCTTCAGCTAGCAGAATTGGCAGACCACATTGGCCATACTGGCAAATATATATTTTGGCTGCTTCCTTGGACTCCGCGCCTTGTTCTGCTAGAGCAAGCAGCAACATCGTGGCTATTTGCTGCATCCTTTGGCGCAAGGCGTGCAGCGCGGATACCACTTCCAAAGATCTCTCACCAACCTAGCCTTCCAGAGCTCCAGGCTCTTTGGGGCTAGGCTGGACCAGATCATTTCGGACGCTATGGGAGGCAAGAGCACCTCTCTCCCTCAATCCAGACCTAAGCGTCCTTTTTAACAAGAAGGGCCCTCAGCCCTTTAGGTCTTTTCGTCCCTTCACACCTTCAGAATCCTCTTCAGAATCCTCACTGGCAACAAAAGCCTGCTCCTCTAAGCCCTCTGGGTCCCGATCTAACAGATTTCCTGCCAAGTGACGGGTCACCCCCACCTGGAAGGCTTTCCAGGGTGGGAGGCAGACTTCTTTTCTTCAGAGACGCTTGGCTGTCGGTGGTCAGCAAACTGCTGAATTGTCTCGTTCGGATCCGCCACTTCAGTATGGAGTCTTTATGCTCAGTGATCGCTGTGATCGGAGCCGGAAAAGTTCCTCTGCTCCGTAGACTTTCAGGATGCGTACCTTTACATCCCTATTTGTCTGCGACACCAGAGATTTCTTCGGTTTGCGATCCAGTATGGTCACTACCAATTCACGGCCCTCTCCTTCGGTCTGGCCTTTACCCCCAGGGTCTTCTCGAAGGTAATGGTGACGGTCATGGTCATTCTTCGCTCCATGGGGATTCTCATAAACCATTACCTGGATGACCGGCTAATCAAAGGCTCATCCCGCCGAGACTGTGCTCAGAGGCTTCAAGTCACTCTGGACACCCTGATGCGTCTCGGCTGGATCATCAACCGAGTGAAGTCCTCTCTAACTCCTTCTCAGCATCTAACCTTCCTGGACATGGAATTCGACACATTTGTCCTGGGTGTTCCTCCCGAGGGACAAGTTATCGTCTCTCTGCAAGGGAGTCCGATCCCTAAGGCGCCCAGTTCCCCTTCCTCTTCGATCCTACATGTGGGTCATGGGGAAGATGATATCCTCCATAGCAGCTGGGCCCTTCGGCCAGTTCCACACTTGCCCTCTTCAACTGGTCCTCCTGGAACAGCCTCTGCCACCCTAGACCGTCCTGTTCGTCTGCCTCTCCAAGTGAGGCAGTCCCTAATCTGGTGGACTCTTGTCTTCCTCAGTCCTGCAAGGGAGGTCCTCACCACCGACGCAAGTCTCCTCGGGGTGGGAGTAGTTTTCCTCCAGCACACAGCGCTGGAACGCCTAGGAAGCCCTTCTTCCCATCTATCCTCTGGAGATCAGGGCAATCATCCTTGCCCTCCTCCGCTGGCAGTCTCTTCTGTCAGGCAAGCCCGTTCGCATTCAGCGGACAACGCCACGGCCGTGGCATACATTAACCATCAGAGCGGGACCCGCAGCAAGCAGGTGATGGTGAAAACGAAAAAACTTCTGCGTTGGGCGGAACGTCTCATTCCGGCCCTATCAGCCGTTCATATCCGGGGGCCAAAAATTGGGCAGCCGACTTTCTCTGTCGACAGGGCATAGCATCAGGCGAGTGGTACCTCCATTCCTCAGTCTTCAATCAAAATTGTCAGCGTTGGGGCTCTCCGGACGTCTATCTCATGGCGTCTCGGATGCACCACAAAGTTCCTCGGTTTGTGGCCAGGTCCCAGGACCCTCTGGCCATCGACTACGACACCTTAGTGATTCTGTGGTCTCAGTTTCAATTTTCTTACCGGTTTCCTCCACTTCCCTTACTCCAACGGTTGTAAAGAAGATATAAGCGGAAGGGATTCCGGTTATCCTGGTAGCGCCAGACCGGCCAAAGCGCCCTTGGTATGCGGAACTGCTGAAGCATGATTGCGGAATCCCTTGGTATGCAGAACTGCTGAAGCATGATCGCGGACGCTCCTTGGAGTCTTCCAAACCGTCCGGACCTCCTCTCACAAGGCCTCCTTTTCCACCAGAGTTCTCAGTCTCTGAGTTTAACAGCATGGCCGTTGAGGCCGCGGTCCTAAAAGAGTCGGGATTCTCTCACCAGGTCATCCAGACCAAGATCAGAGCCAGTAAACTAGCTTCTTCCCGCATTTACCACAGGTACTGGAATGCCTTCTTCACATGGTACTGGAAGGCCTTCTTCACATGGTGTGAGGAAAACGACCGGTTTCCTATGTCTTTTTCCCTTCCTTACCTGTCTTGCTTTCCTTCATTTAGGACTGTCTGTCACTCAGTACCCTTTAAGGTTCTCCGCCCTGTCCATCCTTTCCCAGAGGGATCTGTCTTCCTTGCCTCAAGTAAAAACCTGCCTCCAGGGGGTTGCCCATCTGGCCCCTCCTTACCGTTCTCCTTTGGACCCCTGGGGCCTTAACCTGGTCCTGAGCGCTCTCCAGTCTGCACCCTTCGAGCTCCTTCAGGACATCTCCTTTTCCTTCCTTTGCAATCACGTCCATTAGGAGGGTGTTTGAGTTGGCAGCCCTGTCCTCCTTCATCACGACAAGGTAGTGTCGGGGTCGTATCGACAATTCCACTCGTCCTCCAGTCACTCCGAATTCAGTCTATGAGCATGGGTCAACCATTCAAAGAATGAGTCAGACAGCAGGCTGGTTCAAACTTAGAGCATGCTCAGAAGGCTACTAATAGGCAGCAATCTCAGCAACGTTCTACCTTTATTTCCGCGTACACAAGATTAAATACACTACACAACGGGGTGGAGCGAGGGGCAAGCGAAGGAGAAGTAAGCCATATATATCTAGTATCCGGTTAGGTCTGATTGGTCCGGGTGCGTTTCTCGGAATCAGGCGTTGGCCGGTACTGGCGCCATCTTATAATAAGTTTCGATCTGAGTAATACTTGACAAGGAAAAACTTATTGTTTCAACAGGCAAAATGGTAGCAAGACACACAAGCATATAAAAGTATAAATATATATATATATATATATATATATATATATATATATATATATATATATATATATATATATTGTCCCTGACAGTAGTTCATCAGGACAAGGTAGTTCTCAGACCGTTTCCTTCTTTCCTTTCCAAGGTGGTATCCTTCCATATCAATGAGGATATCGTTCTTCCTTTATTCTGCCTTCCCCGGTTCATCCTCTAGAGAAGTCTCTTCACAAGCTGGATGTGGTCAGAGCCATCTGGGCCTATCTTTCTAGGACTGCCCCTCTTCGTCAATCCGATTCTCTGTTGGTCATCTCTGAAGGTCGCCGGAAAAGTCTCATGGCCTCCAAGTCCTCGATCGCTCTTTGGATTCCTTCTGCAATCCTGGAGGCATACCGCTTTCAGGAGAAACGGCCCCCTCCGGGAGTGAGAGCCCACTCCACCCGGGCTGTCGGGGCTTCTTGGGCTGTCCGTCACCAAGCTGATCTGCAAGGCTGCGACTTGGTCGTCCTTGCACGCTTTTACGAGGTTCTACAGGGTTCATATCCAGGCCTCGTCTGATGCCGGCTTAGGTAGGAAGGTTCTGCAGGCGACGGTGGTCACCGTCCGACCCAAGTCCTTTCTTCGCGTTGCCTAAGTTATTTTCCCACCCTTGGGACTGCTTTTGGACGTCCCATGGTTACCTGTGTCCCCCAATGAAGCGATAAAGAAAGAAGGATTTTTGGTACTCACTGTAAAATCTGTCTTGGAGCCTTTATTGGGGGACACGGCACCCCCCCCCCATGTTTTGTTAGTAGTACCATATTGGGCTGAAGAGCCTTTGGTTAGTTTGGTACATATGTTTGAGTTCTTGTTACTTCTCCTACTGCTTTTTGCACCAACTGAGGTACTTTCTGCCTGTCGGTGGGTGTATACTGCTGGGGGAGGAGCCATCTTTTCCTTTTTTTGCATAGTGTCAGCCTCCTAGCAACAGCAGCATACACTCATTACAGTGAGTACCAAAAATCCTTTTCTGCTCGCTTTCTAAAACTGAACATGGACAAAACAGAATTCATCATCTTTCTACCATCTCACTACCTCTCCACCAGACCTATCCATCAATGTCAATGGGTGCTCACTTTCCCCAGTCCCACATGCTCGATACCGCGGGGGGAGACTTGACACTGCCCTCTCTTTCAAGCCACATATCCAAGCCCTTGCCTCCTCCTTCCGACTCCAACTGAAAAATATTTCCCGGATCCGTACATTCCTTGACCAAGAAACTACAAAAACGCTCGTGCACGCCATTATCTCCCGTCTCGACTATTGCAACCTCCTACTCTCTGGCCTCCCCTCTAGCACCACTCCAATCTATCATAAGCTCTGCTGCCCGGCTAATTCTCCTGTCTCCCCGTTATTCCCCAGCCTCTCCTCTGCCAAGCCCTTCACTAACTTCCTATTGTCCAGAGGCTCCAGTTCAAAACCGAAACTATGACATACAAAGCCATTCCACAACCAGTCTCCTCGTTACATCTGTGACATGGTCTCCTGGTATTTATTCTTCTTCCCACAACCGCATACAAGACTTTTCCCATGCTTCCCCCTTAGGCCAGGGTCAGACTTGCGAGAAACTCGTGCGAGTGTCTCGCATCAACACCCGGCCCTGTCGCCGGCTCTCGGACCGGAGCGTGCGGCTGCATTGAAATGCATGTAGCCACATACGAATGCATGTAGCGTGGGTTTTGATGTGAGAGACTCTTGCGAGTTTCTCGCAAGTCTGACCCCGGCCTTACTCTGGAACTCTCTACCCCAACATATGAGATGTTAGCCTACCACGGAAACCTTCAAAAGGAACCTGAAGACCCACCTTTTCCAGAAAGCCTACAACCTGCAGTGATCCTCAGTCAACTGAACCGCCGCACGACCAGCTCTACCCTCTCCTAGTGTATCCTCACCAATCCCCTGTATACTGTGAGCCCCGGCGGGCAGGGTCCTCTCTCCTTTTATACTTGTGTGTACCTTGTACTGCTCATGTTTATTGTACTTGTCTTTCTCTGCCCCTTTTTCACATGTAAAGCGCCATGGAATAAATGCGCTATAAAAATGAATAATACGTAAAATTTCTATTTTGCCAGTGGCCAAAGACCTTCAAACCCCCCCACCCGTGGCTCTCAATGAACTTGGACACATTCACTATCATTTAGGTGACACCCCCCCCCCCAAACCCTTACTGTCCCTCAACCATATCCAGAATATATTCCTTTTGCCATCCAGTAAATATGAAGGCACATAGGTTTCAGAAGCTTCTCTCCCAACACTTGAACTAGCTGCTTACTTATACATTTTTCTTCTTTCTTGGCTACATAGGATCTTCCTTCTCCACTTCCAGTGAAAACGAGACTTCCTCCTGATTGTTTTGGGGATGCTATCATGGTTTTAGAATTCTTTCATGCTTTTGGTGCTCTGTTTGACCTTAACGATGAGTTTCCAGAAGGAGTGACATTTGGTAGGTGGTTAAAGGGGTTGTCTTCATAGGGTTGGCAATTAGTCAATCCTTCTGATTCTAGCTCCAAACTCCCCAATGATTGATTTTGTCTTTATATTGCCAGAAATTCTTGAGGAGGCCTTAGTGGGCAGTGATCCGGAAGGTCCACTTTGCGAGCTGCTTTTCTTTTTCCTGAGTGCCATTTTCCAGGCATTGGCAGAAGAGGAGGAAGATGTGGCAAACGACCAAATAACAGACAAAGAAGCCAAAGGTAAATGTATAATATATTCTTATGAGTAAAAAGAGCCTTTTAAGAGGGCAGCTAAGAATGATTGTGAGGATGACCTGGTATTTAGGGTTTCTATGTATGCAATTACAGCGGTTTTTGTTTCTATATGGCTTTTTAATCCATTTGAACTTGTGATAAAGAAGAATTAATCTGTTTTATTCTAACTGTTTTGCATTTTGCAGGCCTAACAGAAGCTCTGGGTGAGGATACTGACACAACAAAGTCTGCTCTGTATGCAGTAGCCTCTTTAGCAGCAGCGTGGCCCCAATTGAATTATGGTATGTGTGGCTGCGTAATTATTGATGTTCTCTAAAGATGCGTTTACACTATGTGATATGCAGCATTTACCAACCACCAATCTAAGTAGTTGGCGATCATTAGTAAGCCTGTTTTATACAGGCCGACCTCTCTTCAGATGTGCACTGTATGATCAGTAATCGTTCAGTTTGCAAAGGCTACATTTGTTGTCGGCAGTGCAGGTCCTGTTTACACAGGATGATGTGCTGCTGACAATGATGATCTTATGAGCCAGCCAAAAGACTATTTCACCAGAAGAAGGAGTGTTTTTCTCCGATTCCCCCGTGTACATTTTAGCGTGAGTTGGTGCAACATTAGAAGATTAGATCCAAAACAAATTGTGATTTCTTTATCGCTTCTTTGGGGGACACAGGTAACCATGGGTGTATTCTGCTGTCACTATGATTTATTGGGTACACATGTGGAGTTGGCCAACAAATCCAGTACTGCTGAGATTCCTATGTGTGCAATCCAGGTGTCTAAATTTTGCCTTTCGTTTGATTTTACAAGTCATATATTTAAGCTGCTGTGGAGGTGTTGTGTGTTTTTGTTTTTTTTATTTATACTCTGCTTGCTGTGTGATGCAAGTGTTTTTGCATATTGGCATATATTATGCACACAGCCCATCTTTTGGAGGACACCCACCCTTCCAATTCTGTTTTAGTTGGTCGTCTTATAGATTTCAATGTATTTTGAAAGGGGTTTCGTTACAGATGGAAAATTTTATTTTGGAATTTTAATAAAAATGCAGAAAAAATACATATATATATTTTTTTCTTTTAGGCTGCAGTCTAAAAGAACTGGATTTAGATAGCTGCACACTTTCTGAGATTCTCCGTCTCCATATTTTGGCTTCTGGAGCTGAATCAAACTCTGCCAATGCTAAATATCGTTACCAGAAACAGGGTGGTTTTCTCGCAACAGATGATGCTTGTCTGGAGCTTCGGATCAATCATCCTGCAATCTTAAAGAAGCTTTCCACTACATCAGTGTACGACCTGCTACCTGGTGAGAAATGGTCGTTCTGATGCTTGTTTTACTCATTTATAAAGAAATTGAGGATATTTAGCCATATATATTGGTACATCTATGTTTTAGATGAAAAGTTGAAAATTCTTCATGCCCTGTGTGGGAAGTTGCTCACATTAGTTTCCACCAGAGACTATATTGAGGATTGCATTGAAGAGCTGCGACAGATGAAGATAGAATTCAGAGAACTCAAAGCGGAACAGAATCGGAAAGAACGGGAAGAAGCTGCCGCCAGGTCTGTTTAAAATAAAATTCATTTTTAAAAATGTAATGGATATGTCTAGCAACAAAAAAACAATTTTCTTAACAGTAGGGATGAAGATTTACTTTAAAGTAGAATGATGCTGCTGATTAGATCGAGTTACTGGAAGCGACTATATTGGGTCTTGGAGGGTTCTGACTCTCAAGATTTTTGAATTTTGGATAGAAGGTATAAGACTGGTGTAACAGGTGTGAATTGGACAGAAAGGTGACGATTTTTTTGATGGCTGTGTGTGCATGAGACCAGAGGTTGTTGCACTTTATTTCTGATAGGTCCTGTCGTATTTCTCTTTGCATCACGGCGTGTTGGGTCTTGTTGAAGTAATTGTGACTATCTATGGCCACAATAATGCCCCCTTGTCATTGGGTTTTATAATTATCCCCCTAGTGAGCAGGCCAAATAGTTAAAATCTGATGTGTCATTTTATGTGACAAGAATTCTGGAATGTTTCAACAAATCAGTGATTCTGAGAGTTTTTTTTTTTTTTCCAACCCATTATATTTTATGATGATGGTAAATGTAGGTTGATTCGTTTTGCCATGTTTTTTAATATTATCAGAGATTTGACATTGTCTAAAAGTGAGCAAATTTCAAACTTTGATTATCCCTTTAATCCAGATGGTCATAGCACACAAATTACCCCCTTCCCGACATTTGACGTATAAGTACTTCCCGACCGATAAGCTGTATATATACATCATTGCAATCGCCACCTGGAGCTCAGCTAAGGCCTCTTTCACACTTCAGTCGTGCGACGTCAGTTAAAATCCGCCAAAGCGTGAAAATAGCGGATCCGCCAGAAAACGGATGCAAACAGATCCGTTTTCTGACGGATCCGCTATGAACTTTTCAACCCGGAAAATGCAGGTACGCATGTCTGGCACGGAGGAGAGAGAGAGAGAGACACCCCGGACAGTGTTGTGGGCATTTTGAATGGATTTTCTATGGGAGAAACGGATCCGCTGGTTCATTCCGTCAAAAACGGATGCCAGCGGATCCGCCACCCATAGGCGACCATTACACAAAATGGCGAACCCGGCGGATCCGCCATAGTCCTCCATTTTGGCGGATACAAAAAAGTTTCATTGGACGTTTTTCAAAAAAGGCGGACGCCAAATTTTTGGCGGATCCGTCAAAAAACGGACCTAGCGGATGACCATCCGTCAAAATCCGCCACTAATGCAAGTCGATGTGAAAAAAAGCAGATCCGCCCAAAAAAAAAAAAAAAATGGCAGATCCGCTTTTTTCACACTTTGGCGCATTTTGACTGACCTCGCACGACTGAAGTGTGAAAGAGGCCTAATATGACAGTGGACACCCGGCTGCCCGCACAGCTCCCTGCAGTTTAACCCGCTAAATGCTGTAATCGATATTGATCGCAGCATTTACACGGTGGGAGGTGACCCTCTTTGTCTCTCCGATCGACGTCATCGCGAGGGGGCTGATTGTTCCATGGTGACCCGATGTTGCAACATCCGGGTCACCAGAGCTAGCAAACTTGTTACAACAAGAGCAATGATGTATCAAGATTGTATGTCAGTGCAGCACTGACAATTTATAAGGCATAGCAATGCTCATCCATTGCTATTCTTTATAAGCTATCAGAGCTGTCAAGGTGAAAGTACCATAAAGGGGCGAAGTAAAAAAAAAAAAAAAACACAAAATATAATCTGGAACAACACAACCTATAAAACTGTCCCATGACTTAACCCCTTCAGTGAACACTTCTAAAAAAAAAAAAAATGCAGGAGGCAAAAAACTGCTTTATCATACCGTCTAACAAAAAGTGGAATAAAACGCGATTAAAAAGACTAATGTAAAATAAAAATGGAATAGCTGAAAATGTCATCTTGTCCCACAAGAAACAAGCTGCCATACAGCTCAATTAGCGGAGAAATTAAAGTTTTATAGCTCTCAGAATGTAGCAATGCAAAAATAATTATTTCTCCTTCGCCTCATTAGAGGACACAGACCATGGGTGTTATGCTGCTGCCACTAAGTGGACACAAAGTAAACATTGAAAAGATTAGCTCCTCCTCTGAAGTATACACCCTATGCTGGCTCTAGCCTGAACCAGTTGTTGCTTAGTGTCTGTAGGAGGCACTTGGGTCTTGTCTAAAGACCCCAACGTTATTTTCAATTTTTATTTTTTTATGTTTTCCTCGACGGAGTGAAGGGGCGACTGGTCCCTTCAGGGTTCTGATCTCCCCAAATTATCAACAGGCGGGAATACGGAGTGTCGCCTCCCCGTACCCCCTTCCTGCAACATCTGTATGCCATGCCTGGGCTCAATGTAGAGAAGACTGGGCCCTTCAGGGTTCCGGTCTCCCCACACCAGCAACAGACGGGAACATGGAGTGTCACTTCCACGTACCTACCCCTTCTGGAGCCAGGCCTATAGCCAGACAATAGCCCTGTCCCAACCTTAGGGATTGAACCCATAGGATGTACAGAGGCCTTCCAATGGCGTTCGTGCAGCCTCCACTGCATCACCACTGTTACAAAGCGGTTGATGGAAGGAGGCAGATAGTCCCTCTCCACCTCCCTATCAAAGAGACGGTGGATTGAGGGTGAACTATGTGACAGCAACCCACAGCACCAGCTCTGCTGTACCTATGGTGGTACATCTGCAGCACCCAGCCCTGCATCACCTGCGGTGGCACATCCTGCAGCATCCAGCCCTGCTTCATCTGCGATGGCTCATTGGGTGAGTGCAAGGTCTGGTGGCAGCAGGAGGGCACTGAATGGGAGCTCAGAGGGTCCTGGTCCCATGGGAGGGGATGCTTCAGCGGCGATTCCCTGTTTTTTTTTTTTTTTTTCAGCCGTTTGGGGCCTGTGCGCCGGCCAGCACATCCCGAGCGTAGAGAACTGGGCAGCTGACTTCCTCAGCCGTTAGGGTCTTGCCTCGGGAGAGTGGTCTCTTCATCTGGAAGTCTATCAGCAGATCTATTATATGGGGACGCCGGATGTGGATCTGATGGCCTCAAGGCAGAACACCAAAGTTCCCGGGTTCATAGCTCGGTCTTGGGACCCAGTAGCCATCGGGGCGGACGCACTAGTTCTTCCGTGGAATCAATTTCGTTTCCCGTATGTCTTTCCTCCGCTCCCGTTATTTCCAAGGGTTATCAGGAAGATCAGAGCGGAAGGAGTTGCAGTGATCCTGGTTGCTACGGACTGTCCACGCCGGGTGTGGTACGCGGAGCTAGTGCAACTCATCGCCAACATTTCCTGGCGATTGCTGGATCTTCCAATCTACTCTCCCAGGGCCCGATTTGTCACCAAAATTCAGGGGCCCTGTGTTTAACGGTTTGGCCGTTGAATTCTGCGTCCTAACCCAAGCTGAGTTCTAGTAACAGGTGACCTTCACCATGATTAATGCCCGTAAGCCCGTGTTGGTACTCATTTGTCATCGCACTTGGAAGGCTTTTTTTTCTCTTGGTGCAGAGACCACGGACGTTCTCTTCTTGTTTTTTCCATTCCATCGAGTCGGGCCTCGCGCTTAGTTCGCTCAAAGGTCATATTTCAGCCTTATCCGTGCTGTTCCAACGCATGATTGCTACCAGATTACAGGTGAAGACCCTCATTCAGGGGGTTTCCCACGTGGTACCTCCCTATAAGATGCCGTTGAAATCATGGGACCTCAATTTGGTCCTGGGTGTTCTACAGGAGGTTCCTTTCGAACCGCTGCAGGACGTATCGCTTACCTGTCTTTCTTGAAAAGTAGCCTTTCTGGTTGCAATAACGTCAATGAGACTGGTCTCTGAGCTGGCAGCCCTGTCCTGTCGAGCTCCTTTTTCTGATTTTCCACCAGGACAAGGTGGTTTTAAGGACGTCCCCGTCTTTTCTGCCCAAGGTTGTCTCTTCCATCTGAATGAAGACCTTGTATAGCCCTCATTTTGCCCAGCACCAGTCCATCGTATCGATAGGGCTCTTCACATTCTGGATGTGATGAGAGCTCTGAGGCGGTACGTTTTGCGGACGGCATCTTTTCGCAAGTCGGATGCCCTATTCGTGCTTCCGGAGGGGCACAAGAAGGGTCTAGCCGCTTCAAGGTCATGATAGCCAGGTGGATTTGATCGGCTATTCAGGAGTCCTACCACGTCAAAGACAAGCCTATCCCTGCGGGGAATAAGGCACACTCCACTAGGGCAGTGGGCTCTTCCTGGGTTATTTAGCACCAGGCATCGGCGGAACAAGTTTACAAAGCTGCGATATGGTCCAGCCTGCGCACTTTTACCTACAATATTCACTCCGGCTTTTGCAGATGCGGCCCTCATCAGACGGATTCTGCAAACAGCAGTGACACATCCGTAGCCTGTTGGTACATGGGGTCTCATCTGCTATGTTACCCACCCAGGGACTGCTTTAGGACGTCCCATGGTTTGTGTCCCCCAATCAGGCGAAGGAGAAATAGCGATTTTTGTGTACTCACCGTAAAATCCTTTTCTCCGAGCCAGTCATTGGGGGCACAGCACCCACCCTGTTAGCATGTTGGCTAGTGTTTGTTCTTTGGTTTTGACATATTGTACTCTTGTTTGCTAGTTATGAGCTCCTACTGCTTTGTCACCGAACTGGTTCAGGCTAGAGCCAGCAGAGGGTGTATACTGCAGAGGAGGAGCTAATCTTTTATATGTTTACTTAGTGTCCTCCTAGTGGCAGCAGCATTAACACCCATGGTCTGTCTCCCCAATGATTGGCTTGGAGAAAAGGATTTTACAGTGAGTACACACAAATCCCTATTTTTTTTTTTTTCTATAAAGTAGTTCTTGTGTAAAAGTTCCAAAACACAAAAAAACTATTCTAATGTTGTATCACTAATCGTAAAAAAAAACATTCCTGAATTGCTGTTTTTTTCATTCTGCCACCCAAAACTCTGACTAGAAAGCGAACAAAGAATGTTATGTGACCAAAAACGGTACCAATAAAAACCATCAACTTGTCCCACAAAAAGTAAGCCCTCACATGACTGTCGGCAGAAATATAGAAAAAATTATAACTGTCAAAATATGTTGATGCAATAAAAAGTGTCTTTTAGTGTGTGACAGCAGCCAGACATAAAAACCCAATATAAATCTGGTATCGCTGTAATCGCACCGACCCGAAGAATGAGGTAATCTAATCACTTATACCGCACGAGGAACGGCATAAGTTAAATAAAACTAATTCTTCACCTGCTGTTGATTTGTTCATTTTGCCTCCCAAAGATCACAGTAAAGGTACTGTCACACTAAGCGAGATCGCTAAAGCGTTAGCGATTTTATGACGCAGCAGCGATCTCGTTAGCGACGCCGCTGTGTGTGACACGTAGCGGCGATGTGGCCCCTGCTGTGATGTCACTGATTGCTCATGAACGTTCTGAGCCGTTTTTTTTGGTCGTTGGTGTCCCGCTGGTGAGCCTGAATCGCTGAGTGTGACACCCTTTATGAACGACTTTACCAGCGTCGCAGGCGAGACTAGGTTTTCCCAACGACCGCAGAGGTCGTTATACAGATCGCTGATCTCTGATGAGATCTTTGTGTTTGAAAGCTAACTAGCGATCATATAGCGATCGCACCAACGGTCTCGCCAGGTCGTGTCGTCGTGATCGCTGGTGCGATCGCTAAGTGTGACAGTGCCTTAAGGCTCGGCGCACATTTATCCTGCACGCTACGCTGAGTTCTTACACTGGGGTTTCCGTGTAAATCTCTGAAATACATGATTCAGACGTAATCCATAACGGAAGATTCCCTAGAATGACGCAGATGGAGGCACTGTGGACGCCGTCTGATGTCCGTATTTTTATGTGTGTAGTGCGGTTGACCACAGTTTTGTGAAAAGGAGAACACTGAACAGAGGCCGGACAGAGTCCAGAGTAACTCTGCTACCTCATTATAGTGAATAGATCCCTCCGGGGTTTCATCTGAATTACGTCACTCGTATTTAACCCCTTTCCGACATTGGGCGTAATAGTACGCCAATGTCGGACTCCCTCCCTTTGATATGTGGTCTCCGGCGCTGAGCCCACATCTTTTCCAGCACATGTCAGCTCTTTTGAACAGCTGACATGTGCCTCTAACAACTGCACGTAGAATCATCATCCGCCTGCAGCTGTTAACCTTTTAAATGCCGCTGTCAATCTCTGACAGCAGCATTTAACTTGCGTTTCCGGCAAGCGCTCCGGAATTCCCGCCCATCAGTGATCCAGTCATGTGATTGCGGGTCACCGATGGGTCGCCTTGACAACCAGAGGTCTCCAGCAGACATCTATGGTTGACACTGCTGGATTGCTATGAGCGCTGCCTGGTGGTCGGCGCTCATAGCAAGTGAGCAATTCTACTACATACAGGCGATCTGATCATCGCCTGCATGTAGCACAGCTGATCGGATTATGGCAGCTTCTATTCTCCCATGGAGACTATTACAGCATGCCAAAAGCAAAATAAAATTAAAAAGTTCAAATCACCTCCCTTTCACCCCATTCAAAATAAAACCATAAAAAATTAAACGTATACACATATTTGGTAATCGCCGCATTCAGAATCGCCCACTCATATAAAACGAGTTAACCAGATCTCTAAACGGTGTAACGAGAAAAAAAAAAGTCAAAACGCCAGAATTACATTTTTCTGGTCGCCTCAACATTTCATTAAAATGCAATAACGGCGATCAAAAGATCGTGCCTGCACCAAAATGGTATCATTAAAAACGTCAGCTCGGCGTGCAAAAAAAATAATTCTTCACCCAACCCCAGATCACAAAAAATGGAGCCGCTACTGTTGGCGCAAATTTTTAAAAATAAATTTTGGAATTTTTTTCACCACTTAAATTAAAAAGAACCTAGGCATGTTTGAGGTCTATGAACTCGTAATGACCTGGAGAATCATAATGGCAGGTCAGTTTTAGCATTTAGCCAACATGGTAAAAAAAAACTGTGGAATTGCACTTTCTACTTCGCCTCATTGGGGGGACACAGGACCATGGGTGCGGCCATTAGGAGGCTGACACTAAGTGAATACAAAAAAAGTTAGCTCCTCTTCTGGTTCATGCTTAGTGTCTGTAGGAGGCACATGGGTTTGGTCTTCAGACCATAATTTTGTTTTAATTTTTACTTCGGATTTTTTCAACAAGGGTTACAGGGGCGATGGTTCCCTTCAGGATTCCGATCTCCCCAAAGCAACAACCAGCGGGAACGTCGAGTGTCGCCTCCATGTACCCCCTCCTGCACCGATAGAAGATATGCCTAAGCTGGTTTAGGGGCGACGGGTCCCTTCAGGGCTCCGCTCTCCCCACACCATCAACAGGCGGGAATATGGAGTGTTGCCTCCATGTACCCCCTTCTGCAGCCATGTCTAATTTTGCCTGACATAGCCCTGTTCCATCCTAAGGTAGTGAAACCCTAGGACGCACAGAGGCACTGCTGGTGTCCATGCGGCCCACACTGCATCACCACTGATTGAACAGCGGTGATGGAATGTGGACGGTCCCTCTCCACCTCCCTATCAAAGGGATGGTGGACAAGAGGGTTCCTGCACCGTCATCTGGAGCACCTGACCTACAGGCAGAGCAGTCTGGCTCTGCACATCGTCCCACGGGGCCTTTCCAGATCAAAGGGGTAAGTGCCCGGGTCGGGTTCGGCAGGGGAGGGAGCTCCTGAGCAATGGCAAGAGCCCTCCGCCGCTATCGATCCGGGTTATATAATCTCCCTGGGGGGGCCACGTCACTGCCGCAGTCTATGGCTTCTCTAGCTGGAGCAATGAGTCCCTCTATGATCTCTCCACGGATCGGGCCATTTGCCTGCCTGTCTCAAACAGTTCCTCTTTCACACAGGAACGATCGGCCTGCAGGGGCCGCTCTCAAGTCGAGAGATACACAGGCACTTGGAAAGCGGGCCCATAGCACATCTCCTGGGCCTTCTCGCACCTCGGCATCCATGACCTCCGTCTCTCGCTCCCCCTCCCAGGGGTCTGCAGCGAACATGGCTTTGTGTTAGAGTCTGACGGACCCCCTTGACCTGGACTCGTCAAAGTTTCAGGCGACGATGGATAGTCTCATTGAGGCCGTCAACCAGACCTTAAGAGTCCTTCAAGAAAACTACATGACCTCATGGGGGTGTTCGAAACCACCAAGTGTTTCAGGACATAGTTCGGCGGCTTAGAGAGCGACCGGATTAACGTTTCACAGGTCAGAAACCTCTGGAAGCGAGATATTCCTTTCCTCGGTTCGGTGTAAGGAATGTGCGGAATCCGCTCCAGTTGACCCACCGGTATCTCGTCTGGCGTCAAGATAGAGAATCCTGCCGTTTGGGGTTGGAATACTCGGGTTCGGCACTCTCTCCCTCATTTGCAACGGTGTGGGTAGCCAAAGCCATGCTCTCTTGGATAGATGCCCTTGGCAGAGCTACATAGACAAGTTAGCTTACCCCGGAGACATTGGAGCTGGCGAATCAGATTACCTCGGCCGGGAATTATTTGGTGCACGCTTCTCTTGACGCAGCCTCGAACGCTATCAATATCAGGCAATCCCTGTGGCTCGGGCAATGGCAAGCGGACTCTGTGTCCAAAAGTTCTAGCTTCTCTGCTTTATCAGAGCGGCCGTCTATTCGAAGAGAAGCCAGATCACCTTATCTCTGACGTCATGGGAGGAAAAATTCTTCCCCCATCACAAAGTCAAGCGACTCCCAGGTTTCTTACAGGACTAACCAGCCGTGGAGAAGCTGGCCAAAACAGTCCAGACCTAAGGGATCCAGGTCCCATTGATTTTCTTCTCAATGACTCATGGCATTATCCGGTCGACACCAGAAAAGTGTCACCTGCTTTTGTTTCATCAGGTCTGGCTCTGTCGTGTATGACTAATGGGTCTGGGACCTGTTTTCTTCTGGATATAAAATACTTCCCTTCTCGTTCTAGAAAACGAAAGATTCCAGGGGTGATACTTGAACCGGTCTGTGGTCCCAAGAAAGGGACGGATCAGTGCGGCCCATCCTGGACCTCAAGCTTCTAAACTAATTTTGGCAGGGTTCGGCTCTTCAGGACAGAGTCCTTCCGTTCTGTCATAACCTCTATGGAGAAGGCGGAGTAGCTAGCATCCATTGACATCTGGGATGCTTGTCTTCATTCTCCCATCTTTCCCCCTCACCAGAAGTTCCTGTGCTTCGCTGTTCGTGAGGAACACTTCCAGTTCACAGCATTGCCTTCGGTCTCTCCACCGCTCCCAGAGTGCTTACGAAGGTCATGGTGGCTGTCATGTCCATTCTTTACTCTCTCGGGACATGGTCGTGTTGCCATACTTAGACGACTTTCTAATCAAGGGACCGTCCTTCCAAACCTGCATGGAGCGCATACGTATCCCTTTTGGATACTTTTCATGCTGGGGCTGGTTGATAATTTAAAAAAAAAAAGTCTGCTCCAGCTCAGTGGGTATCCTTTTTAGAGATGATCCTTGACACCTCCCAACGGTCAGTCATTCTCCCTCAAGACAAGATCTTTGCCCTGCAACAGGGAGTCCGGACACTGTTGTCCATCCCCTCATTCCATCCGATAGAGGCACTGGGGAAAAAGGTGGCAGCGATGGAAGCTGGTCCCTTCGCACGGCTGCACCTCTGTCCTCTGCAGTATGTGCTTCTGGCAGGAGTCGGTTTCCTCTCGTCCGGCTGTGCCGCTTGCCCCAGCGTGTCAAGCAGGCGCGCAGGTAGTGGACGTTGGAGTCTTTCCTCAACTAGGGGAGATCCATTTTCCCGGTCCATTGGCTAGTGGTCACTACTGATGCCAGTCTTCTCAATTGGGGACCTATCTTCCGTCGCCACACTGTCCAGGGGCGTTGGTCGCCTCTGGAGTCTCGCCTTCTGATCAACGTCCTGGAGATACGGGCGTTCTGGTTATCCCTACGGCGGTTCCATCATCTCCTAGCGGGTCGCTCCATCCGAATTCAATCGGCCAACGCTACGACTGTGCATACATCAATCATTAAGGGGGCACTCGCAGCAATGCGCGATGTGGTTCACATCCTTTGCTGGAGGAACTGCTCGGTCATTTCAGCAGACCACATTCCAGAAGTGGAAAACTGGTCGGCAGTCTCCCTCAGCCATCAGGGTCTCACCTCAGGAGAGTGCCACTCTTCACCCGGAGGTTTTCCAGCAGATCTGTCATTGCTGGGGGACCCCGGATGTGGATCTGATGACTTTAAACTGCACCCTGGAAAAACATTTTTTCCCTCGTCTTCTCCATTCCTACCATTTTGGAGTTCCTCCAAGCCGGCCTGGAGTCAGGCCTAGCGCTTGGCTCCCTTGAAGGTCAGCTCTCTGCTTTATCGGTTTTATTCCAGCGCAGGATTGCTTCCAATCTGCAAGTGAATACTTTCATTCAGGGGGTCTCTCATGTGGTACCCCCTTTAGGATGCCGTTGGATGCGTGGGACCTTTACCTGGTCCTGGGTGTTCTTCAGGAGACTCCTTTCTTAATCTTCCACCAGGACAAGGTGGTTTTCAGGCTGTCCTCGGCCGTCTTGACCAAGGTGGTCTCTTATTTCCACCTCAATGAGGATGTTCTGCTCTTGTTTTGTCCGCCACCGGTACATCCTATTGAGAGGGCTCTTCACTCTCTACATAGGGTGAGGGCTCTCAGAAGGTACGTCTCGCGGACGGCGTCCTTCCGTAAGTCGGACGCCTTGTTCTTGCTTCCTGAGGGTCACAGGAAGTTCATAGCCGCCTCGAAGTCCATTATAGCCAGGTGGATTCCCTCAGCTATTCATGAATCCTACCGTGTCCGAGGCAAGCCTATCCCAGCGGGGGGATTAGGGCACACTCGACTCGGTTGGTGGACGTTGCTTGGGCCATATGGCACCAGGCGTCGGCGGAGCAGGTCTGCAAAGCTGCGACTGGGTCCAGTCTCCACATATTCTCGAAGCACTACCATATCTACACTCGGGCTTCCATGGATGCGTGTCTGGGCAGACTGTGTCTGCAACCGGCAGTTGCTCCCCTCTGGTCAGTTGATATGTGGGGTTTGATCTGTCCTATTGTTCCCCACCCAGGGACTGCATTAGGACGTTCCATGGTCCTGTGTCTCCCAATGAGGTGAAGGAGAAGCAGGAATTTTTGTGTACTCGCTGTAAAATCCTTTTCTCCGAGCCACTCATTGGGGGACACAGCACCCACCCTGTTGGCCTGATGGCTATGTTTGTTCTTTGACTTGACATGTTGTCCCTGTATTTGATGGTTATGATCTCCTGCTTTGTCACTGAACTGGTTCGGGCTGGAGCCAGTGGTAGGTGTATACTGCAGAAAAGGAGCTAACTTTTTTGTATTCACTTAGGGTCAGCCTCCTAGTGGCAGCAGGATGCACCCATGGTCATGTGTCCCCCAATGAGTGGCTCGGAGAAAAAGATTTTACGGTGAGTACGCAAAAATCCCTGTTGTTTTTTTTTGTTTTGTTTTGTTTTTTTTTTTTTGCAACTTCACCACTCTTGGAATTTTTTTCCCATTTTCCAGTACACGATATGTTAAAACCAATGGTGGTGTTCGAAATTACAACTCGTCCCGCAAAAAAACACTCACATGGCCATTTTGACCAAAAAATAAAAGTTATGTCTCTGGGAAGAAGGGGAGCAAAAAATGAAAATGCAAAACTAAAAATAACTCTGGTCGTTAAGGGTTTAAAGGGGAAACCTCAATGTAAATGGTCAGCGTAGAGCGCCAGATAAATGTGATCCCAAACGTTATGTAAAATGTTCCCAAGAAAAGCTTCAAATCAATCCACAAAAAAACAAGTCCCAACTCAGGTCTGTTATCTGTTAACGGAAATATAGGGGCTTCCACCTTGCTGGTAGTACAAAGGCTCTGGAAAAGTGAAATGGCTCCTCACTCGCCAAAAGAAATCCAACTAATTCTCTGTTCCCAAATCCAAATGCCCTCTCCCTTCTGAGCCCCACAGTGTACCTAAACCAACATATAGCGTTTTCATGTTTATCTTTTCTGTAGCAATGAGAGCCCGCCAAATGTATGGTGCGTGTCTCCAGAAGCATTGGCTGGGCATAGAGTACTGGTCGCTACAACAACAGTTTGCAATTTTCACTCAGCAACACCCACTGCTGCCTGTTTCTGGAAGACTTACACATAATCAAAATCGTCACTTCTCCTGTAGATAAATTCCCAAAGAGGTATAATTTCCAAAACTGGTCACTTGAGGGATTCTGCTTTTCCATTTTGGAGTCCGCAAACTATTCTAGGAAAATCTGCGCTCCGTCCCTCCAGAGTCTCGCCAGTGTAACTAAGCAGTACTGTACAGCCACATTATATTTCAACGTTTATCAGAAATTGTGGGACAAATTTGTGTCATTTTTACCCATTTTCCAGTGTGAAAATGTAAAATCTAGGGCTAAAACAAAATTTTGGTGGTAAAAATGTAATTATTTTTTCTTCTATAAAATTCTATGACACACCTGTGTTGTCAGTTATCATGGCACCCATAGATTAATTCATTAAGAGTTGTAGTTTGTAAAATAGGGTCAATTATGGGGGGTTCTGCTGTTCTAGCACCTTAAGTGCTATGCCAATGTGACATGGCACCTGCAAACCAATCCAGCAAAATCTGAATTCCAGTCTGGCACTACTTCCCTTTTGAGCTTTGCACTGTGCCTTTATAAGTAGTTTTCAACCACATATGGAGCATCTGCATACTCAGGAGAAATTGCAAAATAAATCTTGGGATTGATTTTGTCTTGCTATCCTTGTGAAAATGGAAAAAATTGGGAGCGAAAACAACTTTTGTGGGAATTTTTTTTTCTTTCATTTTAACAGATCAACGTTGCAAGATTCTGTGACGCACCTGTGGGTTGATTGTGCTCACCACACGTTTTGATAAATTCCTTGAGGGGTCCAGATTCCAAAATGGGGTCACTTTTTTGGGGGGGCGGGGGTTTCCACTGTTTAGACACATCAGGTCCTCTCAACGCAACATGACACCCGCAGACCATTCCATCAAAGTCTGCGTTCCAAAACGTCACTCCGTCTTTTTGGGCCCTGCCGACCACCCAAACAGTCGTTTCCCCCAACTTATGGGGAATCTGTGTCTGGGGACATTGCACAACAGATTTTGGGGTCCATTTTCTCCTGGTACTCTTATAAAAGGGAAAAAAAATTGGGTCTAAAGTAACATTTTTGTGACAAAAAGGTTAAATGTTATTATTTTCCTTCCACGTTGCTTCAGTTCCCGTGAAGCACCTGAAGGGTTAATAAACTTCTTCAATGTGGTTTTTAGCACCTTGAGGGGTGCAGTTTTTAGAAAGCTGTCACTTGTGGGTATATTCTGGGTATTTTCTGTCATATATATATCATTCCTCAACCATGAAACCACAAAAACACTAGTGCACGCCCTTATCTCCCGCCTCGACTACTGCAACCTCCTACTGTCTGGCCTCCCCTCTAGCACTCTGGCACCACTCTAGTCCATCCTACACTCTGCTGCCCGACTAATCCACCTGTCTCCCCGCTATTCCCCAGCCTCCCCCTATGCCAGGCCCTTCACTGGCTTCCTATTTCCCAGAGGCTTCAGTTCAAAACCCTAACCATGACATACAAAGCCATCCACAACCTTTCTCCACCATACATCTGTGACATGGTCTCCCGCTACCTACCCACACGCAACCTTCGATCCTCTCAAGATCTCCTTCTCGACTCCCCCCTCATCTCTTCTTCCCACAACCGCCTACAAGACTTCTCCCGGGCTTCCCCCATACTCTGGAACTCCCTGCCGCAAAACATCAGACTTTCACCAACAACGGAAACCTTCAAGTAGAACCTGAAGACCCACCTGTTCCGACAAGCCTACAGCCTACAATGATCCTCAGTCTACTGAACCATCGCACGACTAGCTCTACCCTTTCCTAGTGTATCCTCACCCATCCCTGTAGACTGTGAGCCCTCGCGGGCAGGGTCCTCTCTCCTTCAGTACTTGTGTGTCCCTTGTCTAGCACGTTTATTGTACCTGTCTATATTTTCCCTTTTCATATGTAAAGCGCCATGGAATAAATGGCGCTATATAAATGTGTAATAATAATAATATAGGCCCCTCAAAGTCACTTAAAGTGTGATGTGGTACCCCAAAAAAAAATTTGTTGTAAAAATTAGATCACTGGTCAACTATTAACTCTTAACTTCCTAACAAAAAAAAAATTGTTTCAAAAATTGTGCCGATGTAAAGTAGACATGTGGGAAGATGTTAACTATTTTGTGACATGACTCAGCTTTACGCTATGTGCACACATTGCCGATTTTCGCGGCAAAAACGCTTACACAACGCAACCCATTATATTCTATGGGATTCCGCAATGCTGTGCACATGCTGCATGTTTTTCCGCGGCGGAATTGCATCGCGGAATAATCTGCACATTGCTCATTCTTTTTGCGTAATCGCTGCGATTCCGCCGCTATAAGAATGCATTGAACCGCTTACTTTCCACATGTGGCTATGCCCACCATGCGTAAAGTAAGCGGTTCAAGTGCGGATGCTACCCAGGGTCTGGAGGAGAGGAGACTCTCTTCCAGGTCCTGGGTACCATATCCCCGGTAAAATAAAAATTACAATAAAAAATCATGCTATTCTCACCTTCCGGCGGCCCCTGCAGCTTTCCCGCTCCTCAGCGACGCTCAGGCAACTCCCGTTCCCAGGGATGCCTTGCGACAATAACCCCAGATGATGTAGCGGTCTCGCGTGATGCTATGTCATCTGGGGTCATTGTCGCCAGGCATCACTGGGAACGGGAGTTGCCGGGAGCATCACGAGGACCAGGAAGGCTGCAGGGGCCGCCGGAAGGTGAGAGTTTCACAATTTTTTTATGTTTTTTTTTTTTTATTTTTTATTTTTTTTTTATTTTTAACATTAGATCTTTTTACTATTGATGCAGCATAGGCAGCATCAATAGTAAAAAGTTGCTCACACTTGTCAAACACTATGTTTCACTAGTGTGACCAACCTGTCAATCGGTTTTCCAAGCGATGCTACAGATCGCTTGGAAAACGCTAGCATTCTGCAAGCTAATTACGCTTGCAAAACGCTAGTTTTTAGCGGGAATACGCATACCTATAGGGAGGTGCAGGATTGCCGCGGAAATTTCCATGGCAATTCCGCAACGTGTGCACATAGCCTAAAGGGCATAACAATTAAAAATTGCCAATTTTCAGGTTTTTTTTCATTTTTTTTTTTCACAAATAAGCGCAAGTCCTATCAAATAAATTTACCACTATGATGAAGTACAATGTTTTTTTTTTTTTTTTGTAACATAAACTCAGAATCAATGGGATATGTTGAAGCGTTCCAGAGTTATTGCCTCGGAAAGTGACACTGATAAGAATAGTAAACTTGGCCTGGTAATGAAGGTGAAAACAGGATTAGAGTGAAGGAGGTTAAAGAGTGAGCCCCCACACTCTGTTAAGGCTGGGTCTCACATAGCGATACACCAGCGATCCCGACAACGATCAGGATCGCTGGTGTATCGCTACATTATCGCTGCTGAGCTGCCAAACAGGCAGCTCAGGCAGCGATCAGTACAAACGACACTGCAGGTAACATCGCGCGGTGCCTGGAAACCCGCTGTGTACCTTGGTTACCAGCTCCCTGTTTTAGGGAGCTGGTATCCAAGGTACACAGCGGGTTTCTAGGCACAGCCCCGCAGCGATGCGTGCCTGTCAGCGGGAGACCAGCGATCAAGAAAATGTCCTGGCCTTTCAGCGACGATCAGTGATACCCGGCAGGGGGGCTGATCGTCGCTGAATGTCACACACAGCGATATCTCTGGTGAGCTCGCTGCTGCGTCACAAAACTAGTGACTCAGCGCTAGCGAGATCGCTGTGTGAGACGGGGGCTTTAACCTCTAGATGCCGTGATCACTATTGATAACATCATATAAGGGGTTAAACAGCCATGGACGGTGCCAACACAGATCATAACTGATGCAGCATGGTGTCAGCTGTTGGTGTACAGCCAACAGCTGCTGCATTTTCTACCGTTGGGGGCTGCTGTTCACTTATAGCTCAGGTCAGTTGCAAGTCTTAATGGTGGTCACTAAGAGTTGAAATATTTTTTGAGGGAATGTATGGCGTGTCCTGATTTGAGGGGAGATAACTCAGACGCTGTGGGGATATTAATCATCTTCAGTGTCCTGGTAGGTTCAATAGTCTGGAGTTTACTCACCAATGAATATTTATTGAGAATTTTCTGCAATCTCACAGAATTCCTGATTATCCATAAATAGGATTGTACAAAGGTGGTTTCTTAGACCTTGGGAGATCTTATGATATTGTATTATGGGTGTTTGTGTTTTTCACTCATGAAAATCCTAGTGCTTGTTTGCTTATTGGGGTCGTGATAAAGTTGCTCGAGGTTGTCACCTGGGATAACATGTTTCTTACTGCTGCATATGTTTTGGTATTTAGGTAAAAATTTGATAATTATTTATTTTTTTTATTATTGTGTATGGGAGGCTTAAGTATTAAACTAATGAAACATAATCTTCTTTTAGAATTCGAAAGCGGAAAGAGGAGAAACTGAAGGAGCAAGAGCTGAAGATGAAGGATAAAGAAGATAAACTGAGAGAAGATGAGAACAACATTTCAACTAAGAGTGCAGGGTAAGTAACATTTATATTAATGTTTAATCCGTACAGCACGGTGGCTCAGTGGATAGCACTACAGCCTTGCAGCGCTGGAGTCCTGGGTTCGAATCCCACCTAGGACAACATCTGCAAGGAGTTTGTATGTTCTCCCGTGTTTGCGTGGGTTTCCTCCGGGTACTCCGGTTTCCTCCCACACTCCAAAAACATACAGATAGGGAATCTAGATTGTGAGCCCCATTGGGGACAGCGACGATAATGTGTGCAAACTGTAAAGCGCTGCGGAATATGTTAGCGCTATATAAAAATAAAGATTATTTATTATTTATCCGTACAGTTCTTAGTTAGCCTATGTGCACATGTTGCGGTTATTTTTCTTTATCGCTTCATTGGGGGACACAGGTAACAATGGGGTGTATGCTACTGTATCTAGAAGACTGACACTAAGCAAAAAAAAGGAAATTAGCTCCTCCTCAGCAGTATACACCCACCGACAGGCACAAATTACCTCCGTTTAAGTATGGTGTCTGTAGGATGCGGACCTGGATCTGCTACCAGATCCTCAGTTTTTTGCTTTTTTCTTGTTGTGTTTTATTAATCTTTTTCCTTTTGTTTTTCAGGTTCTTCATCTTCAGGGTAACAGGGTGTAATTTCTCACCCTGTTTTCCCACTTATGCGACTGAGAGAGCAGTGTGGTGTCACCCACATCGCCCACTCTCAGATCCGCAGGCAGGACCCAATCTCCTGTCACCTTTAACCTTTATTGGTGTTTCAGGGTGATTCCTGGTGGCCAGTGACTCTCATCCACCCGAGGGCTCCTGAGGCGATCCTCATCGTTGACGAGGACCATGGACACCTTGCAGGTATGTATGTCCCCCTGCCCACTCACTCGCCGCCCCCAGCGGCGCATGGCACCTCAGCTGTTCTGTCCCTTAACAGGGGACAGGCCAGCTTTATTCCCTGCACAGCCACAGCCATTGTTTTCACAGTCTGGTCCCACAGGTTCCCCACCCTCTCAAACTCTTTGAATTTCGCGCCTTTGGCTCAATAGGAGCTCTCTCTGGGTGAGAGAGTCTTCCGCTCTGCCCTGGCCATGCCCACGATTCGCGCGCGTCTTCTCGGCGCCTTTTTCCACTTCTATAGTAGAGCTCTCTCCCCCCTCTGGTACACGCCTCCCCGGCGATTCACCAACCAGAGGTGCGCCTTTATTCTTGCTGGCTGGCTTATTCTCCTGGCTGGACACGCCCCACGTCAGCCAATCTGATTCCTGCTTTCCTTTTCACTGGCCGGCGTTCTTAACCACGTCCCCCTCCCCGGTTTGCGCGCATCTTCTCTATACGCAGCATCCTCTGGTTGAAGGCGTGGAATGCAGATCCACCCTCAGAAAAGTCTGTCAATAACCTGGCCTTTCAGGGCTCTAGGCTTTTCGGGTCCAAACCGTATCAGATAATTTCGGATGCTACTGGTGGGAAAAGCACCTCTTTTTCTCAGTCCAGACCAAAGCATCCTTTCAATAGGAAAGGGCCTCTGCCTTTTCATTCCTTTCAACCCTTCTCTTCTTCAGGGATTTCCTCCCAGCAGGACCGCTCTTCCGCCCCAGGGAAAGGGAAGAAACCATCCTTCAAACTGCTCCTCACTGGAGGCCAAAGGGTCGTTCCTCCAAGCCCTCTGGATCCCACTCTAACAGGTTCTCTTCCAGGGTGGGGGTGACCCATCACTTAGAATATTTCCAGGGTGGGAGGCCGGCTTCTTCTCTTCTGGGACGCATGGTTTTCAGTGGTCGACAAAGCCTGGTTCAGAGAGATAGTTACGTCTGGTTACAAAATCGACTTTTATTCCTCCCCAGGAAGACGTTTTTCTGTCTCGCCCACCAAGACTCTCGTCTCAGGCCCCAGGGGTTCTTCAGGCCGTCTCTTCAGTACTACGCACAGGAGTAATCATACCCTCTCCCTGAAACGAACGGTTTTCAGTGTTCTACTCCAATCTACTCGTAGTCCCGAAGAAAGACTGTTTGCTCCGTCCGATTCTGGACCTTAAATGATTGAACCTTCACATTCGGATCCGCCATTTCAGGATGGAGTCCCTACGTTCAGTGATCATCTCCATGGAATCAGGAGTATTTCTTTGTTCTGTAGACGTTCAGTATGCTTATCTTCACATTCCTGTTTGTGTTCAGAATCAGAGATTCCTTTGGTTCGCGATCCAGGAGGATAATTACCAGTTCACGGCCCTTCCCTTCAGCCTGGCCTCCGCCCCCAGAGTGTTCACAAAGGTCATGGCCATCCTTCGCTCCAAGGAGATTCTCATAATTCCTTACTTGGACGATCTTCTGATCAATGGGCCGTCCCGCCGAGACTGCGACCAGTCTTCAGATCACTCTGGACACTCTGTTGACGATCCAGCCGAGACAAGCCCGTGTCTTCCTTCAAATGGAGAAGTTCTTATTCCTCTGCCAAGGCATCCACACTCTAAAGCGACCAGCTCCTCTCTCCCCTACGGTCCTGCATGAGAGTTCTAGGAAAGATGATTGCTGCCATTGAGGCAGTGCCCTTTACCTATTTCCATACCCGTCACCTTCAGCTGGCCCTCTTGTCTACTTGGGACTAGAGGACCGCTTCCCTGGACCGGCCCATTCTACTGCCTCTCAAGGTGAGGCAGTCCCTGACCTGATGGACACTATAAGCGTCAGTTCTACGAGGGAAGTCCTTCCTCCTTCGGTGGCAAGTCATCACCATTGACGCCTGTCTCCTCGGTTGGGGAGCGGTCTTCCGTCATCACACAGCGAAGGGTCGCTGGAACGTTCAGGAAGCCGCTCTTCCCATCAACCTTCTGGAGATCAGGGCAATTTTTCTCGCCCTTCTCCACTGGCAGTCGCCCCTCACAGGCCAGCCAGTCCACATTCAGTCGGACAACGCCACGGCCATGGCCTTCATAAACCATCAAGGCGGGACTCGCAGAAAGCAGGTTATGTCAGAGGTGACAAGGATTCTGCGATGGGCGGAACGTCACGTCTCTGCCATATCAGCCGTTCACATTCCGGGGATAGAAAATTGGCTGCCGATTTTCTGAGCCGTCAGTCTCGCATCGGGCGGGGTGGTCTCTCAGCCCCGCTGTCTACAACCACATTTGCCAGCGATGGGGCAACCTGGACGTCGACCTGATGGCATCTCGCATGAACCACAAGGTTCCTCAGTTCGTTTCCAGGTCCCATGATCCACTAGCCATTGGTTGCGATGCGCTGGTAATCTCGTGTTCTCAATTACAGCTGCCTATCTTTTTCCGCCTCTTCCCTTGATTCCGAGAGTCGTCAAAAAGATAAAGGCAGAAGGGATCGCCCTAATCCTGATAGCTCTGAGTTGGCCAAGACGAGCCTGGTATGGAGTTGGTGAACATGCTAATGGATGTCACCTGTGGAGGCTTCCAGACCGTCCAGTTCTTCTCTCACAAGGCCCCTCTTCCACCAGAGTTCTCAGTCTCTGAGGTTTAACGCCATAGCCGTTGAGTCTGCAGTCCTGAGGGAGGCTGGTTTTTCTCACCAGGTCATTCAGACCATGATTAGAGTGAGAAAACCAGCATCCTCGCGCATCTACCACAGATATTGGAAGGCGTTTTTCTGGTGGTGTAAGGGAAAACAGTTTGGTTCCTATATCCTTTTCCCTTCCATCCTTGGTTTTCTACAAGCGGGGCTTGACTTGGGTCTATCGCTCAGTACTCTTAATGGATCGTTTCCGCTCCTTCAATTTATTTCCAGCGAGACCTGGCTTCCCGTTCCCAGGTAAAGACCTTTCTTCAAAGTGTCGCACACCTGGCACCTCCTTATCGTCCTCCGATAGATCCATGGGATCTTAGCCTTGTTCTTGGCGCACTCCAGCGCGCTCCTTATGTGCCCATTCAAGATATTTTGTTTTCTCTCCTGTCATGGAAAGTGGCCTTCTTGGTTGCTATTACGTCCATCAGAAGGGTTTCCGAGTTAGCTGCATTATCCTATCGTTCTCTGTTCCTGATTCTGCATCAGGACAAGGTAGTTCTTAGACCTGTTCCTTCCTTCCTTCCCAAGGTGGTCTTTTCATTTCACATCAAAAAAGAAATTGTCCTTCCTTCTCTATATCCCTCTCCGGTCCCTCAACAAGCTGGATCTGCTCAGAGCTATTTGAGTCTACATTTCAAAGAGGGCTTCCTTTCGTTAATCCGATTCCCTATTTGTCCTCTCTGAGGGTCGCCGTAAGGGGCTCCCATCTTCTAAGTCCACTATTGCCCGTTGGATTCGTTCGGCAATTTTGGAGGCATACCGCGTTACGGACAAACAGCCTCCTCCGGGAGTGAGGGCTCACACCACCCAGACCGTGGGGCTTCCTGGGCTGTTAGTCACCAGGCTTCGGCCGGACAGATTTGCAAGGCTGCAACCTGGTCGTCCTTGCACACCTTTGTGAGATTTTACAGGGTTCATACCCATGCCTCGTCTTATGCAGGCCTGGGTAGGAAGGTGCTGCAAGCAGTTACGCACCGGCGGACCTAAGTCCGTTTTTCTTTGCATTCTTTCTGTTTCCACCCTTGGGACTGCTTTGGGGACATCCCATGGTTACCTGTGTCCCCCAATGAAGAAAGGGATTTTTGGTACTCACCAAAAAAATCTTTCTTGGAGTCTTCATTGGGGTACTGCACCTTTCCTATTTGTTTGTACCATTTTGGGGCCTTTGTTATTGGAATGGTGCATATGTTGAGGTTTTGGTTAACTCTCCTACTGCTTTAAGACAAACTGAGGTACTTTGTGCCTGTCGGTGGGTGTATACTGCTGAGGAGGAGCTATTTTCCTTCTTTTTTTTTTGCCTAGTATCAGCCTCCTAGCGACAGGGGCATACACCCCATGGTTAGCTGTATCCCCCAATGAAGGCTCCAAGAAAGATTTTACGGTGAGTACCAAAAATCCCTCTTTTTACATGTTTTTTTCTTGCCAACACATCAGAATTTTCTGCTGCAAATCCTGATCGTGTACACACAGCCTAAAACTGTTTCTCACGTGATCCATCTTTACATGGTCTTCAATGTTGTCCTTAGTGGGCTTTGAACACAGGACCCCAGTACTACTAGGCAACAGTGCTAACCACTGAGCCATGGTTTGAGTGGAAACTGCTATTTCTCCTTCGCCTCATTGGGGGACACACGACCATGGGTGTTATGCTGCTGCCACTAGGAGGACACTAAGCAAAATATATTAAAGAATTAACTCCTCCTCCGCAGTATACACCCTCTGCTGGCTCTCTCGTGAACCAGTTCTTGCTTAGTGTCTTTAGGAGGCACTAGGGTCTGAGTTCAGACCCCGACTTTTTAATTTATTTTTAACTTTTTGATTTTCCTCATGGATAGAGGGCGACGGGGCCTTTTCAGGGACCCGATCTCCCTACAACCTCAACAGGCGGCAAAGCAGAGGATCACCTCTCCGTACCCCCTCCTGCAACCTGACTTGGCCTGGGCTCTTAGGGGCGACGGATCCTTCAATGGGTCCGCTCTCCCCACACCAACAACGGACGGGCACGTGGGATGTTGCCCCCACGTTCCCCCTTCCGGAGCCAGACCAGCATCATGACACTACAATTCCCTATTTTCAAGAGCACGTAATTTTTTTTCTCTCTACCTCCCTATCAAAGGGATGGTAGATTGAGACAGTGACTGGTGCCAGGGAGTAAAGCCTCTCCACACTCCTATCAAAGGGTAGTGGATCGAGGATCACAGTATGGCTTATGCACAGTTTTTTTTACTGGATGCTGGGGAAGCCATCTACAATCGTGAGTACTGGCCGGAGGGACACAATCCCTATATTGTCTGCGCCCTGGCAACCCTCAGTCATAGCCGCTAGTGCGCCTGCCGGACTGTACTGCAGCCCTTTTATACTCATACAGTAGTCTGCTTCCTTGCTTACCGCGGCCGTCACGGACGTATCCGTGACGACCGCAGCTTCTCTAAAGCTGCGGTCGCTGCGGCTGTGGTCTTCATTTCGCGCAGCTACCGCGGCCGTCACAGACGGAACCGTGATAGCCGCAGCATCGCTAGCGCCGCGGCCGTCGCATTGCTGCGGCCGCGATCTTCAAATTTAGCCCCCGGCGTCAGTAGCCAGTTTAGGCCCAAACTCCGCCCTTTTCCCCTGCTCTGGTCCGCCCCCTCCTTCTTCGACCGCAGGCCGGCCTGTACAGAGCGGGGCGGGGACAGCTCTGCTTTTGGACTGTGATGCCGCCCACTGCCTCTCACTCCTCCTTGGTTAGGCCCCTCTGATTCTGGCGCTTCTCGCATCACACGAGAAGCGCCAATTCTATTCTCTCTTCTTACTTCCTGGCGCGTCCTTCACCGGAAGCTTGTGGTGAACGCCATCTTGCTCAGAGGACGCTCCGTGGTGCAAACACTCCGCTTGGGGACACGCTGGACCTGGGTAGAAGTTGCCACAGTAAGGAAGGTACACTCCGTATATTTTAGCTGCAGGCATTAACCCTTCAGTTGCTGGTCTTCAACCCCGCTGTAGGTCTTATATCTTACTGCCGCAGCCATTAACCCCTCCGCCGAAGGCACCATCTTCCCTGCTGCGCTATCTCTCTCTCTCTCTCTGCCGACCACTCGGCAGCCAATACCGACAGCCTTTTCCTCCAGCTCATTGCAGATTCCTTAGAATAAATTGCATTATGTCTCAATCAAAAGCTAATAAAAAAGCGGATAAGACGCACACGGTGATATATGCCTCATGTACCGCATGCAACGTTTCCCTACCACGGAAACATTCCACTCCTCTCTGTGCGGACTGTGAAGCCTCAGGGCCTCAAGAGCCTCTAGCTACTGCGGAGTGAGACGATGCTAGCCCCCTGAGTGGGCTGCCCCGTGGCGCAATCTGTGACTAGTCCACCTGAGTGGGCTGCTTTGGCGCAATCTGTGGCTTCTCTCGCAAAGGCCATAGAATCTCTTCATGGTCCCTCCGCCAGCCAAGGCGTCCCCTTACCCCCTGTAGCGGGGACTTCAGCCACACAAGAGTTTCCCGCGGATAAGAGTCGAGTGGCGTCGGAACATCCTTCTAGGAAACGTTCCAGGGACATGTCCTCGCGGAACTCCGAGGCCTCAGCATCCGCCAGCTCCGCGTCTCACTCCCCTTCAAGGGCCGGCAGTGAGCATGACTCAGAATACGAGTCCGATGTGGGTCCAGATCCCAACTCCCCAGAATTCCAGGAGTCTATTGACTCACTAATAGAAGCGGTTAATCACATTCTGGAAATTGATGAACAACCCGGTACTAATCCAGACCATCCAGTGTCTTTTAAGCGAACGAAACGCCCACATAGGGTTTTCGCTAACCATCCTGAGTTTACTGACATCCTTAAGAGGCATAGAAGTCGCCCAGACAAGCAATTCTCAGGTCTAAAGCCGCTAGAAGCATGGTACCCTTTTCCATCTACTCTGAGGCAGGAGTGGACTGAATCCCCTGCAGTAGATCCGCCCATATTAAGACTCGCTTCAAGGACTCTCTTGTCTCTGACGGATGGATCTTCCATTAAAAACCCCACCGATAGGCAGATCGACAGCATGGCCAAGTCAGTCTTTGAGGCTGCTGGAGCCGCCTTGTTCCCTTCATTCGCCAGCACGTGGGTAGCTAGAGCTATGGTTGCCTGGGCAGAAGCTAAAGTGAAATCTAATAGGAATAATAGCCTACCATCGGAGGTGATTGGCTTCGCCTATCTAATCGCCCAGGCAGGAGATTACGTTGTTCATGCCTCTCTCGATGCGGCTAACTGTGCTGCACTTACAGCCGCCAACACTGTTACCATCAGAAGAGCCTTGTGGCTACGTGAATGGCGGGCGGATTCTGCATCAAAGAAATCCCTGACCTCCATACCCTATCAGAATGGGTGTTTATTTGGAGAAACTTGATAAGATTATCTCGGACACTACTGGGGGCAAAAGCAAATTTCTCCCTCAACGCAGGCAGAGTCGTCCCTTTCAGAGCCAATTTCAGACTCGATTCCGCCCTTTTCGCAGTATCACAGGCTGGTCATCCTCAGCCACTTCCACTAGTGCATCACGTCCCCCACGAAGGGCCAGAGGTTTTCAACCTTTGTTCAGACCCTCTAACTCCTGGAGAAACAGATCTCCCCGCTCCAGACCCAAGAGCTGCCCTGCACGCAAATTCTCTTCTCAATGACTCCTTGCCGTGTCTGCAAGACACAGGCAAGGTAGGCGACTGCCTATCCTTGTTTCGCCGGGTCTGGCTAATGGTCGTTCACGACCAATGGGTCAGAGACCTCGTGTCTTTCGGATACAAGATCGAGTTCTCGTCTCCTCCTACGCGCTTCTTTCAGTCCTGTCTTCCAAGGGCCAAGGCTCGTGTAGCTCTTTTTCACCAGGCCATAGACGCCCTTCGCAACAGCGCCGTCATCGTTCCGGTTCCTCCCACGGAAAGATTCAAGGGTTTTTACTCAAATCTGTTCGTGGTTCCTAAGAAGGACGGAACCATGCGTCCAATCCTAGACCTCAAACTTCTGAACAAGTTTGTCACGGTGCGCCACTTCAGGATAGAGTCCCTCCGTTCTGTCACCGCGTCTCTGGAAAAAGGGGAATATTTTGGCGTTAATCAACATCAAGGATGCATATCTCCACATTCCAATCTTCGAAAATCATCAAAGATTCCTACGCTTCGTAGTTGGAGACGAACATTTTCAGTTCACGGCTCTGCCATTTGGCTGGGCCACAGCCCCAAGAGTATTCACAAAGGTCATGGCGGCCGTCACGTCCATTCTACACTCTCGGGGTGTGGTGGTTCTACCTTACTTAGACGATCTTCTCGTCAAGGGTCCATCCTTTCAGGACTGTGCGGAGAGCGTCCGTATCACAGTCGACACTTTATCCCGCCTAGGTTGGCTGGTCAACCTGGAGAAATCTTCCCCTGTTCCGTCCCGGTCAAATTCCCTTTCTGGGGATGATCTTAGACACTTTCCGAGGGTTGGTAATTCTCTCTCCAGACAACATTTCCTTGCTGACCCGAGGAGCCCAATCTCTATCTCTGGCCCGCTATCACTCGCTTCGGTTCGCCATGCAGATCCTGGGGAAAATGGTGGCATCCATCGAAGCAGTACCATTTGCCCAATTTCACCTCCGTCCTCTCCAACAGGCTTTGATCTCAGCCTGGGACAAAAATCCAGCCTCCTTAGCTCACCAGTTTTGTCTGGCACACAAAATCAGACGGTCTCTCCGATGGTGGGCTTCAACGTCCTCACTGGATCAGGGAAGAGCTGCCAGTCTACTCGGATGGGGTGCGATCTTTCGTCACCACACGGCTCAGGGACGTTGGTCTACGAGGGAAACCAGTCTTCCCATCAATATTCTCGAGATCCGAGCAATAAGGCTGGCTCTTCATCACTTCCATCATCTTTTGGCCGGACGTTTAGTCCGGATCCAATCGGACAACGCCACGGCTGTGGCGTATATCAATCGCCAAGGAGGCACACGAAGCAGAAAAGCGATGATCGAGGTAACACACATTTTGCAATGGGCCGAGACAAATCATTCACCCATCTCGGCAGTTCATATTCCGGGAGTAGAGAATTGGGAGGCGGATTTCCTCAGCCGCCAGGGCATAGTCTCAGGAGAATGGTCTCTTCACCCGGAAGTCTTTCGTCAAATTTCCAGCACTGGGGCACTCCAGATGTGGACCCTCATGGCCTCCAGGCGGAATGCCAAGGTCCCGGCATTTGTAGCCCGATCCCGAGACCCGTCAGCCATCGGCTCGGACGCCCTAGTACTTCCATGGAGCCGGTTTCGTCTCCCTTACATCTTTCCCCCTCTTCCACTGATCCCAAGGGTCATACGGAAGATCAAGGCGGGAATGCGTTCCGGTGATCCTTGTTGCCCCCGATTGGCCACGCCGAGCTTGGTATGCGGAATTAGTACATCTGCTCGCGGACGTTCCCTGGCGATTACCGGATCGGCCGGATTTGCTATCCAGGGACCCATTTGCCACCAGAACTCGAGAGTTCTGAGTTTAATGGCCTGGCCATTGAATCCTGGATCCTAAACCGAGCAGGTTTTTCTGGACCAGTGGTCTCCACCATGATCAATGCTAGGAAACCTGTGTCCATGCGCATCTACCATCGGATTTGGAAGACATTTTTTTCTTGGTGCAAGGATAAGGGTCGTTCCCCTTTGGTGTTTTCCATTCCCTGCATTCTGGAATTTCTTCAAGCAGGATTTGATTCGGGTCTAGCATTGGCCTCTCTCAAGGGCCAGATCTCCGCTCTATCTGTGCTTTTTCAGCGACGGATAGCTTCCAAGCTACAGGTCAAGACTTTCATGCAGGGAGTTTCGCATCTTGTTCCTCCTTACAAGATGCCCTTGGAACCTTAACTTGGTCCTCAGCGCTCTACAAGAGACTCCTTTTGAGCCATTGCAGGAGGTTTCCTTTTCTCTCCTCTCTTAGAAAATTGCCTTTCTTGTGGCTATAACATCTATCAGACGGGTTTCGGAACTGGCAGCTTTGTCGTGCAAACCTCCGTTTCTGATTTTTCACCAAGACAAGGTGGTACTTAGAACATCCCCGTCTTTCTTGCCGAAGGTCGTTTCGGCCTTTCATCTGAATGAAGACATAGTTCTGCCCTCGTTCTGTCCGGCTCCAGTACATCGTACTGAAAAAGCTCTCCACACTTTGGATTTAGTGAGAGCTCTTAGAAGATACATTTCCAGAACAGCATCTTTTCGCAAATCTGATGCCCTTTTCGTGCTTCCGGAGGGACACAGAAAGGGTTTGCCAGCTTCTAAGGCCACAATAGCCAGATGGATTCGCTCAGCAATCCAAGAATCTTACCGCGTCAAGGGTCAGCCTATCCCGGCTGGGATCAAGGCACACTCCACTTGGTCAGTGGGGGCTTCTTGGGCCATCCGGCACCAAGCTTCCACACAGAAAGTGTGCAAGGCTGCGACTTGGTCCAGTCTTCACACGTTTGTAAAGCATTACAAAATTCATACTCGTATCTCTTCAGATGCGGCCCTCGGCAGACAGATTCTGCAGTCGGCAGTTTCGCATCTGTAGGTTCCTCCAATTGCTTATTTCTGTACGCATTGGGTGCGTGAGGTTTTCACCTGTTGTGATGCTTTTACCCACCCAGGGACTGCTTTAGGACGTCCCATGGTCGTGTGTCCCCCAATGAGGCGAAGGAGAAACAGGGATTTTTGTGTACTCACCGTAAAATCCTTTTCTCCGAGCCACTCATTGGGGGACACAGCACCCACCCTGTTGGCCTGTTGGCTCGTATTCAGTTTTTGATTTTGACATATTGCAATTCTGTTTGTAAATTCTGTTTATGAGCTCCTACTGCTTTGGCACCGAACTGGTTCACGAGAGAGCCAGCAGAGGGTGTATACTGCGGAGGAGGAGTTAATTCTTTAATATATTTTGCTTAGTGTCCTCCTAGTGGCAGCAGCATAACACCCATGGTCGTGTCCCCCAATGAGTGGCTCGGAGAAAAGGATTTTACGGTGAGTACACAAAAATCCCTGTTTCACTTGCAAAACCATGTGGCTCTGTTTAACTCTTCAATTTTGCAGGTAAAACAGCGGTTGCCCATAAAATCAAATGATTACTTGTTAAACTATCAAAAATCAGTAGCGGCTTATTGCCACTGCAGTTTTCAGCTGTGTCATGGCCGTTCTGTTTGGCCTTACCCTTATAAACCATTTTTCCTTCTCACAGGGATGTGTATGAGACTTGAAGGACATTTTAAAGCGATGCCTTTCCAAAACTAAAATGTCACCTATCTTGTGGACAATTGATAAATGTTTGTTGCAGGAAACCCCTTTAAAACTAAAGTGGATAAAGTTAGACTAAACCAAGAAATCCACATCTTTTAAGTGGGTTGTTCAGCAGTAGGAAAACCTAGACCTGTCTATGAATTTGTTGTTATTGCAGCTCAGCTCCCATTTAGGGGACTGTGACAGAGCTGCAATACCACATGCAACCTGCACACAGGTGTGATGTTGATTTTGAAATAAACCTACCACGTATTTTTCTAATCCTGGACAAATTTATACTATTGTCACTAGAGCATGTGGTCGTTGCTACAGGTCATGCTTACATTGTTTTTGCAGAAAGAGAAACTTCAGGGTTATAAAAATCCCATTCAAGTCTAATATATATACATTTAATCAACTCAAACTTACAGTACACTTTATTACCAAGGTTTTGTTTCTATTTCATATTTTTTAATTATTTATAACAAATTGCACAACCAATGTAATAAGCACATCCGGCTTCTAGTGAAGTTCCACCTAATGTCGTAGTTGATGTTTTCTTTGTATCATATGCAGTTTCTAACACTCCGGTCTTTTCACTTGAATCACAGAAATGAAGAACAAGATGATTTGGACACAAGTAATGAGAATAAAGATGCGGAGCAGGTAGACCATGACATTGCCGCTGAAGATGAAGGGCTAGCACCTGGCATCAAGACAAGAAAAGGTAAATGGACTCAACTCTGCTCTGGGGTCCTGGGTTCAAATCCCACCAAGGACAACATCTGCAAAGTTTCCTCGCACACTTCAAAGACCTACTGATAGGGATTCTAGATTGTGAGCCCCAGTGTTGACAGCAATGATAATGTATGTAAAGCGCTGTGGAATTAATGGTGCTCTATAAGTGAGTTAAAAAATAAATCCTACTATATAGCAAATAGGTTTCTATTCCGTGTGAACATTCAATATATCCATTTTCAGCTGCAGATGAAGGAAGAGAGCCACAGTATTCATTACTGATGGGTAGGCGGAGCCCCAGATCAGGATGTTACCTCAGATCAAAAGAGTGATGACTGGCTGGCCCCTCCAGCTCGGGCTCCTCCTACTCAGCTCCAGTCTAAGATTTGAGGTCCAGAGGATGGTCGCTGCTAATGCAGCTC
Organism: Oophaga sylvatica; assembly: GCA_033576555.1. Taxonomy (NCBI): domain Eukaryota; kingdom Metazoa; phylum Chordata; class Amphibia; order Anura; family Dendrobatidae; genus Oophaga; species Oophaga sylvatica. The sequence continues at coordinate 431,162,553 of JARQOD010000001.1, read as the reverse complement.
CTCAGAAGATTTTATTATTTTAATATTCGGACAGGAGACTTGGATCACTAGTTGGTCTAGAGGTCTCAGGGGTATCAGCGCTGCTGTACCCCAACCTCTCCCTTGGCGGATCTGTATTTACTCAAAGTCCCTGCAGAATCCTTGCCGGCCCTGGGGGATGAGGAGAGCTTCTCTGGCGGGAACGCAAACCACACGTGCGGTCACTGCGTTCCTCGCCCTGGGGGGAAGCATGGGCACTGCGCCAGAAACCCCTGAGGGTCCCTGTGGCGCCTTGGCTGGTGAGTACTCCACACAAATTTTAATAATAATTATGTGTGAGTGCTTTAGCGTCTGAATGAGCAGCGCTATTACTAATGTCAGTATGCTTCAGCGCTGCTGTGACAGCGTTACTACATGTATGTCAGTATGCTTCAGCGCTGCTGTGACAGCGCTACTACATGTAATGTCAGTATGCTTCAGCGCTGCTGTGACAGCGCTACTACATGTAATGTCAGTATGCTTCAGCGCTGCGGTGACAGCGCTACTACATGTAATGTCAGTATGCTTCAGCGCTGCTGTGACAGCGCTACTACATGTAATGTCAGTATGCTTCAGCGCTGCTGTGACAGCGCTACTACATGTAATGTCAGTATGCTTCAGCGCTGCTGTGACAGCGCTACTACATGTAATGTCAGTATGCTTCAGCGCTGCTGTGACAGCGCTGTTACAAGAAGATGTGGTGATTTTTTGTCCGCAGGCAGATAGCTGCAGGACAGAGAGGGAGCAGGAGCGGGGAGAGTTCGCGCTCATTATTTGAGCTAGCAGGGGGCGTGGCCTATCTATCCCGGTCTTTTGAGCAGGAAGACGCGCGCTCTGGCTTTTCTCCTGCGACCCCCTCACTGTGGCGGCCATTACTCAGGCTCCTGGGCTCCTCGGACCGCTCCTCTCCTCATATAGACACCACGGCCAGCTGGGTGAGTGCGGATTCCTCACCCCGCAGCGCAGCGATCGCTATCCTGCAGCTGCAGTCTCATCAGAGACATAAAAATTGGCTGGGGCTCACAAATATATATATATTTTGGTGAGTTTGCAATATTAACCCCTTTGAGGGTTATTTCTACCAGCTAAATTTGCTGACTGAATACCGCTGGGGTAACTCTGCTTGGTGGAGCGTTAACCCTTCAGCGTTTGGAAAAAAAAAAAAAACCGCATAGTTTTTTGCTGGTATTACCGCTTTGACCTGCTCATACAGGTGAGACATGTCTGAACAGAGTTCAGATGCCGCGGATCACGTCCCAGTGCCATTGCGGCAATCAGATACGCAGACCTCCACAGCGTCTAGCGCTGCGGTCGACAGCGGTGGAAAATTGGATGATATCGCTCGATCGATTAATAACTTATCTGACCTTTTAGGTCAATATGTGTCTGCTAATTCCTCTCAGAGGAAGCGACGCAGGCCGTTACCGGCCTCTACACGGAGCGAGTCAGATGTATCTGATATTGGGCAGAGTTCCCCTTTAAATTCGGATGGAGAAATATCCGATTCAGATGCGGACGAGCCGCAGGGGCGTTCCTCTATGACGAAGCGTACGGAGGCATTAATTGAAGCCATGAGAGATATACTACAGTTACCGGAGGAGGTAACTAGTCGTCCTGGTAAATCAGCACGCATTTTCCAGGAGTCCCGTGCTTCGCGCACAACATTGCCAGCTCTGGATGAGCTTAATGGTGTAATAGAGGAGGAACGTCTATGTCCAGATAAGCGTTTTCATGGAACGCATTTCTTTGATACACTTTATCCTTGCTCTACGGAGTTAAAGGCTAATTGGACTTCTGCTCCTGAAGTGGATGTGTCTTTGTCTCAGCTTAGTAAATCCTCTCTACTCCCTATTAAGGGAAAAGCGAGCTTACAGGAGCCTTTGGATAGAAAGGCAGAATGGGCGGCAAAAGCAAGCTATGAGGCTGCGGGTCATGGATTTCGAGCAGTGCTAGGATCCATGTGTGCTGCTAGAGCTTCTCTAAGCTGGTTGGCACGTCTGAAGACGGAGTTGCAAAATGAATCTCCGTTATCTGAGATACGGGAAACTTGTGAATGGTTAGAAACGGCAGCCTGTTATATCTTTGATGCCGGTCTGGATACGGCATCTCTGCTGGCCAAAGCGCAAGCTTCAGCGGTCACAGTCAGAAGAGCTTTATGGCTCAGACAGTGGGCCGGGGACGCAGTTTCCAAACAAGGGTTGTTGGCCTTACCTTACAAGGGTGGCCATCTTTTTGGATCCGACCTCACAGAGCTGATTTCCAAGGCTAAGGCGAAGGAATCAGCATTACCACAGCGAAGGGCCATGGCCTCGGTGTCCAGTAAGCCTGGTGTTTATAGTGGTCGGCGGTCCTTTCGGGGCCGAGGACGATCTAGTCACTCCTCGTGGGGATCGGGTCGTCCTTCTTTCTCAGGAAAGAAATCCTCTCAGAAAACTCGTACTCCCTGGAAGCAGAGTTTCCGCCAGAACAAGCGGGAACTTGACAAGAAACCCGCAAAGTCGGATTGACGCCAGGGGTCCACTCGAGGATTCTCGAGTGGGGGGTCGCCTGCTTCTTTTCAAGGAGACTTGGATGGCTCGCGTTCCAGATTCCTGGGTAACGCGGATAGTGTCGGCAGGCTATTTCATAGAGTTTGCTTCTCAACCCCCAAATGTTTTTTGTCAATCTCGCGTTCCGTCGGAACCCGAGCTTGTTGTCGCTCTACAGCGAGAGGTCGAATCGCTACTACAAAAGGGTGTAGTGATACCGGTTCCGTCAGAGGACCGAGGGAAAGGTTTTTATTCCAACCTTTTTATAGTTCCCAAAAAGGAGAACAAATTTCGCCCGATTCTGGATCTCAAGCGATTAAACCGGCATGTCCATGCCCGGAAATTTCGCATGGAGTCGCTTCGTTCCGTTGTGGCAGCTCTGTCACAGAACGATTTTCTGGTGTCAATCGACATTCGCGACGCCTATTTGCATATTCCCATCGGAAAGGCTCATCAGCGCTTTCTTCGATTTGCCATAGGTCAGAATCATTACCAGTTCGTGGCTCTGCCGTTCGGCTTAGCCTCAGCGCCAAGGGTCTTTACAAAAATTCTGGCGCCCCTCATGGCACTCCTTCGAAGACAGGGGATTACGATTCTCCCTTATCTGGACGATCTTTTGATCGTGGCTTCCTCGGAGGAGGAGGCGTTGACGGCTCGGGATTTGTCTCTTCAGTTTCTGAAAGACTTCGGTTGGCTGGTCAATTGGGAGAAGTCGTCCCTGGAACCATCGAGGACAATTCTCTTTTTGGGAATGCATCTCGACACGTTTCGGTCGGTAGTTTCCCTACCACCAGACAAACAGTCATGTCTTCTTCGACATGTACAGATTATGACATCCTCAACGGCAATGTCCCTACGGAAGTGTATGCGTCTTCTGGGACTGATGGTGGCGTCCATGGAGGCAATTCCTTTTGCCCAGTTCCACTCCAGGACTCTTCAAAGGTTCATCTTGAGTCGATGGAATCAGTCGCAATCGCTGGATTGCAGTGTCACCATTTCTCGCGCGGTGCGGGATTCTCTAGAATGGTGGTTACGTCCAGGGGCATTCTCCCTGGGGAAGTCTTTCCTCCCTCTGAAGTGGTCAGTCATAACCACCGATGCCAGCCTGACGGGCTGGGGGGGTGTTTGGAACAATCTCTGGATTCAGGGGGTATGGTCACCGGAAGAGTCTGTGCTTCCGATCAACATCCTGGAATTGAGGGCGATTTTCCTTTGACTCCAACATTGGACGGTCCCTTTGAGCGGTCTGCCAGTCCGTGTGCAGACAGACAATGCGACGGCTGTCGCGTATATCAATCACCAAGGTGGGACAAGGAGTTCCAGACTCATGGTAGAGGTGTCCCGAATTCTGATTTGGGCAGAGGCCAATGTACCAGCCATTTCGGCGATTCACATTCCAGGGGTTCAGAATATTACAGCGGACTTTCTCAGTCGCAGAAGGATGGATCCCGGGGAATGGAGCCTCCACCCGGAAGTCTTTGCACTACTGTGCTCTCGCTGGGGAACCCCCCAAGTGGATTTGATGGCATCCAGGTCCAATGCCAAGTTACCGACATTCATGTCCAGGTACAAGGACCCGAAGGCGGTGGCGGTGGATGCTCTAGTGGCTCAGTGGGATCAGTTCGAGCTGATCTATGTATTCCCGCCGATATCCTTACTTCCTCTAGTGCTGCGTCGGATCAGACTAGAGAGAATTCCAGCTATTCTGATAGCTCCAGACTGGCCAAGAAGGGTGTGGTTCTCGACAATAATGTCGCTGTTGGCGGCACCTCCGTTTCCACTCCCTCTTCAACCGGACTTGTTGACTCAGGGGCCCGTTTGTCATCCGGACTTGATGTCCCTGCGTTTGACGGCGTGGCTCTTGAGACCGAAATCTTGACCCGTAGAGGTTTTTCAGCCGAGGTCATTGCTACCCTTCGTGCTGCAAGATGTCCGGCTACTTCTAGGATTTACCACAAAATTTGGGAAACCTTCTTTTCGTGGTGTTTGGGGTCTTCTCGGAACCCGAGAAAATTTTCCATTCCCAACCTGTTGGCTTTTCTGCAGCATGGGCTAGACAAGGGTTTGGCAGTTAGCACTCTGAAAGGTCAGATTTCTGCTCTGTCCTTATTGTTCCGGAGAACCATTGCTTCGAATAGAGACGTGCTCTCCTTTTTCCGAGGTATCTCTCGTAAGTTTCCGCCGCGGAAGGCACCCGTGTCTCCTTGGCGGCTCAACCTTGTTTTGGAGGCTCTTCAGCATAAACCTTTTGAACCTATGGTTTCTGCTAGCCTTTCTTTACTTTCTTGGAAGGTGGCTTTCCTTGTTGCAGTCACTTCCTTGAGGAGAGTTTCTGAATTGGCAGCTCTTTCTTGTTCGCCTCCTTTTCTGGAGTTTTTTCCGGATCGTGTAGTGCTTCGCACTCGGGGTGATTTTTTGCCTAAAGTGGTGTCACAATTTCATGTTAACCAGGATATTGTGTTGCCTTCACTCTGTCCGGATCCGAAGAATACGAAAGAGCGAGATTTACACACATTGGATTTAGTGCGGGCCTTGAAGTTTTATCTATCTATTACTCAAGGTTTTCGTAAGACGGACTCCCTGTTTGTGGTTCCGGCAGGTCGTCGGCGTGGTCAACGAGCTTCCAAGGGTTCTATAGCTCGTTGGATCCGGTCAGCTATTTTGGAAGCTTACCGTCTTCGGGGTGAATCTTGCCCGATTAAGATTCGAGCCCATTCCACGAGAGCTGTGGCTTCATCGTGGGCTTTTCATCAAGGTGCTTCGGCAGTGCAGCTTTGCCGAGCGGCGACTTGGCGCTCTGTCCACACGTTTACAAGGTTTTATAAAGTGGACGTTAGTGCTTCCGCTGATGCAGCCCTCGGACGTAGGGTCCTGCAGGCAGCTGTAGTTTAAAGTTCTGGATGAACTTGTGTTTAGCGCTGGTTGCGCTTTGTTGTTAAGGTTGTTGGGTTTCTGCCTTTTGTTGGTTTTTTCCCACCCTTATTTTTGAACTGCTTTGGGACGTCCCATCAGTAATGAATACTGTGGCTCTCTTCCTTCATCTGCAGCTGAAACACGGATTTTGGTAAAGACTTACCTGTAAAATCCTTTTCAGCGAAGGAAGGAAGAGAGACACAGCACCCTCCCACGGCAGAAGTGTGTTGATGTTTTCAGATGCAGCGCGACCCTTATCTGATAGCGATTATCTGGGCTGAGGTCAGCGCGCTAAGGCTCTGTTCCAGCATCGCCAGCTCATCGCAGTAGTCAGGTTCCGTGAGTAGTACCTGGAACTCTGTGGTTTTTGGCTTTCTTTGCATGCATAACCTGTATCCTTGTGTTTTTTCTCTGAAGTTCCTTCAGAAGGGTTATGTTGCTCCGCTGGTGATCTTGGCTCTTTTCCTAAAAGCTTTGGTACGACTGGAGCTGAGTAGGAGGAGCCCGAGCTGGAGGGGCCAGCCAGTCATCACTCTTTTGATCTGAGGTAACATCCTGATCTGGGGCTCCGCCTACCCATCAGTAATGAATACTGTGTCTCTCTTCCTTCCTTCGCTGAAAAGGATTTTACAGGTAAGTCTTTACCAAAATCCGTGTTTACTCTTCTTTGCCCATACTTAATTGAGACTTGGAATAAAGTTTTTGCATTTTTAACTTTTGTTGGTATTGTAAATGTTTAGCAAATTTGCATGGATGTGCACGCCACTTACAAGAGGCACCAAATTAAGTGCGCTTCTTAATGAATCTGACGTCATTACTGTCAAGACTGGTGTAGGCCGAGCTTGCATTCGGCCAACCTTGATTAATCTGCCCCAAAATCTTATTAAAATGTACCTCCAAACCAAGATCTTCGTATCTGTAGCAGGCCTGTAATGTTTGCAGCTTGCTCTTCAACCCTATACACCAGCATTGAGCTATAAAGATGGTGAACATCTCAAGCTGACCGAGATGATCAATTTGTAGAGAAATGTAATAATTTTTTGTCTTCATATTGGAAATATTACCGAATGTATATTGTTTGCTTTATATTTCAGGTCTGAAAGCGAAAAATACTGATACAGTAGAAAAGAAAGAGCCCACTGCAGTTTATGAAGAACTACTAAGTCAGAAACAGGAGAAGAAAGAGCAGGAATTGTTGGAGAAGATGCAGCATGTCACTGCCTGCACTAATATCATCCCTCTGGGCCGAGATCGATGGTACAGGCGATTCTGGACTTTCTTCTCTATACCAGGGCTTTTTGTGGAGGAGGATTATACCGGTATAACGGAGGATATGCTACAACCTCAACCTCTTTCTGAAAGAGAGACTGAAAGTAATCCTACAGTGAACGGTCATCACTCACCTGTGAGAGATGCAGAGGAGAAAGTGGAGCTTCCTAAGCCTGTAGCCAAGCCAAACTGCTGGAGCTACTATAGCACAGTAGATCAGCTGGATGAACTGATCGAGTGCTTGAACACACGAGGGTATAGAGAAAGTAACCTTAAAGACATGCTGGTACAAGAAAAGACGAGGATCTGCCAGAGATTGATTAATTTCCCCACCAATCGTTTCCATATATCAGGTATTGCCTTACTATTTTAATATCCAGTATGGCATAAACGATGGTGCAATTTTTTACCCAGTTGCCACAATACCTGTACAACAGTCAGTTAACCTCTTGTCATAGCCACTGGTTTGGATAGACTTGGCTGGGAACAAATACAGCAACAGATCTAATGGATTAAAGGGAGGTGTCTGGTAGAAACAATTGTTGCCTATCCACAAGATAAGTATGTAGCTTGATTGGTGTTGGTCCAACCGCTGTGACCAGAATGGGGCACTTTAACTCAAGTTAGAATGGAGCAGCAGTGTGAATGTGCAGCATGTGCCCCATTCAGTCCCTGTAGTGCTGATGAGCGCTGCGCTTGGCTTTTACCTTTCAGCTTAATATAGAATTACTAAATCAGTCCCGATGCTATCGCATCAGGAGGGCGGTAATGTCACGATGGGGGCAGGCTTTGCAGCGTTGAGAATCTCTCCCTCCCCCATGTGCCCAACCACCTATCCACTCTCTTTCCCCATGTGCTGACTTCTCCCATCTGTGCTCTCTTCTTTGACCTGTCTACCCCATGTGCTATCCCCCTTGTCTGGTGGTACCGCGCAAGAGGCGGTGTACGCAGTGTGTGTGTGTGTGGTGCATACGGTGTATGCAGTGTATATGGTGCATACGGCGTATACAGTGTGTGTGGTGCATACGGCGTATACAGTGTGTGTAGTGCATACGGCGTATACAGTGTGTGTGGTGTATATAGAATCATAGAATGGTAGAGTTGGAAGGGACCTCCTGGGCCATCTGGTCCAACCCCTGCTCAAAGCAGGATTCTCTAAATCATCCCAGACAGATGTCTGTCCAGCCTCTGTTTGAAGACTTCCATTGAAGGAGAATTTACCACCTCTCGTGGCAGCCTGTTCCACTCCTTGATCACCCTAACTGTCAAAAAGTTTTTTCTAATATCTAATCTGTCTCCTCCCATTCAGTTTCATCCCATTGCTTCTAGTCTTTCCTTGTGCAAATGAGAATAAAGATGATCCTTCTACAATGTGACAGCCCTTGAGATATTTGTAGACAGCTATTAAGTCTCCTCTCAGTCTTCTTTTTTGCAAGCTAAACATTCCCAAATCCTGCAACCGTTCCTCATAGGACATGGTTTGCAGACCGGTCACCATTCTGGTGGCTCTTCTCTGAACTTGCTCCAGTTTGTTGATGTCTTTTTTAAAATGTGGTGCCCAAAACTGGACACAGTATTCCAGATGAGGTCTGACCAAAGAGGAGTAGAGGGCAATAATGACCTCACGTGATCTAGACTGTATGCTTCTGTTGATACATCCTAGAATTGTATTTGCCTTTTTTGCTGCTGCATCACACTGTTGACTCATGTTCAGTCTGTGATCAATTAGTATACCCAAGTCTTTTTCACATGTGCTGTTACTTAGCCCTATTCCTCCCATTTTGTATATGCTTTTTTCATTTTTATTGCCCAGATGTAGTACTTTGCATTTTTCCCTGTTAAAAACCATTCTGTTAGTTGCTGCCCACTGCTCCAGTTTATTTATATCTTTTTGAATCCTCTCTCTCTCTTCTCTAGTATTAGCTACCCCTCCTAGCTTTGTGTCATCAGCAAATTTGATCAGTTTACCCTCAATTCCTTCATCTAAATCATTGATAAAGATGTTGAACAATACAGGGCCCAAAACAGAGCCTTGTGGTACCCCACTTGAGACATTCTTCCAACTGGATGTGCAGCCATTTACGACCACTCTTTGAGTCCGATCACTAAGCCAGTTATGAATCCACCTAACAGTTGCCTTGTCCATTCCATACTTAGTCATTTTTTCAATAAGGATTGTGTGAGATACTTTGTCAAATGCTTTGCTGAAGTCAAGATATACTATATCTACAGCATTTCCCTGATCCACCCAGTCAGTGATTCTGTCATAGAAGGAAATTAAGTTAGTCTGACATGACTTATTAGTTACAAACCCATGCTGACTCTGTTTAATCACTTCATTCTTATGCAGGTACTTACATACATGTTCTTTAATAATTTGTTCAAAGATTTTTCCTGGTATAGAAGTCAGACTCACCGGCCTGTAGTTCCCTGGGTCCACCTTCTTCCCCTTTTTGAAGATAGGAACAACATTTGCTCTTCTCCAGTCTTCTGGGACTTCACCTGTTCTCCAAGAATTTTCAAAGATTATGGACAGTGGTTCAAGAATTTCTTCTGCTATCTCCTTCAGTATTCTGGGGTGTAATTCATCTGGGCCTGGAGACTTGAATTCATTTAGGTTAGTTAAGTGTTTCCTCACTGTCTTTCTGTTTATAGATATCCTGGATTCTTCTATTCCTTTAATAGGACAGTGAAGATCAGTTGATGTTACATTTCCTTTCTGAGAGAAAACAGATGCAAAATAGGAATTTAAAAGTTCAGCCTTCTCAACATCCTTTCTTACCATTTCATCATTTTCATCCTGTAAAAATCCTATAGCATCTTTGACTTTTCTTTTACTTTTGATGTATCCCCAAAATCCTTTTTTGTTGCTTTTGACATCTCTTGCAAGCCTTAATTCATTGTCAGCTTTAGATAATCTGATTTGTGCCCTGCAGGTTCTGCAGATGGCATTATATTCTTCTTTAGATATGCCTCCCTCTTTCCATTTGATAAAAATTTCTTTCTTCCTTTTTAGCATGTGTTTAAGTTCTGTGTTCATCCATCCTGGTTTCCTTAAATGCTTCCCATTCTTCCCTCTTTTTGGAATTGTTGACAATTGTGCTTTGAGAATCTCATTTTTCAAGATGTCCCATCCTTCCTGGACATTTTTGTCCTTAAGGATATCCTGCCATTGGATCCCTCCAATTCTCTTTCTGAGTCCCTTAAAATCTGCCTTTCTGAAATCTAATTTTGACGTCTGAGTCTTCACAGGTCTTCCTCCTCTTGTTATCCAAAATTCTAAAATAGCATGGTCACTACCTCCTAGGGTCCCAGCCACTCTTACCTCCTCAATGGCGTATATGTATATAATGTATATGTATATAATATTATGGCGTATACAATGTGTGGTGCGTTGCGTATAGTGTGTGTGGTTCGTCTATGGCATATGCAGTGTGTGTATGTGTGTGGCGCGTATGGCATATACAGTGTGTGTGTGGCGCGACGGTGTTCCGCTGGTGGTACCGCGCAATAGATTGGTACCACTAGCAGTTTCCATATTGAGACACCCATCTCTTGGGTGTCCCAATATGGCGGTCGGTAAACTTCCGCCTCTTGGAATTCTGGGATCCGGACACATCTGGATGGAACAGGAAGTGAAGACATTACAAGGTAAGTATATATTAGAAGTGTGGCCATCAAGCACCAACCTGCCTCAATATTGTAATGGCAATAAACGAAAGTCCCCATTATGCCTGTTTGGGGGATGTTGTTCCCAGCGCTCGAACCCTCACCGATCACCAATTTTGACACCAATAATGTGGATAGGTGGTAACTTGCTTTACCTAGATAATACCTGATTACGTGACCACTGTACAGAGAGGGGACAACAGACTGAGCCCAGGCTGCATTGTGTACATCTGCTACATTTTTTGCGTATGAAATGGGTTTATATAAAAGATAAAAAAAATGACTGACAGACTGGTACAAAAGAGACTTGAGTCTGGTATGGGTGGTCCACTCAAACATGATGACCTGGATGTATAATATACAACTAAACTGATGATCTGTTGATGGAAATCTGGTGAACTGGAGATGTTTGAAAGGGTATTCCAGTCTATAGCATTACTAGTGATTAGCGAGTAAACTCGTTGCTCGAGTTTTCCTGAGCACGCTCGGGTGGTCTCCGAGTATTTTGGCGGGCTCGGAGATTTAGTATGTCGATGCAGCTGCCTGATTCATGGCTGCTGGACAGCCTGAATACATGTGAGGAATGCCTGTTTGTTTGGGAATTCCACATGTATTCACGCTGTCAAGCATTCGCAAATCATGCAACTGCTTGACAGTCTGAATACATGTGGGAATTCCCTAACAAACAGGCATTCCTCACATGTATTAAGGCTGTCCAGCAGCCATGAATCAGGCAGCTGCATCGACAAACTAAATCTCCGAGCACGCCAAAATACTTGGAGATCACCCAAGCATGCACGGGAAAACCCGAGCAACGAGCATACTCGCTCATCACTAATTATTACCTAAGTACTGGATAGGGCTAGATTTCTGGGCTCTGACAACGGTGTCCTCCACTAATTGTTATAATTGCTACTAGTGAAGGGACCTAATTTTCCTCAGCAGCGAGACTAATTGGCTAAGAAAAGTTTGTGTAAAGTGGTGAACTGTCAATCCCATAGACTATGAATGGGGCACCACTGCACATGCCCAACCGCTGCTCCATGCAGACGCCTAGCTATTAGTCATGAGCAAATGTGCTGGGATAAGTACGGTTCTTATCCGAGCATGCTCAGGTGCCAAGTGTCTTCAACGTGCTCGAATAATATGTTTGACAGCCGCAATACATGCAGATATTGCTTAACAAACAGTGTTGCGTGTGTCTAACAGCAGCGATACATGCAGCCGTGGGAACTCGAAAATATTATTCGAGCACGCCGAAGACACTGTTAGCACACGAGCATTCTCGGATAACACCTTATCCCAGCACGTTCACTCATCACTAATAGCTACACTTTTCCAGCACATGCTATTTATTTTAATAGAATTAAATAAAGCGCTAGATTTTATAATGCACCCGGAAAGCCGAGCCATTTTCAATTTCTGCAAATTTTCTAATATAAAATGTATTCTATATATACTGTTCATAATGCTTCACTATACATTGGGTATCTGATGTATTCTCATACTATACAATAGTTATCTGATATATTCTCATAGTAACATGCAGCTATACAGTAGATTGCTTTGGTAAGTAGTTTATTTTTTGTAGATAGTCCACCCGCAACAGATATTAAACCTGTCAGGGGGAGACTGGGGAAAGTACAAGATCCTGCACAGATCCCTGCAAAAAAGCAGCTTGAACACAGATTGTGTGAGCTCCTCTTAGACATCGAAGAGCGGATTTACCAGGGCACACTTGGCTCTATTAAGGTATGCTTTAAGACAAATCCTGGGAAAACATTTAGTTTTCTTTATTTAAAAAAATTGACATGTTTATACACTAAAATATCATCTCACATAAAATCTAGCATCTGACGTAGTTACTGCTCCATCCAAACTCCAGGTAATGTGGGTTTCTACTTCATTAGCAGAACTCGTAGGTAGGCAAAGCATCATGTGAGTGTATGGAAAAACTAAACCAGTTTTCTAGGCCACTCCATTGGGGAAAATCCTAAGTGTAGTGTTTTGTATATAAAAAAAATAGGCCTCTAAAGGTGGGGAAGGCATCGAGCTCCTCAGCTTGCCATAAAACATACCGTAACCCTCAGGGACCATATTAGGCTGAAGTCACACTGGCGACAAAATCGGACGACTGCAATGCGATGAAATATCGCATTGCAGTCGGACCTATGTTAATCTATGGAGCAGCTCCCAGTATCAGATTTTTTGTGGTCCGTCTTAAACGTCCGTGTGCAATCGCAGCATGCTGCGATTGTCACCGATTGTCGGTCGACAATCGCCAATGCAAGTCTATGGGAGCGATGAAAAATCTGATTACAAACGGACCGCATGTGTGACTTGCGATGAAATCGCATCGGTGTCCTTTAGAAAAGCCGGCAATTCATCCCCGGCTATACTGTAAAATCACACTGACAGCTTTAATAAAGACTAGAAAGAATAGATATATACACATAGAACACATATATATATATATATATACATGTCATTGTGACATGTACATATACATATATTTATAGTTCCTAGACTTCTACATACTGTAATAGGCACTAATTCAATTGCCTGGTTTTGTGAAATCACAGAAGCCGACATGAAATGATACATTGTTTCCACACAGTTAACCATGTCATTTCCTGTATTTTGATATTTGTTTAGAACTTACAATTACATGAGTGTATTTGTGCAAAATTTCAGACATGTAGGGGTTAATTAAAGATGTAATTTCGTTGAAAAAAAATGCGTGGGCTCCCGCTGTATTTTCTCCACCAGACAGACAAAGCAAAGCGAGTGGGGGCAGATAATAATAGCCTAGGGAGGGTACATTTTTTTTGTGCCCCCCCTGGCTACTAACATCTGCCCCCAGACACCCCAGAAAGGGCAAATCTATAATTAGATTCGCCCTTTCTGGCACTTTGCCCGTCTATTCCCATTGCCCTGTAGCGGTGGCGAATGGGTTAATCTCACCTTACTGTCACCTTAGTATTGAAAGGTGACCTTAAGGCAGGTTAATAATTGAGAGCTGTCAATTAGACAACTATCAATTATTAATCCTATTGAAGTAAATAAAAAAACACACACACACTTTAAGAATAAATAATTTTAATGAAATAAAAACACATTTTTTTGACCATATTTTATTTTACACTTAATCCGTGCGAAGCCATTGATCTCCTAAAATAAAGAAAAAAAAATAAAACAACATTATTCTTACCTATTCCGCCGATCTGTCACGTCCCACGCTGTAATCCTTCACAAAGGGTTAACTAGCTTTGAGCCAAGCAGTGCAAGTAATCCTGCATGCTCAGCTCAAAGCTCCTGAATGAATAAGTTCCTCTCCTGGCGACAGGAGAGGATGTGATTCATGAATGAAGCTTAATTGATTGTGTCCACTTTCCCTTTAGGTCAGGTCACTACAGTTAAATTGGCAATAAATCAATTAAGCTCCATTCATGAATCTATTCCTCTACTTTCGCTGGGAGAGGAACTTATTCATTCAGGGGAATACAGGTCTGAGACAGCATTATTAGCTCTCTGCGACCTGTAACCTGTTAACCCTTTCTGATGGATTACAGCGTGGGACCTGACTGTACATCGGATTGGTAAGTATAATTTTGCTTTTTTATTTTATTTTTATTACAGGAAATGGTTTTAGCAGGAAAATAAAATATGGTCAAAAACTGTGTGATTATTTAATTAAACTTATTTTTTATTAAACTGTGTGTGTTTGATTTTTCTTTCATACAATAGGATTAATAATTGATAGTTGTCTAATTGACAGCTCTCAATTATTAACCTGCCTTAAGGTCACCTTTCAATACTAAGGTGACAGTAAGGTGAGATTAACCCATTCGCCACCGCTACAGGGCAATGGGAATAGACGGGCAAAGTGCCAGAAAGGGCGAATCTAATTATAGATTTGCCCTTTCTGGGGTGTCTGGGGGCAGATGTTAGTAGCCAGGGGGGGGCACAAAAAAAATGTACCCTCCCTAGGCTATTATTATCTGCCCCCACTCGCTTTGCTTTGTCTGGTGGAGAAAATACAGCGGGAGCCCACGCATTTTTTTTCAACGAAATTACACCTTTAATTAACCCCTACATGTCTGAAATTTTGCACAAATACACTCATGTAATTGTAAGTTCTAAACAAATATCAAAATACAGGAAATGACATGGTTAACTGTGTGGAAACAATGTATCATTTCATGTCGGCTTCTGTGATTTCACAAAACCCGGCAATTGAATTAGCGGCTATAACAGTATGTAGAAGTCTAGGAACTATAAATATATGTATATATACATGTCACAATGACATGTGTATATATATATATATATATATATATATATATATGTGTTCTATGTGTATATATCTATTCTTTTTTTTGTGATTGAAATACTATTCTTTTAGATCCATTATATGTCAGTTTTGCAAGCCTGCGAGAAAATCTCGCAAGTCGGATGAAAATCGGATGTTACAAGGTACACACACATGCGATTAAATCGCATCTTTGAAGGAAAATCGGATGCCAGAAGGATGTGTGATGTTTGCATTTTGATCCGACAATCGACCGTCTAAAACGGACCGATTTTTTGTGGTTGTGTGTGACTCCAGCCTTAAAGTCAATTCAGCAAGTTTGGGGTTGGCCAGTTTCTTCTGGTGTTGCAGTAACATGCATGTGTTTTTTCCCCATCGCCTCACCTCTTCATCCAGGTACCTGACAGGCAGACATGGAGATCGACTCTTGAGAACTGCTCGTATGACCTTTTGGATAATGAAACAAAAGAAAATGGGGACATGAAACTGGAGGACATGGAAATTGAAAATGACATGAATCAAAACAACAAGGACAGGTTTGGAGACCTCTAGGGAAATTAAACGCTAGTAAAGTTTTCTTCCTTAGAGTTGCACACCTGAATGGTTCACCCCTTACTGGGGATGCTGCGGTGATGAGCTGACAGCTAGGATCAAGCTGTAGTGGTGTGGGACACTCGTTGATATCTGTGCGCAGATTATGTGTACCCAGTTGCACCAAGTAATCCAGAACAAGAGCGACTCTTGGCAGTGACTCTGTTTTGGCTAATATTAGTGGTTACTGTATGTAGCTGCACATTGTAAAGTCTGAATTCTGTTTTGTGTAACAACTTGAACTTGAGAACCCCACTAAGGCCGGGGTCAGACATGCGAGAAACTCGCACGAGTCTCGCATGTCAATACCCGACACTGCCATCGGCACTCGGGATTGAAGTGTGCGGCTGGATAGAAATACATGCAGCCACACGCTCCTGTCCGAGTGCCGGCTGCAGTGCCGGGTGTTGACTTGCGAAACTCGTGCGAGTTTCTCGCATGTCTGACCTTGGCTTTAGAAGCACTTCCATGAGGCAGGAGCATTGGCATCGTGCATGAGTGTGCGCACGCAGCGGTGTATGGGTTCAATAGCAAGTCTAATGTTTTCCAGCAGGCTCCAAACTTTGAAAACCGAAGGCCAAAGTGGCACATCCTCTAGTACCAGCACTCCTCACCCAGCAATGAATTCTGTACATTACCTGGCACAAGCATTACTGCAGATAGAGCAAGGAGTGGAACGCAGATACCTAAAGGCTCCCCTGGGTAAGCTGGCGGAGACTGTTATTGTGTCTGGTGGTGAAGTATCTTCTTTTATAGGGCAAAGTCTAACCATTAACTTGTTTGCAAGGATCTAAGTGTTTCAACCCCTCCCAATCAGGATATTTTACATTTTTGCTATTTTTTTTTTTCCTCCCCTTCTAAGAGCCATAAGATTTTTATATTTCCATACACATAGATCTTTGCAGGACGGGTTGTACTTTTGAATGACGCCATTCATTTTATCTTGTGATGTATTAGAAAGTGGGAAAGAAATTGAGAAAAATGCACAATTCCACTATTTGTTTTATGGGGTTTTTGTTTTTACTAAGTTGGCTACATGGTAAAAATGACCTAGCAATATGATTCTTGAAGTCAGTATGGTTACAGTGATACAACACATGTATTGTTTTTTTTTTTTTTTTTTTTTTTTTAGGGGGGGGTAGAATCACCATTTTCTCAGATTCATAAAATTTTCAGTCTTCGATCTATTCCGTTGTGTGAGGGCTTTTTTTTGTTTTTGTTTTTTTGTTCCCTGAGCTGATGTTTTTATTAATACTATAATATTTATTAATACTACTTTGGGATAAATACAATGTTTTTATTGCATCTTATTCGCAAAAACATGGATGAACAGCTCCAGGGAGATCAAACATCTTCTGTTAGGGTCCCGTTCCACATAGCGACTCACTAGCGATCCCGACAACGATATGAACTTGTCAGGATCGCTGGTGTGTCGCTACATGATCGCTGGTGAGCTGCCAAACAGGCAGATCTCAGCAGCGATCAGGACAGCGACTATTCGGGTAACAAGCGATGCACGTCGCTTAGTTACCTGCAGTGTACGTTAGATACCAGCGCGCTGGTGCAGGGAGCTGGTAACCAAGGTAAGCAGCGGGTTTCCAAGCGCCACACGGCGCTTAGAAACCCGCTGTTTACCTTGGTTACCAGCTCCCCTGCACCAGCGCGCTGGTATCTAACGTACACATCGGGTTTCTAGGCGTCACGCAGCGCCTAGAAACCCGATGTTTACCATGGCTACCAGATCGCTGGTCTCCCGCCTGTCACACGCAGTGATGCGCGCTGGCCAGCGGGAGACCAACGATGGAAAAATGGTCCAGGACATTCAGTGACGATCAGCGATACCCAGCAGGGGGCTGATCGTCGCTGCGTGTCACACTAAGCGAGATCGCTGGCTAGGTCGCTGTTACGTCACAAAATCGGTGACTTTTCAGCGATCTCGCTAGCAATCTCACTTAGTGTAATGGGGCCTTTACTTGTGAGTCCTGCAACCATCAGAAGAAAAATTATTTGCTGAGTAAGACATGTTGAAAAAGTTACAGTTTGCTAAAGAACACATTGATCTATAGAGGAGTGGTGCAACATTCTAAGGACAGATTAGAGCAAGATTTTTCTTATTGGGTCTAAAAGGCCGTATACAGTTTGAGATTCAAGTTGCAGTGCGCTGTGAAGACTGTAAAACATGGAGGTGCGAGCATAATGATTTGGTGATGTTTCTCATACTGTGGAGTTGGGCCCATTTATCGTATAGCAGGCACTATGGACCAGTTTGAATATATCGAAATATTGGAAGAGGTCATGTTGCCTTAAGCTGAAGAAGAAATGCCCTTAAAATGGGTGTTTCAGCAGGACAATGACCCCAAACACACTAGCAAGCGGGCAACATCCCGGTTACAGATCAACAAGATTGTTATGAAATGGCCAGACATCTGACTGAGAATTTGGGGAGCGACCTCAAAAATGCTGTTTTTGATACAAAGCCTAAGCATGCAAAAAGAGGATTTCGGTTACTCACTGGAAAAAAAATTTCTCGGACCAGTCATTCGGGAACACAGGCAACCATGAATGTATGCTGCTTTACTAGGAGTTTGACACTAGGCAAAAAAAGTTAGCTCATCCTTAGCATCCACTGACTCAGGGAGTCAATCGGTGAGAAAGCAGTAGGAGAAGCACTAAGAATTTAAACATCAACATGTAATCTAGCATGTATATTAAACTAGGGTGGGAGCTATGTCCCCCAATGAAGGCTCAGAGAAAGATTTTATGGTGAGTATCCAAAATCCTCTTTTCTCCTTCGTCTCATTGGGGACACAGGACTGTGGGTGTATGCTACTGCCGCTAGGAGGCTGACACTAAGTAAACATAAAAAAGGTTAGCTCCTCCTCCCGCCGTATACACCTCAGCACTGGCCGCAGGCAAACCCAGTTCATGCTTAGTGTCTGTTGGAGGCACACGTCTGGTTCCTTCCAGACCATTTTTTTTTTTTTTTTTTTTTCCCACGAAGATTTGACAGGGGCGACGGACCCTATTGAAAGGGTCCGATCTCCCCAAAACATCAACGGGCGAGCACGTGGAGTAAAGCCTCCACGTATCCTCTCCCGCGACGTGGGACACTAATGCCGGACTCAGCCCTGACCACCCTAGGGTATCGAAACCCTAGGCTGTACAGAGGCAGTAAATAGTCCGTGCGGCCCCCACTGCACCACCAAGGCAAGACCGCGGTGCTGCAAGGAGGCGGATGGTCCCTCTCCTCACCCCCTGAAGGGGTGATGGAGTTAGGGTGCCTGCACCATCCTCACCCCCTTTTTTTTTCTGGGAAGCCCCTCTCTAATCACTGCGAGAGACGCTGGATCTTTTACATTATGCTCCAGTGGATCGGGACCCACCTTTTAATCAGGATCTTCGGTCGGAAGAGGCTTAGGAGTCCTTAGGAGCAGAAGGCAGAGCGGTCTGGTGTGGAGCAGCTCCAAAGCAAAAGCGGGCAAGGCAGTGAGTTCCCCATACCCCTCCCCCTGTATCCGGCAGCTCCGACACAGGGGCGGCTGCCTCCAAAAATTTACATCCCGGCTTCGTGCCGGCGCTGGGCCGCGGGCTGGGATCTGGAGGCAGTGCGGGGGTAATTCGGCGTTCCAGAGAGGGGCGCGTTCTCGGGCTCCTCCCCCAGCAGCGTCACTTCCGGCGGGCCCGCCCCCCTGATCCCGAGTGGGCGCCGCCGAAAATTTAGGCCGCGGCTTCGGCCAGCGCTAGGCCGCGGCCTGAAATTTAGCCCCCGCTTCGGCCGGAGACCAGGCCGCGGCCGGAAATTAGGTCCCCGCTTCTGCCGGCGCTAGGCCGCGCCCCGCGACCCCTCCCCCTAGGGCTCGTCTATTTAGGAACGCCTCCCTGAAAGGGGAGCGCGTTTTTTTGGAAGTCTGGAGCTTCCATCTTCCTTTTTACGCCACACGGTCCAGCAAGTGAGGGGAAAAATCGTTCAAGAACGTTCGGGGAACAGGACTGGGGTAAGTGCTACTACCTCCAGCCTGGTTGCTCCGTGTTTTTTGCTGCGCTCCGCACCGCTACTACCCGCACCGCCACATCCAAATTATTCTGACAGGAGAAATCTGTGACAGATCCAGTATGTCCAGAAGGGCTAAGACCCACACGGTGTTTTATACTGCATGCATTGCCTGTAGATCCCCTTTTCCGCACGCCCAGACTAATCGGGTCTGCGAAGCCTGTGACTCCGAACGGGCTCAGGAGTCCTTACCTATAACCGAGCCTAGTGCGTCAGGTCCTCCGGAATGGGCCTTGTCTCTTTCTCAATCTGTGGCGTCATTAACCAGAGCAATTGAGTCCCTCAAGCTCCCGATAGGAGCAGGGACAGTGGTTCACCCGGCTTCATTACGCCTCAGGAACCTTCGGCCTGCAGGGGCCGCGCTCTTACCAGGCAGACGCATGGGAAGCGAACCCATACTGCGTCGCCTATGCCGTCCGGAGCCTCGGCATCTTTTAGCTCAGTTTCTCGCTCTCCCTCTCCTTTGGAGGCAAGTGATCAGTATTCAGATTCTGATTCTGAAGGGTCTCTCAATCTAGAGCACCGTATTGTCAGGAGACAATTGACAGTCTGATTGAAGCTGTCAATCAATCCCTGGGGATAGAGGATGAATCCACCTTGGCCTCTGGTCATAAGGTGTCTTTCAAACGAGCCAGACAAACTCATAAGGTTTTGGTGCTCATCCTGAGTTTGAGGAGCTGGTGCAGCGCCACCGAGAAAAACCGGACAAGCGCTTTGCAGGACAAAAAGCCCTTAATACCAGATATCCTTTTGCTCCCGAACTTCTAAAGGTGTGGGCAGAATCTCCTACAGTCGATCCTCCTGTATCGCGTTTAGCGTCTAAAACGCTCTCTCTCCCTTCCTAATGGTTCCTCGATCAAGGATCCAACGGATCGTCTGGTTGAAAGTTTGGCCCGCTCAGTGTTTGAGGCATCAGGCTCTGCACTCTCTCCTTCTTTTGCAGCGACTTGGGTTGCTAAGGCCATGATATCTTGGTCGGAGTCTCTAAATAGAGCCCTTCACGGTATAGAGGTGCCTTCTGAGGTAACGGAAATCTCCAATCAGATAGCTCTTGCAGGTGATTTTTTAATTAACGCTTCTATGGATGCGGCAAATTGCGCGGCATTAGCTGCAGCTAATGCGATTGCTATCAGGAGAGCTTTGTGGTTGAGGACTTGGCGAGCGGATTCAACCTCAAAGAAATCACTTACGTCTTTACCCTATCAGAGTGGCCGATTATTTGGCGAGAAGTTGGATCAGCTAATATCTGATGCGACAGGAGGAAAGAGCAATTTCCTTCCTCAGCAGAGGATTAGACAGCCTTTTCGCCGACAGCTTCAGCCTCGCTTTAGGGCCTTTCGTAACCCAGGTTGGACCGCGCCAGCCACCTCCAGCGGCTCAGGTCGACCTAATCAGGCCAGAGATTGCCAAGTCTCCTACAAGACCAACCCTTTGGGAAGAATGCGATCTCAACAGCCAAGATCTAGAGGGTCTAAATCACAAAGATTTTCGGATAAATGACTGGAGGCAGAATCCGGTCAATTTATCCAGAGTAGGCGGCCGCTTACTCTGGTTTCGCCCCGCTTGGCTATCAATTACTCACGACAAGTGGGTCAGGGAGTTAGTTTCCTCGGGGTACAAAATAGAATTCATCAATCGTCCGTCAAATCGATTTTTTCTTTCACGCCTTCCCAAAAAAGAATCCCGTGTTCACGCCTTATTCAAGGCGGTCGAATCGCTTCGACGCAGCGGGGTCATTGTTCCTGTTCCAGAGGTCGAAAGGGGTCAGGGGTTTTACTCCAATCTGTTCATAGTACCCAAGAAGGACGGCTCTGTCAGACCCATTTGGATCTAAAACGACTGAATCAATTTGTCAGAATTCGACGGTTTCGAATGGAGTCTCTACGATCGGTTATTGCAGCCATGGAAAAGAGGAATTTCTAGCATCAATAGACATTCAGGATGCCTATCTTCACATCCCCATATTTCCTCCTCATCAAAGGTTTCTTCGGTTTGCCATCGGCAGCCTTCACTTCCAGTTCACAGCTTTGCCGTTCGGACTAGCCACAGCCCCAGGGTGTTCACAAAGGTTATGGCTGCCGTTGTGTCCATTCTGCACTCCCGGGGGATAGTCATTTTGCCATATTTGGACGATCTCCTCATCAAGGGTCCGTCCTATCAGGCTTGCGAGAAGAGTGTCAGCATTACGCTAGACACCCCTTTCTCGCCTGGGGTGGCTGGTGAATCTAAAGAAATCGTCTCCCGTGCCATCTCAAAGGATCACCTTTTTACAAATGATTTTCAACACTGCTCAAGGTTGATAACTCTTCCTCAAGAGAAGGCTATAGTTCTCCGTCAGAGGTACGGATCCTTCGCCAGCCAATACCTCACACCATCCGGTTTTGTATGAGGGTCCTAGGAAGGATGGTGGCAGCGATAGAAGCCATTCCATTTGCCCAGTTCCATCTCCGCTCCCTTCAACATGCTCTCTTGGCAGTATGGAACGGGAGCCCTTACTCGCTCAATTTTCAGTGCCGTCTGTCCCGGCAGGTCAGACAGACGCTTTCGTGGTGGACAAGGGATGTCACTCTTCGCCAGGGCGATATTTTCCTCCAGTCCATTGGCTGATAGTCACAACGGACGCCAGCCTTCTCGGATGGGGAGCAGTGTTTCGTCACTATACAGCTCAGGGGACTTGGTGTCGGCAGGAAGCGAACCTCCCCAAACAATATTTTGGAGATCCGAGCTGTTCGGCTGGCTCTGAGGCGTTTTCACCATCATTTGGCGGGCCGCCCTGTCCGAATACAGTCGGACAATGCCACAGCGGGGGCATACATAAATCATCAGGGGGGTACTCGCAGCAG
>JARQOD010000001.1:431053485-431140259 GCA_033576555.1 Oophaga sylvatica | reverse complement strand
ATGGACTACAGTTTCCCTTTTGTGTTTCCGACTGTTTAAAAACCCCCCCTTAATGTTGATCTCCATTCTGAGGAAAATTCGGAAAAAGGACAATGTCATCCTCATTGCCCTTTTTTTGGGCCCAAAGACCATAGTTCCAGGGATGAAAAGAGTCCAGTACCCCCGGGATTCTCCGGATTTTTGGGGTCTCTCGGCAGGCCCCATTGTCCACCTCCCAAAAAGGGCCCACATTGACTCCGATTTGAAGGGCCTGCTACACAGAAAGGCCTCCAGCCTTGCGCCCCCCAATCAAGTAGGAACCTAAAACAACAGGATAAAAACGGAAGAAGGGGACAATTTTTTTGGATTTTTCAGGGGTACACCCCAATTTAAGTTTTTTTTAAAGCCCCTTAAAGGGGGGTTAGGAAGGGTTACCATCAGCACCCTTAAGTGCAGTATCTCCCCTTAGCAGCCCTATATAACAACAACCTGGCGGGGGAAAGTGGGGTCTGTTTCTTAAACATGCCAAGTCTAGGCCTATCCCGGTTCCAAAAATGCCCCCCTGGGACAAACCAGTCCAAACCTTAACAAGATCCCCCTTTTAAACCCCTACAAAAGGCCAATAAAATACAGCACAAAAAAAGGGTAATTCTAGTGGCCCTTACGCCCCACAGGGTAGGTTTTTTGCGGGCCCACTTTTAATCTCCTTTAGCGGTATTAGCTATAGAGTGATTTTAAAGCTTTATCCGGTGATCTCCCCAAAGGGCCCCTGAATTTCAAATAAGGGTTATTTTTTCCCCCCTGTATAAACTAAAACTCGGGGAACGCAGACTCACACTATAACTCAGGAGGGCCCTTGATGCAGTACTTAGAACAGCAAGGGGAAAGGAGAGGGCCCTTATTTTTCACCGGGAACAGAAAGGGGTTATGCATTTACAAGGGGACCAAACAGATGGATAAGGGATGCCATTAGCTTAGCTTACATCTCTAGTAATAGGCCGGTTCCTGGAAATCTTAAAGCCCATTCCACCAGGCCATGGCGACCTCCTAGCTGAATGAGCGGAGGTATCGATTAACAAGATATGTAAGGCAGCCACATGGTCTTCCCCTTCCACCTTCTATAGACATCGCCTCAAACTGTCCTCCTCTGTTGATCTGTCCTTTGGGAGGAAGGTATTGCGAGAGGTGATCCCTCCCTACGATGCTTCTGATCTATTTAAATCTCTCAGGTGGTGCTATCATGGGAGAAGGGAAAAATATCTTAGTTACTTACCAGTAACGGTATTTTACAGAGCCCATGACAGCACCCTTATATTCCCTCCCCCGCTTTGTCACTTGTGGTGTGCACTTTTAAGGGTGTTGAGAGAAAGTATTTGGGGACTGTGATGTTACGGTCTGAAGGTCCGCTCATCCTCTGAAACCCAAACTGATGCGGAGGAGAGGTACCGCCTTTTTATTCAGTAGGTTTCCTGTCCTGGTGGGCGGATACCCTCTCTCTGGTGGTGCTGTCATGGGCTCTTGTAAAATCCCGTTACTGGTAAGTAACTAAGATTTTTCTATAGCAGCCTCATTATGGCTTTGTATAAAACTGTAATTCACCGTCATGCATGAGGCTTTAGATCCAATTCAGATAGCTGTACAGTTCATGTGCTCAAAGGACAGCACACTGATGCAATTATGGGTATGTCTCTGTACACTGGAGGTTTTTTACGCACTGTTAATAAGAAAAAGTATCTCTGACTGCACTAAATAACCTCGTGCATTTTATGGACCAAACTAGTGCCTGTAAATGCAGGCAGCTCCTGTCTCTTTCCCCTGGATCAGATGAGCACACAGACCCACTCACATCCCCGATTTCTGGCCTCTGAAGAGCTGAAAATGCTTCAAACACTGTAATGGGTGAAAAAGGAAGTTTTCGATGGGCAGACTGTTCTGAAAATACATGCAGTTTAGTTTTTTGTTTATGTCCTTTGGAAAAAAAAAAGATCTCAACACACTGCTGTAAAATCAACAAGTCTTGGTGATCATAGTAATTATGGTGACCAGAAACCTGATTCAGTTAAAGTAGGATATGTGCACACATTCAACATAAATACTGATGTGTTGGCAGGAAAAACATTGCCTAAAATACACGTGTTTTTCATTGGGGGTGGGAGAGGGGGGTAAAGCTTTTTTTTTTTTTTTTACACCCCCATTCATTAAAAACTGAAAATGGTTGAAAAAATTGACATGCTGCAGATATGAAACTGCTTCAACTCATAGAATGGTAGAGATGGAAGGCACCTCCTGGGTCATCATGTCAGACCCCCTGCTCATAGCTGAATTCATTAAATCATCCCATGTTTTTGATATAGGAAAGATGTGTATCTTCGTACCGTGTTAGCCAGTAGATAGAAAAATATTTAGACTTGAGAGTCCTCAGTGGTTGATACCTTTTAATGGCTAACTGAAGAGACCTGAGTAGTCTCGAAAGCTTGCAATTTGTTACCATCTTTTCAGTTAGCCATTAAAAGGTATCAACCACTGAGGACTCTCAAGTCTAAATATTTTTAAATCATCCCAGACAGATGTCTGTCCAGCCTCTGAAGACTTCCATTGAAGGAGAACTCGCCACCTCTCATGGCAGCC
The DNA here is from genome assembly GCA_033576555.1 of Oophaga sylvatica. NCBI lineage: Eukaryota > Metazoa > Chordata > Amphibia > Anura > Dendrobatidae > Oophaga > Oophaga sylvatica. Next base: position 431,137,652 of record JARQOD010000001.1, on the reverse strand, counting down.
TGTTCCACTCATTCATCACCCTAACTGTCAAAAAGATTTTTCTAATATCTAATCTGTCTCCTCCCATTCAGTTTCATCCCATTGCTTCTAGTTTTCCCTTGTGCAAATGAGAATAAAGATGATCCTTCTACAATGTGACAGCCCTTGAGATATTTGTAGACCGCTATTAAGTCTCCCCTTAGTCTTCTTTTTTGAAAGCTAAACATTCCCAAATCCTGTAACCGTTCCTCATAGGACATGGTTTGCAGACTGGTCACCATTCTGTTCGCTCTCCTCTGAACTTACATAGTAACATAGTTAGCAAGGCTGAAAAAAAGACATTTGTCCATCCAGTTCAGCCTATATTTCATCAGAATAAATCCCCAGATCTACGTCCTTCTAAAGAACCTAATAACTGTAAGATACAATATTGTTACGCTCCAGGAAGACATGCAGGCCTCTCTTGAACCCCTCGACTGAGTTCTCCATCACCACCTCCTCAGGCAAGGAATTCCAGATTCTTACTAACAGTAAAGAATCCTCTTATAAATTGGTGGAAAAGCCATCTCTCCTCCAGACGCAGAGAATGCCCCCTTGTGACCATCACCTTCCTTGATATAAACAGATCGTCGGAGAGAGATTTGTATTGTCCCCTTATATACAGTACAGACCAAAAGTTTGGATACACCTCATTTAAAGATTTTTCTGTATTTTCATGACTATGAAAATTGTACATTAACACTGAAGGCATCAAAACTGCGAATTAACACATGTGGAATTATATACTTAACAAAAAAGTGTGAAACAACTGAAAATACATCTTATATTCTAGGTTCTTCAAAGTAGCCACCTTTTACTTTGATGACTAGGTTGAGCATTCCGATACTTCCGATACCTGAAATCCAATGTAAGTCTATGGGAACAAAATATCGAAGTACTTCCGATACTACTTCCGATATTTTGTTCCCATAGACTTACATTGGATTTCAGTACGGAAGTATCGGAAGCTCAACCCTATTGATGACTGCTTTTGCACACTCTTGGCATTCTCTTGATGACTTCAAGAGGTAGTCACCGGAAATGGTCTTCCAACAGTCTTGAAGGAGTTCCCAGAGATGCTTAGCACTTGTTGGCCCTTTTGCCTTCACTCTGCGGTCCAGCTCACCTCAAACCATCTCGATTGAGTTCAGGTCTGGTGACTGTGGAGGCCAGGTCATCTGGCGTAGCACCCCATCACTCTCCCTCTTGGTCAAATAGCCCTTACACAGCCTGGAGGTGTGTTTGGGGTTATTGTCTTGTTGAAAAATAAATGATGGTCCAACTAAACGCAAACCGGATGGAATAGCATGCCGCTGCAAGATGCTGTGGTAGCCATGCTGGTTCAGTATGCCTTAAATTTTGAATAAATCCCCAACAGTGTCACCAGCAAAGCACTCCCACACCATCACACCTCCTCCTCCATGCTTCACGGTGGGAACTAGGCATGTAGAGTCCATCCGTTCACCTTTTCTGCGTCGCACAAAGACACGATGGTTGGAACCAAAGATCTCAAATTTGGACTCATCAGACCAAAGCACAGATTTCCACTGGTCTAATGTCCATTCCTTGTGTTCTTTAGCCCAAACAAGTCTCTTCTGCTTGTTGCCTGTCCTTAGCAGTGGTTTCCTAGCAGCTATTTTACCATGTAGGCCTGCTGCACAAAGTCTCCTCTTAAACAGTTGTTGTAGAGATGTGTCTGCTGCTAGAACTCTGTGTGGCATTGACCTGGTCTCTAATCTGAGCTGCTGTAAACCTGTGATTTCTGAGGCTGGTGACTCAGATAAACTTATCCTCAGAAGCAGAGGTGACTCTTGGTCTTCCTTTCCTGGGGCGGTCCTCATGTGAGCCAGTTTCTTTGATGGTTTTTGCAACTGCACTTGGGGACACTTTCAAAGTTTTCCCAATTTTTCATACTGACTGACCTTCAATTCTTAAAGTAATGATGGCCACTCATTTTTCTTTACTTAGCTGTTTTTTTTTTTGCCATAATCCAAATTCTAACAGTCTATTTAGTAGGACTATCAGCTGTGTATCCAACAGACTTCTGCACAACACAACTGATGGTCCCAACCCCATTTATAAGGCCAGGAATACCACTTATTAAACATGACGGGGCACACCTGTGAAGTGAAAACCATTGCCGGTGACTACCTCTTGAAGCTCATCAAGAGAATGCCAAGAGTGTGCAAAGCAGTCATCAAAGAAAAAGGTGGCTACTTTGAAGAACCTAGAATATAAGACATAATTTCAGTTGTTACACACTTTTTTGTTAAGTATATAATTCCACATGTGTTAATTCATAGTTTTGATGCCTTCAGTGTGAATGTACAATTTTCATAGTCATGAAAATAAAGAAAAATCTTTAAATGAGAAGGTGTGTCCAAACTTTTGGTCTGTACTGTACTTATACATGGTTATTAGATCGCCTCTCTCGTCTTTTTTCTAGACTAAATAATCCTAATTTTGCTAATCTCTCTGGGTATTGTAGTTCCCCCATCCCCTTTATTAATTTTGTTGCCCTCCTTTGTACTCGCTCTAGTTCCATTACATCCTTCCTGAGCACCATGCCTAAAACTGTACACAGTACTCCATGTGCGATCTAACCAGGGACTTGTACAGAGGCAGTATAGTGCTCTCATCATGTGTATCCAGTACTCTTTTAATACACTCCATGATCCTGTTTGCCTTTGCAGCTGCTGCCTGGCACTCGCTGCTCCAGCTAAGTTTATCATTAACTAGGATCCCCAAGTCCTTCTCCATGTCAGATTTACCCAGTGGTTTCCCATTCAGTGTGTAATGGTGATATTGATTCCTCTTCCCATGTGTATAACCTTACATTTATCATTGTTAAACCCCATCTGCCACCTTTCGGCCCAAGTTTCCAACTTATCCAGATCCATCTGTAGCAGAATACTATCTTCTCTTGTATTGACTGCTTTACATAGTTTTGTATCATCTGCAAATATCAATATTTTACTGTGTAAACCTTCTACCAGATGGTTAATAAATATGTTGAAGAGAATAGGTCCCAACACTGACCCCTGCGGTACCACACTGGTCACAGCGACCCAGTTAGAAAGCAGAGGGTGGTTATAAACGGTATATTCTCTATCACTAAGCCAGTTACTTACCCATTTACTTACATTTTCCCCCAGACCCAACATTCTCATTTTGTGTCTCAACCTCTTGTGCGGCACGGTATCAAACGCTTTGGAAAAATCAAGATATACCAGTGGCAATGACTCACCTTGGTCCACTATATAGCTTACCTCTTCATAAAAACTGATTAGATTGGTTTGACAGGAGCGATTCCTCATAAATCTATGCTGATATGGAGTTAAACAGTTACTCATTGAGATAATCCAAAATAACATCCCTCAGAAACCCTTCAGATATGTTACCACCAATAGAGGTTAGACTTACTGGCCTATAATTTCCAGGTTCACTTTTAGAGCCTATTTTGAATATTGGTACCACATTTGCTATGTGCCAGTCCTGTGGAACAGACCCCATCGCTATAGAGTCCCTAAATATAAGAAATAATGGTTTGTCTATTACATTACCTAGTTCGCTTAGTACTCGTGGGTGTATGCCATCCGGACCCGGAGATTTATCTATTTTAATTTTATTTAGCCAGTTTCGCATCTCTTCTTGGGTTAGATTGGTGACCCTTAATATAGGGTTTTCTTTGTCTCTCGGCATTTTTTTTATGTTTGGCTGCTGTCACACACTAAAAAACTTTATTGCAAAAACTAGTTTTTGCATCACCATAGTTTGAGAGCTATAGTTTTTCTATATGTTAGCCAACAGAGTCATGTTATGGCTTGTTTTTTGCAGGACGAGTTGATGTTTTTATTGGTACCATTTTCAGACACGACTTTTTTTTGGTCACTTTCTATTCTTTTTTTTTTTTATTTTTTGAGGCAGCAAGAACAAAACCAGAAATTCAGGATTTTTTTTTAGGGGGGGATGTCATTCCGCGTGTTGTAAAATTGATAATGCAGTTTTATTCTTCGGGTCAGTACAATTGCAATAATACCTAATTTATATTTTTTTTTTATGTTTTGGCGCTTTTACACAATAAAAAATATTTTATAGAAAAAAATAATTATTTTGCACCGCATCCTGAGTGCCATAGCTTTTTTTTTTTCTGCAGCTGTATGACACCTTGGGTTTGCAGGACAAGATGACGTTTTCAGTGGTATCATGTTCATTTATATTCATCTCTTTTATTGTGTTTTAGTCCACTTTTTGTTTGGCAGTATGATGATAAAGCATATTTTTTTGGCTTATTTTTTATTTATTTTTTTACGGTGTTCATTGAAGGGGTTAACTAGTGGTACATTTTTGTAGAGCAGGTTGTTTAATTGTTTATATTTGTATATTTTTTTCATTAAAATATTTATGGCTACAATATTATATGTATAATATACATACAGTGTGATCGCAGTTATATAACTATAATATAACGCTGGGAGCGTCACTCTGTCTGAAGCCTTTATAGACTGCGCAAGCGTGATGCGCCTGCGCAGTCTGGCTCCAGACAGAAGACGGCATCCAGCGGTGAGGATTGTGTATGGCGCCGGAGATCGCGGTACGCATAGACACTGAATGCATACCGCAATCTCCGGCGCCATATTTACATACTTACCTGACCAGGAGGAGCATTGCCTGGGCCAGGAGTGCGCGTCGGAATCGCGCATGTGCTTAGCGCTATCCGGCGCCATTTTATTGAAGACACATTAGCAGTGTGTATTAAGCAATATGGCGCCGGACAGCGCGGTATGGGCATGCGCGTACTCCGGCGCCACACACCTCCCCCAGCCTCCGGCAGAACTGGACAGCCAGCGCTGGAGCACAGGGAAGAAAGGTGAGTATAAGTGTTTTTTTTTTTTGTATGTGTGCAGTTTAATAGGGGTGAGGGGACCATACATACCAGGATAGGGGGGTGAGGGGTAACATGCATATCAGGTGAGGGGGGGAGGGGACCATGTATACCAGGATTGGGGGGTGAGGGGTGGTAGCATGTATACCAGGATTGGGGGGTGAGGGGTAGCATGTATACCAGGATTGGGGGGTGAGGGGTAGCATGTATACCAGGATTGGGGGTGAGGGGGTACCATACATCCCAGGATTGGGGGGGGGTGAGTGGACCATGCACACCAGGATTGGGGGGGTGAGGGGACCATGCATATCAGGATAGGGTGGTGAGGGGTAACATGCATACCAGGATAGGGGGGTGAGAGGACCATGCATATCAGGATAGGGGATGAGCAGACAATGCATATTAGGATTGGGGGTGAGGGGACCATGCATATCAGGATAGTGGGGTGAGAGGACCATGCATACCAGAATTGGGGGGGTGAGGGTGGGTACCATACATCCTACGTTTGGGATGAGGGGGACCATGCATTCCAGGATTGGGGGGTGAGGGGACTATGCATACCAGGATTGGGGGAGGGGACCATGCATTCCAGGATGAGGAATGGGGTGCCATGCATACCAGGATTGGGTGGGGGTGTGGGGGACCATGCATACCAGGATTGGGGGGAGGGGACCATGCATTCCAGGATTGGGGGGTGAGGGGTCCATGCATACCAGGATGAGGAATGGGGTGCCATGCATACCAGGATTGAGTGGGGGTGTGGGGGACCATGCATTCCAGGATTGGGGGGGGAGGGGACCATGCATTCCAGGATGAGGAATGGGGTGCCATGCATACCAGGATTGGGTGGGGTGTGGGGGACCATGCATACCAGGATTGGGGGGAGGGGACCATGCATACCAGGATTGGGTGAGGGGACCATGCATACCAGGATAGGAGGGGGGCAGCATATACCAGGATGGGAGACCATGTACCAATAAAAATGCTTGCTACCCGGGCGTAGAACGGGTTCATAGCTAGTAAGGTATAGTAATGCAGGAGCATTGCTATACCTTATAGCCTGTCAGCCCTGCAGGCACAAGTTAGTTAAATGATGCCCTACGCACTATTTAACTAATTTCCTAGTGCCTGGTGACCTGGCTGTCATGACGACATCAGGTCACCATGGTAAAGATCAATACCCCGCGATGACATCACGGGGTCTCCGATCCAAGGGCAGAGGGTCTTTCTTTCCTCTGCCTGCTCCCAAAATCTCGATCGTTGCCATGGTGCCCCAATGTCGTCAAACCTCAAAGCAAATCGGTGCAGCGATGACAGCTTGCATAGCATAGGCATACTGCTGCATCTCTATGCTATATAAGCGATCAGCCTGAAAAAAAGATGATAGTCCCATAATGGGACAAAGTAAAAAAAAATTTAAAATATTTAAAAAAACAAAATCAAAATATATTGTACCCATAAATTTTTTTTTGAAAAAAAGTGTACTTTTATTATTTACACATTTGGTATCGCGCATCTGGAACGACCCAACCTATGAAACTGTCCCACTAGTTAACTGCTTTAGGCTATGGTTCCACGGTCCGGAACCATAGCGCTTTGGACGGAGCGGAAATTCCGCTCCGTCTAAGCCCGCCCCCTTCTGACGCGCGATCTTTCGGAGGTGTTCAGGACACCTCCGGAACACCTCCGGAAAGAGCGCAGGCTACATAGCCCTGTGTTAATTATGTTGCGGCGACGCACCGTCGCCGCAATACGTGAGGACATGCTGCGGTCTAAAAGACGCGCCGCATGTCCGTTTACGCAGGTTTGCCACCTGCGTATTGTTACGCATAGTGGAGACGGATTTCTTGAAATCCCCTCACTATGCTGTAACATCTGGACGCTGCGTGTTTGGCGCTGCGCCAGCGCACAGCGCCAAACACGCAGCGTTTCCTGACCGTGGAAACTCACCTTAGTGAACACCAGAAAAAAGCACAAAATAATGCTTTATCATCAACCACTGAACAAAAAGTGGAAAAAAGCGCAATGAAAAAGACGAATATAATAAACATGATACCGCTAAAAAGTCATCTTGTCAAGCAAAAGACAAGTCGCCATACAACTCCATTAGCTGAAAAATAAAAATAAGCTATAGCTCTCAGAATAAAGCAATGCAAAAATAATTATTTTTTCTATAGTTTTTATTGTGTAAAAGCACCAAAACACGTAAAAACAATATAAATGTGGTAATCGTGCTGTCCTGAAGAATAATGCTGCCTCATCAATTTTACCACTCATGGAATGACATTTAAAAAAAAAATTCCTGAATTGCTGTTTTCTCCTTCACCTCATTGGGGGACACAGGACTATGGGTGTTGTTATGCTGCTGCCACTAGGAGGCTGACACTAAGTAAACACAAAAAGATTAGCTCCTCCTCTGCAGTATACACCCACACGCTGGCTCCAGCTGAACCAATTCATGCTTTGTGTCTGTAGGAGGCACATGGGTCTGATATTCAGACCACATTTTTAATTTTTATTCTTAAATTTTTCAAGGATTACAGTGGACAACAGATCCCTTCAGGGCTCCGATCTCCCCAAACCAACAACAGGCGGGAACATGGAGTGTCGCCGCCATGTACCTCCTTCTGCAGCCAATCTTATTACAGCAGGACCAACAGACTGTCCCATCCTGGGGGAGTTAACCCCTAGGATGTCCAGAGGCACTTACTGGAGTCCGTGTGGCCGTCACTGCATCACCACTGATAAACAGCGGTGATAAAAGGAGGCGGACGGTCCCTCTCCCCCTCCCTGTCAAAGGGATGGTGGATGGGAGGGCTCTCTGCACTATCCACACTACAGCAGCTGACTTAGTCTGGACCCTACGATCCTCTCCGGCAGTTTCCCGTGGGTAAGTGGGGGCCCGGGTCTCAATCAGCTGGAGGGCTCCTGTAGCACGCACTCGCCATCCCCCAGGGCCATTCCTCGTCCCCCGGGCATGCCGGCCAGCGCCTAAAAATTTAGTCCCCGGCTTCAGCCTATTCTAGGCTGCAACCGGAAACTCCACCCACTTGCTCGTGTCCCTCCAGCGGCTCCGCCCACTCACTTGGCGCTTAGCGTGAGACCGCCTTCTGGTATTCCCGGTGTTCATCTGTTTTCTTCCGGCCACCTCTCTACATGTGCAGCTTCCACTGCACACGGTGATTTTCTCCTGGGCGACATCTTAGACCAACAACTCCCGGCGGACATCTTCATCATCTGGCCAGATTTCTGCTCGAGTGGCCTGCTCAGGGGAGCGCAGGGCACCGGGAGGACCGTTCTCACAGAGCCACAGGACCTGGGTAAGAGCTGAGCTGCGATACACCCATTGACCCTTCTCTGCAGTAATCACTGGGGCTTATTAGCCACGATCCTCCCTATTGGGCATAATCGGGGACATACTGTTGAGGTAGGATCTAAGTGACCCTTCACGGTTGACCTAGTGATTTCCAAATTAATTCACAGAACATTGCTAGCAACAGAAATAAGCAGGTGAAGACGTGTTTCTGTCTGGGAGAGTCGAGCAAGATTCCTATCCCATGTATTACATCATCATCTTTTATAGTATTTAGTGAGCTTGTACTTCAACCAATAGTATAAAACCACACCTACAACATTTTAACCAATGAAAATACAGGAACACTGGAAACTACATATATGGTCATATCCACATGACCATAGAATGGAACAATAGTATCTTATATCTTGTCCAAACTGGAGCGGTCTGGTTTTATTACAGCCCATAACCTTTACTCTACTTCTCTATAACGGCCAGGAACTATAGCCTTGTTAAGTAACAGAATTTATCTCATAAACCACAAGATGGAGTTACAAGCACAAAATGGAGCATTCAGTTTTGATCTTTCTTAATTTAGTCCTTCACATTCCCCCCTAGATACATTTCATTCCATCTTACACGTTTAAGGATTTCCTTAGTATTGCACAGGTGATGGAATTATCACATGTACAATACTGAGGAGATCCTAAACCGTGACCTATGTTTGGCTCTTGATTTGGGGAACACTGGTGTAGACTAAGTAAAGTTGCCATGTTATATCATGGAAGGGAAACTGCTGTTCTCGATTCATGGGGCACCCACACTTTGGGACTCTGGAGATACTTATGCGGTTCAACTCTCATTTCTGCTGAAGACTTTGCCTCTTTCTTTAAGCAGAAGATCGATACGATCAGAGAAAGCTTTGGCCCACAGCCCCCATTGCCCCTCTTAGCTGCTCAACCCTCTTCCTCCAAAACCAACTTCTCCACCTTGACAGAAGATCAGCTTTCCACCCTCCTATCAAGATCACACCTCACCACTTGCATGCTTGACCCGCTCCCATCCCACCTCATCCCTAGCCTCGCCACCGTCTTCACCCCTACTCTAACACACCTCTTCAACCTCTAACTTACAAATGGTGTCTTCCCCTCATCCTTCAAACATGCCTCGATCACACCCATTCTCAAAAGACCTCCCTTGACCCATCCTCTGTGTCTAGCTATTGCCCGATATCTCTTCTCCCTTATGCCTCAAAACTACTGGAACAGCATGTCCATCTTGAACTGTCCTCCCACCTCTCCTCCTGCTCCCTCTTTGACCGCTTACAATCAGGCTTCCGACTGCATCACTCAACTGAAACTGCCCTAACTAAAGTCACCAACGACCTACTAACCGCCAAGAGCAAGCGACACTACTCTGTCCTCCTTCTCCTGGACCTGTCTTCTGACTTCGACACTGTGGACCATTCCCTCCTGCTACAGATTCTCTCATCTCTTGGCATCACAGGCTTGGCCCTATCCTGAATCTCATCATATCTAACAAACCGAACATTCAGTGTCTCCCTCTCCCACACCACCTCCTCACCTCGCCCCTGTCTGTCGGTGTTCCCCAAGGCTCAGTTCTAGGACCCCTACTCTTCTCCATCTACACCCTCGGCCTGGGACAGCTCATAGAATCCCATGGTTTGCAGTATCATCTCTACGCTGACGACACGCAGATCTACCTATCTGGACCTGACCTCACCTCCTTACTGACCAAAATCCCACAATGTCTGTCTGCTATTTCTGCTTTCTTCTCTGCCCACTTTCTAAAACTGAACATGGACAAAACAGAATTCATCATCTTTCCCCCATCTCACTCTACCCCCCCACCATACCTGTCCATCAATGTCAATGGCTGCTCACTTTCCCCAGTCCCGCACGCTCAGTGCCTCGGAGTGATCCTCGACTCTGCCCTCTCTTTCAAGCCACATGTCCAAACCCTTGCCTCCTCCTGCTGTCTCAAACTCAAAAATATTTCCCGGATCCATGCATTCCTTGACCATGAAACTACAAAAACACTAGTGCATGCCCTCATCATCTCCCGCCTCGACTACTGCAACCTCCTACTCTCTGGCCTTCCCTCTAGCACTCTGGCACCACTCCAATCCATCCTGCACTCTGCTGCCCGATTAATACACCTGTCTCTCCGTTATTCCTCAGCCTCTCCTCTCTGCCAAGCCCTTCATTGGCTTCCTATCGTCCAGAGGCTCCAGTTCAAAACCCTAACTATGACCTACAAAGCCATTGTAACGCTTCCCACGGCTGCGGGGCATTGGGACATGGCATAGCTTGCCTAACTAGCCAATGTTCCCACGCCGCCAGTCCACGACGACGTGGGGCATGCATCCCAGATGGTGAGAGAATGTGGACCCACTGGACCACAGAGGGAGACCCGGGCTTCCCGGACTAGGGGAGGGCAGCGACCGGGATCCGTGGCGGCTGAGCATGTGGGCAAGATGGCGACCTGTAGAACTAGACAACACCGCACAACTTCAGGTATGAAGAAACATAAAGTTTACTTAAAGAAACATAAACAGAACATAATGCCGGGCTCTCGATTCCTCACATCAGAGAAGGTTACACGTCTCGGGATCACAGACGAGTGCAGGAGGACATCACGGGTAGATGCAGTCCAAGGTTATCTGGCACGGGCATACTAGAGCGGCCTCTCTCTCAGGCCTCAGGCGTAGCACAGGCTCAGCAGGAGAACATCAGACACCGACCTCAGACAGACTTCAGACGATGGCGGGGTCATCACGGATAGATGCAGTCCAGGATCATCTGGCACAGGCATACTAGTATGGCCTCTCTCAGGCGTCGCACAGGCTCCGCAGGAGAACATCAGACACCGGCCCAGGACGAACGTCAGACGATGGTGGGGTCATCACGGGTTGATGCAGTCCAGGGTCATCTGGCACGGGCATACTAGGACGGCCTCTCTCTCAGGCCTCAGGCGTAGCACAGGCTCAGCAGGAGAACATCAGACACTGACCCAGGACAGACGTCATCACAGGGTAGACCACGGAGGAACCGGCAGGACATCGGGACATCAGGAACACGGACTGGATCTCAGGGACTCAGGAACACGGACAGGATATCAGGAACACGGATTGGATCTCAGGGATTCAGGAACATGGACAGGATATCAGGAACACAGAATAGAACTTAGGAACACGGACTGGAACTCAGGAACACGGACAGGACATCAGGAACACGGACAGGACATCAGGAATATGGACCGGAACTCAGGAACATCAGAACACTGGCATCGGACTCTGGACATCTGGCAACGATCGGCAGGCTCCGGACATCTGACAACGATCGGCAGGCTCCGGACATCAGGCAGGCTCCGGACATCTGGAAGTGGTCATCGGACATCAGGCCGTGGTCATCAGGGAGGACACGGTCCTCGGACTCCGGACATCTGGTATCGATCTGAAAAGGAACCCCAGCGGTCTGGTGCAAGCCCCGTCAGGCTCAACGGGAGCTGGCCGGGAATTGCACAGAAGCTGAGCACAGAGTAACAGAAACTCAGCACACACACCGGACTCCTCCTTCCAAGATGAACTCAGGTTATATAGCAAAGGATCACAGTCACTGGCACAGGGTTCAGGACACAGAAGGACTTCAGAAACATAACACAGAGGGCACAGTTCAGACAGTCAGGTACAGGATCAGATCCAGGATCAGGGATTCAGGGAACAAGACACAGCAGGAACAGGCCTGGATATGCAGCCTCCAGGAAGGGCGATCTGGGTATTCTGCCCCCAGAGCTGGCGGAAACACAAGACACAGTTCAGACATTCAGATACCGGGACAGATCCAGGATCAGGGATTCAGGGAACAAGACACAGCAGGAACAGGCCTGGATATGCTGCCTCCAGGAAGGGCAATCTGGGTATTCTGCCCCCAGAACAGGCGGAAACACAAGACAGGACAAAGGGAATCAGCTCTCCAGAACTGATCACACTCAGAGCAGGAGCTAAACGCACAAACACACATGGCTAGGTTCAGGAACTCAATGCAAAATTCTGGCAACGCCCACAGGGCTGGGGAACTTTATATATGAGCTGCTTCACAGCGATAGGCTGGAGCAGCAATTCTAGTGCACACCCAATCCTCATAAAAGCAGGACAGGTGTGGGCCGCGCCCCTTATGCAGAGCCAGACACAACTCAGCACAGAAGGAGACCTGACAGTGGCTGCAGCCACACACGTAGTAAGTCATGCACCACTGCAGAGGACTTTGCAACTTACGGGTGGCTTCTACAGCAGGCCAGGGATCGCACATGCGGGTGGTCATGCAACACAGCGGAGACACTCACGCAAGTACGGCTACGCAGCAGAGCTGGGAACTGAGCAGCATCCATACAGGTAACAGACAACAGTATCCCAGCTGGTTAGGGGGAAAGGAGCAAAAGGGTTAAAGCAAAGACATGCAAAGTAACGCTGGAAAACAAAGTACAGATAATACCAGCGTTACAGCCATCCACAATCTGTCTCCTCCATACATCTGTGACATGGTCTCCCGGTACATACCCACACGCAACCTTCGATCCTCTCAAGATCTCCTCCTCTACTCCCCTCTTATCTCTTCTTCCCACAACCGCATACAAAGCTTCTCCCGTGCCTCTCCCATACTCTGGAACTCTCTACCCCAACACATCAGACTAGCGCCTACCATGGAAACCTTCAAAAGGAACCTGAAGACCCACCTCTTCCGACAAGCCTACAACCTGCAGTGATCATCAGTCTACTGAACCACCGCACGACCAGCTCTACCCTCTCCTAGTGTATCCTCACCCATCCCTGTAGACTGTGAGCCCTTGCGGGCAGGGTCCTCTCTCCTTCTGTACTTGTGTGTGCCTTGTATTGCTCATGTTTACTGTACTTGTCTATATTTGCCCCTCTTCACATGTAAAGCGCCATGGAATAAATGGCGCTATAAAAATCTATAATAATAATAATAATAATTTTGTTAACTTATGTCCAGCATCAGAGGTACTATCCCAAGCTATAAGCTTGAGGGTACTGGTCTTCACATATCTGATGCCATGTTACCAGACATGGCTGTTGCGGCGTACCCATCCCCCTGTATACTACAATTTACAAATAACAATTTTTGATAACGGTTGTGGAGATCTTTTGAAGATAGCCATGCGCTTGGCTTCAACATCTTCATCAGATAACTTCTTAAAATCGGTGTAGAGAAGAGCAGGGGTAACAATCATCATTAGCTGTCCAAGTACAGAATTTCCTAATACATACAGAAATACACCAAAAAAATAAGTTTTAGTATTACATTCATAACAAGAATAAGGGCAGCGATGTGTAACAAACTTTGCAAGATTACAGCTATCCAGCCCCCAATTCTTTTAAACCAATTGGCTGGATTAAAAAGAAACTATCTGCCAGAGACTGGGAATTATTCAACAAATCTCTCAGTAATTTTTCATAATATTATATAAACTCATTATTTAAGGACGTTGGGGAATTTAGGCTATCCATAAACAGGTCCTTCTCAAAAAATTAGCATATAGTGCTAAATTTCATTATTTTCCATAATGTAATGATTACAATTAAACTTTCATATATTTTAGATTCATTACACACCAACTGAAATTTGTCAGGTCTTTTATTGTTTTAATACTGATGATTTTGGCATACAACTCCTGATAACCCAAAAAACCTGTCTCAAAAATTAACATATTTCAACCATCCAATAAATAAGTGTTTTAAAAACAAACAAAAAAAACATCAAATAATAAAGTTCAGTTATGCTCTCAATACTTGGTCGGGAATCCTTTTGCAGAAATGACTGCTTCAATGCGGCGTGGCATGGAGGCAATCAGCCTGTGACACTGCTGAGGTGTTATGGAGGCCCAGGATGCTTCGATAGCGGCCTTAAGCTCATCCAGAGTGTTGGGTCTTGCGTCTCTCAACTTTCTCTTCACAATATCCCACAGATTCTCTATGGGGTTCAGGTCAGGAGAGTTGGCAGGCCAATTGAGCACAGTAATACCATGGTCAGTAAACCATTTACCAGTGGTTTTGGCACTGTGAGCAGGTGCCAGGTCGTGCTGAAAAATGAAATCTTCATCTCCATAAAGCATTTCAGCCGATGGAAGCATGAAGTGCTCCAAAATCTCCTGATAGCTAGCTGCATTGACCCTGCCCTTGATGAAACACAGTGGACCAACACCAGCAGCTGACATGGCACCCCACACCATCACTGACTGTGGGTACTTGACACTGGACTTCAGGCATTTTGGCATTTCCTTCTCCCCAGTCTTCCTCCAGACTCTGGCACCTTGATTTCCGAATGACATGCAAAATTTGCTTTCATCAGAAAAAAGTACTTGGGACCACTTAGCAACAGTCCAGTGCTGCTTCTCTGTAGCCCAGGTCAGGCGCTTCTGCCGCTGTTTATGGTTCAAAAGTGGCTTTACCTGGGGAATGCGGCACCTGTAGCTCATTTCCTGCACACGCCTGTGCACGGTGGCTCTGGATGTTTCTACACCAGACTCAGTCCACTGCTTCCTCAGGTCCCCCAAGGTCTGGAATCGATCCTTCTCCACAATCTTCCTCAGGGTCCGGTCACCTCCTCTCGTTGTACAGCGTTTTCTGCCACATTGTTTCCTTCCAACAGACTTCCCATTGAGGTGCCTTGATACAGCACTCTGGGAACAGCCTATTTGTTGAGAAATTTCTTTCTGGGTCTTACCCTCTTGCTTGAGGGTGTCAATGATGGCCTTCTTGACATCAGTCAGGTCGCTAGTCTTACCCATGATGGGGGTTTTGAGTAATGAACCAGGCAGGGAGTTTTTAAAAGCCTCAGGAATCTTTTGCATGTGTTTAGAGTTAATTAGTTGATTCAGAAGATTAGGGTAATAGGTCGTTTAGAGAACCTTTTCTTGATATGCTAATTTTTTGAGACAGGTTTTTTGGGTTATCAGGAGTTGTATGCCAAAATCATCAGTATTAAAACAATAAAAGACCTGACAAATTTCAGTTGGTGTGTAATGAATCTAAAATATATGAAAGTTTAATTGTAATCATTACATTATGGAAAATAATGAAATTTAGCACTATATGCTAATTTTTTGAGAAGGACCTGTAGTTACCAATAATAACAGAAATACGAAAAACCAAACATTATATCCCCTTTTTCAGCAGCAGATGAAGGAAGGGAGACACACTAGTCATTACTAGTGGTAGGCGGAGCCCACATAGGATAGAAACACCTCAGATTAAAAAAGTGTTGACCGGCCCCTCCAGCATATAGGGCTCCTCCTACTCCAGCTCTCCAGTCTAAAATTTGAGGTCACAGAGGATAGTCGCTGCTGGAAGCAGCTCCTCAGAAGATTTTTTTTATTTTAATCGGACAGAGACTTGGACCGCCAGTGGTCTAGAGGTCTCAGGGGTCTCAGCGCTGCTGGACCCCCACCTCTCCCTTGGCGGATCTGTATTACCCTGTAAGGTGGTCCCTGCAGAACCCTGCCGGCCCTGGGGGATGAGGATTGCTTCCCTGGCGGGGACGCAAACCGCGCTTCTGGGGTCACTGCGTTCCCCACCCTGGGGGGAAGCTACGGGCACAGCGCCACAAATCTCTAAGGGGTCCCTCTGGCGCTCAGCTGGGTGAGTACTCCACATTTTAATGTGTTTTGAGTGCTTCAGCGGCCGCTGCGGCAGCCGCTGCTACATGTATTCATGTGTGGTGATTGTGTACTTTTGTCCGCAGGTGGATACCTGCAGGACGCGGGAGCGGAGTGAGTCGCGCGCTTTTTTTGAAACCGGCGGGGGGCGTGGCTTCCCTACCTTTTTTCTCTTCCGGTCTCTCTCCTCTAGCGTGGTGGCCATTACTGAAGGCCTTCTCGGGCTCCTCACTCTCCGCTCCCCCCGACCGACCGAAAGGAAGACACTACACCGCAGCCAGCTGGGTGAGTCGCTTCTACCTGTCAGGGCAGAAGCTTGACCCCCTCACACCCACAGCGCAGGAGGTACTGTCACACGGAACGCTTCCGCTGCGATCACAATAGCGTCGCTTAACTTTGCGATCGTTTGTTTTTTTGTGATCGTCTTTAATGTCGCTAGTAGCTGCCACAGTGGGCGATCTCATTGACGATGCATAATGGTTAGCGATCTCCTTAGCGACTTTGGCGGTCATTGCGATGTACAATTCAGCGCAATATGTTAGCGATCTTGTTAGCGTTCTTGTTTAGTGTGGCATACCTTTGAAACTCTGTCCTGCAGCTGTTACCTCATAAGAGGCACCTGGGGCTCGCACACCCTTTCATTATACAAGGATTGTGGGGAGTCTGCGACATTAACCCCTTCTTTGGTGGTTAACCCTTTATTGGGAGACAGCTGGGGTAGCTCTCTCTTTAAGAACTTAACGCTTCAGCGTACATTTTGCCTTTGAAAACCACACTGTTCTAGTTGCTGACAGGTTTTTGACCTGCCATATACTGTGTGAGGGCATGTCGGATCAGGGTCCAGGAGGTGCGGACCGTCTCCCAGATCCGCTACAGGATCAGTCTCGCGTATCTGACACACAGACCTCGACGGCATCAAGCACAGCGGTCGGAGGTGTCAGTGATGACAAAATGGAGGCCCTCACTCGTTCTATTAATGGCCTTTCTGACCTTCTAGGTTATTGGGTGTCAGCTAGATCCTCTCATGGTAGGAAGCGACACAGGCCGATGCCTTCTTCCCCGCTTAGCGACTCGGAGATTTCGGGCATGGAGGGTTCCCCTTCAAGCTCGAATAGGGAGGTGTCCGATTCGGATAAGGAGGATCGGCAGGGACACTCTGCCTCTCTTTTGAGCCGCACAGAGGCTTTTATTGGAGCCATGAGGGAGGCGTTACAGTTACCGGAGGAGGTAACTAGACGTCCTGGTAAGTCGGCCCGGATGTTTCAGGAGTCGCATAGGTCGCGATCAGCCTTACCATCTCTGGACGAGCTTAATGAGGCAGTGCAGAAGGAACGCCTGTGTCCAGATAAACGTTTTCAGGGGACACGGTTTTTTGAGACGCTATATCCGTGTACGACTGAGTTGATTGATAATTTGATTCCTTCTCCTGAAGTGGATGTCCCTTTATCCCAGCTTAGCAAATCCTCATTGCTTCCTGTTAAAGGGAAGGCGAGTCTGCAGGATCCGCTGGACAGAAAAACGGAGATGGCAGCGAAATCCATCTACGAGGCCGCGGGTCATGGATTCAGAGCAGTGCTAGGATCCATGTGTGCTTGTAAAGCTTCCCTGAGCTGGTTAGACCGTCTACGGACGGCGTGGCAAGATGGATCCCCACTATCCGAGGTAGAGGGGCTTTTCAAGTCATTGGAGGATGCAGCACGATATGGCAGTGATGCAGGTTTGGATACTGCCTCACTGCTGTCCAGGGCACAATCCTCGGAGATCACAGTCAGGAGAGCTCTGTGGCTTAGACAGTGGACCGGAGACGCGTTTTCCAAGCAAGGTTTGCTTTCTTTAGCTTACAAGGGTGGTCAGCTATTTGGATCTGACCTCACGGAGGCGAAGAGCTGTGTCTTCTGTGGCTGGCAGGCATAGTGCCGGTACTAGTCGGCGGTCCTTTCGGTCCAGGGGACGGTTCGGTCAGCCCTCTTGGGGATCGGGGCGTCCCTCTTTTTCGGGAAAAAAGAATGTTCAGAAATCCCGCACTTCCTGGAAACAGAGCTTCCGCCAAGACAAGCGGGAAGCTGACAAAAAGCCCGCTAAGGCGGACTGACGCCAGGGCCTCACTCGAGGGCTCTTAAGTGGGAGGTCGCCTGCTCCAATTCGAACCGATTTGGGCTTCCCGCGTGTCGGACGTCTGGGTGACGCGGGTTGTGTCGGCAGGCTATTTCATAGAGTTTCTTTCTCGACCCCCGGACAGTTTTTGCCAGTCACGCATTCCGTCAGAGCCCGAGCTATATGCCGCTCTACTGCGGGAGGTCGATTCCCTTCTACAGAAGGGTGTGGTGGTACCAGTTCCACCGGAGGACCGGGGAAGAGGGTTTTGTTCCAACCTCTTTGTGGTCCCCAAGAAGGAGGACAAATTTCGCCCCGTTCTAGATCTCAAAAGATTGAATCGGCATGTCCTCTCCCGGAAATTCCGCATGGAGTCACTTCGCTCCATTGTGGCGGCCTTGTCGCAGAACGATTTTTTGGTGTCAATCGACATTCGCGACGCTTATTTGCATGTCCCCATCGGAAGGGCCCACCAACGCTTCCTTCGTTTTGCCATAGGCCAGGACCATTACCAGTTTGTGGCTCTGCCATTCGGGTTGGCCTCAGCACCCAGAGTTTTTACAAAAATTCTGGCTCCTCTTATGGCGATTCTGCGAAGACAGGGGGTTACGATTCTTCCCTATCTGGACGACCTTTTGATTGTGGTCGTCTCTGGAACCGTCGCAGTCAATCCTGTTTTTGGGAATGCATTTCGACACGATACGAGCAGTGGTGTCTCTGCCTCCAGACAAGCAAGCGAGTCTTCTTCGTCATGTACAGGTCATGAAGTCTGCGACAGCAATGTCCCTTCGAAGGTGTATGCGCCTTCTGGGTTTGATGGTGGCGTCAATGGAAGCAATTCCGTTTGCCCAATTTCATTCCAGGGCTCTCCAAATGTTCATCTTGAACCGTTGGGATCGATCACAGTTTTCACTGGATTGCAGTGTCATCATCTCCCACAGGGTGAGAGAGTCTCTAGAATGGTGGTTACGTCCGGAAGCGTTATCCCCGGGGAAGTCCTTCCTTCCTCCGAGGTGGTCGATCATAACCACCGATGCCAGCCTCACGAGCTGGGGGGGTGTCTGGAACGATCTCTGGATTCAGGGAGTATGGTCGTTGGAAGAATCTGTCCTGCCGATCAACATCCTGGAATTGAGGGCAGTTTTCCTTTGCCTCCAACACTGGACGGTCCCTTTAAGCGGTCTACCAGTCCGAGTGCAGACAGACAACGCGACGGCGGTCGCGTATATCAACCATCAAGGTGGGACGAGGAGCTTCAGGCTCATAATGGAGGTGTCTCGGATCCTGGTATGGGCCGAGGCCAGAGTGCCAGCCATCTCTGCGATTCACATTCCAGGAGTTCAGAATGTCACGGCGGACTTCCTCAGTCGCGAAAAGATGGATCCCGGAGAATGGAGTCTTCACCCGAAAATTTTTGCACTGCTGTGCTCCCGTTGGGGAACTCCCCAAGTGGATTTGATGGCATCCAGGATCAATGCCAAGTTACCGACGTTCATGTCCAGGTACAAGGACTCGAACGCTGTGGCAGTGGATGCTCTGGTGGCTCCTTGGGACCAATTCGAGCTAATCTATGTGTTCCCGCCGATACCCTTACTTCCTCTGGTGTTGCGACGGATCAGACTGGAGAGAGTCCCGGCTATGGTGATAGCCCCAGATTGGCCGAGGAGGACGTGGTTCTCGACACTGGTGTCGCTTCTGGCAGCGCCTCCACTTCCTCTTTGCCCGGACCTGTTAACCCAAGGGCCCGTTCGTCACCCGGACCTGAAGTCTCTGCGTTTGACGGCGTGGCTCTTGAGACCGAAATCTTGACCCGTCAAGGTTTTTCAGCCGAGGTCATTGCCACTCTGCGAGGATTTATCACAAGACTTGGGAAGCCTTCTTCTCGTGGTGTTCGGGTTCTTCTAGGAACCCGAGGATTTTTTCCATTCCCAATTTGTTGGCCTTTTTGCAGTACGGGCTGGACAAGGGTTTGGCAGTTAGCACTCTGAAAGGACATGTTTCTGCTCTGTCCTTGCTGTTTCGGAAGACTATCGCTTCGCGTAGGGACGTACGTTCCTTTTTTCGCGGGGTAAACCGTCAATTTCCGCCGCGGAAGGCGCCTGTGTCTCCTTGGCGGCTCAATCTTGTCTTGGAGGCTCTTCAACATGGACCTTTTGAGCCTATGGACTCTTAATCTTTCCTTTCTCTCTTGGAAGGTTGCCTTCCTAGTGGCGGTCACTTCTTTGAGAAGGGTTTCTGAGTTGGCGGCTCTTTCTTGCTCGCCTCCTTTTCTGGAGTTTCACCCAGATCGCGTAGTGCTTCGCACACGGGGCGACTTTCTACCTAAAGTGGTGTCACAGTTTCATGTTAACCAGGATATTGTGTTGCCCTCGCTCTGTCCGGAGCCAAGGAATGCGAAGGAACGGGCCTTGCACACATTGGATTTGGTGCGGGCTTTGAAGTTCTATTTGTCTATTACTCAAAGTTTTCGGAAGTCAGATTCTCTGTTTGTGATTCCAGCAGGTCGTCGACGTGGGCAACGAGCTTCCAAGGATTCTATAGCTCGTTGGATTCGGTCGGCCATTTTAGAGGCTTACCGACTTAAGGGCGAACCTTGCCCGATTAAGATTCGAGCTCACTCCACAAGGGCTGTGGGTTCATCGTGGGCTTTTCATCAAGGAGCCTCGGCAGCTCAGCTCTGCCGGGCGGCGACCTGGCGCTCCGTCCACACATTTCCAAAATTTTATAAGGTGGACGTCAGTGCTTCCGCTGATGCGGCCTTAGGACGTAGGGTCCTGCAGGCGGCTGTAGTTTAAAGTTCTTGTGAACTTGTAGTTACCGCTAGTTGCGCATTTATTTAGGTTGTTGGGTATCTGCCTTTTTTGGCTTTTTTTGCCCACCCTTATTTTTGGACTGCTTTGGGACGTCCCACTAGTAATGACTAGTGTGTCTCCCTTCCTTCATCTGCTGCTGAAACACGGATTTTGGTAAGAACTTACCTGTAAAATCCTTTTCAGCGAAGAAGGAAGGGAGACACACATCCCTCCCATGGCAGAAGTGTGTTGTTGTGTTTTCAGATGCGGCGTGACCCTTCTCTGATAGCGATTATCTGGGCTGAGGTCGGCGCGCTAAGGCTCTGTCCCAGCATCGCCAGCTCATCGCAGTGGTCAGGTTCAGTGAGTAGTACCTGAGACTGTGTGGTTTTCTGTTATATGCATAACCTGTCTCCTTGTTTTTCTCTCTGAAATCCTTCAGAAGGGGTTATGTTGCTCCGCTGGTGATATTTACTCTTCCTTAAGCTTGGGTACGACTGGAGAGCTGGAGTAGGAGGAGCCCTATATGCTGGAGGGGCCGGTCAACACTTTTTTAATCTGAGGTGTTTCTATCCTATGTGGGCTCCGCCTACCACTAGTAATGATTAGTGTGTCTCCCTTCCTTCTTCGCTGAAAAGGATTTTACAGGTAAGTTCTTACCAAAATCCGTGTATTTGCTGTTGACTTGTTTAACCAGCTTGCAGTGCAATACGTGGATCCAAGTCGGTCTTCCTTCCAGTTTCACTGACATAGGAGTAATGAGGAGAACTTAATAGGGACCGTCATACAAGGGTTCTAGTCCGTGTTTTCTGACATGCCTCTTCATGACCACAAAATCACCAGATTTCAAATTATAACAAATATCGGTTTCTGCTGAATCTGAAAAAGAAGAAACTAAAGCATAGATGTTAGCAAGATTTTTACTAATATGAATAACATATTAAACAGCACAGTCAGTTTCTTCTGATAACTACTGAGACTGGAAATTTGCAACTGGGGTCCTAGCACCAAACAATATCTCATATAGGGACAGGCCATGTTTTGCAATAGGGGTAATACAAATGTGGTATAGTACAATGGGTAGGAGCTCTGGTCATGGAGCCGTAGTCTCCTGCATCATTTTGGTCAATTGTCCCTTCAGTGTGTCATTCAACCTCTCAACTTTCCCCCTGGATTGTGGATAGTACGGAGTATAGAGGGCTACAGTGGATCCAAGCATTGTCAGAACCTCCTGATACACATGAGAAGAAAAGGCCGGACCTTGGTCACTTTCAACGACTTCTGGAACTCCATATCTGCAGATGACTTCCATCACCAGTTTCTTTGCTGTGGTCTTTGCAGTCATGTTGGTAACAGGGAATGCTTCTGGCCAACTGGAGAACATGTTGACAACCACCAGAAATATTCATACCTTCCAGACTTAGGCAACGTGATATGGTCCACCTGGAGCCTTTGGAAAGGATAGTCAGGCTTAGCAAGGTGCATCGGAGGTACACGTTAAAGTTAACCGGGACTGAAGGTCTGACAGATATTACATGCACGGTTGAGTGCTGTCAGGACTGTAGAAATACCTGGGCCCAGTAGAATTTTTGTACCAGGGCCTGTTTTTTTCCTTGATATATAGGTCCATGTGCCCATATGGCAATAGCAGGGTACATCCGCTTAGGGAGACACACAAGTTGGTCCTTTTTCCAGAGACCATTGTCCATACGTGCTCCATCAGTCTTCCACTGCTTCACCTCTTCTTTTGGAGACATTCTCTGCATCGTCATTAAACGATCTCGCGGGGTCCAACAGAAAACCTCAGTCTGTTGTAGATCATCAGGTTCTTGTAGAGTCAGGATCTTTTGCAACTGTTTACGCTGAGAGCGTGTGGTCACCATAATTGGTATGTCTAGTTCAACGGGCAGAAGAGCAGCAGCCTTTGCTTGCATATCCGCAAATGCGTTGCCAATAGTCTGTGGACTGTTCCTAGGACCGTGCTCCTTGACTTTAATAATGGCCACCTGAGTAGGCAATTTGATCGAATCCATGAGGGTTTTAACAGCTTCAGCATTTTTCACTGGAGTTCCGGCAGTAGTAGTAAACCCTTGATTGGCCCATAGAGCTCCAAAATCGTGAGCAATACCAAATGCATACCATGAGTCCGTGTATATATTAGCCCGCCTGTCTTTGGCCAAAGTACATGCAGTAGACAGAGCCTGAAGTTCTGCTTCTTGTGCTGACTGTGATGGCGGGAGCACAGCCGCGTGCACTACAATGTCCTCTGTGGTAATAGCATATCCCGTGTGGAATCTTCCAAACTCATCAACATATCTTGAACCATCTGTGTATAACACCAGATCAGGATTCGGAAATGGATTCTCACTGACATTTGGTGGAGAAGCTGTTTCTTCAGTCAGAAGTTGGAGACAATCATGTTGGAGATAATCCTCATCACTGCCATCTTTCTTGGGGACCGGCAATAAAGTAGCGGGGTTGATTGTAGTACAGCGATGCAACTTGGTGATACTCGGGCCACAGGGTCGAGGCGGGCCGAATAATAGTCCTCTGGTTGTTGCCTATTGCCATGTGATTGTATAAGTACACCTGCTGCGTGTCCTTCATTCTCAGACACATTCATATGGAACGGTCGAGTATAGTCCGGGATGCCCAAGGCAGGGGTGGAAGCAATAAGCCACTTTAGTTCAGAAAAGGCACGATAAAGGCTTTCCATACAAACCGGTGATCTTATAGTTCATTATACGTCCTTTAAGACATTGTAAAGGGGTTGCATTATGCGGGATGCATCCGGTACCCACTGACAACAATAAGTACATAGTTCATTTTCATCTTTTGGGGAAGGAAGGGAGCTGACAGCTATTTTTCTTTCTTCTGTGAGGTATCTGACACCCTGAAGGAGACAGTGACCCAAAAATATCTCTTGACCAAGACAGAACTGAAGTTTCGAGGCCGAAACCGACAGTTCAGATCTGTAGATACTTGCGAAGACTAACAATAGCAATATGACTTCCTGCTCCGTCCATACACACAACAAAAATCATCCACATACTGAAGCAGCGTGACATGGGGGTGGTCCAATTGCCAGGGTAAAAGACATTCGCCCATATTTTTTACAAACTAATTAGGACTGTTTTGGGCCCTTTGTGGCAGAACTGTCCACATTAATTGTCCTCCCTGATAAATAAATACAAACAGAAATTGACAATCTTGGTATAATAGAATACTAAAAAAAAGACATTGGCAAAATCGATAACTGTGAACCAAGCAGCATCCTGAGATATCTGGAACAAAAGAGTATATATATTAGACACCACTGGAGTTTCCAGATCAGTAACTGCATTAACTGCCCATAGATCTTGTACCAACCGGTACACAGGGGGTTAAGTTGAAGGGGGGGCTGGAGTCTGCTATGTGGGCACTGATAAGAACTGTGTCCTTGAAGCTGCAGATGCCTGCTTGCAGAGGTGGGGGCTAAAATTGGAGCAGGAGTTGAAACTGCTACAGAGGCTGGCTTGCTTTTTGATTTTTTCCTGCTAATATAGAGCGGAAAACTTTTTTATTACTTTTTAATACATTGTCCGGAGTGGAATTCTCGACATCAGGTCTAACTGACATTATCGCCTCCTTCAATTCTGGTTTAAGGCTGGACATCAAAGCTGCTACAAAAAGACGTGAGTGGGCTTTATTATACAATGAGAATCCCAGATCTTAAAATACTACCGTAAGACTGACCGGGTGAATAAAGCAGGAGGGGGTGGATAGCAGGGACTGGTGCTGGCGGTGGTTAATAATAAGTGCCGTCAGCGTTTACCAAGGGAAAAGTTGGGACTACAACTCCGGGTCTCCTAGCTCCACAACTGTAACAGGTCTTTCCACTGAGGATTAGTAACCCCGCATACATCACAAATCCATCAAACAGGATCATAGGATGGGGGCGCACTGGCTTTTTGCAACTCAAGATATATTGGTGCCCTGGGGTTGAGGGGCACAGAGCTTACAATTGGAAGGAGAGACTTAATTTCCTGGGAAGGGACCTTATTATCTAGCAGAGAGACCCCTTAGTCCAAATCATCATTTTTAATTATTTGTTTTTCTAGCATATTACTCTGTCACTTTCTCAGTTCCTTCCACAAAACATCCAATCTCTGTTATAGTAATAGACAGCTTTCCTTTTTTCATTATAACCATAACACAATCAGAATTCACTTTCTGTTTTCTACCTCCATATCAACCTGCCTTTATTCTTTCTAACACCTTCGTTCCATAGCGTAGGCTTTATCCTCCCACCCTCAAGAATTCCTCTACATTTCTGATAGATTTTTATTTTTTTTCTCTGAACCATAAGACAGACAGTATCCAATCCATTACACAAATTCAGATTGTTCTTTTTCTTCTACGGAAACATTCTCCTTTAATAAAATATCCTTACTTAAATTGTGCCCAGTCCTAGAGCGGCCGTATAGTCTGTCTCACCGGGCCTATCTATCCCCCACAGGGATGGCCCCACAACACGATACTCAGTGAAAGGAGGAGGGCGTCTTAGACTATCCCTCCGGACACCTCTGGTTATATATATATATATATATATACATATATATATGTGTATATATATATATATATATATATATATAAAAAAATATATTTCCGGTACCCTACCCATCTTCGATCACTTCATCGTGCCCGATTCTAACAGTGATCAGGATATTTTGACTAAAAAGAGAGTTACAATCACTGGTCAATCCAGGGTGTCGTCCCTTATGAGGTACGGTTCGAACACTGGGCCCCCAACGGAACTACACCTCTATATGATTCCACCCGATAATCACCCTACCATTGGGGACAAACCTCAGATCCTCTTTCCAGCAACAAACACAGGAAAACCACACCAAACGGTCAGTCTGAACAGTATAGCTGCCAACTTACCGTGGTTGTGGGGGGTGATCAGTCCCAATTTTCCAGTGTCTGTGTCCAGTCCGAGGGTCCTTTGTCTTGTTGTCCTTCGGGGGCAGAGGCGTGCCTATATGGGGGCCCCACGTTTGGCGCCATCTGTTGAGATAGGATCTAAGTGACCCTTCACGGTTGACCTAGTGATTTCCATATTAATTCACAGAACGTTGCTAGCAATAGAAATAACCAGACGAAGACGTGTTTCTGTCTGGGAGAATCGAGCAAGATTCCTATCCCATGTATTACATCATCATCTTTTATAGTATTTAGTGAGCTTGTACTTCAACCAATAGTATAAAACCACACCTACAACATTTTAACCAATGAAAATACAGGAAGACTGGACACTACATACAGTTATATGAAAAAGTTTGGGCACCCCTATTAATCTTAAGCTTAATGTTTTATAAAAATTGGTGTTTTTGCAACAGCTATTTCAGTTTGATATATCTAATAACTATTGGACACAGTAATGTTTCTGCCTTGAAATGAGGTTTATTGTACTAGCGGAACATGTGCAATCTGCATTCAAACAAAATTTGACAGGTGCATAAGTATGGGCACCCTTATCATTTTCTTGTTTTAAATACTCCTACCTACTTTTTACTGACTTACTAAAGCACTTTTTTTGGTTTTGTAACCTCATTGTGCTTTGAACTTCATAGCCAGGTGTATGCAATCATGAGAAAAGCTACTTAAAGTGGCCACTTGCAAGTTGTTCTCCTGTTTGAATCTCCTCTGAAGAGTGGCATCATGGGCTCCTCAAAACAACTGTCAAATGATCTGAAAACAAAGATTATTCAACATAGTTGTTCAGGGGAAGGATACAAAAAGCTGTCTCAGAGATTTAGCCTGTTAGTTTCCACTGTGAGGAACATAGTAAGGAAATGGAAGAACACAGGGACAGTTCTTGTTAAGGCCAGAAGTGGCAGGCCAAGAAAAACATCAGAAAGGCAGAGAAGATGAATGGTGAGATCAGTCAAGGACAATCCTCAGACCACCTCCAGAGAGCTGCAGCATCAACTTGCTGCAGATGGTGTCACTGTGCATCGGTCAACTATACAACGCACTTTGCACTAGGAGAAGCTGTATGGGAGAGTGATGCGAAAGAAGCCGTTTCTGCAAGCACGCCACAAACAGAGTCGGCTGAGGTATGCAAAAGCACATTTGGAGAAGCCAATTTCTTTTTGGAAGAAGGTCCTGTGGACTGATGAAACCAAGATTGAGTTGTTTGGTCATACAAAAAGGCGTTATGCATGGCGTCAAAAAAACACAGCATTCCAAGAAAAACACTTGCTACCCACAGTAAAATTTGGTGGAGGTTCCATCATGCTTTGGGGCTGTGTGGCCAATGCCGGCACCGGGAATCTTGTTAAAGTTGAGGGACGCATGGATTCCACTCAGTATCAGCAGATTCTTGACAATAATGTTCAAGAATCAGTGACAAAGTTGAAGTTACGCAGGGGATGGATCTTTCAGCAAGACAATGATCCAAAACACCGCTCCAAATCTACTCAGGCATTCATGCAGAGGAACAATTACAATGTTCTGGAGTGGCCATCCCAGTCCCCAGACCTGAATATCATTGAACATCTGTGGGATCATTTGAAGAGGGCTGTCCATGCTCGGCGACCATAAGACTTAACGGAACTGGAATTGTTTTGTAAAGAGGAATGGTCAAAAATACCTTCATCCAAGATCCAGGAACTCATTAAAAGCTACAGGAAGCGACTAGAGGCTGTTATTTTTGCAAAAGGAGGATCTACTAAATATTAATGTCACTTTTCTGGTGAGGTGCCCATACTTATGCACCTGTCAAATTTTGTTTGGATGCAGATTGCACATTTTCTGTTAGTACAATAAACCTCATTTCAAGGCAGAAACATTACTGTGTCCAATAATTATTAGATATATCAAACTGAAATAGCTGTTGCAAAAACACCAATTTTTATAAAACATTAAGCTTAAGATTAACCCCTCTCTGACATTAGACGTACTATCCCGTCCATAAAACCCATGCCATTCTGCCCATGGACGGGATAGTACGTCATAGGCGATCAGCTGCGCTCCTGAGGGGAGCACAGCTAATCGCCGCCGGGTGTCAGCTGATTATCACAGCTGACACCCGTGACTGTGTGTCAGGAGCGGTCACGGACCGCTCCCGGCACATTAACCCCTAGCACACCGCGATCAAACATGATCGCGGTGTACTGGGGGCACAGGGGAGGATCGCGCAGGGTGGGGGCTCCCTGCGCGCCCCCCTGAGACCCTCAGACCAGCGCGATGTGATCGCGCTGTTCTGAGGGCTTCCTCCCTCCCAGGACCCGGATCCAAGATGGCGCCGGGGTCCTGGAGGGAGGCGGCTTCCTCAGTGCCTGCTGAGAGCAGGCACTGAGAAGCCTGCTGCACTGCCTGAGCGATCGCTGGTGTGACAGTGTGCTGTGCACACTGTCACACCAGCGATTTGATAAAATACAGTGATGTCCCACCCTGGGACAAAGTAAAAAAGTTAAAAAAAATAAAAATAAACGTTATAAAAAAAAATCCAAAATAAGTAAAAAAAAAAATATTCCCCAATAAATTCATTTCTTCCTGTAAATAAAAAAACCAAAACAATAAAAGTACACATATTTTATATTGCCGCGTCCGTAACGACCCCCCCTATAAAACTGTCCCACTAGTTAACCCCTTTAGTGAACCCCTTAAAAAAAAAAAAAAAAAACGAAGCAAAAAATCAATGCTTTATCATCATACCGCCGAACAAAAAGTGGAATAACGCGCGATCAAAAAGACCGATATAAATAAACATGGTACCGCTGAAAACGTCATCTTGTCCCGCAAAAAACGAGCCGCCATACAGCATCATCAGCGAAAAAATAAAAAAGTTATAGCTTGCAGAATAAAGCGATGCAAAATAATTATTTTTTATATAAAATTGTTTTTATTCTATAAAAGCGCCAAAACATAAAAAAATGATATAAATGAGGTATCGCCATAATCGTACTGACCCGAAGAATAAAACTGCTTTATCAATTTTACCACACGCGGAACAATAAAAACTCCTCCCCCAAAAGAAATTCATGAATTGCTGATTTTTGTTCATTCTAACCTCCCAAAAATCGAAATAAAAAGCGATCAAAAAATGTCACCTGCTCAAAAATGGTACAAATAAAAACGTCAACTCGTACCGCAAAAAATAAGACCTCACATGACTCTGTGGGCCAAAATATGCAAAAATTATAGCTCTCAAAATGTGGCGATGCAAAAAACTATTTTTGCAATAAAAAGCGTCTTTTAGCATGACAGCTGCCAATCATAAAAACCCGCTATAAATAGTAAATCAAACCCCCCTTTATCACCCCCTTAGTTAGGGAAAAATAATAAAATTTAAAAAATGTATTTATTTCCATTTTCCCATTAGGGTTAGGGTTGCGGCTAAAGTTAGGGTTAGGGTTGGCACTAAAGTTAGGGTTAGGGTTGGGATTAGGGGTGTGTTAGGGTTAGGTTTGTGGTTAGGGTTGGGACTAGGGTTAGGGGTGTGTTGGGGTTAGGGTTGGAGTTAGAATTGGGGGGTTTCCGCTGTTTAGGCACATCAGGGGCTCTCCAAATGTGACATGGCGTCTGATCTCAATTCCAGCCAATTCTGCGTTGAAAAAGTCAAACGGTGCTCCTTCACTTCTGAGCTCTGCCATGCGTCCAAACAGTAGTTTATCCCCACATATGGGGTATCAGCGTACTCTGGACCCCAAGAGTTATTGTGCAATTTGTCCTATTTCTTCTGTTACCCTTGGGAAAATAAAAAACTGGGGGCGAAAATATCATTTTTGTACAAAAAAAAAATATTTTTTTGTTTTTACGGCTGTACATTATAAACTTCTGTGAAGCACTTGGGGCTTCATAGCGCTCACCACACACCTAGATAAGTTCCTTGTGGGGTCTATTTTCCAAAATGGGGTCACTTGTTAGGGATTTCCACTGTTTAGGCACATCAGGGGCTCTCCAAATGCGACATGACGCCCCCAGACCATTCCATCAAAGTCTGCAATCCAAAACGTCACTACTTCCCTTCCGAGCCCCAACGTGTACCCATACAGTAGTTTTCTCCCACATATTGGGTATCAGCGTACTCAGGACAAATTGGGCAACAACTTTTGGGGTCCAATTTCTCCTGTTACCCTTGTAAAAATAAAATATTGGGGCGAAAAAATCATTTTTGCAAAAAAAAAAAAAGATTTTTTATTTTTACGGCTGTGCATTATAAACTTCTGTGAAGCACTTCGGGGTTCAAAGTGCTCACCACACATCTAGATAAGTTCATTGTGGGGTCTATTTTCCAAAATGGGGTCACTTGTGGGGGGTTTCCACTGTTTAGGCGCATCAGGGGCTCTCCAAATGCGACATGACGCACCCAGACCATTCCATCAAAGTCTACAATCCAAAACGTCACTACTTCCCTTCCGAGCCCTGACGTGCGCCCATACAGTAGTTTTCTCCCACATATTGGGTATCAGCGTACTCAGGACAAATTGGACAACAACTTTTGGGGTCCAATTTCTCCTGTTACCCTTGTGAAAATAAAATATTGGGGCGAAAAAATCATTTTTGTAAAAAAAAAGATTTTTTATTTTTACGGCTGTGCGTTATAAACTTCTGTGAAGCACTTCGGGGTTCAAAGTGCTCACCACACATCTAGATAAGTTCCTTGTGGGGTCTATTTGCCAAAATGGGGTCACTTGTGGGGGGTTTCCACTGTTTAGGTGCATCAGGGGCTCTCCAAATGTGACATGACGCCCCCAGACCATTCCATCAAAGTCTGCAATCCAAAACATCACTACTTCCCTTCCGAGCCCCGATGTGTGCCCATACAGTAGTTTTCGCCCACATATTGGGTATCAGTGTACTCAGGACAAATTGGACAACAACTTTTGGGTTCCGATTTCTTCTGTTACCCTTGTGAAAATAAAATATTGGGGGCGAAAAAATCATTTTTGTAAAAAAAAAAAAAGATTTTTTATTTTACGGCTGTACGTTATAAACTTTAGTGAAACACCTGGGGGTTCAAAGTTCTCACCACACATCTAGATAAGTTCCTTGAGGGGTCTAGTTTCCAAAATGGTGTCATTTATGGGGGTTTCCACTGTTTAGGCAGATCAGGAGCTCTCCAAACACGACATGGCGTCCAGCCAATTCTGCGTTGAAAAAGTCAGACGGCGCTCCTTCCCTTCCAAACTCTGCCATGCACCCAAACAGTGGTTTACCCCCACATATGGGGTATCAGCGCACTCAGGACAAATTGCACAATAACTTTTGGAGTCTTGTTACCCTTGGAAAAATAAAAATTGGGGTGAAAAGATCATTTTTGTGGAAAAAATATGATTTTTAAATTTTACGGCTCTACGTTATAAACTTGTGTGAAGCACTTGGGGTTCAAATTGCTCATCAAAAATCTAGATAAGTTCCTTAGGGGGTCTAGTTTCCCAAATGGGGTAATTTGTGGGGGGTTTCCACTGTTTAGGCACATCAGGGGCTCTCCAAATGCAACATGGCATCCAAACTCAATTCCAGCCAATTTTGGTTGGAAAAAGTCAAATGGTGCTCCTTCCATTCCGAGCTCTGCCGTGCGCCCAAACAGTGGTTCCCCCCCACATATGGGGTATCAGCGTACTCAGGACAAATTGTACAACAACTTATGTGGTCCAATTTCTCCTGTTACCCTTGGGAAAATAAAAAATTAGTGACCAAAAGTTAATTTTTGTGGGAAAAAAATAGGATTTTTTATTTTCATGCCCGGGCATTATAAACTTGTGTGAAGCACTTGGGGGTTCAAAGTGCTCACCAAAGATCTAGATAAGTTCCTTAGGGGGTCTAGTTTCCAAAATGGGGTCACTTGTGGGGGGTTTCCACTGTTTAGGCTCATCTGGGGCACTGCAAACGGAACATGACCCCCATTAACGTCTGCATTCCAAAACGTTACTACTTCCTTTCCAAGCCCTGCCGTGCGCCCAAACAGTTCCCCCCCCCCCACATATGGGGTATCAGCGTACTCAGGACAAATTGGACAACAACTTTTGGGGTCCAATTTCCTTGGGAAAATTCAAAAATTTGGGACTAAAAAATCATTTTTGTGGAAAATTGATTTTTTTTTTTTTTCACACCCAGGCTTTATAAACTTTTGTGAAACACTTGAGGGTTCAAAGTGCTCACAACAGATCTAGATAAGTACCTTAGGGGGTCTAGTTTCCAAAATGGTGTGACTTGTGGGGGTTTCCACTGTTTAGGCGCATCAGGGGCTCTCCAAACGCGACATGGCATCCAATCTAAATTCCAGCCAATTTTAGTTTGAAAAAGTCAAACGTCGCTTCTTCCCTTACGAGCTCTGCCGTGTGCCCAAACAGTGGTTTTCCCCCACATATGGGGTATTGGCGTACTCAGGAGAAATTGCATAACAACCTTATCTGTCCATTTTCTCCTTTTACCCTTGTGAAAATAAAAAAAAGTTTGTAAAAGATAATTTTTGTGGCTAAAAAGTAAAATATTCATTTTTTCCTTCCACGTTGCTTTAGTTTCTGTGAAGCACCTGAAGGGTTAATAAACTTCTTGAATGTGGTTTTGAGTACCTTGAGGGGTGCAGTTTTTAGAATGGTGTCACTTTTGGGTATTTTCTGCCATATAGACCCCTCAAAGTGACTTCAAATGTGAGGTGGTCCCTAAAAAAAATGGCTTTGTAAATTTTGCTGTAAAAATGAGAAATCGCTGGTCAACTTTTAACCCTTATAACTTCCTAACAAAAAAAAATTTTGGTTCCAAAATTGTGCTGATGTAAAGTAGACATGTGGGAAATGTTATTTCTTAACTATTTTGTGTGATATATTTCTCTGTTTTAAGGGAATAAAAATTCAAAGTTTGAAAATTGCAAAATTTTAAAAATTTTCGCCATATTTGCGTTTTTTTTCCAAAATAAACGCAAGTTATATCGAAGAAATTTTACCACTAACATGAAGTACAGTATGTCACGAGAAAACAGTCTCAGAATCGCGAAGATCCGTTGAAGCGTTCCAGAGTTATAACCTCATAAAGAGACAGTGGTCAGAATTGTAAAAATTGGCCCGGTCATTAACGTGCAAACCACCCTTGGGGGTGAAGGGGTTAATAGGGGTGCCCAAACTTTTTCATATAACTGTATATGGTCATATCCACGTGACCATAGAATGAAACAATAGTATCTTATATCTTGTCCAAACTGGAGCGGTCTGGTTTTATTACAGCCCATAACCTTTACTCTACTTCTTTATAACGGCCAGGAACTATAGCCTTGTTAAGTAACAGAATTTATCTCATAAACCACAAGATGGAGTTACAAGCACAAAATGGAGCATTCAGTTTTGATCTTTCTTAATTTAGTCCTTCACAATACTAAGGTACACCATGTCACTCTCTAAGACATCCAGGAAAGCTAACGAAACACATAGTATTTTTCACCTCATGTACCACCTGCCTGACTGCCTTGCCATGGTGACAGGGTACGCCACTCTGCAAGGCCTGCGATCCCGAATGCGCTCAGGACCCCTCCACCGCTACCGACCCCAGTGTGCCTAGTCCCCCTGAGTGGGCTTCGTCACTGTCGCAGTCCATGACTTCACTAGCTAAAGTGATTGAGTCCCTCCAAGAACCCTCCACGGGTTGGGGAATTCGTCTGCCTGTCTTAGAGGGTTCCTCTACCTCACAGGAACTGTCAGCCACCAGAAATTCCTGCGCTTCATTGTCCGCGAGGAACATTTCCAGTTCACAGTCTTGACCTTCAGGCTCGCCACCGCTCCAGAGTGTTCACAAAGGTCATGGCGGCCATCATGTCCATTCTGCACTCTCGGGGCATGATCGTTTTGCCATACTTGGACGACCTCCTAGTCAAGGGGCCCGACTTTCCAAGCCTGCGCAGAGTGCGTCCATATCACTTTGGATACACTTTCTCGCTTGGGCTGGCTGATAAATTTACCCAAGTCTTCCCCGTTCCAGCTCAGCAGATATCCTTTTTAGGAATGACCCTGGACACCTCCCGAGGGTTGGTGATTTTGCCTCGAGACAAGGTCTTACCCCTTCAACAGGGATCCCGGGCACTTTGTCGCCCATATCCTCATTCCATCCGTTTTGGCATGGAAGTCCTGGGCAAGATAGTGGCAGCAATGGAAGCTGCTCACTTCACCCAGCTACACCTCCGTCCTCTGCAGCATGTGCTGCTTGCGGCCTGGGACAGAAACCCTTTCTCCCTCAACTGGCTATGCCGCTTGTCTCTGCGGGTCAAGCAGGCACTCAGGTGGTGGACGTTACAGTGTTCTCTCACCCAGGGGAAATCCTTTCTTCCAGTTCAATGGCTGGTGGTCACCACCAACGCCAGTCTTCTCGGCAGGGGAGCTGTCTTTCATAACACTGCCCACAGGAGCTGGTCACCTTGGGAGTCGCGCCTTCCGATCAACGTCCTGGAAATTCGGGCGATTCGGTTGTCCCTGCAGCGGTTCCATCACCTCCTGGCGGGTCGTCCCATCCGAATACAATCGGACGCCACGGCTGTGGCATATATCAACCTTCAAGGGGGAACCCGCGGCAGGGCGGCAACGCGCGAGTTGGAACACATTCTCCGCTGGGCCGAGCGCAACCATTCTGTCATCTCAGCGATCCACCTGCTGCTGTTAACTAGTTAAATGCTGCTGACAGCGGCATTTAGCACGCGCTGTCGGCAAGCGCGCCGGAAATCCCGCCCATTGGCGCCAGTGTCACATGTCCGCGGGTCGCCGATGGGTTGGCATGACAGCCAGAGGTCTCCAGCAGACCTCTATGGTTGTCACTGTCGGATTGTTATGAGCGCCGCCCGGTGGTCGGCGCACATAGCAAGTCAGCAATTCTGCTACATATAGGCGATCTGATCATTGCCTGTATGTAGCAGAGGCTATGTAGCAGAGGCGATCGGGTTATGGCAGCTTCTAGTTTCCCATGGAGACTATTGAAGCATGCCAAAAGTTAAAAAAATAAATAAAAGTTCAAATCAACCCCCCCTTTCGCCCCATTCAAAATAAAACAAAAAAAACGTCAAACATACACATATTTGGTATCACCGCGTTCAGAGTCGCCCAATCTACCAATATAGAAAAAGAATTAACCTGATCGCTAAATGACGTAATGAGAAAAAAGTCAGAACGCCAGAATTAAGTTTTCTTGGTCGCTGCAACATTTCATTAGATCGTATTTGCACCGAGTTTTTTTTGGTCGCCGCAACATTTCATTAGATCGTATATGCACCGAGATGGTAACTTTAAAAAACGTCAGCTCGGCGCACAAAAAAATAAGCCCTCACCAAACACGAGATCACGAAAAATTGAGACGCTAT
Source organism: Oophaga sylvatica (assembly GCA_033576555.1). Lineage (NCBI taxonomy): Eukaryota > Metazoa > Chordata > Amphibia > Anura > Dendrobatidae > Oophaga > Oophaga sylvatica. The sequence goes on along the minus strand of JARQOD010000001.1, from coordinate 431,102,544 downwards.
GGGTATCGGAAATTGGCGCAATTTTTTTTTTAACAACTTAAGGTACTGCCACACTAAGCAATCCCGCTAGCGATCTCGTTAGCGTTGCATACTAATGAGATCGCTAGCGGGATTGTTTCTATATCGCTAAATGCTGCCGCATTTAGCGATATAGTTAACGACGCTATCGCCGTTAGCGATCTTCTTAACGACTTTAGCGGTACAAAAGTACCGCTAAATCGCTAAGAAAAGGTGCCACACAGCGATTAAATACTTACCCAGCGGGAGCGCCAGCGATGAAATAGGGTCCGGAACGATTCCAGCGACGAGCGAGATCACAGCAGGAAGCTCGTCGCTGGAAGCTGCCGCACTGAACAATATCGCTAACGGGATCGCTAAATAGTGACGTTTTTTAGCGATCTCGTTAGCGATATTGTTTAGTGTGGCATACCCTTTAGGAATTTTTTTCACCACTTGGATATAAAAATTAACTTAGACATGTTTGGTGTGTATGAACTCATAATGACCTGGAGAATCATAATGGCAAGTCAGTTTTAGCATTTAGTGAACATAGTAAAAAGGCAAAACAAAAAACAATTGTGGAATTGTATTTTTTTTTGCAATTTTACCGCACTTGGAATTTTTTTCCCATTTTCCAGTACATGTTATGTTAAAACCAATGGTGTCGTTCAAAAGTACAACTTGTCCCACAAAAAACAAACCCTCACATGCCCATTTTCACCAAAAATAAAAAAGTTATGGCTCTGGGAAGAAGGGGAGCAGAAAACTAATCCGCAAAAACGAAAATTCCTCTTGTCATGAAGGGGTTAATGGGCAGGAAGTAGCAGGAAAGTGCATCAGCTTTGATGTTTTTATCAGCTGTCCAGAAATGCAGAACAAAATCAAAACGTGCAAAAAAAAAACCTCCTAGCCTTGGCGCCAGTTCAGTCTTTGAGCGAACTGTATATAGGCCAGGTTCTTATGCTTTTTTTTTTTTTTTTTTTATTAAACTTCTTTATTAGATGATTTGACATTAATATGCAATCAAATATATATATATATCAAAAACCATACATTACATGCATATATCTTGAAAATACAATGTTGCTCTCATCCAATTTCAATTTAACCTTTTGAATGTTACAACAATACTTCATTCGAAGCATATACAGAACTAGAAATGAAACAATAAACAAATATGACCTCGATATCCCCAAGTTACCAGCTACATCCTCAAGATTGTACCCTTAAATGCTTCCATTTATCGACCGGGTGGACTGCTCCCTCCAGAAGGTACTGCCAATCCTCTAGAGCTATCTTAATTGCCAACTCTCGGTCACCAAGAATAAATTGTTGGTAGTAACTGGTGAATACTGGATAGCTTTCACGCCGACAGGGCGCAACTATTCGAGGATGGAAGACACTTTCTCCAGATTCATCGTCAGGCCCGTGTTCAGGATAATATCATCTAAGAAAGGCAAAGAAGATTGTTCAAACATCTCTAAGTCGCTGCAAGACTTGGCGAATGTACCTCCTAAGAGAGGGCAGATCTGGGTAGAAGACCCAAGATATTATCCAGATAAACCATGAAACAAGCATACAGGTGATCTTGGAATTCTTGGCAGACAGCTAGGGCATTGCTGAGCCCAAACGGCATAACTCGGTACTCATAATGACCGTCCCGAGTGATTAGCTTATATGCTCCTCTCAGATCCAGCTTGGTAAAAATCCTGGCACCCCTGAGGCGATTGAGCAACTCTGGGATCAACGGCAATGGATATCTGTTCTTCAACGTGATCTGACTAAGACCCCTATAATCTATGGAAGGCCAGAGAGTCCCATTATTCTTCTTGACAAAGAAGCTGGCTCCTGCTGGAGATGACTTCTGAATGATTCCCCTAGCCAGATTTTCTCTAATATACTCCAACGTGGCTAGAGTCTCTGCCTGTAACAGATGGTACATACAGCCTCAAGGGGGGGGAGGATCCTGAAGGCAGGTCTCTATGGCAGTCGTATGGCCTATGTGGAGTTAGCATCTCTCCTTCCTTGTCGAAAACGTCAGCATACGACTAACAGGCGGATGGTAACCCGGCAGGAAAGATGGTGTCACCGGCAGACTGACCGTTTGTACAGATGCAAGACATTTCTCAGGACAAGACTGTCCTCAACTAAGCACCTCTCCGGATCTCCAGTCGAGGACGGGTTCATGCATGTGGAGCCAAGGAAGACCCTGGAGAAGCAGATGAGACAGGCTAGGAAGAACGTAGAAGGTGATTTTCTCAGTGTGCAGCATTTCTATCGGAGCTCTACTTGCTTGGTGACCACCTGAACTACTTCGGACAGGAGCCTCCCATCGACAGATGATACCAACAATGGAATTTGGAGTTGTCGACCAAGGATCTGGTAGCGACCTACCACTGCTTGCTCTATGAAGTTCCCCACTGCACCTGAATCCAGATAGGCAGTCTCAACGAACTTCCACAAGTCACAGATACAGTGAAGATCAATGGCGGAGAGGAATTGCTCTCGCCCAGGGTAGCCTCTTCTAACAGCCTTAGGCTTAGGAATTTCCCAGGACAAGAGAGAATGAGATGACCGGTTTCTCTATAATAGTAGCACAAGCCCTTGGCTCAACGGATCTCCTGCAGTTGCTCAGCCAACCGTATGTTGTCGATTTGCTGAGGCTCAAGAGAAGCTGTGGGCATGGGAGGCTGTGAGCAGCCTTTGGAAGCATGGAACCAGATATAGCATTTTTTTTTTCACGCATCGTGCCTTGGGCGTTCTTCTGGAACCGGAGATAGATTCGGATGGCCAGGGAAACTTGATCGTCCATTGTAGAAGGAATGTCTCGGCCTGCTAGCTCATTCTTGATCCTTCCGGATGAGCCCTCCCAGAAGGCGGCTACCAGTGCCTCGTTCCAGCCGAATTCTGAAATCAGGGTGCGGAATCTGACTGCGTATTGGCCTACAGAAACACTGTACTGGCGTACTCTGAGGAGGGATGAGGCAGCAGAGGAAACTTGGCCTGGTTTGTCAAATACTTTGTGGAATGTCTCCAGGATGTTCTGCCGTCTGAGATTACCAAATCTCTTTCCCACAGGAGTTGAGTGACGCCAAAGCCTCTCCTCTAAAATGGGACATTAGAAAGGCTATCTTTGCCCACTCGGAGGGGAACTTGTGGGCCAGCAGTTCAAAGTACAACGAGCACTGGTTGATAAAACCTCTGCATTGCTTTGGATCACTGTCAAAACGTGGTGGTTGCAGATAGACAGGGTTTAGGACTTGAAGTATGACTTGCAGACTGAATGGTCACAGCTAAGGCTGCCATAGCTTCAACCGGAGCTGATGTGGCGGCTGATGTCAGAGCATCCAGACATGTGTTAACAGTTTGTAGGCAAGATAGGGTCTCTCTGATGGGACATCTCATGGCCCAGGTCCAATACTGTAGAGGTATGAGAGTCAGCGGGTTCCATGGCTTTAGCAAACTGTTACACACATGGTTGTGGAACCACTGTGTCACAGACTGGAGAAAGCCTGGATGTGTATAAGTAAGTGAACACATGGTTCTTCACTAGAGCCCCTGATTGTGTTGCTAGACTTGAGCCCAGGTGGAGCCAGGTGCTACTCCAGGACTGACCCCAGAGCAATAGCAGCCAAAAGGGCAGGACCGGCCAGCAACTGGGTAGCAAGAGGAATACGGCTGGTAGACAGATACGGAATCAAGCACAGGCGGGACAGGTACAGAAACACAGGACAACCACAGGTATGGGAGAACACTTGCAGGTTCAAGCGGATCAGGAACAAGACTAGGCACAGGCAGGATGGGTTCGGGTATAGGTGCCGACAAGGCAGAACGGGTCAGGTAAATGGAACGGACAGGGTCAGATTAAGAGCGCACAGATATAGGGACCGAACAACTGGGTAACAGAAAACTCTCTGATATTAATGTTGCTAAGACACCTCCCATTTGGGAAAGGTGCCTTAAATACCTAATGTGTCCTAGCCATCGACTGGTGACATTTTCAAAGCACGCACACGGCCCCATTAAGAAGCTGGGAGCACGCGTTCCAAAGCATTCTCCTAGGAAACCTGCGTGATACGCGCAGGCCCTGGGGGGAAACAGACAGCGGGGACTAGAACAGCATGGAGCGGTGAGTGGACATGCCGGCGTCCTTCCCAAGAAGAAGGGGTCAAGTGCAGTGGCACCGGCGCTGTCCTAATACATTGTAGGGTTTAAGCTCTCTGGTAGCTGCTTGGATACCAGCAGCACAGGGTTTTTATATCAAAACAGCATAGAGTACTTTGTCCATCATAAACTTTACAGCTCCAAAATAAAACAGGTTTTCTCCAGTACAAATGAATAACAAAAACAGTCCCTTCTTCAGGCACAATGAAACAAGGTAAATGTAGAAGGCTAACCAATCTCGGTATTCTAGGCAGTATCAGCTCAAGCAGTTTTAACCCCTTAACGACCAGTGACATGCAATAAAATGGAGGACGTTAAGGGTACTTTTTCCCTCACTGCTGGTTTAAAATGGCGATCGGAAATAAGAGAATGTACATGACAGCTGACATCCTGCTGTATCGGCTCCAGCCAGTTTTGCGAACTATCGAGGACGATTAACCTCTTAAATACAGCTGTCAATCGTTACAGCAGTATTTAAGTTGTTACAAGGAGGTTAGAAGACCCCCTCAGTAACCATCGGACCCCCTCGATCAGAATTGTGGGTACCGATGGTTACCTTCGTACCTTGTGATGACCTCAGGGTATGGTGGCCTGTGAGATCCAGCAAGAAGCTGGCTCTCACAGACACAGTCAGTGAGTCACTGACAGTCTCATGCACTGCTGTACATGAATAGCAGTGTATGAGACAAGTGATCAAAGTGAAAATTAAACATGTCCCACAGTGGGACTAAGTGAAAAAAAAGTAAAATAAAATATGTAAAAAAAATAAAAACACAAAAAAAGTGCATACATATCACTAAAATTCATTTCGCCACTCAAAACGCAGCAATTGTGATAAAACAAAAAATGTACACATAATTGGTATAGCCGCGTCTGTAGCAACCCACTCTATAAAATTGGCACGTTATTTATTCCGTTTGGCGAACTCAGTAAAAACAAAATTCTTAAAAAACGCCAAAAATGTCACTTTTTCATCATACTAACTCACAATAAAGTGAATAAAAAGCAATCAAAAGTCATATGTAAAAAAAATGGTATAAATGAAAACACCTAACTGTCCTGCAAAAATCAAGCCCTAATATGGCTCATTCAACAAAAAAATAACCATGGTGTGTGGTTCTGTTGGGGGTTTTGTCTGAATCGGGCTTTTGTGGAATTTATACGGAAACCCAGACGTAAGTGCTCAGTGTGGAACACAAGAATGTGATCCCAGCCTTATACTGGAAAAAATTGTTATGCTCCCCAAAATGTTACTAATAAAACCCCTAATTTATCCCACACAAAACCAGCCCCCACTCAGGTCCGTTATCTGTCACTGGATCTATAGGGGGTTCCCACATTGCTGGAAGAACAAAAACTCTGGAAAAGCCACATAGCTCCAGCCCCCCCAAATAAAATCCAGTGAATTCTGTACTTCCAAATCCAAAGGCCCCCAACTTCTGAGCTCCACTGAGTCTAAACCACAGTAAGCGGACAAATGTTTGCCATTATTGTAATGGAGAGATGGCACTTAATTTACGGGTGCATATTGCCAGAAGCACAAACTGGGCACAACGTATGGGGGCTCTACACTGTATGGGGACACAATGTAAGGGCACTAGACTGGCAGATTTACAATTCTCCAGAAAAAAAGCGAGGCATGGATGTTACAAAATAGTCACTGCAGCCATAGATGAATTCATTGAGAGGTGTAGTTTCTACAATGGGGTCACTTTAGGGTTTTTTCTGCTGTTCTGGCACCTTCGGAGCTCCGCAAATGTCGCCCGCAAACCAATTTATTTTAGCAAAATCTATGCTCCAAAAGCCAAATAACGCTCCTTCCTTCTCAGCCCTGTGGCCCAACAGTAATTTCTGACAACATATGGGGAAGCAACCTGTTTGGGAGAAATTGCGCAATAAATTGGGTGGTATAGTTTCACCTTTTAATCTTTGTGTACCTGACAAATTTGCACCAAATACAAAAATTACATTTTTACCTCTAAATTTTCATATTTCCACGTTTCAATGTTGTAAAATTCTGTGAAGCACCTATAGTTTCAAATTACTCACTACATCCCTAGATGAATTCTTTGAGGGGTCAAGTTTCCAAAATGGGGTCACTTGGGGGGGGTTTCTGCTGTTTTCACATGTCAGGGGCTCTTTAAATGCGACAAGTCATTCCCAATCTATCCTAGGCAAATAGCGCACTTTCCTAGCTCTGCCATGTGCCCAAGCAGAAGTTTTTGACTACATATGGGGTATAGTCGTGTTTGGGAGAAATTGCACAACAAATTATGGGTTCCGTTTATCCATTGTGAAAATTAAAAATTTGGTGTGAAAACAACATTTTTGTGAAAAAAATAAACATTTACAATATGACGACCTAATGTTTACAAATTATGTGTGGTACATGTGGGTTCAGAATACTCAACTATACCCCTGGATAAAATCTTTGTGAGGTGTAGTTTAATTGTGGGTTTTTCACTGTTTAGGCACATCAGGGGCTTTCTAAATGCAACATGACACCAGCAGACCATTCCATCAAAGTCGGGGTTCTAAAACGTCACTCCTTCCTTTCCAAGCCCTGACACGCACCCAAGCAGTAGTTTTCCTCGACATATATGGTATAGCCGTACACAGGGTACATTGCACAACAAATTTTGGGGTCCTTTTTCTCCTGTTACAGTTGTGAAATTTTAAAAAATGGGGCTAAAATTACATTTTTATGGGTAAAATGATTTTTTCATTTTCACAGCTCTAAGTGTGCTATGAAGCATCTGGGGGTTCAAGGTGCTCACCACACATCTACAGTGGGTACAGAAAGTATTCAGACCCCTTTAAATTTTTCACTCTTTGTTTCATTTCAGCTATTAGGTAAAGTTCATTTTTTCTCATTAATGTACACTCTGCAAAAATTTCTACATTTCTTTTTTTTCAGTCAAGATGGGGTGCAAATTTATTAAAAAAGAAAAACTGAAATATCACATGGTCATAAGTATTCAGACCCTTTGCTAAGTATTGAGTAGAAGCACCCCTTTGAGCTAGTACAACTATGAGTCTTCTTGGGAATGATGCAACAAGTTTTTCACACCTGGATTTGGGGATCCTCTGCCATTCTTCCTTGCAGATCCTCTCCAGTTCCGTCAGGTTGGATGGTGAACGTTGGTGGACAGCCATTTTCAGGTCTCTCCTAAGATGCTCAATTAGGTTTAGGTCAGGGCTCTGGCTGGGCTAGTCAAGAATGGTCACAGAGTTGTTCTGAAGCCACTCCTTTGTTACTTTAGCTGTGTGCTTAGGGTCATTGTCTTGTTGGAAGGTAAACCTTCGGCCAAGTCTGAGGTCCAGAGCACTCTGGAAGAGGTTTTCATCCAGGATATCTCTGTACTTGGCCGCATTCATGTTTCCTTCAATTGCAACCAGTCGTCCTGTCCCTGCAGCTGAAAAACACCCCCATAGCATGATGTTGCCACCACCATGTTTCACTGTTGGGATTGTATTGGGCAGATGATGAGCAGTGCCTGGTTTTCTCCACACATACCACTTAGAATTATCATCAAAAAGTCTAACTTCATCTCATCAGACCTTAAAATCTTATTTCTCATAGTCTGAGAGTCCTTCATGTGTTTTTTAGCAAACTCTATGCGGGCTTTCATGTCTTGCACTGAGGAGAGACTTCCGTCAGGCCACTCTGCCATAAAGGCCCGACTGGTGGAAGGCTGCAGTGATAGTTAACTTTGTTGAACTTTCTCCCATCTCCCTACTGCATCTATGGAGCTCAGCCACAGTGCTCTTGGGGTTCTTTTTTACCTCTCTCACCAAGGCTCTTCTCCCACGATTTCTCAGTTTGGCTGGACAGCCAGGTCTAGGAAGACTTCTGGTGGTCCCAAACTTCTTCCATTTAAGGATTATGGAGGCCACTGTGCTCTTAGGAACCTTAAGTACTGCAGAAATTCTTTTGTAACTTTGGCCTGATGTGTGCCTTGCCCCAATTCTGTCTCTGAGCTCCTTGGCCAGTTCCTTTGACCTCATGATTCTCATTTGGTCTGACATGCACTGTGAGCTGTGAGGTCTTATATAGACAGGTGTGCGCCTTTACAAATCAAGTCCTATCAGTTTAATTAAACACAGCTGGACTCCAATAAAGGAGTAGAACCATCTCAAGGAGGATCACAAGGAAATGGACAGCATGTGACGTAAATATGAGTGTCTGAGCAAAGGGTCTGAATACTTATGACCATGTGAAATTTCAGTTTTTCTTTTTTAATAAATTTGCAAAAATGTCTACGTTTGTTTTTTTTTCAGTCAAGATGGGGTACAGAGTGTACATTAATGAGAAAAAAATGAACTTTTTTGAATTTACCAAATGGATGCAATGAAACAAAGAGTGAAAAATGTAAAGGGGTCTAAATGCTTTCTGTACCCACTACATACAGTCCTTAAGGGGTCTTTTTTCCAAAATGGGGTCACGTGTGGGAGGTTCTACTGTTTAGACTCATCAGGGGCTCTCCAAACTCGACATAGTGTCCACTCTCAATTCTATACGTTTTTGTGTTAAAAAGTCAAACTGTGCTACTTCCCATCCGAGACCGGCTGTGCGCCCAAACAGTGGATTTCCCCCACATATGGGGTATCGGCATACTCGGGAGGAATTTCACAACAAATTTTAAGGTCCAATTTCTCCTGTTCCCTTGTGAAAATAACATATTTGGAGCTAAAGTAAATTTTTTGTGAAAAAAGTGAAATGTTCCACATTGCTTTAGTTAATGTGAAGCACCTGAAGGGTTAATACACTTCTTGAATGCGGTTTTGAATACTTTATGGGTATGTTTCCACAGTCAGTAAATGCTGCGTCCAGATGTTACAGCATAGTGAAGGGGATTTTATGAAATCCCATCTCCACTATGTGTTCAAACACGCAGGTGGCACACCCGCATATACGCACATGCGGTGCGTCATTATAGACCGCAGCATGTCTATTTATCTTGCGGAGACACTCAGTCTCCGCAAGATAAATAGCACAGTCTATGTATAGGATGCGGTGATTCCGCATGTGTTCTATGAACACATGCGGAATCACCACACTTATAAAAGCCGGCAGCGCTTTGGACGGACCGGGTATCCGCTGCTTCCAAAGCGCTGCATTTCCGGACCATGGAAACATACCCTAAGGGGTGCAGGTTTAGAATGGTGTCACTATTGGGTATTTGCTGTCATATAGGCCCCCAAAGTCTCTTCAGTTGTGATGTGGTCCCTAAAAAAATGGTTTTGCAAATTTTGTTGGAAAAATGAGAAATTGCTTGTCAACTTTTAACCCTTCTAACTTCCTAACACAAAAAAATTATGTATTATGTATCCAAAATTGTGCTGATGTAAAATAGACATGTGGGAAATATTATTTATGAACTATTTTGTGACATTACTCTGATTTAACGGCAAAAAATTAAGTTTGAAAATTGCAAAATTTTCGCAAAAAAATTCAGTTTTTTTTTCCCTAAATAAACACAAGTCATATCAAAGAAATGTTACCACTATTATGAAGCCCAATATGTCACGAAAAAACAGTCTCAGAATCAGTAGGATCCGTTGAAGCGTTCCAGAGTTATTACCACATAAAATGACACTGGTCAGAATTGTAAAATTTGGCTTAGTCTTTAACCCCTTCGCGACTTTCGCCGTACTTGTACTGTTCTGCGGTAACTGCATTTGTGCCCAGAGCAGTACTAGTAAGGTAGCTGGTATTTCCGGTCACTGCTCGGCATCGCGCAATGATCGGGTTACAATGGCTGGTGTCCCTGACAGCAGAACATCCCTGCACGTCGCCCAGGGGGGGCTACACCGCCCCCCCCGCATCAGTGATCGTTGTGATTGGCTGGTTAATTGTGACAAGCCAATCACAGCATTATGTCAATAAAGTTAGGTAAAAAAAAAAGCATGTGACATGCTCTGTACTGTGCTGTGTGACACAGCACCAATCACAGCTGTCACAATGGGTGGGGTGATCGCGACGTCACCTTACTTGATTAACCCCTTTGGTGCTGATTGGCTGAATAATAGTTTCTGGCCAATCAGCGCCAAAGGGGTTCATCTAAAATAGCTATCACCATCCTGCACGCCATCTTTGTCTCAAATTTAGCATGCAGAGCTGTTCTCTAGCCCCTCTGTGTCACCTGAGGAAAGAATCCATTGGTGGCCAATGCGATCTCCTGCCTTCTGCTCCAGTGTGCTGTCTGCTGCATCTGCCTGTTGTGTGACTCATCTGTGGTCACAGCAGCAGCACCTGTGCAACATCTCTGTCCCAGTCCCTCCATCCCTGTTCCTGTACCCCCGCCCCTCCCCATTGAATTTTTAGCACACTTTTTTGATTTTTTTTTCGTGTGTGCGGCATTCTACGCAGAGCATTCATGCTCTTCCTGTGTCTGCAGCACTCTAATCAGTATTGCTGCTAATCTGAGCCTGTGCCACGGGACTTTCTGTTTTTAGCTAGTTAGCATAGCGAATGTCGCAATCTAAACAACGTCAGATTTTTTTTTAGAAAAAAATAATAGTAGTTAGTACAGTGTAGTTTTAGAGGTACCAAGGTAGTGTAGCCGACGTCACAGTGTTAGTGACGACCGATTGTTTTGTTGAGAAAAAAAAAATAGCAGTTAGCACATCGCAGTTTTAGAGGTGGTGTAGCCGGCGTCAGTGTTAGTGACGACTGATCTCCTTTTAGAGGAAAAAAAATTGTACAGAGTAGTTTTATAGGTAGCGTGTTAGTATAGCCAGCATCAGTGTTTGGTGACGTCCGATCTTGTTTTAGAGAAAAAAAAATGTATAGAGTAGTTTTATAGGTAGGGAGGTAGCGTCTTTTTGGGGTTTTTTTGCATATCGCCGGGTAATTTCTAGAGCATTAGGAGAGAATGCGTTACATTGTTGGTGACACCCGTTTCTCTTTTGTTAAAAAGAATTATTTGAGTCGGGTAAATTTATAGGGAGGGCATTAGTGTAGTGAACGTCTAATTTTTTTTATACAAACTTTTTTTTTTTACATCTGATTTTTCTTTTCATTTTTTATTTTCTACATTTTCTCTACTTTTTTTTCCTCTCTGTTTTTAATGATAAATTGTACTCTATACACAAGACCCACACATTACACATGTAAAAGCACCACTTACACACACATCCCCGGGGTTTGGGAGAAAAAAATAAAAATGGCCCATTCGTCAAGAAGACGCTATTCACCAGAGGAGGCGTACGTCATCCTTGCGTCCGACACAGATTCAGGAAGTGAGGAAGATCCCACATTCCTCTATTCTTCATCCTCCTCTTCTAGTGAGGAAGGATCGCCAGCAAGGCGCCCTAGGACCCAGGCAACTCTTGCAGCAATCGATCCCATATGGATTGCACCCCCTGAAAAATTATCAGCCCGTCATTCCAGATTTCATCGGCAGCTCAGGAATCCGGTTTGACACCACTGGCCTCACTGAAATTGACTTTAAATTCTTTCCCAGTGAGGAACTAATAAATCTTATGGTGATCCAGACAAACCTGCATTCATCAATTTTTCACCCAAAATCCCACGTCATCATATGCCAGATGGACTCCTGTAACTGCAGCAGAGATGATGACATTTTGAGGAATTTTGCTGCAAATGGGCATAATCCGAAAACCAAAGCTTCGGCTGATATTCTCTATAGTACACCAGTATTCCGCATGGCCATTGCAGGGAAACGATTTGAAGTGATCCATAAATTTTTGCAATATAGTGATAATGTGCAGTGTCCTCCCCGAGACGATCCACCTTTGATCGCCTATATAAATTTCAGCCAGTGGTTGAACACTTCAGCAGAAAATTTGCTGAGGCGTACACACCCCAGAGGGACATTGCTATTGATGAATCTCTGGTTCATTTCAAAGGGAGGCTAAAATTCCGACAATACCTGCCCAGTAAGAGGTCCAGGTAAGAATAAAACTGTACAAACTGTATGAGAGTACCTCAGGGTACACCCACAGATTTAGGGTCTACGAGGGGAAGGACACTCAGATTAACCCCAGTGAATGCCCCGCCCATCCTGGGGGTCAGTGAGAAAATTGTGTGGGAATTGCTGCACCCACTGCTGAATAAGGGTTATCACCTCTACATTGATAATTTTTACACCAAAATCCCGCTTTTCAAGACCCTCTCTGCCAGAGGTACAGTTGCATGTCGCACCATACGAAAATATCAGCGAGGCCTCCCTAAGCCGCTAATTGGGCAAACGCTTAGAAAAGGAGAAAGCAGAGCCCAATGTAGCGACAACATGCTGGTGGTCAAGTATAAGGACAAAAGGGATGTCCGTATCTTGACCACTATACACAGTGACAACAGCTCCCTTGTCACTGTTCATGGGACCACAACACAAGTCCCAAAGCCAGATTGTGTCTTGGATTACAATCGGTAAATGGGGGTGTAGATCTTTCAGATCAGGTCCTCCAACCATACTGTACGGTGTCATGAGAAAAGCCAAAGTATGGTGCAAAAAATTGACCGTGCACAATGTATACATGGCACTGTACAATGCTTTTGTTCTGATCCGATCTGCAGGCAATACAGGGACCTTCCTTCAGTTTCAGGAGGAAGTCATCAAGGCCCTAATGTCTGAAGGTGAGGGTCCCAGTACTTCTGAAACTGATGGTGCCTGTATTGTCCCAGTTCAACATTTCTCAGGACAGGTTCTCCAAACAGCAAGGACAGGACGATCACAAAAACGGTGCAGAATATGCTTCAAGAGGGGAATCCGAAAGGACACAACTTACCATTGTGAAACCTGCCGTGAGAAACCAGGCGTTTGCATTAAGGATTGCTTCAAAGCCTACCACACGTCCACAAATTAATAAAATTAGTTTATACCCTGTTGACACAACACACTTTTATAATCTGATGTACCCCGCACATTTAACACATAACACCACATTATAAATTCATACACCAGTGAAACCAAAAGCATTATAATCAATACTATAAAACTATGCCTGTAGATAAATTCCTACAGTGGTGTAGTTTCCAAAATGGGGTCACTTTGGGGGATTTCCACTGTTTAGGCTCATCACGAGCTCTGCAAACACAACATGACACCCGCAGACCATTCCATCAAAGTCTGCAATCCAAAACGTCACTCCTTCCATTCTGAGCCCTGCCATGCGCCCAAACAGTGGTTTTCCTCCACATATGGGGTATCTGCATTCTCAGGAGAAATTGCACAACAACTTTTTCAGTCTATTTTCTCCTATTACCCTTGGGAAAATAAAAAAATCGGGGCTAAAAGATCATTTTTGTTGAAAAAATGTGTTTTTTTATGACTCACTATTTTCTATGCACTTGGAGGTTCACTGTGCTCACCACATTTCTAAATAAATTCCTTGGGAGGTCTAGTTTCCAAAAAGGGGTCACTTGTGGTAGATTTCTACTGTTTAGGCACATCAAGGGCTCTGCAAACGCAAGATGAAGCCTGCAGACCATTCCATCAAAGTCTGCAATCCAAAACGTTACTCCTTCCATTCCGAGCCCTGCCGTGCGCCCAAACAGTGGTTTTCCCCCACATCTTGGGTATTGGTGTACTCAGGAGAAATTGCTCAACAACTTTAGCAGACCATTTTCTCCTTTTACACTTGTGAAAATAAAAAATTTGTTGCTAAAAGATCATTTTTGGGGGGAAAATTTGATTTTTTTATTTTCACGGCTCTACGTTCTAAACTTCTGTGAAGCACCTGGGGTTCAAAGCACTCACTACACAGCGAGGTAAGTTCCTTGAAGGGTCTAGTTTCCAAAATGGGGTCACTTGTGAGGGTTTTCCAATGTTTAGGCACAACAGGGGCTCTTCAAACGTGACATGGCGTCCACTCTCAATTCCAGCCAATTTTACGTTCAAAAAGTCAAAAGATGCTCCCTCCCTACCGAGCATTGCCGTGTGCCCAAACAGTGGTTTTCCCCCACATATAGGGTATCGGCGTACTCAGGAGAAATTGCTCAACAACTTTAGAGAACCATTTTCTCCTTTTACCCTTGTGAAAATAAAAAAAATCGTTGCTATAAGATCATTTTTGTGACTAAAAAGTTAAATGTTCATTTTTTCCTTCCACGTTTCTTCAGCTGCTGTGAAGCACCTGAAGGGTTAATAAACTTTTGAATGTGGTTTTGAGCACCTTGAGGGGTGCAGTTTTTAGAATGGTGTCACTATTGGGTATTTTCTTTCATATAAACCCCTCAAAGTGACTTCAAATGTGATGTGGTCCCTTTAGAAAATGATTTTGTAAAATTTGTTGAAAAAATGAAAAATCGCTGGTTAACTTTTAACCCTTACAACTTCCTAACAAAAAAATAAATTTAGGTTCCAAAATTATACTGATGTCAAGTAGACATGTGGGAAATGTTATTTATTAACTATTTTGTGTGATATGACTGATTTAAGAGCATAAAATTAAAATTTTTGAAAATTGTGAATGTTTCAAAATTTTCACCAAATTTCCATTTTTTTCACAAATAAACGCAAGTCATATCTAAGAAATTTTACCGCTATCATAAAATACAATATGTCACGAAAAAACATTCTCAGAATCACCAGGTTCTGTTGAAGCGTTCCAGAGTTATTACCTCATAAAGTGACAATGGTCAGAATTGTAAATATTGGCCTGGTCATTAAGGTGAAAACAGGCTACGTCTCAACGGGGTTAAGGTAAAAACTGGCTCGGTCTCAAAGGGGTTGAGGTCAAAACTGGCTGGGTCACTAAGGGGTTAAACGCATTCACCAAACAAACACACTTCTGTTCAGCTCCAGCCCAAACTCTACAACTCAACTCTGCTTAGCTAATCCAGCTTCTGCTATTAGGTCTATAAGACCGGGGCTGGAGTATGGGAACGAGCTTTCCCACCCAGGCTCATTTGGTCGCTCCTAAATCCCGGACCCAATATCCAGACAAATTAAAACTTTACACAACATACAAAAGTACAGTGTGTTGAAAAAGTATTCACAACCTGTTAACCTTTCCATGTTACATCTACAAACTTAAATGTTTGTATGTAGTTTTTTTTTGTATTTTATGTGATATACCAACACAAATGGTATGTATTTCTGAAGTGGAAAAAAATTATACATGATTTTCTGATTATTTAAAAAATATAAATTTGAAAATTGTGACATGCATCTGTATTCAGTCGCCTGTAGTAGCCTCCTAAATACAATCCTGAGTGATCAACTGCCTCCATAAATCACTTACCATATTTTTCAGATTATAAGACTCTCCAGATTATAAAACGCACCCCAAATTTTTATGAGAAAAATAGGAAAAAAAATTTTTTTAATAAAATGGTGGTGCTTCTTATAATCCAAGCATCTTATTGCTTACCAGTGGTGGTTGCTGCGGTGAAGCAGGTTCGCTGCTGGAGGAGGCAGGAGTGAGGTGATGCTGCAGCCCGCAGGCTGGGATGATGGGGTGTTCCAATGTGCGGTGCGCCACTGCGGGTGTCCGGTGCTGCTGCTGCACTGTGTCCGATGCTGCTGCACTGTGTCCGATGCTGCTGCGCTGTGTTCGGTGCTGCTGCTGCGCTGTGTTCGGTGCTGCGCTGTGTCTGGTGGTGCTGTTGCTGCACTGTGTCCGATGCTGCTGCACTGTGTCCGATGCTGCTGCACTGTGTCCGATGCTGCTGCGCTGTGTTCGGTGCTGCTGCTGCGCTGTGTTCGGTGCTGCGCTGTGTCTGGTGGTGCTGTTGCTGCGCTGTGTCCGGTGATACTGCTGCGAGGGGCTCTGCCGACATTTTGTGAAAGGCCAGAGCCCCCGCAGTTCTGTGGTTTTCTGTGCGGTGGACTCCGGGAAAATGGCCGCCGAGGGGCGGCACATGCGCAAATGGAGATCTCAGTACCAAGATCACCCATAATCTGATAAATAAAAGGTGGAAAAAGTTCTGAAATGATTCTTTTTGGTATGATTTTTTTTTACAATACACAAACCTGTCACTAACGGTATGTAGACTTTTTTTTCTATCCTCTGTATATGTTATGGATATTATTGGAGTCCACTGCTCCACTACAAAAGCAAATTAAATATATTAAGCCTCTTGCCACAAGCACGTGATACATTACACATGGTAAGTGCCTTGTATATCAATGTCATCAGAATATCATCCCTAAACATACTCTATGGGTTGTGCAAAAAGTAACCAAGACTCTTCCAATGCTTTGGTCATCACACAGTCATCCCTGAGTATGAGAGCTGTAATGAACCATCAGCTGACTCTTGGGCAGTGGAGAACCTATGACATGTAGGAAGGATTGATGGGGACAGCTGCATGAGCAGCAAGGATTATTACTAAACCACGGCATACGCCGCACTCCCTCTCCACTGTACTGCTCTGCACTTCTGTGGGCGAAACGTGAGAAGGACTGTATTTTGTGGATCTTTATTACCGCTACAGAGAAATGGTCTATGTTGTTAAAACCAAAAAAATACATTTTTTCTAATTTGTTTCTCTGTAAGGCAGCGCCACATAAGCAGCAATGTGACTAGTGAACCCTCTGTATTTATGCTTTTAATTTATTTTGTTTTTTAACCTCTCCTTTTCCAGTTCACTCATATTCATCTACATATAAACGTTGCATGCAACAAAGTTTAAACGTTACATGACATTAACAATCTCACATGAATAAACAAAGTTTAACATGTTTAATGGATTATATTTGTCAATATCCTTATCTCAGTTGAGTTGTAGCCACAGATTAGAAAAATTCTGATCAAATCTATACAAAATCACTTGAAAAGGCGTTACTGGGGCAGGTACACAAACCAATTCCCAGCAGCATGCAGAAACCATAATGCTATATGGGTAGGTTGCACAGATGCAATATGCTGGTCAACACCAATGCACACACCTATCATTCATGACGGGAGTGGTGGATAAGCACTATACACTCACATTCAGGGGTTGTCCGACCTTGGAGTACAAGTCTGCATTCACTCTATATTCACTGTGAGGATTCTCACAGCAAGTATGTCATTTGTAAAATTCCGGCCACATTCCGACTAGACTATGTTAGGCCTTGCCTAATACAGTCGAATTGAGCAAGGATGTGCCCATCTATTCGACATGTGAACACTTGTATGCAAATCACATACTTCGGTCATACGCCCGCCACTCGTGGTGCCGCAGAATGTTCATAGTGCAATGTGAGAATTCATAAGTCTGCAGTCACATAGACTAACTGCTGACTAAGGCTGAACAACCCCTTTTATAAGACTTCTATGAGATGCAAGTTCCTGGGTTATGTATAGGGCACCATGCCAGTTTACAATGTATTATACTTACTAATATATCAGGCAGGCATACTCGCACCTTCAATATGTCCCACAAAAAGTAGTGAAAGGCCATGCTTCCCCAGCATTACATGGCAAAACTACAACCTGGAAAAATGTTAAACATGAGTTGAAAAATATTTAGACTTGAGAGTCCTCAGTGGTTGTCCATAAGGATAAGGTACGAAGATACACATCTTTCCTATATCAAACATGAGTTGATATTTTGACTGAAATATCAGGGATCAAGGCTCTTGTCTGGCTATTCCCTACTCTTAACATTACAAGAAAATCACAGAAAACTGGATTGAATCAAAATAAAAATCACAGAAAGCGGGAATATTGATACAAGGGCAAACTGACCAATTCCCAGAAGCATGCAAAGGTTGTAATGCTTTCCAAGGGAGGTGTAGAGGCTGCTTAGCATTAGACATGCTCTTGTATGTAACAAAGCGCACGGTCTAGAGTCCACACTCCCGCCTGGCCTGAGAGGCTAATTTAGTGATGGATGAAGGCCTTCCATTTCAAAATCATTCAGATGTTGCGGTCAGCATTGCCTGTGGCATCTGAGGGGTTACAATGAAATGCTAAGAGGTTTTTTTTTACAATCCTGACCATTACAGCTGTACAGTCATGGCCAAAAGTTTTGAGAATGACACAAATATTAATTTTTACAAAGTTTACTGCTTCACTTTTTCTAATGGCAATTTGCATATACTCCAGAATGTTATAAAGAGTGATCAGCTTAACAGCAATTACTTGCAAAGTCAATATTTGGCTAGAAAATGAACTTTATCCCCCAAAACACATTTCAACATCATTGCAGCCCTGCCTTAAAAGGACCAGCTAACCTCTTTTCAGTGATTGCTCCATTAACACAGGTGTGGGTGTTGATGAGGACATGGCTGGAGATCAATCTGTCATGATTAAGTAAGAATGACACCACTGGACACTTTAAAAGGAGGCTGGTGCTTGGCATCATTGTTTCTCTTCTGCTAACCATGGTTATCTCTAAAGAAACACGTGCAGTCATCATTGCAATGCACAAAAATGGCCTAACAGGGAAGAGTATCGCAGCTAGAAAGATTGCACCTCAGTCAACAATCTATCGCATCATCGAGAACTTCAAGGAGAGAGGTTCCATTGTTGCCAAAAAGGCTTCAGGGCGCCCAAGAAAGACCAGCAAGCGCCAGGACCGTCTCTTAAAAGTGTTTCAGCTGCGGGATCGGGCTACCAGCAGTGCAGAGCTTGCTCAGGAATGGCAGCAGGCAGGTGTGAGTGCATCTGCACGCACTGTGAGGCTGAGACTCTTGGAGCAAGGCCTGGTCTCAAGGAGGGCAGCAAAGAAGCCACTTCTCTCCAGAAAAAACATCATGGACAGACTGATATTCTGCAAAAGGTACAGGCAGTGGACTGCTGAGGACTGGGGTAAAGTTATTTTCTCTGATGAATCCCCTTTTCAATTGTTTGGGACATCAGGAAAATGCCTCATTCGGAGAAGACAAGGTGAGCGCTACCACCAGTCTTGTCTCATGCCAACTGTTAAGCATCCTGAAACCATTCATGTGTGGGGTTGCTTCTCAGCCAAGGGAATCGGCTCTCTCACAGTCTTGCCTAAAAACACAGCCATGAATAAAGAATGGTACTAGAATGTCCTCCAAGAGCAACTTCTCCCAACCCCCCAAGAGCAGTTTGGCGATCAACAATGCCTTTTCCAGCATGATGGAGCACCTTGCCATAAAGCAAAGGTGATAACTAAATGGCTCAGGGAACAAAACATAGAGATTTTGGGTCCATTGTTATGATTTGGTATCTGAGGAGAGCAGGCAAAAAAGGAAATACACCAGAGCAGTTGGAAACCATGAGACTGCAGTACCCTGACTAACCACCACAACCAGAGGCAGCCGTGGAGCGTTCCTACGTTGGTCCTAGACGCCTCGTCACAGCCTGAGAAACTAACTACACCTAAAGATAGAAAGAGGAAAGCTATCTGCCCCGGAGTAGATCCCCAAAGAACATAGAAAGCCCCCAAACATGTAATGGCGGTTAGACAAGAAGAAATACTGACACAGACAGAAAATAGTATGAGCAAACGTTGGGCCCAAACTTACTAAATAGAAAAGGATAGGAAGGGCACTTACTGCAATCCCAAAAAACCCTGAAAAGCACCAACTCTACTAATTTCAAAAACACCTGAGATCACACGACTTCTACCACCTAAATTAGTTCTCTGGTGTAACCAAAAACAAAACAGCAGCCACTGAAAAAACTGGAAAAAGCAAATGTACAAACATCAGTGGCTGAACTGAACTGAGAGGCAAAAAGCCCCCCGAGGGGACCCTGAAGGCCCCCACAGAAGTGCAGGACAAAATGCAAAAATCAAGCACAAAAACAAAAAGAAGAAAATGTCTTATCTGTTAGCAGGAGATTCAGACACGACACAGCAGGCTACCAAGGAAACAGGAATCAAGGATTGAGACCAGAACAATTGATCACCGGCAACCCTGATGGGAAGGTGACTCCCTTATATAAGACCAGTCAGTAACACCTGATTCCCAATCCTCACAATCTTCACTGGACAGTCCAGTACCGTTTGTAACCACCAGAGGGAGCTTCTGCTCAGAACTCATTTCCAGCCTATTCACAACAGTACCCCCCCCCTTGAGGAGGGGCCACCGAACCCTCATTTGAGCAACCAGGTCGGTCAGGATGAGTTCTATGATAGGCACGGATGAGTCTCCTAGCATGGATGTCCGAAGCAAACACCCAAGAATTGTCTTCCTGACCATAACCTCTCCATTTAACCAAATACTGGAGTTTCCGTCTAGAAAAACGAAAATTCAATATTTTCTCAACCACATACTCCAGATTGCCCTCAACCAAAACAGGGTCAGGAGGCACAGTAGTAGGAACCACTGGCTCAACAAACCTCTTCAACAAGGACTTGTGGAACACGTTATGGATCTTAAATGTCCCTGGAAGAAGCAAACGAAAAGAAACAGGGTTAAGAATCTCCATGATCTTATAAGGTCCAATGAACCTAGGCTTAAATTTAGGAGATGCCACTCTCATAGGAATATTTCTTGAGGACAACCAGACCAAGTCCCCCACTTTAAACCGAGGACCATCAGTCCTATGCCGGTTAGCAAACCGCTGGGCCCTCTCCTGAGAGAGGGACAACCTCTCCACTACCTGGTCCCAAATCTGTTGCATACGCTCCACAACAGAGTCAACACCTGGGCAGACAGAAGCCTCCGACTGTCCAGAAGAAAATCGAGGGCGAAACCCAGAATTACAGAAAAATGGAGACATCAAAGTGGCAGAGCTAGCCCTATTATTAAGAGCAAACTCAGCCAAAGGCAAAAAAGAGACCCAGTCATCCTGATCAGCAGACACAAAGCATCTTAGATAAGTCTCCAATGTCTGGTTTGTTCTCTTAGTTTGACCATTGGTCTGAGGATGAAACGCCGAGGAGAAAGACAATTGAACACCAATTTTAGAACAAAAGGTCCTCCAAAATCTGGAAACAAACTGGACTCCTCTGTCAGACACAATGTTCTCAGGAATGCCGTGTAAACGAACCACGTGCTGAAGAAACAAAGGCACCAATTCAGAGGAGGAAGGCAACTTAGGTAATGGCACAAGATGTATCATCTTGGAAAACCTATCGCAAATCACCCAGATGACGGTCATTCTCTGAGAAACAGGGAGGTCGGAAATGAAATCCATAGAGATATGGGTCCATGGTCTCTTGGGCACCGGTAATGGCATCAACAAACCACTAGAACGAGAGCAAGGCTTGGAGCGAGAGCAAGTCCCGCAGGACTGCACAAACTCCCTGACATCACGAGACAAGGTAGGCCACCAAAAGGACCGACCAACCAAGTCCCTGGTACCAAAAATTCCGGGATGACCGGCCAACGCGGAACAATGAATCTCAGACATTACACTCTTTTTCCACTGGTCCGGGAAAAACAATTTCCCAACAGGGCAGCGCTCGGGCTTATCCTCCTGGCACCCCTCCAGAGCCAGTCTCAAATTGGGCGAGATGGCGGAAAGAACTACACCCTCTTTCAAAATAACAGAAGATCAGATAACTCAGGAGAGTCCGCCAGGAAACTCCTCGAGAGGGCATCCGCCTTAACATTTTTAGTGCCAGGAAGAAATGAAACCACAAAATTAAAACGTGTGAAAAACAAGGCCCACCTGGCCTGTCTAGGATTAAGTCGCTTGGCAGATTCCAGATAAACTAGATTCTTATGGTCAGTAAGGACCACCACCTGATGTTTGGCTCCCTCCAGCCAATGTCTTCACTCTTCAAAAGCCCACTTCATGGCTAATAACTCCCGATTACCCATGTCATAATTACGTTCAGTGGGAGAAAATTTTCGAGAGAAAAAGGCACAAGGGTTACTTTTAGAGGTCTCTGGATCTTTGGGACAAAACGGCACCTGCCCCAATTTCAGAGGCATCAACCTCCACCTGAAATGGTAGAGAAACATCAGGCTGCCGTAGAACAGGAGCAGAAGTGAATCTCTGCTTAAGTTCCTGAAATGCAGAGACTGCCTCAGGAGGCCAATTCACCACATCAGAACCCTTCTTGGTCAAATCAGTTAATGGTTTAACAATAACAGAGAAATTACCAATAAATTTACGATAAAAATTGGCAAAACCCAAGAATCTTTGAAGAGCCTTTAAAGAAGTAGGTTGGATCCAATCACAGATAGCCTGAACTTTGACTGGTCCATTTCAATAACAGATGGGGACAAAATGAAACCCAGAAATGAGATCCTCTGAACGCCAAAAAGACACTTTGATCCCTTCACATACAGAGCATTCTCTCTCAAAATCTGGAACACAGTCCGAACATGTTTTACATGAGAGTCCCAGTCATTGGAAAAAATCAAGATATCATCCAAATAAACAATCAGAAATTTATCCACAAAATCCCTGAAAATGTCATTCATGAAGGACTGGAAGACAGAAGGAGCATTAGTGAGCCCAAAGGGCATGACAAGGTACTCAAAATGCCCTTCAGGGGTATTAAATGCCGTCTTCCATTCATCCCCGTGCTTAATGCGAATAAGGTTATATGCCCCCCTGAGGTCAAGCTTGGTAAACCAAGTAGCGTTTTTCACCCTGGAAAACAGATCAGAGATCAAGGGTAACGGATATTGATATTTCACAGTAATATTGTTCAAGAGACAATAATCAATACACGGCCTTAATGAACCATCCTTTTTGGCCACAAAGAAAAAAACGGCACCTAAGGGTGAAGAGGATGGTCTGATATGACCCTTCTCCAATGACTCCTTGATATAAGACCGCATAGCGTCATGTTCAGGTACAGACAAGTTAAAAAGGCGACCTTTAGGGAATTTACTACCAGGCACTAATTCAATAGCGCAGTCATAGCTCCTATGGGGAGGTAAGGATGCAGATTTACTTTCGCTAAACACATCAGAAAAATCAATCAAAAAGTCAGGAACATCCTGAGCCTGGGGGAGGCAGAAAAAACAGGAGTGTTGGTATTAACACATTGACAGCCCCAACTGGTAACAGACACAGATTTCCAATCCAAAACAGGATTATGAGACTGTAACCAAGGGAAACCCAGTACGATAATGTCATGCAGATTATACAGAACCAAAAATTTGCAACTCTCCTGATGATCAGGTTCTACCCTCATTATCACCTGAGTAGAGAACTGAGGTTTATTCTCAGCCAAAGGGGTAGAATCGATCCCCAGTAGGGGAATAGACTTCCGTAGGGGTATCAAGGGAAACCCACAATGTTTAGCAAAATCAAATCCATCAGGTTAATAGCTGCTCCAGAATCAACAAAAGCCTGAGCAGAAAATGAGGACAGAGAGCATATCAGGGTAACAGTTAACAAAAACTTAGTCTGAACACTACCCAAGACAACTGAGCGAGCAAAACGTCTTCCCCGCTTAGGGCAGACAGAAATATCATGAGAGGCATCACCACAGTAGAAACATAACCCATTGCGCTTTCGAAATTCATGACGCTGTGCCCCAGAAACCACTCTATCACACTGCATGGATTCAGAAGCAGGTTCACAAGGCAACATTATTCCACGCATACCTTTCCGCTCACGCAAACGTCTGTCAATTTGAATCGCTATTGACATAGAATCATTGAGACCAGAGGGAACAGGGAATCCCACCATAACATCCTTTATATTATCTGACAGTCCCTTCCGAAAAAGAGCTGCCAAAGCGTCATTCCATTTGGTCAGGACTGCCCACCTACGGAATCTCTGACAGTATAACTCAGCGTCCTCAAGCCCCTGACTTAATGCCAACAAAGTTTTTTCAGCTTGATCAGTGACATTAGGCTCATCGTACAATAACCCCAAAGCCTGAAAAAACGCATCAACATCACTCAAAACAGGATCCCCAGGTGTCAGGGAAAAAGCCCAATCCTGAGGATCGCCGCGCAGGAGAGAGATGACAATTTGAACCTGCTGCGCTGCGTTCCCTGAGGACTTAGATTTTAAGGCAAAAAACAATTTACAGTTATTTTTGAAATTCAGAAACTTAGCTCGATCCCCTAAAAACAAATCTGGCATGGGAATCCTAGGTTCCACAACAGGCAACCTAGCAAGATAGGTAGCAATACTCCGAACTTCAGTGGCAAGCTGATCCACACGGCCAGACAACTGTGCAAACTCCATTGAGAGAAAAAAAAAATCCTCCTCAGCACCCAGAGATACAGAGGGAAAAAAAAAAATGCAACAAACAGAAAAAAAAAAAATCTCTGACAACTCTGACAACTTTTTCTTTCACAATATTTTTCCCTTCTGTGAGTACCATATAATTTTCAGTTTTTTGGCCGGTGATACTGTTATGATTTGGTATCTGAGGAGAGCAGGCAAAAAAGGAAAAACACCAGAGCAGTTGGAAACCATGAGACTGCAGTACCCTGACTAACCACCACAACCAGAGGCAGCCGTGGAGCGTTCCTACGTTGGTCCTAGACGCCTCGTCACAGCCTGAGAAACTAACTACACCTAAAGATAGAAAGAGGAAAGCTATCTGCCCCGGAGCAGATCCCCAAAGAACATAGAAAGCCCCCAAACATGTAATGGCGGTTAGACAAGAAGAAATACTGACACAGACAGAAAATAGTATGAGCAAACGTTGGGGCCCAAACTTACTAAATAGAAAAGGATAGGAAGGGCACTTACTGCAATCCCAAAAAACCCTGAAAAGCACCAACTCTACTAATTTCAAAAACACCTGAGATCACATGACCTCTACCACCTAAATTAGTTCTCTGGTGTAACCAAAAACAAAACAGCAGCCACTGAAAAAACTGGAAAAAGCAAATGTACAAA
Source organism: Oophaga sylvatica (assembly GCA_033576555.1). NCBI lineage: Eukaryota > Metazoa > Chordata > Amphibia > Anura > Dendrobatidae > Oophaga > Oophaga sylvatica. The sequence continues at coordinate 431,077,740 of JARQOD010000001.1, read as the reverse complement.
CATCAGTGGCTGAACTGAACTGAGAGGCAAAAAGCCCCCCGAGGGGACCCTGAAGGCCCCCACAGAAGTGCAGGACAAAATGCAAAAATCAAGCACAAAAACAAAAAGAAGAAAATGTCTTATCTGTTAGCAGGAGATTCAGACACGACACAGCAGGCTACCAAGGAAACAGGAATCAAGGATTGAGACCAGAACAATTGATCACCGGCAACCCTGATGGGAAGGTGACTCCCTTATATAAGACCAGTCAGTAACACCTGATTCCCAATCCTCACAATCTTCACTGGACAGTCCAGTACCGTTTGTAACCACTAGAGGGAGCTTCTGCTCAGAACTCATTTCCAGCCTATTCACAACAGTCCATGGCCTGAAAACTCCCCAGATCTTTATCCCATTGAGAATTTGTGGTCAATCATCAAGAGACGGGTGGACAAACAAAAACCTAAAAATTCTGACAAAATGAAAGCATTGATTGTGCAAGAATGGACTGCTATCAGTCAGGATTTGGTCCAGAAGTTGATTGAGAGCATGCCAGGGAGAATTGCAGAGGTCCTGAAGAAGAAGGGTCAACACTGCAAATATTGACTTGCTGCATTAACTCATTCTAACTGTCAATATAAGCTTTTGTTACTCATATGTTTGCAATTATTATATTTCTGTCTGTGATAAAAACATCTGTCAAACACACATAAGAACCAGAGGGCAGCAGATCATGTGAAAATATAATATTTGTGTCATTCTCAAAACTTTTGGCCATGACTGTAGGCCCTGGCTGTGTCCTTGATAATTATGACGTACATTCAGGCTCTGACTGGCCCACAGGAGAAAAGGTGAATCCCCAGGTGGGCCCCTATCCATGAGCAGTAGTTGGCACAATACACTTAATTTACTATGTACAGACAAGAGCAGCATCTTATCAATAATTTATTATATAAAAGCTGACGTAAATTTGTGAATGAGGATAATGTAATATTTGCATGTAACTGAGCAGTGGCCCTCCAGAGTCAATATTACTGGTAAGCCCTTGACATCCCATTTCGACACTGTGTACAAGTACATTTATTAGAATACTACCTCCAACTGGGAATGGAATATTGTTTATAGCAGCATATTGTAAAGTCTAAATACACACAGCTTTTGGTGTTTTTTTTACCATTTTTGTTGTTAGTGACATTTTTACCAAACTCACAATGCTCCAGGAGGTGTTGCTAATAGGAGCCTAAGCCACTATATTGCTGGGATCTTATGCTCATGTTCCTGGATATGCATTCTGATCATTCATAGTGTGTTTGGTTTCATATTTATAGGATCATGACCAAACCTGAGGCCATTAGGCAATTGTCAGCTGTGTCCTATCATGTGTCGTAGTTGCAGCAATCTACTACTAAGCAATTATGATGAGACACTAAAGTTGCATCACTAAAGCAAAAACACCTTAAAATGTAAAGCAACATGCTCTATTTTTGCTCCAGTAACAGCATCACTCTTGCTGCTGAGCTCCATCTAATTAAAGGGAACCTACGAAGCAGTTTTTTACACTTGCAAGTAGTGCGATGGCTGTGAAGGCACTTGCCCTCCATTAGAAATTATACCTTTTTTGTGGAGATCTGATGTGCCAGTCATGACAAATCATACGTAAATCAAATAGGAAGTACACTGTGGGTGGGCCAATGAACCTGGAAGGAGCATTCCAATACAATGACACCTCCAGTGCACTTCCAGTCTTATTTGCACAGGATTTCTCATGACTGGCACATTGGATCATTGAATAAAGGTAGAATTTTTATTGCAGGACAATTACATATACAGCCATACCACTACTTCGTTATGTTGAGCAGTGCTTACAGATTTCCTTTATGTAAGGATACGTATCATAAACAGACCATTAAAAAAAAAAGAGGTGACAAGTTTTTACAAATCCACTTTAGTAGTATCATACTTTCGGGTGGGTGCAATAAAACAAGTCATATTGGTTGTTTTCCAGCTATCCTACAACCACTGAATTACACAGATTTGCATTCAGGAATGTGGGGGATGCTGAATGCTACAATTGTTAGCTACTAGAGGGACATGCTATTTCAACTCTAACCTAGCCATAAAGAGTTAAGTGTGTCTTGGTGTAGATGACCTAGGCATGGTGCAGCTGTCAGTACAGCATGTGTGCTATGAGCATGAGCAGGGCATTGAGTGACTGGCTGCCTGCGTTCTCCAATGACCCACCCTCTTCTGAACTATATTACACTTGTGTTCATCAGGCTAGCCTCTCTTTGCCTTTCTTACTCTTCTCCAAGGCTGTCCTTCTACTGTGACTCTCCACCTTTCACTTCTGCTCTCCTTCCCTGGTCATCTCTTCTTCAGCACAGTTCTCGGACACCCTGCCTTCCACATCACTTACTGGAGTTCTTGGCAAGTTTGGGGAAAAAAAAAAAGTCGCAAACCCCGGATACACAGAGCTCTCCTTAAACAAAGCCCATTATGGTAAGCCACTTAAACAATGAGGTTTTTTTTTATTTTTTATTTTTAAGAATAAGAAAGCAACATCTTTTGGCAGGATGATTCGTCATTCATCTCTATTATTGTAGAACAATCTACTTTTTAACAATTTGTTCAACAAACCATAATGATTTTTATATGGAAACATCCTACATGCAAAGGTGACGTGAAATGTACACATTCCCTCATGACTTTGTGACATTTTCCGGGTCCTCCTTCCCCCATCGTTTACATAAAGGAATTAGTCCTGACCAAGAATATATACCTTTTCTATTAGTCTCACTTGCATTGATACAAATACTAATATCTGTTGGTTATACATTGTAACTCAGTTTGTATTATTGTATTGTAAATAGAAGTTTAGGACGTTCACTTTGTAATTACAATGAGCCGAAAAGCGTGAGAAACTTTCCTTAATTACTAAGTAGCAGGGAATGTAAAAACTGAATCGTTGTAAGAGTCTAACTCTGACAATGACTACAGCATATGTGAGAATGCCTTAAAAGGTCAAGTAATGGAGAATAATCCTTACCATAGTTATTGTTTGACAGGTGGTGTAGACAGAGGGAGAGACACAGAAAGAGAGAGGGAGAATGTTCAACTTCTTTCTCCTGTGTGTCAAATTTATGTTATAAGATTTATGGATTGATGTTAAAGATAATAATTATATAGATGTGTATACTTATAACAGCGTGGTGCTATATACTTAGATGAATATCTGTGCAGAGATACATACCATGTATGTGGAGAGGATAGTAGACGGCTGTCCGCAGTAGGACTCTTCTGTGCAGGACATACTCCTGATTTACAAATACATAAATGGACTCTCGTTCTGTTGCAATCAGATAGCGATGTTAAAAAGATCACTTTCTGGTCTAACAGAATTTGAAAAGTACCAAAGTGTCTTCCAGTTTACTTTTAAAGACTTTTTTTTCCCCATTAAAACATATGGCAATAACGTGTGATTAGTAGGGTCTGACTCCTGGGACGTCCACCAGTCTTGACAGTCATTTTTTCTATTTCTGTATCTCCCATTCAATGAAGTATGATTTTGCAGGCTGGGCCCCTCGCCACCAAGTAATTTAAAAAAAAAAACTTCACATAGCTATTTTTTTTTACACCATTTATACATGCTTGTGGTTTATGGAATATTAAATAGGGGGTTTGATTTGTTTTCTTAGTCCCCCGACCCATTGACATTTGTCATATCCTATAGAGAAGCCATAACAAATAAAAAACATATCATACCATGCTACTCTTTTGTAGACTTTGCAAGAACTATGATAACGACCGCGGCCTTGAACAACTTCTATTGAAACTGCATGGGTGATACAGTTTTCATAATCCTTGGTTTTCCATAGTGAAGGCTCAGAGAGTAATAACAGCATTCAAGTAAAGGATGTTGGAGTTTCAACGTTCAGGTTACTCGACCAACGCAATTGTGTGATTGGTGACTGTCACTGCACATATGGCCGATGCAGCAAAATACAGAGGTAGAAAAACTGCCACAAAGTTATCCTGTGTGAATGTAACCTATGAGTAAATATAGGATTCTATCTATAGCTGAGGGATTGAGAGTTCCCAAGTGTAAACCATCCACAGAGATTTCCAAAGGATGGGCAAATACCCTTCTATCAACTTTAGCCTTTCTTCATGATTAACTCTTTCTTAGGCTATGTTCCCATGTTGTGACAAATCTGCAATGAAGCCACATGTATTACTTTCATATTTCATAGTGGATTTGACTACGGATTTCCACAGCTCCATATGGTAAACATTGAATAGGGTGAATACCACAATTATGGTTCCTGAAAGGTAGGGTTAGTTCATCCCCCACACCAAAATGTTATCATTGGTTTCTCCAGGTTTTTTCCATAGAATCCTGGTCTTCTAGGGAAATATCCACCGCCCCATATGGAGCCTGTAATATACAGTGAGGAAAATAAGTATTTGATCCTTTGCTGATTTCGTAAGTTTGCCCACTGATAAAGACATGAACAGTCTATAATTTTAAGGGTAGGTTAATTTTAACATTGTGAGATAGAATATCAAAAATAAAATCCAGAAAATCACATTGTATAAATTATATACATTTATTTGCATTTTGCAGTGAGAAATAAGTATTTGATCCCTCTGGCAAACAAGACTTAATACTTGGTGGCAAAACCCTTGTTGGCAAGCACAGCAGTCAGACTTTTTTTGCAGTTGATGATGAGGTTTGTGCACATGTCAGGAGGAATTTTGGTCCACTCCTCTTTGCAGATCATCTCTAAATCATTAAGATGTTGAGGCTGTCGCTTGGCAACTCGGAGCTTCAGCTCCCTCCATAAGGTTTCTATGGGATTCAGGCCTGGAGACTGGCTAGACCACTCCATGACCTTGATGTGCTTCTTTTTGAGCCACTCCTTTGTTGCCTTGGTTCTATGCTTCGGGTCATTGTCTTGCTGGAAGACCCAGCCACGACCCATTTTTAATGTCCTGGCGGAGGGAAGGAGGTTGTCACTCAGGATTTTACGGTACATGGTTCCATCCATTCTCCCATTGATGCAGTGAAGTAGTCCTGTGCCCTTAGCAGAGAAACACCCCCAAAACATAATGTTTCCACCTCCATGCTTGACAGTGGGGGTGTTGTTCTTTTGGGTCATAGGCAGCATTTCTCTCTCTCCAAACACAGCAAGTTGAGTTAATGCCAAAGAGCTCAATTTTTGTCTCATCTGACCACAGCACCTTCTCCCAATCAGTGAAAGAATCATCCAGGTGTTCATTGGCAAACTTCAGATGGGCCTGCAGATGTGCCTTCTTGAGCAGGGGGACCTTGCGGGCACTGCTGTATTTTAAATCTTTATGGCGTAATGTGTTACCAATGGTTTTCTTGGTGACTGTGGTCCCAGCTGCCTTGAGATCATTAACAAGTTCCCCCATGTAGTTTTAGGCTGATCTCTCACCTTCCTGATGATTAAGGAATCAAGGATACCCCACGAGGTGAGATTTTGCATGGTGCCCCAGATCGATGTCAATTGACAGTCATTTTGTATTCCTTCCATTTTGTTACTTTTGCACCAACAGTTGTCTCCTTTTCACCCAGCATCTTACTTATGGTTTTGTAACCCATTCCAGCTTTGTGAAGGTCTATGATTTTGTCCCTGACATTCTTAGAAAGCTCTTTGGTCTTGCCCATGTTGTAGAGGTTAGAGTCTTGCTGATTGAGTCTGTGGACAGGAGTCTTTTAAAAGGTGACTATGTAAGACAGCTGTCTTTAGTGTAGCTAATGAGTTGATTAGGAGCGTCTAACTGGTCTGTAGGAGCCAGAACTCTTTGGGTGTGTTTCCACAGTCAGTTACTGGCAGCGCTTTGGACACAGCACGTCTGCTCCGTCCAAAGCGCTGCTGGCTTTTGAACACAGGTGATTCCGCATATGTTCTTTGAACCATGCAGAATCATTGCATCCTATACATTGTACGGGTCATTTATCTTGCGAAGACAGAGCGTCTCCGCAAGATAGACATGCTGCGGTCTAGAAAGACGAGCCGCATGTGCATATACGCAGGGCTGCCAGAGGCGTCCCTGCACGCATAGTGGAGATGGGATTTCATGACATCCCATCCACTATGCTGTAACATCTGGCTGCTGCGGGTTTGATGCTGCGGATGTACGCAGCGTCAAACCCGCAGCGTTTAATGACCGTGGAAACATACCCTTAATGGTTGGTAGGGAATCAAATACCGTATTTTTTGGACCATAAGACGCACTTTTTTCCCCAAAAATTTTGGGGGAAAATGGGGGTGCGTCTTATGGTCCCAACATACCGGAAAGTTCAGTGGCGGCGGCGCTCCCAATGCAGCTTGGCTGCGATGCGGTGGTGGTGTCCGGGCAGCAGCGGGCCTCTGGGCTGCGTGGGGGGCTCCGCCGGCATCTTGTCCCAGCCGGAAAGCCCCCCCGCAGCTGCGGTGCCGGTGCCTCCGGTGGCGGTCCCGATCCAAGGTGCGGTGGTGGTGTTCGGGCAGCAAGCGGGCCTCTGGGCTGCGTGGGGGGCTCCGCCGGCATCTCGTCCCAGCCGGAAAGCCCCCCCGCAGCTGCGACGCGGTGCCGGCATGAGGAATGGCCGCCTGGGGCCTCCGGCAAGATGGCTGCCGCATACTCTCGTTCAAATCTCGGCAACGAGATCTTTTCCTCGGGAAGAGATCTCGTTGCCGAGATTTGAACGAGAGTATGCGGCGGTGCCGGCGGAGCCCCCCACGCAGCCCAGAGGCCCGCTGCTGCCCGGACACCACTGCATTGGGAGCGCCGCCGCCACCACCGGATTTGTGAGTATATGGCCACCCCACATAACACAGCCACCCCACAGAACACAGCCACCCCACATAACACAGCCACCCCACAGAACACAGCCACCCCACATAACACAGCCACCCCACAGTGCCCAACCACCCCACACAGTGGTAAGCTAAACTCGGACTGTAAGTCGGACCCCCATTTGACACATTATTTTTTTTCCCCAATTTTCCTTCTGAAAATTTGGGGTGCGTCTTATGGTCCGGTGCGTCTTATAGTCCGAAAAATACGGTACTTACTTCTCAATGCAAAATGCAAATACATTATATAATTTATACAATGTGATTTTCTGGATTTTATTTTTAATATTCTATCTCTCAATGTTAAAATTAACCTACCCTTAAAATTATAGACTGTTCAGTGGATAGCAGAGGAATGACTGCAGGTATGTAACACGATTTGTATTAATTTTTTTATTTTCATAAAAAAATAATGACATGACAGGATTCTTTTTAACAAATGTTAGGTGTTATCAGTGGTTCATGGTCCAGTTAGCCCTCTTTCCGCTCTTGCCGCCTACACCTAAAGAACATCTCTAGAATCCGCCCTTTTCTCACCATGGAAACAACAAAAACCCTCACTGTAGCATTGATCCACTCCCGCCTGGACTACTGTAACGCTCTATTACTTGGCCTCCCCATTACTCGACTATCCCCTCTCCAGTCCATCCTTAATGCAGCAGCCAGGGTTATCCATCTGGCTAATCGGTACTCGGACGCGTCCGCTCTTCGCCAGTCCTTACACTGGCTGCCCATTCATTATAGGATCCAATTCAAAGTACTTGTTCTCACCCACAAAGCTCTCCACACTGCAGCACCCCCTACATCTCCTCCCTCATTTCTATCTATCGGCCTAACCGACTGCTGCGCTCTACAAACGACTTTCGACTAACCTCTGCACTAATCCGTACCTCCCACTCCCGACTCCAAGACTTCTCCCGCGCTGCGCCAATCCTCTGGAATGCTCTACCCCAAGAAATTAGGACTATCCACAATTTGCATGGTTTCAGGCGCTCCCTCAAAACACATCTGTTCAGAGCGGCCTATCACATTCACTAATCAAAGTCATTCTATGTGTATGTGTGTAGCCCATTCACTATCTCCATCCATCCCTCACTCCCTTAAGATGGCTGGACCATCATTGTAAATGCACCATTGTATATACACACCTGTATTTTGTATCTCACCCACCTCATTGTAGATTGTAAGCTCTCACGAGCAGGGCCGTCTTAATTTGCTTTAATTACTGTATTGTTAACGTTGTTACTTATGACTTGTGTTTTGAAACTGTTAAACTGTAAAGCGCTGCGGAATATGATGGCGCTATATAAATAAAGATTATTATTATTATTATTTCACACATCAGTTTTTTGCCATCAGTCACAATCCATCGTTTTGTGAAAAAAATGGATCCTGCAATTGATGCTGCAGGATCCGTTTTTTTCTCATAGACTTGTATTAGCGATGGATTGTGCCGGATAGCTGTGCGTTTCATCCGTCGTTCGACGGATCCGTTGGAAATTTTGTGTCCGTCGGCCGGAGATGACGCACAAAGCAACGTTTTTTGTCTCCGTCAGAAAGTCGGACAGCGACGGATCCGTCACTGTCCTTCGTTTTTTTTATAATAGAAGTCTATGGGCTCCGTATCCGTCGTCATCCGTCAAATGACGGATTCCAGCGACGGATCCAGTTTTTTAACAGCATGCTCCTGACAGGTTAAAAAAAAGAATAGATATATACACATAGAATACATATATATATATATTTATTTATTTATAGTTCATACAGTTCTACATAGCATAATAGCTGCTAAATCAATTGCCGGCTTCTGTAAAATTATTACAGAACCCGACATGAAATGACACATGGTTTACATACAGTAAACCATTTCATTTCATTTAGTTTTATATATGTTTTAGACTAATAATTAGAAGAGTGTATGTGTGCTAAATTTGTGTAAAAAAATGCGTGGGCTCCCGTGGTATTTTCTGCTCTAGAGAGGGAAAACCAGTGAGTGAGGACAGATATTACTAGCCTTGAGAGGGACCATTGTTTTTGGGCCCCCCTGGCTATAAACATCTGGCCCCAGCCAACCCAGAAAAGGCACATCTATTATTTTCTGGCACTTAGCCTCTCTATTCCCTTTGCCTTTAGTGGTGTCTGATGGGTTTATAAGGGTTTAATGTCACCTTGCTATTGAAAGGTGACATTAATCCATTAATCCGGGTTAGTAATGGAGAGGTGTCAATTAGACAACTATCCATTATTAATCCTATTGTAGTAAAGGGTTAAAAAAACACACATTAATTAAAAATTATCTTAATGAAATAAATACACAAAGTTTTTGACCAAATTTTATTATACTGCTAATCCATCTGAATCCCTTGTTCTCCTATAATAAAAATTATCTTAATGAAATAAATACACAAAGTTTTTGACCAAATTTTATTATACTGCTAATCCATCTGAATCCCTTGTTCTCCTATAATAAAAATAAAATAAAAAAGCAACAATATCCATACCTCTCCACCATTCAGTCAGTTCCCCCTCTGCAATCCATCACAAGGGGTTAAATAGTTTACAGCAGGGACCGGTGCAAATGCTACCGGCCCGGCTGTAAACCACTGCAGAATGAATGAATTCATGTCAGCACAGGCTCCCCGGCTGACCGGAGATGAACTGATTAGCGTGGGAAAGTTTCTTTATTTTTTCCCAGGCTGTCAGATCACCTCAGGATTGCAGTGGGGGACCTGACTGAACAGCAGGGAGGTATGGATATTGTTGCTTTTTTATTTTATTTTTATTATAGGAGAACAAGGGATTCAGATGGATAGCAGTATAATAAAATTTGGTCAAAAACTATGTGTAAAAATAATTTTAAATTAATGTGTGTGGTCATTTTTAACCCTTTACTACAATAGGATTAATAATGGATAGTTGTCTAATTGACACCTCTCCATTATTAACCCGGATTAATGTCACCTTTCAATAGCAAGGTGACATTAACCCCTAATTAACCCATGAGCCACCTCTAAAGGCAATGGGAATAGAGAGGCTAAGTGCCAGAAAAGGCGCATCTAATAATAGATGTGCATTTTTTGAGGTGGCTAGGGCCAGATGTTTCTAGCCAGGGGGGCCCAAAAACAATGGTCTCTCTCAAGGCTAATAATATCTGTCCTCACTCACTGACTTTCCCTCTCTGGCAGAAAAAATACCGCGGGAGCCCACGCATTTTTTTACAACGAATTTACCTGTTAAAAAAACACCTACATGTCCCAAATTTTGCACACATACACTAATCTAATTATTAGTCAAAACCATATATCAAACTAAATGAAATAAAATGGTTTACTGTATGTAAACCATGTGTCGTTTCATGTTGGGTTCTGTATGATTTTACAGAAGCCGGCAATTGATTTAGCGGCTATTATGCTATGTAGAAGTGTATAAACTATAAATATATATGTGTATATATATATATGTCTCAATGACATATGTATATATGTAATGTATTCTATGTGTATATATGTATTCTATGTGTATATATCTATTCTTTATTAAACATGTCAGTGCGATTTTACTGTACAGCGCACTGAATTGCCGGCTTTTCAACAACGGATCTGTCGAAAACCGGAAGAAACGGATGAAAAAACTGATGCGATGGATCCGTTTTTTCGACGGATCCGACGTCGGATCCATCAAAAAAACGCATCCGTTGCATCAGTTTTTCACAATTTGCGACGGATCCGTCAATCCGTCAAAATAACAGATTGTGACTGACGGAAATAAAACTGATGTGTGAAAGAAGCCTTACATTGCAGCTAACCATTTTAACTAAATTTCTTGAGAGGGTGAGAAATTATTTTCAGACTTGTTCTTTATAGAATGCCATTTTATTACTTTACTTAAAGGGGTATTCCCATCTCCAAGATCCTATCCCAATATGTAGTAGGTGTAATAATGATAATAGTACCAAATTCCTCCAATTAGAAATGTAGTGTAGTTGTTCTGATTAGCCATTTTGCTTACCCTATGTGCAGGTCATTGTGGTAGCTTAAGTATTCATGGTTATGACCACTTCTATAGTGACAGTTAATTAGTTGTTAATGGTTGTAACCATGGATATCTAAGTTACTGCAATGCCTGCACATGGAGTAAGCAACATGGCAAATCAGAAGAATTATTCAACATTTCTAATTAGAGGTATTTGCTAATATTATTATTATTACACCTACTACATTGTTATGATTTGGTAGCTGAGGAGAGCAGGCAAAAACGGCAATACACCAGAGAGGTTGGAATCTACTGGATTGCAGTACCCTGACTAACCACCACAACTAAAGGCAGCCGTGGAGCGTTCCTACGTTGGTCCTAGACGCCTCGTCACAGCCTGAGAGGTTAACTACACCTAAAGATAGAAAGAGGAAAGCTATCTGCCCCGGAGCAGATCCCCAAAGAACATAGAAAGCCCCCAAACATGTAATGGCGGTTAGACAAGAGGAAATACAGACACAGACAGAAAATAGTATGACCAAACGTTGGGGCCTAATCTTCCTAGAAAGAAAAGGATAGGAAGGACACTTACTGCAATCCAAAAAACCTTAAAAAAATACCAACTCTACTAATTGCAAAAACACCTGAGATCACACGACCTCTACCACCTAAATTAGTTCTCTGGTGTAACAAAACTAAGCCGCAGCCACTGAAAAAACTGGAAAAGGCAAATGAACAAATAACAGTGGCTCAGATAAACTGAGAGGAGCAGGAGCCCCTGGAGGGGACCTAGCTGACCTCCACAGAAGTGCAGGGAAAAATGCAAAAAGCAAGCACAAAAATAAAAGCAGAAAATATCTTATCTGTTAGCAGAAGATGCAGGCAAGACTCAGAAAGCTTCCAAGTGAACCAGGAACCAAAGTTGAGACAAGAACAATTGGTGACCGGCAACCTTGATGGGAGGGAACCTCCCTTATATAAGACCAGTCTGTAACTCCTGATTGCCAATCTTCACAATCTTCATTGAATGGTTCAGTACTGTTTGTAACCACCAGAGGGAGCTTCTGCTCAGAATTCATTTCTAACACATTCACAACACTACATATTAGGTTAAAATTCTGAAGCTGGGAATACCCCTTTAAATCAAAGGGCAACAGTGACAATAGATTTTACACATGCAGGAAAATTTATCACCTCTCTCTGCCAGTTTTCTGGTAGTTAAAAAAAATCACAAAATTTGATAAAAGTGGTAGTTGAAAAAAAGCTTGCAACTTTTTGCCTTTTTGTGCTAGACCCAGCATTTTTATAAAAGTGTGTGGAACAAAGCAAAATATCGGGGTTGGTCGATGCACCAAAAATTTAGTATAATGTGCACCAGATAACTAGCATATATATTGCTGATATCTACACTAGTGGACAGCCTAAAAGATGCGCCAAATTTATCAATAGGCATGCACCTAGTATGTTAGGATTATTTAAATAACTTCCCCTATTTATAGTTTATACTTCTATATTCCAGGAACCAACATATTTGTTTTATACAGTGGGGAAAAAAGTATTTAGTCAGCCACGAAGGGCAACAAAGGAGTGGCTTCGTAAGAAGCATATGAAGGTCCTGGAATGGCCTAGCCAGTCTCCAGATCTCAACCCCATAGAAAACCTTTGGAGGGATTTGAAAGTCCGTGTTGCCCAGTGACAGATCCAAAACATCACTGCTCTAGAGGAAATCTGCATGGAGGAATGAGTCAACATACCACCAACAGTGTGTGCCATCCTTGTGAAGACTTACAGAAAACGTTTGACCTCTGTCATTGCCAACAAAGCATATATATCAAAGTACTGAGATGAACTTTTGCTAATGATCAAATACTTATTTTCCACCATAATTTGCAAAATAAATCTTGCCAAATCAGACAAGGTGATTTTCTGGATTTGTTTTCTCATTTTGACTCTCATAGTTGTGGTCTACCTATGATGTCAATTACAGGCCTCTCTCATCTTTTTAAGTGGGAGAATTTGCATAATTGGTGGCTGACTAAATACTTTTTTTCCCCACTGTATACTACAGAATAATATTAATGGCCTCCTATTTCATAATCAAAATGGAAACTTATGTGAAGTACACCTTTTATTTCCACTATTTCTTATTTTTTTTTTATAACTCTCTCCTGGTATGTCTGATATCTGATATCTTGTCGAAGATAAAAGTCCAGCTTACCACTTTGGTATAATTATGCCTGGGTGCACGGAAACTCGGGGGAGTCCAGAAACAGAAGTCTAAAGAAGGCCCAGCAGCACCGGACAAGACTAGAAAGAAGTTGTGACCTTATTTCATATGTGGTCCAAAATGATGCAAACTCACAAGATTAATACAAATGATACAGACGTTTCGGTCGAACAATAACGACCTTCACCAGTATACTACAAAGAGAAATAGGTACAATGTGCAAAGCAAATTAAAATAAATACATACATCCTTAGATTAGGTAAATCATAAATAGATAATAACTTCGAGGGGAAAGAACAAAGCATTAAATCTCTATGCATGGATTCTCAAGTGGGTGAAAGTAGGAGGATCCCAAAACACTTATACAAAAAATTAAGTATCAATAGTCAGGTCTTATTAGAAAATTAGCTCACCAAAACTAATACCTTTAAAATGTACCTTTTATTTTAACCAATTAAGGCCTCTTTCACACATCAGTTTTTTGCCGTCAGTCACAATCCGTTGACTCGACGGATTGACGGATCCGTCGCAGATTGTGAAAAACTGATGCGACTGATCTGTTTTTTTCGACGGATCGACTTCACTTTAGGTCAGCCAGGGATTCCGCGCAGCCTCACTGACTACCGCTGACTTCAGTGAGGCTGCACGGAGTCCCTGGCTGACCTCAGGTGATCTGACAGAAACTTTCCCATGCAATCAGTTCATCTCTAGTCAGCCGGGGCGGCTGCGCAGACATGATTTCATTCATTCTGCAGTGGTTTACAGCCGGGCCAGTAGCATTAGCATCGGTCTCGGTTGTAAACTAGTTAACTCCTTGTGGTGGATTGTAGCTGGGGACCTGACTGAACGGCAGAAAGGTATGGATATTGTTGCTTTTTTATTTTATTTTTATTATAGGAGAACAAGGGATTCAGATGGATTGGCAAAATAATAAATTTGGTCAAAAACTATGTGTAATTATTTCATTAAAAGAATTTTTAATTAATGTGTGTGTGTCTTTTTTAACCCTTTACTATTATAGGATTAATAATGGATAGTTGTCTTATTGACACCTCTCCATTATTAACCCGGATTAATGTCACCTTTCAATAGCAAGGTGACATTAACCCCTTATTAACCCATGAGCCACCACTAAAGGCAATGAGAACAGAGTAGCTATGTGCCAGAAAAGGCGCATCTAATAATAGATGTGCCTTTTCTGCGGTGACTGGGGCCAGATGTTTCTAGCCGGGGGGGGGCCCAAAAACAATGGTCCCTCTCAAGGTTAGTAATATCTGTCCTCAGTGGCTTTCCTTCCCCTCTCTGGTGGAGAAAATTCTGCGGGAGCCCACACATTTTTCTTTACAACAAATTTAGCCGTTAAATTAACACCTACATGTCCCAAATTTTGCACACATACACTAATGTAATTATTAGTCTAAAACATATATAAAAGTAAATTAAATGATATGGTTTACTGTATGTAAACCGTGTGTCATTTCATGTCGGGTTCTGTATGATTTTACAGAAGCCGACAATTGATTTAGCAGCTATTATGCTATGTAGAACTGTATGAACTATCAATATATATATATGTGTCTCAATGACATGTATGTATATATATATATATATATATATATATATATATAATATATATACAGTACAGACCAAAAGTTTGGACACACATTCTCATTCAAAGAATGGCTATGAAAATTGTAGAATCACACTGAAGGCATCAAAACTATGAATTAACACATGTGGAATTATACATTACACTTTACAAAAAAGTGTGAAACAACTGAAAATATGTCTTATATTCTAGGTTCTTCAAAGTAGCCACCTTTTGCTTTGATTACTGCTTTGCACGCAGAAAAGGTGAGCGGATGGACACTACATGCCTGGTTCCCACCGTGAAGCATGGTGGAGGTGGTGTGATGGTGTGGGGGTGCTTTGCTGGTGACACTGTTGGGGATTTATTCAAAATTGAAGGCATACTGAACCAGCATGGCTACCACAACATCTTGCAGTGGCATGCTATTCCATCCGGTTTGCGTTTAGTTGGACCATCATTTATTTTTCAACAGGACAATGACCCCAAACACACCTCCAGACTGTGTAAGGGCTATTTGACCAAGAAGGAGAGTGTTGGGGTGCTACGCCAGATGACCTGGCCTCCACAGTCACTAGACCTGAACTCAATCGAGATGGTTTGGGGTGGGCTGGACCGCTCACCGCTTCAATTTTGAATAAATCCCCAACAGTGTCACCAGCAAAGCCCCCCCACACCATCACACCACCTCCTCCATGGTGGGAACTAGGCATGTAGAGTCCATCCGTTCACCTTTTCTGCGTGCAAAGCAGTAATCAAAGCAAAAGGTGGCTACTTTGAAGAACCTAGAATATAAGACATATTTTCAGTTGTTTCACACTTTTTTGTAAAGTGTAATGTATAATTCCACATGTGTTAATTAATCGTTTTGATGCCTTCAGTGTGATTCTACAATTTTCATAGTCATGAAAATACAGAAAAATCTTTGAATGAGAAGGCGTGTCCAAACTTTTGGTCTGTACTGTATATATATGTATTCTATGTGTATTATCTATTCTTTTTTTTTTTTTAACCTGTCAGAAGCATGCTCGGTTAAAAAAAAACAGATCAGTCGACGTAATCCGTCATTTAATAATAATAATAATAATCTTTATTTTTATATAGCGCTAACATATTCCGCAGCGCTTTACAGTTTGCACATATTATTGTCGCTGTCCCCGATGGGGCTCACAATCTAGATTCCCTATCAGTATGTTTTTTGGAGTGTGGGAGGAAACCGGAGTGCCCGGAGGAAACCCACGCAAACACGGGGAGAACATACAAACTCCTTGCAGATGTTGTCCTTGGTCATTTGACGGATTACGACGGATCCAGCGCCCACAGGCTTCCATTATAACAAGCGACGGATCTATCGCTGTCTGATTTTCCTACGGAGACAAAAAACATTGCTTTGTGCGTCGTGTCCGGCAGCGGGACCAAAAATTTTCGACGGATCCATCAAACGACAGATGAAACACACGGCCATCCGTCGCAATCCATCGCTAATACAAGTCTATGAGTAAAAAACTAATCCTGCGGCATGAACTTTTTTCACAAAACGGCAGATTGTGACTGATGGCAAAAAACTGATGTGTGAAAGAGGCCTTAGACAGACAAGGCAAACAAACATTAATAACACCTTACCAGGCAGAAAGGTCAGAATCAGTATAATGGTATGCTAGGGGAAACCACGATAAAGCCTAGGTAACTCTAATACTCCCTAGTACACCCCTACCTTGCACTAAAACACTTATCCCTCTCCCTTACTCTCATTATTAGCGCTTTAGTGCATTTTTTCTGTGCATTTTTTCTGTGATTGGACAGATAGTTGGAAGGTTGAGTATTCAAGGGAAGTGAGGGTGAGCCATGTTGAGCAGGGGCGCCATATTACATACAAGTTACGGTGCCAACCTCCACGGCAAGGTAGGGACAATTGATTAGGGCTACCGGAGGGTGAGTTATGGTAGTTCAAACCCTGTCAGCAATCCCATAAGTGATTGAAATTGCTTTCCTTTGTACATCTGATAATCAATATATTTTTTTTGTAGATTATCTGCTTTTTGGTTATGTAAATGGTATTAAGGTGACAGGCTCCATAGGTTTCTGATGATCTTGGACATTTGGTCCTACCCTGGGGACCGGTACTTTCACCTATAGCTTGTAATTAAATTAAACTCCCCACCCTCACCACATTCTCTCTCTTTCTCTCCCCCAATCACCCGGACTTTTGTTTTGCTTACTGGTCAGAGGCGTACCTAGGGTTTTGGTTGTCTGGGTGACACCCTAACAGTGGAGGAGAACCTCAGCAGATGACCACGCTGTGATTGAAAATAATCTCTATATAAAGACCAACATGGATATTACCGCCATATGGTCAGTGGTAAATAATACCAGTCCTACACAACATATAAGACATCACAGCACAGTTACAAATAATGACTTACCGCTGACGTTCTTTCTGAATGAATCGATCACTTTTCCCGTCTTTTCCATCTGGCCCAGACCGACATGACAACTTCTCCAGCCAGGACTCGGCTGCAGAGATTACAACAAATACACATTTCACGTCTCAAATTTTCAGCACCATCACTATCTATCCCCAACCTGCACAAACTCATCATCCTGCTGATACCCCAATACTGAGCCGCTGCTGCCATATGTGTCCCTATTACTGCACCTGCTGTGTGGTTCTCTATGCTCTCTAAATTCTAAAGCAGCCCTCTAGAATATAGTAATGCCAGGTGCAAGTGCCCTAGAAAACAGTGCCCACATTTTGTCCCCAAGAAAGTAATATTGCCCTGTGTGTGCCCCTTTGACAGTCATAGTAACCTGCATTCCCCTATAACAATAAGTGCCCACTTTACATTTACCAATGTCCCGAGTCTCCCCCTGTATAGCTCCCCTATACACAGTATGATGCTCTCTTATACACAGTATAATGATCCCTCTATATATATATATATATACTGACCACTTAATATCCCCCAACTAATTAATGGCCCCAACACGGTATGATGGCCCCACCACTGTAATCTCCACACTGTATGATGGCCCCCTAGATAGCCTCCATATAGCATAATACAATAGATAGTCCTCAATACAGTATAATGCACTCCCCATAGGTCTCCATATAGTATACTGTACTCCCCATAGGCAGATTCTATAGTATAATGCACTCCTCGTAGGCATGCTCTCCAGTATTGTGCACTTCCCATAGGCAGACTATATAGAATAATGCACCCCCATAGGCAGACTCTATAGTGTAATGCAGCCCCTAATATAATGAACCCCCCATAGGCAGACTCTAGTATAATATAGCCCTTAATATAATGCACCCCCATAGGCAGACTCTACAGTATAATACACTCCCCATAGGTATCCATATAGTATACTGTACTCCCCATAGGCAGACTCTATAGTATAATGCACTCCTCATAGGCAGACTCTACAATATAATGCACTTCCCATAGGCAGACTATATAGAATAATGCACCCACCATAGGCAGACTCTATAGTGTAATGCAGCCTGTATAACATAATGCACCCCCATAGGCAGCCTGTATAACATAATGCACCCCTATAGGCAGCCTCTATAGCATAATGCAGCCCCCCATAGGTAGCCTCTATAACATAATGCAGACCCCCATAGGCAGCTTGTATAACATAATGCAGCCCCCCCTATAGGCAGCCTCTATATCATAATGCAGCCCCCCCATAGGCAGACTATAGTATAATGCAGCCCTCTATAAGCAGCCTCTACAACATAATGCAGCCCCCACAGGTAGCAGCCTCGATAACCCCCATAGGCAGCCTCTAAAAAAATAAATAAATACTCACCTCTCACCTCTTCCTTCTGGTTCCTGCGCTGCTCCGAGCTCCCGCTCGAGCAGTGACTTCATCACGCCCGCTGTCAGTGTCGTCGTCAGTGACGTCAGACGCTGAGAGGGGGATGATGGGAGAGGGAGCGTAGCGCTCCCTCTCTCACCAATGCGGTCAGCTGTATCGGCATACAGCTGAACCTGCGATGACGGGCGGGGGGGCCACTGCTGGCACAGGGCCCCCCCTGCCTGCTCAGGGGCCCCATAGCAGACGGGTGGCAGAGCAGGGAGATCGATTCTCCCTGCTCTGCCGCAGAATGTAACTGCATCAGCGCGCTGTGCTCGCCGATACAGTTACAGTAGTGTAGGGCCCCCTCAGAGCACAGGGCCTGGGGCAATGGCCCCCTCTGCCCCCCCAGTAGCTTCGCTACTGGTACTGGTTATCCCTTGTCAGTTGAGAAGTGCTGAAAGGACCAGGTATGGTTTCTGGCTACCTTTGATGTTTTATGGCATATCTGTTAACAGTCAGGGAATCATAGGGTGAACCTAGGGGTAGCCATCGTAGAGCGGCGGAGTCAATTTGTGTTAAAGTTAGGGTGCCAACTTCCACGGCAAGGTAGGGGTGTTCTAGGGAGTATTAGGGTTACCTAGGCTTTATCGTGGTTTCCCCTAGCATACCATTATACTGATTCTGACCTTTCTGCCTGGTAAGGCATTATTAGTGTTTGTCTGCTGTGTCTGTTTTAATTGGTTAAAATAAAAGGTACATTTTAAAAGCATTCGTTTTGGTGAAGTTAGGTATTTCTCCTGTTAGCCTTACGAAAATGCAAACTTTGGGGCTAAAATAATATTTTTGTGGGGAAAATGTTTGTTTGTTTTTTATTAAAATTATTTAAGAAAGAGAATAATCATAAACTGTACGTAGAGCTAATAATAGAAAACTGTAAAATAGCCATATCGTACAGTAGAAGCTAAACTACGTGCAAGTAAAGCCGGGCAAAACTAGTTCCATGCATTGTCTAAATGCTAATACCATATAAGAAATAAATCCAGGGACAAATAACAGTGCCACATACTGCCAAGTATTCTGATATCACCCAGACATCCACGGCCATGTGTGTAAAAAAGTGAGCAACTAGACGCCCAAGCACTGGTACTCGCTCACCTACTACTGTAGGAAAACCTTATGGTGGCTACTGGTCAAACTGATTGTTAATAGTCATTTGATTTTGCAAGTAAGCAACCAAATTATGCATCAGTTATTAAATTTTAAAACCACACAGACAAGAGGCCATTGCTACATACAGTGCCTTGCGAAATTATTCGGCCCCCTGGAACTTTTCAACCTTTTCCCACATATCATGCTTCAAACATAAAGATATCAAACGTAAATTTTTGGTTTAGAATCAACAACAAGTGGGACACAATTGTGAAGTTGAACGAAATTTATTGGTTATTTTAAATTTTTGTGGAAATACAAAAACTGAAAAGTGGGGCGTGCAATATTATTTGGCCCCTTTACTTTCAGTGCAGCAAACTCACTCCAGAAGTTCATTGTGGATCTCTGAATGATCCAATGTTGTCCTACATGACTACTGATGATAAATATAATCCACCTGTGTGTAATCAAGTCTCCGTATAAATGCACCTGCTCTGTGATAGTCTCAGGGTTCTGTTTGTAGCACAGAGAGCATCATGAAGACCAAGGAACACAACAGGCAGGTCCGTGAAACTGTTGTGGAGAAGTTTAAAGCCGGATTTGGATACAAAATGATTTCCAAAACTTTAAACATCACAAGGAGCACTGTGCAAGCGATCATATTGAAATGGAAGTAGTATCATACCACTACAAATCTACTAAGACCCGGCCGTCCCTCTAAACTTTCATCTCAAACAAGGAGAAGACTGATCAGAGATGCAGCCAAGAGGCCCATGATCACTCTGGATGAACTACAGAGATCTACATCTGAGGTGGGACAATCTGTCCATAGAACAACAATCAGTCATACACTGCACAAATCTGGCCTTTATGGAAGAGTGGCAAGAAGAAAGCCATTTCTCAAAGATATCCATTAAAAGTGTCGTTTAAAGTTTGCAACAAGCCACCTGGGAGAAACATCAAACATGTGGAAGAAGGTGCTCTGGTCAGATGAAACCAAAATCGAACTTTTTGGCAACAATGCCAAACGATATGTTTGGCGTAAAGGCAACACAGCTCATCACCGTGAACACACCATCCCCACTGTCAAACATGGTGGTGGCAGCATCATGGTTTGGGCCTGCTTTTCTTCAGCAGGGACAGGGAACATGGTTAAAATTGATGGGAAGATGGATGGAGCCAAATACACGACCATTCTTGAAGAAAACCTGTTGGAGTCTGCAAAAGACCTGAGACTGGCACGGAGATTTGTCTTCCAACAAGACAATGATCCCAAACATAAAGCAAAATCTACAATGGAATGGTTCACAAATAAACGTATCCATGTGTTAGAATGGACAAGTCAAAGTCCAGACCTGAATCCAATCGAGAATCTGTGGAAAGAGCTGAAAACTGCTGTTCACAAACGATCTCGATCCAACCTCACTGAGCTCGAGCTGTTTGCCAAGGAAGAATGGGCAAGAATTTCAGTCTCTCGATGTACAAAACTGATAGAGACATACCCCAAGCGACTTGCAGCTGTAATCGCAGCAAAAGGTGGTGCAACAAAGTATTAAGTTAAAGGAGCCGAATAACATTGCACGCCCCACTTTTCAGTTTTTGTATTTCCACAAAAAATTAAAAGAACCAATAAATTTCGTTCAACTTCACAATTGTATCCCACTTGTTGTTTATTCTTCACCAAAAATTTATATTTGGTATCTTAATGTTTGAAGCATGATATGTGGGAAAAGGTTGAAATGTTCCAGGAGGACGAATACTTTCGCAAGGCACTGTATATGCATACTCTTATTCAGTTGTGTAAGTGAACACTTGTAAGCAGGAGCTTGCTTGTTTTCGTACCCAAACCCACTCAGGAACTCAGCCACTCAGACTCCTAGGACCCAGTGCTTTCTCACTTCATCCACACATCCGTGTAACACGTACAATTGCAGTCCGCTTTTTTTTTTTGTGCAGCACTATGTGT
The DNA here is from genome assembly GCA_033576555.1 of Oophaga sylvatica. Taxonomy (NCBI): domain Eukaryota; kingdom Metazoa; phylum Chordata; class Amphibia; order Anura; family Dendrobatidae; genus Oophaga; species Oophaga sylvatica. The sequence continues at coordinate 431,056,186 of JARQOD010000001.1, read as the reverse complement.
CGACCCGCCACCACAATTGTGGATTACCAGGGCAATGGGGTACTCAGAGCCGAGCCCATGGAAGTCTATGGGGTTTGTCACAGGTAGCGGTGGCTCGGTCTGTGGCCCTGGCGGTCTGGCGTATGTTTGGGGAAATATTTACAGGGGATAGATTTATATACAGTTCGTGACGCCACCTGTAGTCTCTGGTAATTTGTACCAGCGCTGCTGTAGATCTCTGAGGGGATGGTGAGGCAGCTAGATGTCGGGTCCCCTACAGGTAGGACTTTTCCCTCAGGTCGGTAGTTATATAGGGATTGTGCAGGCATGCAAGTAAATAACTCAGTCTCACACGGTCAGCGTCTTTCCATACCTTTACTTGTAAGATGGTAAGGCAGGTCCCAGGGAGGCTGATCCAAGGAGAATGTATTTCGAGATAGCAGCTGGACAAGTTAGGGGCCTCCTTTACTTTCACAACGATGAGTACAACCAGCATGAAGCGTAGTTCCCTCTATAACTCCAGCTATTCCATAGCTGTACTGCCCAGTCAGTTTTGTGGTCGGAGCCTTCCAATGAGAGAGCTGAGTTCCTATTCTTGCTGATCAGGCTCAAGGTCCTCACTCCCCTGACCCCAGTTACGTACCGACTATTTAGGGGCTGCTTGCCGCGACCTAAGGTCCGGTAAGTCTCTGGTTTTCTTACCACTAAGCGTGAAGCTTTAGTGATCCTTCGGTCCCCAGTGACCGGTAACAATGTGCAGGACTTCTTCAATCCAAAAGCACTTTTTAAATATTCCTTCCACTGTGCCTTTCGCCTTGTCCGCGCTTGTAGCATAAACACTCACACTTGCAAAAAGTCATATAATCACTCCCTTCTTCTCTTCCTTTAGAGTTAGTTGCCAGACTCTCAGTAATCTTCTAGGCAGGAGCACGTCTCTGAACCTTCACTGTCCTTGAGACAGGAGACTGAAGTAATTCTGTACTAAACTCTTCTTTCTTTATCAATGTCTTCAAGTGAGGTACAGCTCTGACCAGGCTGAGGTGATCTATATCTCGCCCTTACTGGCCTCCACTTGCTGAACTGCTGACAGAACCAGGCTGGACTGCTTCCTCCCTCCAAGTCCCAGCTAGACTCCACACGTCTTCTCTGTCCGAGGACAGGAAACTGACTGCTTAAATCACTCAACGAATGCACACTGACCACTCCCTACGAGTCACTACACTACCCTAAGGGTGTGTCTAGTGTATGTTGAGTGAATGGGTATAGAGCATTGAACTGCTATCTCTCCACACATTCTCCAGGGTACTGTGTGTGCCTTCACACCAGGGCTACACACATAGACCCATAGAGTTTAATTTATCCACACACACATCAGTTTTAAAAATGGATCCGTGTCTCTCATCTGCAAAATTCAAAGCAGGTCTTATTCTCATCCACTTTGCGATTCAGACTCTGAAACTAGGAAGACAGACTTTGCATTTCAGAGGTCCATCCGAGTATCAGTCGCCTTTTACTGATACATTTTTAAGTGTCAATGGGTGAAAAAAGATCGGAGAGTCCACCTGCTTCAGTGAAAAAACTGGGTGAGAAAGAAATGGATGCAACTAGGATAACACAGGAGAGAATAAATCAATCCATTTCTCTCTGATGGTACCATTTACACAGAAATGTGAATATAGCCTTATCTCGGCACCCAGGGACAGTGGCTCTCTTATTCATAGAGAATCCAAAAGAAAGCAGCACGCTTCCTCATACAGGCAGAGCATAAGGCGCCCCCTTACTCATCTTGCCCACTTCTAGGACTTATTGAGACTTCCAGGGCCAAGCAGTCCCCATCCGGATACCCAGGGCCAAATACTATCTCACGTGCTAAGATATAAAGGGCCAGAAGTTCGCTTATTAGTCACAACTCTAGGCAAGGTTATTAGTCATTGGTTGGGACATATGGTGCCAATCATTTATTTGTCCAGACACAGTGTCAGATGCTCGCATACACATCCGGCCAACTCATCCACACCCTTAGGGTACGTGTCCACGTACCGGATTCTCTGCGCTTTGGACGGAGCAGAAACACCACTCCGCCCAAAGTGCCGCCCCCTTTGGTACGCGCGATGATTCCGGATGTGTTCATTGTACACATCCGGAATCGCCGCACAGTACACATAGGACTGTGTTATTTACATTGCGGCGACGGAGCGTCGCCGCAAGGTAAATAGACATGCTGCCGTCAAAAAAGATGCGCCGCATGTCCGGTTTAGCGGGAGTGTCACCCGCGTAATCGGACGCATAGTGGAGACAACATTTCATAAAATCCCCTCCACTATGCTGGAACATCTGAACGCTGTGGATTAAATGCTGCGGCAGGACACAGCGTTCAATCCGCAGCTAATACTGATGGTTTCCGCTACGTGGAAACATACGCTTATATACATGTAGACAAATATGTAATATAATATATATGAAAGATAGTGGTTCTCTTTGTACTTTCTAAATTACCTCAACATTTTTGATAGGCCGGTGATTACCTAATTCGCTATGCAAACACAACAAGAGCCCCCTGAGCACTTCTTTTTGGCTGGGGGGCGTTGTGTGCGAGCCCCTTCTGGCTATACAAACTAATCCAGACTTATATATGCTGTAAAGTAAAGTGCAGATAATAAAGTGACAGGAGGCTGTAAGAAGCGGTCAGCCATTGTTAGTATACTGTTCCTGGTGGCCATTT